>OW386292.2:76299008-77499008 GCA_936432065.2 Rutpela maculata | reverse complement strand
CACGAGACAGCGTTCGTTTTGAATGCCTAACAGAATATTGTCCATGACACGCTGAAAGGTGGAAGGTGCGTTCTTTAAGCCAAACGGCATACGAACAAATTCGTAGTGGCCGTTTTCAACGGAAAACGCTGTCTTTTGGATGTCCTTTTTGTCAATTTCTATCTGGTGAAAACCAGACGCGAGATCTAAAGTGGTGAAGTATTCACACTTTCCTAATTGGTCAAGAAGGTCGGAGATGTTGGGTAATGGGTACTTATCGTCGACCGTTAGTTCATTAAGCTTGCGGTAGTCGATCACGACTCTCCATTTCTGTTTGCCCGAAGCGTCGAGCTTCTTAGGCACAACCCATACTGGGGAGGACCAGGGTGATATGGACGGTTGAATTATGCCTTGGTCGAGCATTTCACCGATTTGACGTTTTACCTCATCCTTATGAATTTGAGGGTACCTGTACGATTTGGTAAAAACAGATTTGGCATTATTAGTATCTATCGAGTGTTTGATTTCGTTTGTAAATGTCAGTGAATCGCCTTCTAAGTAGAAGATGTCTGAAAATTTGACACATAAGTCTACAATGGATTCCCTCTCTTCGTCATTAAGGTGTTCAAGACGTAATTGATTTTGAATTTCGTACAGTCTGTCTATAGTATTGTTTTGAAATTCATTTGAATTAATGTTAGAAATATTAATGTTACAAGCTAGGTCGAAATGCGTGATTGGTTCTAGTTTTAAATCCGAAAAATCAATAATTTTTGGGATTGCGTTGGCATTAATTATGGACGTAAGAAATTCACCTTTTTCGTTAATTTTGACTAAGGCATTAGGTAATCTAACTTTTTCCTTTTCCTGAGCTAGCAGTATAGCGTCAGTACTCGTTAAATTACATTTCAACTTAAAAACTTGTTCAGTTCGAGGCTGAATGGAAACTACGTTTTTTATAGAGTTTTCGTTACCATGAGTGTTTTTGTTGACGACTAGGGTTTCGTTGAGTTCGTCACCTGCTTTGAACAAAGGTACTGTTTTATAGTTGGTAATAAGTTTTTTATTTTTTATGTCAATTACGCAACCGTAGTGTTCTAAAAAGTCTGATCCGAGTAATCCGTCAAATTCTATGTCTAGATTGTAAACATATACCTTGTGGGGGTCGCCTACTTTAAATGGAATAAGTTTTGATTCTGTGATTAAAATTTTTTCGTTAGTTATTCCTTGGATAACGGCGTTTTCGGGAAATTTGTTTGGAAATTTTTCGGCGGTTTTTTCTTTAAAAATCGAGATTCCTGCACCGGTATCAATCAAGAGTTTAAAGGAATTAGTGGCATCTTTGATGTAGTATAGGTTTTTGGATTTGACGGTTAGAAGAGGATTTAAATGAAGTCTTGTTCGGGGAAGTTCAGATTGGGGTTGAAATTGTCTAGATTCATTGATCGGACTTGGGACGTTAGGTCCGAAATCGGGTTGTAATCTTCCAGAGTCATCTCCGGGAACATAGCAGTGTTCTCCTGCGTAAAAGTTTCGGGGTATTGCGTTTGGTAATTCGGGGGATCGTGAAGAGTTTGGGGGCCTAACTGAAAATCCTGAAAAGTATTAGGATATTGATATTCTTCTGAGAAATTTTCCTGAGAATTGGATGGAAATTCTTGAAATTCTGTGCAGGGATCTTCATAGTATCCCTCGTTTGGATAATTTTCAGTAGGGTAGTTTAAGTGATGTGTTCGGGGCTGATTGTTATTCCGATTAAAATTCGGGTTTGGTTGTATTACAGACGCTCGAGGTTGAAATTGATTTGGTCTGTTGGAGAATTGGTTTGGCCTTTGATTTTGGTTAGAAAAATTTTGTTGGGGGAAGGGTCTTTGTTGCTGCTGTTGTGGGGCAGTATATTGCCTCTGAAAATTTGGATTGAAACTTTGTTGAGTAGAACTCGACTGATTAAAAGGTTGTGGTTGCTGGCGTGCACGGCATTCGTTGATAAGATGGCCAGTTCGTTTACAATATGTGCACGTCTTTTGGAAATTGTTTGGGACATTTGGTTTCCTTATAGGGGTTTGAACGTCTCGGGGATTGGCAGTTTTATTGAATTTTTGATTCTCGAAGTAAGAGAGTTGAAGCTCTCGTCTGATACGCATAGAAGCTTGGAGCATGCTTGCGGGATTTCCTGCCCTTATAATATGACCTAGGCGAGGTTCTAAGCCCGTCAGGAGGGTGTTTAGGGTCATGGTTTCGATTAATTGGGATTGAGCGGTTTTTTGTTGTATGGTCAGAGACGATTTTTGAATCGAGGCATGCATCTTGGCATTATAAGTTTGAAGACGGGAAAAGAATGTTAGGGCTGACTCGGATGGGAGTTGCTTGATCCGTTGCAGGTCCTGTATTAAGGACGTTAAATCACGCGAATCTCCGAAGTGTACTGACAGAAGCTGTTTTATTTCGCCCCATGTAGCTGGGTTTCTGGAATTTATTAGTTGGGCTGCTCGCCCGCGGAGCTTATTTTTTATGTGCAACGTTAAAAGCGTTACTTGATCGTCAATGGCCATGCGGTTTGCATGGTCGCACGCGTTCAAGAACGTATTCAAAAAGATCTGGTCTCCGTCAAATTCGGGGACGATTGAGAATATTTCAGATAACTTGTAAGGGATTATTTCCTGTACGAGTTCCTGTTCTATTTGCTCTACCTGTTCTTCTTGTTCAGGTTGACGTTCTTCTTGTCTGTTTGGCATTTTGTAGGGTTTGAATAGATTGGGTAAAAGGGAAGATTGAATAATAGAACTAACTGTTCGCGTGAAAATGTTAACGAGAAAAATTCGATGCACTTATGATTCAAGGTTAAATTGTACTTACAATAGTGTCCTCATGGGGATGTGGCTCAATTCGTGCTTTGTGCTGCTTGTATGAGTTGGTTGCTTCTTATGTTACTTGTTTCTTGAGTGTTTGCTACTTGATTTTCTTTCTTGGAGAATTTGATGTTCGTTTGACCGTCAAAGGATTCGATCCACCACTGCCAGTTAGGTTCAGATTCCTTGTTCTAGCGGTGTTTTGCGGATCCTACCGACTGCGCCAATTGTTGTATTTGGATTTATCAAATTCACTTTTTAAAAACAAATTTTTATTTTAAAACATTACAAATTATGATTTATGTAGATTTACACTGTTTCACAACTATATGCTCGATTTGTGAGCTTCTTAAGTAACAATAGTATTACTGTAAAGAGACTTTGCTCCAAATAATAAAATATTGAAATAATAGTGGGTCTTTACTTAGCCCATTTACTTATGACTAACGAGTTAAACTGTATTACGGCAACTGAACTGTGATAGCTGTTCGGTTGTATTTATAAGGTTGAGTTATCTCAGCTGAATTGCGTTTATTTACATTAATTTGCGTTTCACATAGTAAAATAATCCTGTACGTGATTCTGGTAGACGAAAGTATCAGGTTACGATGATAAAATGAAGATATGAACGGAAATATTAGTTTTATCAGTAAGGGTATTAAATTACTTGTGTGAATCGACTTGATTATGGACTTATAATAATACGTTATACAATACAATATAATATGCTTAAATCTAATATAACATATATATATATATATATATATATATATATATATATATATAGATATATATATAGACATATGAAGCCTCAATACGAAGCCCAAAACAGCATATTCTGCCGCTTACTCGAAGCCCACAACACACATACGAAGCCCGCCTTCGGGCTTCGTAAAAATAAGCGTGTATAAAACCTAGACTATGTTATTCTCAACAAATCCCGCCAATTGGCAAAATTTCGCCCGGGCATCAAATTGCACCTCCTTTCTCTCAAAACATACGCGATGTAGTTCAACGAATTGATGTTCAGATGGCGCTACAGTTGTCGGTGTATAAGCGATATATACAGTGAATATATTTGACGCATTTTGCAATTTGCATTTTGCATTTTCTTGTCTTGGCAACACTGTACATCTGCTTGGTAAATATTATGCAGCCAACTAATGTGTTTGTATCTGTAATATTTTTGCTGTGGCAATGATAATTTTTGGCTGATTTGAATTGTCAAACGTATAAAACGTGTATGAAACGTTTATAATTATTAATAAAAGAGAAGCAGGTATCGCGCTATTCGGAATCGGTGCTATTGGCATATTCTCCGATGCACAGTGGTACCGTTGACATCAAAAGTGCGACAAAATTATTTTCAGCAACTTTTTGTTGCAAATGAGAAAAACGTGTTAAATTCAGGTAATAATAATTGTAATAACATTAAAAAGTATTGTATATTTGTGGCATTTTCGTGAAAATAATAAATGTCTGCTGAATAAATTAATTTTATTTTTGAACAAGGCAATTGTGGAAAAATAAACCCTAGTTACTCTTTTCTTCTACTATGGCTACCGTATAGTATATACCATACATACTTCAATATTCATTCACTGTCACTATTACTGTTACACTCGATATCATAGTTGTTAATATCAGTCACTTTCAGCGTTTTCTCTATTAAGTGTCGATATTTTCTGCAAAAATGAGTTAAGGCGTCCAATAACTCTTTTCTTGTACATCTGATACCTTAAAAGAATGTTATAATTTAGCCACACAATCTCATTATTAGAAACAAAAGAATTGTGCTACGTTTTACTTAATTATGATTTATAAAAAAAAGAGCAAAATCGAGCAAACAATTTTATAACACTCTGTTTCACAAACATATACTGCAACTGACTGAAAAAATTAAAATCTGAAAGTACTATGGGTACTTTTTTTATAACTCAATGTAAAGTTAAGAATAATACAAATGGAATAGATTCTTATACATATATAACACAATCGCATATTTCTACTAATATAAAACAGATAAGAGGAATTTTATTAATGGTAAAAATACGTATTTACTTGAAGAATGGCCCTCCATAATAAAATTTATTAGAAGTTACTTGATTATTAAAATAATAGTTCACAAACTTTAATAAAGTGCACACAAAATACGTCTATTTAAAACAACGTTTACGAATCGACTGCTTTATAATATGCCTGTAATACGTAAATAATTGAATAAATAGGTTAATTTCTTGGCAGAACTATGCAGGGGAGGGTTGTAAAACAATAAATGTAGTAAATACTCATTAAAATAAATATATGGTTTTACCCTTATTGTCGCGTTTTACCTGTGCGATGTTACAAAAAGAGGCCTAATGAATTTGTAATTGTATTTTTAAATTCCATATGTGTTACCACAATTAAATAAATAAAGTAACACTTAGAATTCAATTTTGTGTTATAAAATAAAATGAGATTTTTTTCCTATATACAATCAACGGAAAGTTTTTGTAACTTACTCGTGTGTTAATCGGCGATTAACAATCTCGACAAATAATGCGCTCGCTAGCGCTCGCACGTTAAAATGTCTCAATTTATTAATCGCTCTCATTAACATACTTGTTTGTTAAATAAATATTATCTTATAGGTGTGTATTGTCTCTAGATATATGGTGGAGTGAGGTGAGAACAAATAGCAAAATAAAACATGTACTTATTTTATTTTTAAATTTTTAATTGATTTTATTTGAAAAGAAATTCTATTTGAAAGGAAATTGACAATATTTATTTTATTGCGGACAAGGAAAAGTGGAAGAAAACTTCATATTTGATTATAGAAAGCCATTAAAAAAGTTTTCAGGGAAATTCATTCAAATCCAATCGATTTTCTAATAACTTACTTTTTTCGTCTAACACATTATTAGTGGAGTGAAAATAAATTTTGAATGAAACTGTTTGGCTGCAGGAATTTTTGTTTTATGTATAATAACAAGCGCTATGAGCAGTTTTGGATTAAATTGGTCCATTGCTTCTTGTAATATTTTAACACTTTACCTATTTTTAAACACTGAAATTTGCTTGTTATTTTCATTAGTATCTCCGGTCCTAGTAATCGTATCGTAAAAATAAAAATAGCGGATTATTCGCAATAAAATCTTGAATAAGACTAGGCCTATGCAAAAACTAGATGATAGTTTGTTAATTAGTAAAAAAAATAAAAATCACCAAAAATTGCCTTTTTTGATAATAATTTAATAAATATAACATAATAATGCATCAATTTTAACGAAAGTCTTTTATTGAAGTAAACCTGTGCTAAATTTTAGCGCGAAATAAATATTTTTGAACAAAACTCAAACGGCTAAAAACCAATAATAATTTCGAAATTTTTATCGCTTATTGTTTAAGTGCAGTGACTCGTGTGCGGTAAATTTTTGTTCAAAATGTAGGTTTTTACATGTATTTTCCAACAGTGTTAAGAAAAAAGAATCCTCACTTGAATCGTTTTTGCTTGAAATTTATTTATTATTTTCAAAGTTACAGTTGTAAACAAATTCAAATAACTCTGGATTTTTTATGAAACCAAAAGCGGGAAACGAATTATGAAAATAGATGAAATATCTAACATTTTTCTAAAGAAATTAATGATCTGCTTGCATTTGGAGCCGTGAAACGTCAGTTTTTGTGTTTAGGATCTGTAAAACCATAATATCACCTTTAGAGCTATTTGGCGATTTTTAGATCTCTAACATAATCGCTAAAAGCCCGACTATCGGGCCTCTATATCTTTTTTAACAATTGTGCTTCTGGATTGTTCTCAACTAGGTGAGACTAATATTATTGAAGAATAACCAGTTCAAATTTTAAGAACATATATCAATTTGCTTATTTATAAGCGACTAAGACGCAAACACTGACGTATCTCGGCCCCAAATGCAAGTAGATCATTATTACTTCCACATCCAGTGGAAGTATAGTAACGACAAAAAAAAAATTAAAAATTTTTATTGTTCAAATAGGCTTAGAATGTCATGAAACGTCGAGATTTCAAGTTTGAGCGAAAAAAAAATTTCTGTCGGTCTGTCGGTCTGTAACTTTTTTTGTGCGCACGTTTACTACGGAACCGTTTGAGATATTGACTTGAAATTTGATACACATATGTAATTTAACGAGATCTAGAACTAGATTATATTTTCATCTTGTTCCGTCGAAGGGTTGGGGGGGTAAATTGGGGTAAATTTGGAGTAAATAGGGAAATTAAGCAAGTAAGAGTTCATAGAATTGATATTTAGTATAGACAAGAGAAGCTAAGGTCTCAAAAAAAATTTTGGCATTAGCCACCCCCATTACAAAACCCCCACCCCATTATTAAAGGGGATGAAAAAAAATGTGATTTAGTGTGTGTACAAGAACTAGAAACCTCAAAATATTTTTTTACTTTATCCAACCACCCACTCCCACCCTCTGTCACCACCCCCACCCCACTACCGATGTGGGGTATGGTTTTATGGGTTTTTGGGGTAGAGGATTTCAAATATTGTATTATTAAAGTTCCATAAACAATTATTTCCAGATACAAAATTTTTTCGTTGTGTGACTTGGATAGAAAATCCGGATGTGCAAGTAGTGATTCCTTGGGCAGCGGTTTTTTACTTCCACATCCAGTGGAAGTATAGTAACGACAAATTTTTTTTTAAATTTGTATTGTTCAAATAGGCTTAGAATGTCATAAAACGTCGAGATTTTAAGTTTGAGCAAAAAAAAAAATTCTGTCGGTCTGTCTGTCGGTCTGTAATTTTTTTTGTGCGCACGTTTACTCTGGAGCCATTCAAGATATTGACTTGAAATTTGGTACACGTATGTACTTTAACGAGATCTGGAACTAGATTATATTTTCATCTTCTTCCGTCGAAGGGTTGGGGGGTGAATTTGGGTAAATTTGGGGTAAATAGCTAAATCAAGCAGGTGAGAGTCCAGAAAATTGGTATTTAGTATATACAAGAGAAGCTAAGGTCTCAAAAAAATTTTTGGCATCATTACCACCCTCACCCCATTAATAAAGGGGATGAAAAAAAATTGTGATTTAGTGTGTGTACAAGAACCAGAAACCTCAAAATATTTTTTTACTTCATTCACTCCCACTACCACCCCCCTATCACCGCCCCCACTCCACTACCGATGTGGGGTATCGTTTTATAGGTTTTTAGGGTAGATGATTTCAAATATTATATTATTAAAGTTCCATAAGCAATTATTAGAACATACAAAATTTTTTCGTTGTGAGTGACTTGGATAGAAAATCTGGATGTGGAAGTAGTGATTCCTTGGGCAGCGGTTTTTTAAGAAATATTTCATCTATTTTCATAATTCGTTACCTGTTCTTAGTTTGATAAAAAAATCCAGTTATCTGAATATGTTTATACCTATAATTTTGAAAATTATAAACAGATTTAAAAAATGGTTTAAATGAAGATAATATCATTGTAAAATACATGTAAAAAACCTACATTTTGAAAAAAAAATGTTCTACGAATCGATGCACTTAAACAATAAGCGATTAAAATTTCGAAATCTTTTTTTATTTTTAGCCGTTTGAATAAATATTTTATGCTAGAATTTGGCACGAAGGTTTAGTTCAATAAAGTGCACAGTTCCTCCAACTTTCGTTAAAATGGATGCATTATTACGTTATATTTCTTAAATTGTCAAAAAAGGCAATTTTTGGTGGTTTTTATTTTCTTACAAATTAACAAATTATCAGAAAGTTTTTTCATAGCCACTCGGTATTTTTATTTTTGCGATACGATTAGTAGGACCGAAGAAAATAAGGAAAAGAGCAGAAAATTTCAGCGTTGAAAAATAAATTTTTAAATTTTTTTTACGCTGGACCGATTTAATTAAAAACTTCTCGGTTGCACTTATTATATCTACGACAAATTAAAATAATAAAATTGCTGCAGCCAGAGAATTCCTTATTCACCTATTTTGTTACTTAATTTGACTTCACTATATATGATTTGAAATGTTAACATATTTAAAAACTAAATTAAATAACTAAAAAATCAGAACGTGAAAAATTTATAATATTGTACATTACAGCAAATTGAGAAAGTATTAGTCACATATTTAAAATTACTAACTATAACAGCCCATTGTAGTGTCTGAACCGACAGATGTTGGGGTAGGTCGACACTTTCTATCAAATTCCCGCTAAATTTGTTTTAGGTAGGGTACCTGAAAATGGTCAGTGCCACTTGTTTACGGAATGTTAAAGTCCACTATTAAAGCATTTAGAAATATTGTCATATGGATTAGATTTCGTTTTTTACTTCTCTCGCTAACCGAAAGGAAGTAGGGTATTGTAATCGTAAAAAAATTACCTTCCGAGATTTCTTCGGATTTTCGCGTTTCAGACTATTCAGATTACGAAAATTAAAGCCATTTAATTCCATCAGTCTGTCTGTCTGTCGGTCTGGTGTCCGTCTGTTGGCGCTATATCTACAGCTATATCTACAAGAGCCAGAAGTATGTATCTATTTCTAACAATACATGTGTACATATAACAACTATTGTAGTTTATAAGATATATATATAGTGGGGAAAATATTACAAAACCATTTGACGCAGAAGAAAAATATTTGGTCGTTAGTTGAAGCTACTGTCAAAGAAAAATAGTGGGCACCTGAAAAAATAATGAGGAAAAGAATGTGACGAAAGACAGTTATATTTTGCGTGTAGTTAACAACTGTCAGGGGAAAAAATATGAAAAATGTACAGGGTGCTCACTCTAAGAAAATAATGAAAAAATGGATTGCGGACGATAATGTTTCTCAACTGTCAAAAAAAAATATGAAAAAATATATAGGGTGGTCGCCCCAAAAATAATAATAAAAAATAAGACGAAGGACGATATTATTTCACATGCAGATATCACAACACAACTGCCAAGTAAGTAAAATATGAAAATATACAGGGTTGTCACCTAAAAAAATAATGAAAGAAGATGTGTGGCGGAGAATTCGCATGTAGGTAACATAACTGTCAAAGAAGAAAAATATGAAAAATTTACAGGGTGGCCACTTTAAAAAATAAGAAACGACACAGTAAAATGATATTTGAAATGTAGTTGTCAGTCGCTATTGCCAGGAAAAAAATCTTATATAGTTTTTATAAGAAAAATATGCAGGGTCGTCATCCAACAGAAAAAATAATTCATAAATAAAGGATGTCAATCAAAGGGAGAAGAAAATTTTAGTCCGTTCCAATATGGTAAAAACATTGACCGAGAAGTGATTTTTTTTAAGGTTTAGTGTTTTTTCCTGCTCTCCAAAAGTCAAATTTCGACGCTCTTTTTTCGCGATTAAGTCAAAAAAACCATTGCCCAAGGAGTCACTACTTCCACATCCAGATTTTCTAACCAAGTCTCTCACAACGAAAAAATTTTGTATGTGGGAATAATTGTTTATGGAACTTTAATAATATAATATTTGAAATCGTCTACCCCAAAAACCCATAAAACGATATCCCACATCGGTAGTGGGATGGGGGTGGTGATAGGGGAATGATAATAGAGGTGGATGAAGTAAAAAATATTTTGAGATTTTTGGTTCTTGTACACACACTAAGTCACAAATTTGTTATCCCCTTTAATAATGGGGTGGGGGTGACTAATGCCAAAAAGTTTTTTGAGACCTTAGCTTCTCTTACATATACTAAATACAACTTTTATGGACTCTTACCTGTTTGATTTACCTATTTATTCCTCATTTACCCCAATTTACCACCCAACCCTTCGACGGAAGAGGATAAAAATATAATTTATTTCCAGATCTCGTTAAAATACATACGTGTACCAAATTCTAAGTCAATACCTTAAACAGTTCCAGAGTAATCGTGCGCACAAAAAAAGTTACAGACGGACCGACAGACAGAAATTTTTTTCACTCAAACTTAAAATCTCGACGTTTCATGACATTCTAAGCCTATTTGAACAATAAAAATTTTCAAATTTTTTTTTGTCGTTACTATACTTATGTGGAAGTAATTAAAGCTTGAGGAGAAGAACGTTGACCACAATGTTGAAAGATATTTTAATTCTCTACAATTTCTACAAGTTATATCTATTCTTTGTTCAAAAATTCCTTTACATGAAAATCGAATTTTGCGAAAATGTTTTCCTTTAAATTGCGTTCTAATAAAAAATTTCATTTAAAATTTTCTTTTTAGCTTTTTAAATGATTAATAAAATAGTATAGATGCCTACATTATTTTCCTTAAAAATAATTTATAACCTAAAAAAATCCAACCTTATTGTAAAAAAACATTTTATCCATTTATAATTAACAAAATATTAGAAATTTTTGTTGGAAAATAAAGTTTATTCAATTCCCTTTCAACTGGGACCAACCGATTTCATTTACCCTAATTACAGCGTCTTCTGTCAACACCACCTATAGACAAGGCCGACGCACAAAATCGATGAGTCATCAACACAAGACTGCAGTTTTGGTTGCTTCATAACAATTTAAACAATTTATGTAGCAATATTAAATTTCTGCTATTTTTCTTATTATGGTCTTAGTCTTCATATCGCAAATAATAAAAAAACTAATTTTGAATAAAAATAGACATTAAAAATTGCCCTCTTTGTATAATTGGCGTGAAATTATGCCATTTATTGCTTTATTTTTCAAGCTATGTTTACTTACTTTTTCTTGATAAAATAATAAAGTTAAAAACATCGTGCGTCTATTCAAATAATTAAGAAAATAAAAATTGAAGATAATTGTATCATCTACAAACAATTTTTTTCGTAAAGTATGTATTTTTACGTAATTGAGAATTACTTTTTCTGCTCTAAAACATTCTTATAAACAATGACTTTCATGTTATTTTAAGTTTCCAACTGATCAGGTAATTTGTTGTAATACGCAGTATTATGTATTTCTCATATTCTAATGTTTTGGTTATTAATTTTAACGAATTATAAAATATTTTTTCCGCTCTACTTATACATTTTTTTCGTCATAATAATAGGACTATTAATTTTTTAGATAGATTTATGACTAAGTACTGCCTTGCTTCAAAGAGGTGTAGCTTTACCATTGCCAACAGTTCTTTTGACATTTACTGGACTATTTACGAAAACACCATGTGCTTTGTAAGCACGATAACTGAAGGACCAAGAGTCCGATGTCCGATAGTATTTAAATTAGGACAATAAGTTAAAATTAGCTAGAGGAAGAGCCACGTTGTTATTAAAAAAATTCCAATCTGCAAATACAACAGTTAAGACATCTTAAGCAAAAAATGCAAATGTAAACTGTTATAATTCTTGGTAAGATTTGACAATAACAAAAATTCTGCAGAATTTAGCTAGAAGCTCTTTGCCAACCAAGCTGGCATCATCAGGAGACGATTAGAATTACAAATATAGCAATTATATCTAGAAAAATCAACTTATTTTCAACAAACTGCAGAATGTCATATAGAATATTTAACAGTTATATAAAAACTTCAGTAAACTGGCGAACAATATTTACATTCAGTTATTTATTTTTGCTTTCTATTGACTTTGACTTTTATCATGTGGTTAGTTCCAATAGAAAAAAGAACAGTTACATTAATTCTTCAACGTTTGATCTAACATTGTTCTATTTTCAAACTTCTCAGTCTAGTTCACAAGTTCAAACCGGTGTTAATTCTTGATAAAGCTCATAAAAATATGAGTGAGGGTTCATTGAATTCGGAATGACACCTAGAAAAATGTGCAAAAGTTTCAAACCCGCACATAAACAATTGCAAAAGTTATAAACAAATTAAGATTGAAAAAATAACGAGATTCGTTTTTTGCAAATAACTCGAAAAATATTAATATTTAAGAAATTAAAAAAAAGGATTCTTAAAGAGGAAGAAATTTCCAATAAAAAACTCTTGACACCCGGAACTCTATCTCTATTATTAATAATTTTAATTTAAAGTTGAAAATGGGGCTCCAATGCTCGGAAACCGACCGTAGCAAGTAGAAACATTTTTTTATATTATTAAATATTAATTTAGAAATTAAAAACAAATATGGTGTTATTTAGACACTTAAAGGAACAATATCTCGCTGGAAAAAAAAATTTTCGCCGATTTTTCATAAAATGAGCCTATTGTTAATTAATAAATTTTTTTAGAGTTTGCGTTTATATTTCAAGTCGGATAATTGTTAAACAAAAGCCACTAAAACTGTTTCGCTCCGTGGAGACCTTATGTCAACTATACTTTATGAGATTATGACATTGCGATGATTTTAATCTATTAGTTATTAATTATTTAAGCTAACAAAAAACTAAAAAATGAAAAATAGAGGTTGAAATTTTTTTGTATTAATTTTAATTATTATTACTGTTATTAAATTCAAAAATACTATAAGATTAAATAAACTTTAAATCTTTAGTGCTATTTGTTTAAACAAATTTTATAGACAAATAGATAAATTACGTATTTTTGAAAAACATTTTTTGCCATTTTATTTGTTATAAAATATTAGGTGATTTAAAATTTTTTTCAACTGTTTATAATCAATTTTTTCCTTTTTTCATTATTTAAACATATTATAAAAAAAATGATTCTTAAAATTTATTATTTGCAATTCTCTACAAGAGAAAAAATATTTTTGTTGTTAATTTATTTGTTTATTTATTAATAAACAATTTGTTATTAACAATCGCTGAACGTGTTTATATTTTTTTTGATAGAAAAAAAAAACAAAAACAACCTTATACATAAACATGTAAAAAAAAAATTAATATTTAAACTTTAAAATTCTATAAAAAAAATATCCAAAATTTTTATGTATACGGTTGTTATTTTTTTCCATAAAAAAAATATAAATACATTCGGCGATTGTTAATAACAAATTGTTTATTAAATAAACAAATGAATTAACAATAAATAAAAATTTACCACCTTGGAGAGAATTGCAAATAATAAATTTTAAGAATAAATTTTTTTCTTAATAATTTGTTTAAATAATGAAAAAGAGAAATAATTGATTATAAACAGTTAAAAAATTGTTTTAGGAATTTTTTTTAAATCATAATATTTTATAACAAAATGGCAAAAAAAAATTTTTCAAGCATACGTAAATTATCTATTTGTTCATAAAATTTGTTTAAACAAATAGCACTAAAAATTTAAAGTTTATGTAATTTTATAGTATTTTTGAGTATAAAAACTATTAATAATTAAAATTAATAAAAAAAAAATTTCAACCTCTCTTTTCCACTTTTTAGTTTTTTGTTGGCTTGAATAATTAATAACTAATAGACTATAACAATTAAAGACATCGCAATATCATAATCTCATAAAGTATAGTTGACATAAGGTGTCCACGAAGCGAAATAATAATAAATTTAGTGGCTTTTGTTTAACAATTATCCGACTTGAAATATAAACGCAAACTCTAAAAAAAATTGTTAATTCACAATAGGCTCATTTTATGAAAAACGGGGATCCAACGGGGTATTGTTCCTTTAAGTATCTAAATAATACCATAATTTTAAAAATAAATTTTTAATTTAATATTTAATAACATAAAAAATTGTTTTTACTTACCAAGGTCGGTTTCAGAGCATCACAACGGCTTTGTGTTCACCGCGCGGAGCCCTATTTTCAACATCAAATTAAAATTATTAATAATAGAGATAGAGTTTCGGGAGTCAGGAGTTCTTTATTGGACATTTCTTCCTCTTTAAGAATCTTTTTTTTTTAATTTCTTATATATTAATAGTATTCGAGTTATTTGCAAAAAACAAAACTCGTTATTTTTTCAATTTGAATTTGTTTATAACTTTTGCAATGGTTTATGTGCGGGTTTGAAACTTTTGCACATTTTTCTAGACGTCATTCTAAATCCAATGAGACCTCACTCATATTTTTAAGAGCTTTATCAAGAATTAACATGTGTTTGAACGTGTGAATTTGTCTAAAAGACAAGTACATAAAATAATTAATCTAATAATCATCATAAAATGAAAAGTGTTTATAAACAAGCTAAAAACTACATTTTGATATGCTTTTTATCCCTGTTGGGATGATTCAGTACCTTTTGACATGTTTTATTTTTATTTTATTTTTTCTTTTTGTATTGACTGACTGACATTTTGAAATACAGAAAGGGCATCGTTTATATTGTTATTTAGTAAATGAAAATCGGTCAAATATTTATAGAGATAGAATTTTCCCCGGTATGATCTTAATTTTTTTTGGTTTGGACACCTATAGATAATTTCGTGTATTATCAAAATATATACTTTTTCGAGAAGGGAGTGATTTCAGACTTACAATTTTATTTTCGGGCGGACTGCCACTCTGATATACCGGGCGTGAACATGCCATCTTTGTATATAACTCGTTTATTTTTAATTTTTCGAAAAAACTCCATTTCAGATTTTTTGTCCAAAAAGATCCATGCCTTATACTGGTTATAGAGATTGATCGACGTAATACTTAATTTTCGATTTTTATTAGGAATCTGTTCGGTATTTGTAGAATTTATCAAAAAAATCAAGTTTTTCAGGATTTGTAGATTCTCTTTTGTTTTGTCAAATTTCTCACAAACGTCACCTAATAGACTTAATCGAGCCTTCAATCGCCATTTTTGAAAATCAAAATCGGCCCTTCGGTTCGGGAGTTATTAATTTCTTTGGAAAATCATACTCGGCCTTAGAAAAAATACTTGCGGTCAACGGATTCGAGCCTCAAGCAATAGGCTTCATTTGTGGCTGTGTACCTTCGATCCCACCTCATCGAAATCAATCAATATCCTGGACAGTTATCGTGCTTCCTATCCCGATTTCGAGAAAACCAGTTTTTTGCAAAAAAATTCAATTTCCATTTATTTTTCGACATAGTCTCCGGTATACTTATCTGTAGACCGTTGCCAGCGGCACCATCCCTTTTTTGAAATATCTCGATCTGACTGCCCGTTACAGAGTTATTCAATTTTTCCCGAAAAACTTGAAACGTCTATATCGGGTACTTCCGGTTTCCGAATGGAGCCGAGCTTCCAGCGTTAAGATTTTCTGAAGGCCTCCTATCAACCACCCAAGTTTCATCAAAATCCGAAAACGGATTAGGGGGCTGAGCGTGACAGACCGACAGACCGACGGACGGAATTTTCTAAATTCGCTCTCGAGTCGATAGATACGACTTTCATTTCGATCCGACGTTTTTTTCGTGTTTCGATGGTCCACCGGAAAAATGCAAAACGTATACTACATTTTTTTGAAAATGTAGTAACAAGCATAGGCAGGGTGTGGGCTTCAAGTAAGCGAGGAATGTGCTACTTTGGGCTTTATTTTGAGGCTTCATGTTTGTATACAAAACCTATTTTAGTCAAACGTCAATAATGGAATGAATACCTTGTATCTGTTACCTATTTTGCATTAGAATAAATACAAATTATATCCATGGAAATACTTTTAACATGCATGCATACCCTAAACATAATTATTTATATTAGGGCGGCCCCTTTGGTGCCATGCAGCCGTGACCTACAGCAATGCAATTACATTATTAGCACATCGACTATGCAATTATATTGTCGCACACAGTTATATCATTTAGTTAAAGAATTAGAAGAGAAGTGGCAACTATGTATATATATATATATATATACGTACGGTACGCATGAAACGAAGCCCACCACACACTACAGGGTACCAGAAGCCCAGCCTTATTTGTAATTTAAATAGTGTGTACAACTGTTAATAATGTTTTAAGTGGGAATAATAACGCGAGCAACATGAGAGGGGGGAACTTTTTTGGACATACAGATTAAAAACAACACGACATGTCATACGAAGCCTTTTATAATTATGGTACATTACGAAGCCCGTTGTATAAAATGTATACATGTTTCAGATTACACGAAGCCATACATAGTTGCCACTTCTCTTCTAATTCTTTAACTAAATGATATAACTGTGTGCGACAATGTGTTAATAATATAATTGCATTGTTGTAGGTCACGGCCGCATGGCACCAATATAAATAATTATGTTTAGGGTATGCATGTTAAAAGTATTTTCATTGATATAATTTATAATATAAATAATTATGTTTAGGGTATGCATGTTAAAAGTATTTCCATTGATATAATTTATATTTATTCTAATGCAAAATAGGTAACAGATATAAGGTATTCATTCCATTTGACGTTTGACTAAAATAGGTTTTTTTGTACAAACATGAAGCCTCAAAATAAAGCCCAAAGTAGCATATTCCCTGCTTACTTGAAGCCCACACCCTGCTTATGCTTTGAAAAAAAAATGTAGTATAGGTTTTGCATTTTTCCGGTGGACCATCGAAACCCGAGAAAACGTCGGATCGAAATGAAAGTCATATCTATCGACTCGAGAGCGAATTTAGAAAATTCCGTCCGTCGGTCAGTCGTCGGTCTGTCACGCTCAGCCCCCCTAATCCGTTTTCGGATTTCGATGAAACTTGGGTGGTTGATAGGAGGCAACGGTCTACAGATAAGTATACCGGAGACTATATCGAAAAATAAATGAAAATTGAATTTTTTGCAAAAAACTGGTTTTCTAGGAAGCACGATAACTGTCCAGGATATTGATTGATTTCGATGAGACTTCGTGGGATCGAAAGTACATAGCCACAAATGAAGCATATTGCTTGAGGCTCGAATCCGTTGACCGTAAATATTTTTTCCAAGGCCGAGTATGATTTTCCAAAGAAATTAATAACTCCCGAACCGAAGGTCCGATTTTGATTTTCAAAAATGGCGATTGTAGGGCTCGACTATGTCTATTAGGTGACGTTTGTGAGAAATTTGACAAAACAAAAGCGAATCTACAAATCCTGAAAAACTTTATTTTTTTGATAAATTCTACAAATACCGAATTAATAAAAATCGAAAATTAAATATTCCGTCGATCAATCTCTATAACCAGTATAAGGCATGGATCTTTTTGGACAAAAAATCTGAAATGGAGTTTTTTTGAAAAATTAAAAATAAACGAGTTATTTACAAAGCCCGGTATATCAGAGTGGCAGTCCGCCCGAAAATAAAATTGTAAGTCTGAAATCACTCCCTTCTCGAAAAATTCTCTATTTTGATAATACACGAAATTATCTATAGGTGTCCAAACCAAAAAAAAATGAAGATCATAACGGGGAAAATTCTATCTTTATAAATATTTGACCGATTTTCATTTACTAAATAACAATATAAACGATGCCCTTTCTGTATTTCAAAATGTAGTTAGCCTTTACTTTAGTCAATACAAAAAGAAAAAAAAGAAAAATGAAACATGTCAAAATGTACTGAGTCATCCTACGACCCTCTGCTAAAAAGGTACTGAATCATCCCAACAGGGATAAAAAGCATATCAAAATATAGTTTTTAGCTTGTTTATAAACATTTTTCATTTTATGAGGATTATTAAATTAATTATTTTATGTACTTGTTCTTTTAGACAAGTTCACACGTTCAGACACATGTTAATTCTTGATAAAGCTCTTAAAAATATGAGTGAGGTCTCATTGGATTTAGAATGACGTCTAGAAAAATGTGCAAAAGTTTCAAACCCGCACATAAACCATATATTTCAAGTCGGATAATTGTTAAACAAAAGCCACTAAAATTATTATTTCGCTTCGCCTTATGTCAACTATACTTTATGAGATTATGAGATTGCGATATTTTTAATTGTTATAGTCTATTATTTATTAATTATTCAAGCCAACAAAAAACTAAAAAATGGAAAAGAGAGGTTGAAAGTTTTTTTTATTAATTTTAATTATTAATACTGTTTTTATACTCAAAAATACTATAAAATTACATAAATTTTAAATTTTTAGTGCAATTTGTTTAAACAAATTTTATGAACATATAGATAATTTGCGGTAGGCTTGAAAAATTTTTTTTGCCATTTTGCTATAAAATATTATGATTTAAAAAAAATTCCTAAAACAATTTTTTAACTGTTTATAATCAATTATTTCTTTTTTTCATTATTTAAACAAATTATTAAGAAAAAAATTTATTCTTAAAATTTATTATTTGCAATTCTCTCCAAGGTGGTAAATTTTTATTTATTGTTAATTCATTTGTTTATTTAATAAACAATTTGTAATTAACAATCGCCGAATGTGTTTTGGAAAAAAATAACATATACAACCGTATACATACAAATTTTTTATATTTTTTTTTATAGGATTTTAAAGTTTTTTTTTTACATGTTTATGTATAAGGTTGTTTTTGATTTTTTTTTTCTATTAAAAAAATATAAACACGTTCGGTGATTGTTAATAACAAATTGTTTATTAATAAATAAACAAATAAATTAACAACGAAAAAATATTTTCCCTTGTAGAGAATTGCAAATAATAAATTTTAAGAATCATTTTTTTTATAATATGATTAAATAATGAAAAAAGAAAAAAATTGATTATAAACAGTTAAAAAAAAATTTAAATCACCTAATATTTTATAACAAATAAAATGGCAAAAAATGTTTTTCAAAAATACGTAATTTATCTATTTGTCTATAAAATTTGTTTAAGCAAATAGCACTAAAAATTTAAAGTTTATGTAATCTTATAGTATTTTTGAATTTAATAACAGTAATAATAATTAAAATTAATAAAAACTCCTCTCTTTTTCATTTTTTAGTTTTTTGTTACCTTAAATAATTAATAACTAATATACCATAACAATTAAAATCATCGCAATGTCATAATCTCATAAAGTATAGTTGACATAAGGTCTCCACGAAGCGAAACAGTTTTAGTGGCTTTTGTTTAACAATTATCCGACTTGAAATATAAACGCAAACTCTAAAAAAAAATTATTAATTAACAATAGGCTCATTTTATGAAAAATCGGCGAAAAATTTTTTTCCAACGCGATATTGTTCTTTTAAGTGTCTAAATAATACCATAATTTTTTTTAATTTCTAAAGTAATATTTAATAATATAAAAAAATGTTTCTACTTGCTACGGTCGGTTTCAGAGCATTGGAGCCCCATTCTCAACATTAAATTAAAATTATTAATAATAGAGATAGAGTTCCGGGTGTCAGGAGTTTTTTATTGGAAATTTCTTCCTCTTTAAGAATTTTTTTTTTAATTTCTTAAATATTAATAGTTTTCGAGTTATTTGCAAAAAATGAATCTCGTTATTTTTTCAATCTTAATTTGTTTAAAACTTTTGCAATTGTTTATGTGCGGGTTTGAAACTTTTGCACATTTTTCTAGACGTCATTCTGAATTCAATGAACCCTCACTCATATTTTTACGAGCTTTATCAAAAATTAACACGGGTTTGAACTTGTGAATTAGACTGTTTGAGAAGTTTGAAAATAGAACAATGTTATATAAAACGTTGAAGAATTAATGTAACTGTTCTTTTTTCTATTGGAACTACCCACATGATAAAAGTCAAAGTCAATAGAAAGCAAAAATAAATAACTGAATGTAAATATTGTTCGCCAGTTTACTGAAGTTTTTATATAACTGTTAAACATTATATATGACCTTCTGCAGTTTGTTGAAAATAAGTTGATTTTTCTAGATATAATTGCTGTATTTGTAATTCTAATCGTGTCCTCTGATAATGCCAGCTTGGCTGGCAAAGAGCTTCTAGCTAAATTCTGTAGAATTTTTGTTATTGTCAAATCTTATCAAGAGTTACAACAGTTTATATTTGCATTTTTTGCTTAAGATGTCTTAACTGTTGTATTTGCAGATTGGATTTTTTTAATAACAACGTGGCTCTTCCTCTAGCTAATTTTAACTTGTTGTCCAAATTCAAATACGATCGGACTCTTGGTCCTTCAGTTATCGTGCTTACAAAGCACATGATGTTTTCGTAAATAGTCCAGTAAATGTCAATAGAACTGTTGGCAATGGTAAAGCTACACCCTAAGGCAGTACTAAGTCATAAATCTATCTAAAAAATTAATTGTCCTATTAAAATGACGAAAAAATTTATAAATGGAGCAGAAAAATTATTTTATAATTTGTTAAAATTAATAACCAAAACATTAGGATATGAGAAATACATAATACTGCGTATTACAACAAATTACCTGATCAGTTGGAAACTTAAAATAACATGAAAGTCATTGTTTATAAGTAATTCTCAATTACATAAAAATACATACTTTACGAAAAAAATTGTTTGTAGATGATACAATTATCTTCAGTTTTTATTTTCTTTATTATTTGAATAGACGCACGATGTTTTTAACTTTATTATTTTATCAAAAAAAAGTAAATAAACATAACTTGAAAAATAAATCAATAACCCCAATTATACAAAGAGGGCAATTTTTAATGTCTATTTTTATTCAAAATTAGTTTTTTTATTATTTGCGATATGAAGACTAAGATCATAATAAGAAATATAGTAGTTTAATATTGCTACATAAATTGTTTAAATTTTTATAAAGCAACCAAAACTGCAGTCTTGTGTTGATGACTCATCGATTTTGTGCGTCGGCCTTGTCTATAGGTGGTGTTGATAGAAGACGCTATAATTAGGGTAAATGAAATCGGTTGGTCCCAGTTGAAAGGTAATTGAATAAACTTTATTTTCCAACAAAAATTTCTAATATTTTGTTTCATTATAAAAAATGTATTTTTACAATAAGGTTGGATTTTTTAGGTTATAAATTATTTTTAAGGAAAATAATATAGGCATCTATACTAATACTTTAATTAATCATTTAAAAAGCTAAAAAAAAAACTTTAAATGAACTTTTTATTAGAACGCAATTTAAAGGAAAACCGAGAGGAAAAAAACATTTTCGCAAAATTCGATTTTCATGTAAACAAATTTTTGGACTAAGAATAGATATAACTTGTAGAAATTGTAGAGAATTAAAATATCTTTCAACATTGTGGTCAACGTTCTTCTCCTCAAGTGTTAATTACTTCCACATAAGTATAGTAACGACAAAAAAAAATTGGAAATTTTTATTGTTCAAATAGGCTTAGAATGTCATAAAACGTCGAGATTTTAAGTTTGAGCGAAAGAAATGTCTCTCTGTCGGTCCGTCTGTAACTTTTTTGTGCGCACGATTACTCTGGAACTGTTTAAGATATTGGTACACGTATGTATTTTAACGAGATCTGAAAATAAATTATATTTTTATCCTCTTTCGTCGAAGGGTTTGGTGGTAAATTGGATAAATAGGGGGATAAATAGGTAAATCGAACAGGTAAGAGTCCATAAAATTTGTATTTAGTATATGTAAGAGAAGCTAAGGTCTCTAAAAACTTTTTGGCATTAGTCACCTCCATTACCACCCCCACCCCATTATTAAAGAGGATAAAAAATTTGTGATTTAGTGTGTGTACAAGAACCAAAAATCTCAAAATATTTTTTACTTCATCCACCTCTATTATCATTCCCCTATCACCACCCCCATCCCACTACCGATGTGTGATATCGTTTTATGGGTTTTTGGGGTAGACGATTTCAAATATTATATTATTAAAGTTCCATAAACAATTATTTCCACGTACAAAATTTTTTCTTTGTGAGAGACTTGGTTAGAAAATCTGGATGTGGAAGTATTGACTCCTTGGGCAACGGTTTTTTGAGTTAATCGCGAAAAACGAGCGTCGAAATTTGACTTTTGGAGGGCAGGAAAAAAACACTAAACTTTAAAAAAAAATCACTTCTCGGTCAATTTTTTACCATATTGGAACGGACTAAAATTTTCTTCCCCCTTTGATTGACATCCTTTATTTATGAATTATTTTTTCTGTTGGGTGACGACCCTGCATATTTTTCTTATAAAAATATATCAGATTTTTTCCTGGCAATAGCGACTAACGACTACATTTCAAATATCATTTTACTGTGTCGTTTCTTATTTTTTAAAGTGGCCACCCTGTAAATTTTTCATATTTTTCTTCTTTGACAGTTATGTTACCTATATGCGAAATCTCCGCCACATCTTCTTTCATTATTTTTTTAGTTGACAACCCTGTATATTTTCATATTTTTCTTACTTGGCAGTTGTGTTGTGATATCTGCATGCGAAATAATATCGTCCTTCATCTTATTTTTTATTATTATTTTTGGGGCGACCACCCTATATATTTTCTCATATTTTTCTTTGACAGTTGTGTTAACTATATGAGAAACATTATTGTCCGCAATCCATTTTTTCATTATTATTCCACTGTTCTTCTTTGACAGTAGCGTCAACTAACGACCAAATATTTTTCTTCTGCGTCAAATCGTTTTGTAATATTTTCCCCACAATATATATCTTATAAATTACAATAATTGTTATGTGTACACATGTATTGTTAGAAATAGATACATACTTTTGGCTCCTGTAGATATAGCTGTAGATATACAAGATTTTCTTTTGTGGGTTGTTTCTACCTGTTTATTTACGAAGATCACTATATGTAAATCATTACTATTAGGTACCCATATTTTACAATTCCAATTTTAGTTAATTTTGAACAAAACTTTTGATATTATGTTTATACTATATTTTTTATACTATATTTTTTTTCTCTATTTGTAATTACTACTTACTACTTACCTTATGTACAACCCGATTTTGTTTTTTATTGATGGTAAATAAACATTATTATATATTATTATTATATAGCGCCAACAGACAGACACCGGACCGACAGACAGAAAGACTGATGGAATTAAATGGCTTTAATTTTCGTAATCTGCATAGTCTGAAACGCGAAAATCCGAAGAAATCTCGGAGGGTAATTTTTTTAGGATTACAATATCGTACTTCCCTTCGGTTAGCGAGGGAAGTAAAAAACGAAATTTAATCCATATGACAATATTTCTAAATGCTTTAATAGTGGATTTTAACATTCCGTAAACAAGTGGCACTGACCATTTACAGGTACCTAAAACAAATTTAGCGGGAATTTGATAGAAAGTGTCGACCTTTCAACATCTGGTCGGTCAGACACTACAATGGGCTGTTATAGTTAGTAATTTTAAATATGTGACTAATACTTTCTCAATTTGCTGTAATGTACAGTATTGTAATATGTTGCACCCCTTAAAATTTAAGGTTATGTTACTAAAAAGTAGGCAGACTTCAACAGATCGAATGTCTGAATGAATGTAGTGTATTTGCACCTACTCGAAAAAGAACCTACCAGAAGATTCCAAAGTGACATCTGGAATTCTCTAGAGAATGGTGGCGTCATCACAGAACAATCGAGATCTGTCATTTTTAGGTATAAAAGACCAACCGCATTCTCGGCGAGTAGTTCAGAAGTTGAGAAAGTATAGAAAGTGAGGTTAAGAGTTCAAAGATAAACAAAGTAATAAACATTGTGATTTTTAGTCAGTAAAGTGTATTTAAATTAATAATAGTATTGTGAAGTATCCAGTAAACATTTAATAAAGTGTGTTAGTGGACATCTCTTGTTATAATTTTTGGAACCCACGGAATTTGCGAGGGTGGTTTCCTAAGGGTGGAAACACGTTACAATTGGTGTCAGAAAGCGGAATTTTATGACAAGAGGAGCTCTGAAGTTGTGTTGGAGTGTTCGAGAAGTATTCTCGAGAGTTAGTGCTAACACAGGACTAATTTACTGGACATTGTTCGAGGGTTATTTTCGAACAGGAAAATAGTGTTTAAGTGCATTTTTGAGACATTGTAGAACATTTTATTAGGACATTAGTGTGATAATTAAATCCTTTGAACTGAGAAGTGATAGAGACACTGAAAAAGACTCATTTAGTGCGTGAAAATTTCTAGAACTTTTCTATTTGGACATTAGTGGAGATTATTAAATTCTCTGAACTGGATAGTGACAAAAGACTCTGGATAAGACTTTTTCGTGCTATTTCGAGATTTGTCTAGAAAGTTCCATTACCGATATTGACGTGACAGTTAAATTTATTTTATTTTAATTTCATCGTATGCCCGTAACAACAAGAAGTATGGCATCCGATAAACAAATACAGGACTTATTCGAACAATTCCAAAAAATGATGGCGCAGCAACGGCAGGAAGACAAAGAAGAACAAGTAAAACTACGTCAAGAAGAAAGGAACGAATTAAAGAAAATGATGGAAGATCAGGAAATAAGACGTCAGAAAGAAAAAGAGGATGAAGAAACAAGACGTCAGAAAGAAAAAGAAGATGAAGAAACAAGACGTCAGAAAGAAAAAGAGGATGAAGAAACAAGACGTCAGAAAGAAAAAGAGGATGAAGAAAGAAGACGTCAAGAACAAGAAAGACAACGTCAAGAGGAAAAAGACGAACTCAGAAAAATAATGGAAGACTTGGAAGAAAGACGCCAGGAGGAATTAAGGAAAATCCTGAGCGATCAAATAAAAATACAACAGGACGCAATCATTTCTGTTAAGGAAGAAGTTAAAGAGGAGATAAACAAGGTCGAAGACAAAGTAGGTGTGGTCGAGACAGAAGTTAGTCAAATTAAAGGAAAAATGAGTGAGGTCGAAGGAGAGGTAGAGCGCCTTAAACGTCAGTTGAGAGAAAAAGGAGGCCAGTTAGTAACATCATCGGGTCCTCGATTAAAGCCTCCCTCCTTTGACGGCCAAAGCTCATGGACAACATACAAGAGACAATTTGAGGCAGCAGCATCGGCAAATAACTGGGATAACGAGGAAAAGGCTATGGCATTAGTTCTGGCGTTAAGGGGCCAGGCCTCAGAATTACTTCAGACTATCCCGGTGGAGAAACAAAGGGACTTTAAAGTCTTGGAAGCTGCATTAGACTTGAGGTATGGCGATCAACACCTTGCCCAATTATACCAGGCTCAGCTGAAATCCCGGATGCAAAAAGCTGGGGAAAGTTTACAAGAATTTGAAGCTGCGATAGAGAGACTGGCACACCTGGCGTATCCGAGTGCACCTAAAGAATTCCAGGAACAATTAGCCGTGGGGGCCTTTTTAGATGGTATAAGGGACGAAGAGGTCAGGCGAGTTTTGAGGCCGACGAGACACCAAAGTAGTAGCGAAGCTTTGGTGCGTGCACTTGAAGTAGAAGCCGCCTACAGAGATACTCCAAGGTCGAGAGTGCGAGCTGTGACTCTCGAAGAATCGCAACCAGAAATGAATCAGAACCCTATGTTGACTGAGATGCAGAAAATGTTTACCAAACTATTCGATAAATTGGATGGCCTAGGAAAGCAGGATAAACAGCAAAATAAAGGAAAGCCGAGTGGTGGTATTAAATGTTACAACTGCGGCAAGATGGGCCATATGAAACGAGACTGTCGACAGCAGAACTCGGAGAGTCGAGTAAATGCTGTAAATGTTGAAGAAAAGCAGGAAAACTAAAGATAGCCAGCACCAAGGGGGCTGTGTTGGCTAGGGAATGCGGTGCCCCCAGAGAAATAAAGATTTCCCAGCTCCAAAGAATACCAAGTAGTCTGTTGTTGCAAGGATATGTGAATGGAAGAAAATGCGTGTTTACGATTGACACTGGTGCTACGTCATCAATAGTGCGGCCAGGGTTTATATCAGGCTTGCAGATTAACAAGAAGCAAAATGGAGTAATTATTCGGATAGCCACGGGGGACAGGGCTGCGGTCCATGGAGAGGTCAGCTTGGAACTGCAGGTTGGACGGTTGAGGTTCAATTACAAGGTCATTATGGCTGACATTATGGATGATTTCATTTTGGGTCTAGACATCATGGGAGAGCAGGGATTCATTGTTGACGTAGGGGAGCGAGTCTTAAAAATTGGAAATGAGGAATTTATTCTGGCAACCGCAGACGACCAATTCCATAAAGCGAGATTGTTAACAACACAGACGATCAAGATTCCTGCTCATTCAGAACAAATGATCGATGCTGCCGTAGAAGGAAATCCTGGAGGGTACCGTGTTGGCCTAGTTGAAGATGACGAATCGATTAAGTCCCTACCCAATATTATTGTAGCGAGAACTTTAACCCGGACTAAAGACAAAATCCCAATTAGAGTCGTTAATTTAAATTCCCACTCGGTGACAATTAAGGAAGGCAAACCGATTGGCTCCTATGAACCGGTCACATGGGTAGCGAGGTGCGAGGAAGAAACAGAGGGAAGTTCGTCTACGAAAATAGACCAGGAAGTTTTGACCTTGCTGAGTACCCAGTTGGAGCATTTATCTGAGGATGAACGAAGGGAGGCAATCAAGTTCCTAGAAAAGGAAAGTTCAGTATTTGCCAAGAATACAGAGGCCCTTACAAAAACAGACATAGTCCAGCATCGGATAAATACTGGCAACTCACCCGCTATTCGACAACCACCTAGGAGGCTGCCATTAGCAAAACAAGAAGATGCCTCGGCAATGATAGACAAGATGCTACAAGATGGAGTCATTGAGGAGTCGACGAGTCCCTGGTCATCGCCAGTAGTTTTGGTTGCCAAGAAGGATGGAACATTAAGATTTTGTGTCGATTATCGAAAATTAAACGATGTCACGAAGAAAGACAGTTACCCATTACCACGAATTGACGACACGTTAAGCACGTTGGCAGGCTCACGATGGTTTTCTACGTTAGACCTTAGGAGTGGATACTGGCAAGTGGGGCTTCATCCTGATGATAAAGAAAAGACAGCGTTTTCAGCAGGCAATGGTCTTTATCAATTTACCGTGATGCCTTTTGGACTTTGCAATGCGCCAGCTACCTTTGAAAGACTGATGGAGTTCGTGCTGCGAGGGCTAACCTGGAGGACGTGCCTGGTTTACCTTGACGACGTGCTTGTTATGGGACAGGACTTTACAGAACATTTGAAAAATCTTCAAGAAGTATTTGGGCGAGTCAGGAATGCCCATCTGAAGTTGAACCCGAAGAAGTGCCTGCTATTCCAGAAAGAAGTCAAATTTCTTGGTCACGTGGTGTCTTCGGATGGAATACAAACAGACCCCGACAAAATTTCTGCTGTACGAGATTGGCCAAGACCATCTAACGTTCATGAAGTACGGAGCTTCCTTGGCCTCTGCACTTATTATAGGCGCTTCGTGGAAGGGTTTGCAGAAATTGCGAAGCCACTACACCGGCTGACAGAAGAGAAAGTGCAGTACCAGTGGACACCGGAATGTGAAACGGCATGGAGAAAATTGAAGGCAGCTTTATGTACTGGTCCTGTGCTAGCGTACCCACAACGGGAAGGACTTTTTATTTTAGACACGGATGCCAGCAATTCTTCGGTCGGTTGTGTACTGTCTCAAATCCAGAATGGGCAGGAAAGAGTGATCGAGTACTTCAGCAAGGTGCTGTCCAAACCAGAAAGAAATTATTGTGTAACCCGGAAAGAGTTACTGGCCATCGTAAAATCAGTGGACCATTTTCATAAATATCTTTATGGAAGACATTTCAAGATTCAGACCGACCATGCTGCATTAAAATGGCTGTTGCAGTTGAAAACCCCTGAAGGTCAACTGGCTCGTTGGATAGAACGGTTGCAACAGTATGATTTCAAAATAGAACATCGACCTGGAAGATCTCATAAGAACGCAGACGCTTTATCTAGAAGACCATGCAAGGAAGATTGCAAGCACTGCCGCCACGTTGAGAAATTGCAGGGTACGGTGGCTGTCAACACTATTAAAATAGAGGTTCCGGACGATTTTACAACCGAAGCCCTGAGACAAGAACAACTGAATGACACAGAAATTGGGGCTATATTGAGAGCAAAGGAGAAAGGAATTCGACCAGCGTGGAAGGATGTTTCGGATAAGGCAGTTGGATTGAAGGCTTTGTGGGCCCAATGGGATTCACTTAAAGTCATGAACGGGCTGCTAAAGAGAGCTTGGGAAAGCCCGGATGGCAGGGAAGTTGTTATGCGTCTAGTGATTCCCAGGTGTCGAGTACCGAAAGTACTTCAGGAAGTGCATAATGGAGCATCCGGTGGGCACTTCGGCGTTAATAAGACCCTGAATAAAGTACGAGAACGATTTTATTGGGTAAATAGTCGTCAAGATGTGGAAGCTTGGTGTCGCAATTGCAAAATTTGTGCAGCCAGTAAGGGACCACAGACTAGAAGTAGAGGTGCAATGAAGCAGTATAACGTCGGAGCTCCTTTCGAGAGGATCGCGATCGATATAGCCGGCCCATTCCCAGTAACCAAGGATGGGAACAAGTACATACTGGTTGCAATGGACTATTTTAGTAAGTGGCCAGAGGCCTATGCAATTCCAAACCAAGAAGCAGTCACTGTCGCCAAAGTCTTGGTAGATAATTTGATATGTCGGTTTGGTGTACCCCTGGAGCTGCACTCAGATCAAGGGAGGAACTTTGAGTCAGGGGTGTTTCAGCAAATCTGCAAGTTATTGGGGATACACAAAACACGGACAACAGCCCTTCACCCGCAATCAGATGGAATGGTGGAACGACATAACAAGACCATGAAAGAACATCTTTCTAAACTGGTTCATAAGAATCAACGCGATTGGGATCTCCACATACCGTTCTTCCTCATGGCATACAGAGCTGCTATCCACGAGTCTACGAAACAAACACCAGCCCGTGTAGTATTTGGACATGAGATCAGACTGCCGTGTGATTTGATTTTCGGAACACCAGGCGGAGAACAGCTTCCTGTGAACAGCTATGTGGATGAAATGAGTGAACGGCTAAGAAATGTTCATGAGCTGGTTAGAGACCAAATCACCATAGCCAGTGACCGAATGAAGGCTCGATACGACCGTAAGGGTAGTTCAGAAGGGTTCCAGGCAGGAGATCTGGTTTGGCTGTACAACCCACAGCGGAAGAAAGGGAAGTCACCGAAACTTCAACCTCCTTGGGAAGGACCTTATACTGTTATTACCCGAATTAATGATGTCGTCTATCGTATTCAACGAAACAAAAAGTCCAAGATGAAGATCGTACACTTGGATAGACTGGCGAAGTATGTGAAAGAGGCTGAATTGCCTGACCGGGACGTTCAGGCTTAAGGAGGGGGCAGTGTAATATGTTGCACCCCTTAAAATTTAAGGTTATGTTACTAAAAAGTAGGCAGACTTCAACAGATCGAATGTCTGAATGAATGTAGTGTATTTGCACCTACTCGAAAAAGAACCTACCAGAAGATTCCAAAGTGACATCTGGAATTCTCTAGAGAATGGTGGCGTCATCACAGAACAATCGAGATCTGTCATTTTTAGGTATAAAAGACCAACCGCATTCTCGGCGAGTAGTTCAGAAGTTGAGAAAGTATAGAAAGTGAGGTTAAGAGTTCAAAGATAAACAAAGTAATAAACATTGTGATTTTTAGTCAGTAAAGTGTATTTAAATTAATAATAGTATTGTGAAGTATCCAGTAAACATTTAATAAAGTGTGTTAGTGGACATCTCTTGTTATAATTTTTGGAACCCACGGAATTTGCGAGGGTGGTTTCCTAAGGGTGGAAACACGTTACAGTATTATAAATTTTTCACGTTCTGACTTTTTAGTTATTTAATTTAGTTTTTAAATATGTTAACATTTTAAATCACATAAAGTGAAGTCAAATTAAGTAAGAAGGAATTCTCTGGCTGCAGCAATTTTATTATTTTAATTTGTCGTAGATATAATAAGTGCCACCGAGAAGTTTTTAATTAAATCGCGTAAAAAAATTTTAACAACTTATTTTTCAACGCTGAAATTTTCTGCTCTTTTCCTATTATCTTCGGTCCTAATAATCGTATCGCAAAAATAAAACCACCAAAAATTGCCTTTTTTGACAATTTAAGAAATATAACGTAATAATGCATCCATTTTAACGAAAGTTGGAGGAACTGTGCATTTTATTGAACTAAACTTCGTGCCAAATTTTAGCATAAAATATTTATTCAAACGGCAAAAAAGAAAAAAGATTTCGAAATTTTAATCGCTTATTGTTTAAGTGCATCGATTCATAGAACATTTTTTTTTTTTCAAAATGTTGGTTTTTTACATGTATTTTACAATGAAATTATCTTCATTTAAACCATTTTTTAAATCTGTTTATAATTTTCAAAATTATAGGTATAAACATATTCAGATAACTGGACTTTTTATCAAACCAAGAACAGGTAACGAATTATTAAAATAGATGAAATATTTCTTTAAAAAATAATGATCTATTTGCATTTGGGGCCGAGATACGTCAGTGTTTGCGCCCCAGTCGCTTATAAATAAGCAAATTGATATATGTTCTTAAAATTTGGACTGGTTATTCTTCAGTAATATTAGTCTCACCTAGTTGAGAACAATCCAGGAGCACAATTATTAAAAAAGATAGAGGCCCGATAGTCGGGCTTTTAGCGATTATGTTAGAGATCCAAAAATCGCCAAATAGCTCTAAATGTGATATTATGATATTATGGTTTTACAGATCATACTTCACTCGTAAGATAATTCAGTGTGTAAGACGACCAGCACTTTTTTTCCAGGATGCAACGTCTCTGGTTCAAATCCTAACTGCGATTTTTTTTATTGTATCAGTAAAATTAAAAGTTACAAAGCTGTGTACATAGACATAAGAATAACTGTTCAGGTTAGGTTTGTTTTCCGTTCCGCGACAAAAATGAATAAGAAAGTAAAAAAAAAATTGACTATGTGTGTTATAATCTCAAAGCCGCTTTATTCGATGTAATTTTAAAAATTGTAGTTTTGACTCATTTTCAAACAGCGGAGACAAAAACATAAGCATCGAAAAACAATCCGTTCAAATTTCTAGAAAAAATATCAACTTGTTTATTTATAAGTGACCTAAACACAAGAACTGACGTTTCACGGCCCCAAATGCAAGTAGATCATTAATTTCTTTAGAAAAATGTTAGATATTTCATCTATTTTCATAATTCGTTTCCCGCTTTTGGTTTCATAAAAATCCAGAGTTATTTGAATTTGTTTACAACTGTAACTTTGAAAATAATAAATAAATTTCAAGCAAAAACGGTTTAAGTGAGTATTCTTTTTTCTTAACACTGTTGAAAAATACATGTAAAAACCTACATTTTCAACAAAAATTTACTGCACACGCGTCACTGCACTTAAACAACAAGCGATAAAAATTTCGAAATTATTATTGGTTTTTAGCCGTTTGAGTTTTGTTCAAAAATATTTATTTTGCGCTAAAATTTAGCACAGGTTTAGTTCAATAAAAGGGTTAGTTCAACGGACTTTCGTTAAAATTGATGCATTATTATGTTATATTTGAAGACCTAAGTGGATAAAGGTGTTATGTCACACTTTTAACGTTTTGAGTAAATTAAACAAAACGGTTTTGTGTTGGAGTTGGAACTTATTTATTTTGTCTTCGATTCAAATGAATACTACCTCATAAAATAGATAATTTTGGGTTATGTTCTTTTGTTTACACTAATATTAAAGAACAATATCAAGCTGTTATGAAACTAGATTTTTCTGTCCAAAACTGTGTACATCCACTAAAATTACTGGTTGTATGTATGACATGGCGCCTTTATAATTAAAAAGTTTCTATAAAATATTACAAATTTAGAATTCACCGTTTATTGGGTGTTAAATCTATATCGGGGGTGTTCAAAAATTGCATAAAGTAATTTTTTTTAACAATGCAACATTTATCCACTTAGGTCTTCATTTATTAAATTATTATCAAAAAATGCAATTTTTGGTGGTTTTTATTTTTTTTACTAATTAACAAACTATCATCTAGTTTTTGCATAGGCCTAGTCTTATTCAAGATTTTATTGCGACTAATTCGCTATTTTTATTTTTACGATACGATTACTAGGACCGGAGATACTAATGAAAATAACAGCAAATTTTAGTGTTTAAAAATAGGTAAATTGTTAAAATATTACAAGAAGCAATGGACCGATTTAATCCAAAACTGCTCATAGCACATGTTATTATATATAAAACAAAAATTACTCCAGCCAAACAGTTTCATTCAAAATTTATTTTCACTCCACTAATAATGTGGGGTGGGTGCTCTTAGACGAAAAAAGTAAGTTATTAGAAAATCGATTGGATTTGAATGAATTTCCCTGAAAACTTTTTTAATGGCTTTCTATAATCAAATATGAAGTTTTCTACCACTTTTCCTTGTTCGCAATAAATATAAAATAAATATTGTCAATTTCCTTTCAAATAGAATTTCTTTTCAAATAAAATTAATTAAAAATTTAAAAATAAAATAAGTACATGTTCTATTTTGCTATTATTCTCACCTTACTCCACCATATATCTAGAGACAACACACATCTATAAGATAATAGTTATTTAACAAACAAGTATGTTAATGAGAGCGATTAATAAATTGAGACATTTTAACGTGCGAGCGCTAGCGAGCGCATTATTTGTCGAGATTATTAATCGCCGATTAACACACGAGTAAGTTACACAAATTTTCCGTTGATTGTATATAGGAAAAAAAACCGCTGCCCAAGGAATCACTACTTCCACATCCAGATTTTCTATCCAAGTCACTCACAACGAAATAATTTTGTATGTGGAAATAATTATTTATGGAACTTTAATAATATAATATTTGAAATCCTCTAGCCCAAAAACCCATAAAACGATACCCCACATCGGTAGTGGGGCGGGGGTGGGAATAGGGGGTGATAGTGGGGGGTGGATGAAGTAAAAAAATATTTTGAGGTTTCTGGTTCTTGTACACACACTAAATCACAATTTTTTTTCAACCTCTTTAATAATGGGGTGGGGGTGGTAATGGGAGTGGCTAATGTCAAAATTTTTTTTGAGACCTTAGCTTCTCTTATATATACTAAATGCCAATTTTATGGACTCTTGCCTGCTTGATTTACCTACTTACCCCGAATTTACTCCAATTTACCCCCCAACCCTTCGACGGAACAAGATGAAAATATAATCTAGTTCTAGATCTCGTTAAAGTACATATGTGTACCAAATTTCAAGTCAATATCTCAAACGGTCCCTGAGTAAACGTGCGCACAAAAGAAAGTTACAGACAGACAGAAATTTTTTTTCGCTCAAATTTAAAATCTCGACGTTTCTTGACATTCTAAGCCTATTTGAACAATAAAAATTTTTAAAAAATTTTTTGTCGTTACTATACTTCCACTGGATGTGGAAGTAATAGGAAAAAAATCTAATATTATTTTATGACACAAAATTCAATTCTAAGTGTTACTTTATTTATTTAATTATGGTAACACATATGGAATTTAAAAAATATCAAAAATACAATTACAAATTCATTAGGCCTCTTTTTGTAACATCGGAGAAATATGCCAATAGCACCGATTCCGAATAGAGCGATACCTGCTTCTCTTTTTTTAATTATAAAAGTTTCATACACGTTTTATACGTTTGACAATTAGAGTTTTGACATTAATTGTCATATTAATTGTTTTCAATTATGTCCTTGGTTACCTAAACTAAAATCGTATATTAATAGAAAATCATTTATTAATAGGGGTTATTAATGAACGATTTTTTATATATTTATCAAAGCTACAAATACACGATGAACGGAAAAAGTAATAAATAAAATAGGTAGGTATAATTTATTAATTATTTGGAAACACGCGATAATAATTATTTATGTAACTAAGCACTAAAGTTAAACATTTTATCACGATGTAGAATTTAGTTAAATAAACCACATAAATAATAAAACCGCTCCCAAGGAATCACTACTTCCACATCCAGATTCTCTATCCAAGTCACTCACATCGAAAAAACTTTGTAATTGTTTATGGAACTTTAATAATATAATATTTGAAATCCTCTACCCCAAAAACCCAAAAAACAATATCCCACAACGGTAGTGGGGTGGGGGTGGTGATAGGGGGGTGGTAGTGGGGGTGGATGAAGCAAAAAATATTTTGAGGCTTCTGGTTCTTGTGCATACACTAAATCACATATTTTTTTTCATCCCCTTTAATAATCGGGTGGGGGTGGTAATGGGGATGGTAATGAGGATGGTAATGGGGGTGGCTAATGCCAAAATTTCTTTTGAGGCCTCAGCTTCTCTTGTATATACTAAATACCAATTTTATGGACTCTTACCTGCTTGATTTACACATTTACACATAATTTAACCCAATTTACGCCCAACCCTTCGACGGAACAAGATGAAAATATAATCTAGTTCTAGATCTCGTTAAAATACATATGTGTACCAAATTTCAAGTCAATATCTCAAACGGTCCCTGAGTAAACGTGCGCACAAAAAAAGTTACAGACGGACAGAAATTTTTTTTTGCTCAAACTTAAAATCTCGACGTTTCATGACATTTTAAGCCTATTTGAACAATAAAAATTTTTAAAAATTTTTTTGTCGTTACTATACTTCCACTGGACGTGGAAGTAAAAACCGCTGCCTAAGGAATCACTACTTCCACATCCAGATTCTCTATCCGAGTCACTCACAACGAAAAAACTTTGTATGTGAAAATAATTGTTTATGGAACTTTAATAATATAATATTTGAAATCCTCTACCCCAAAAACCCATAAAACGATACCCCACATCGGTAGTGGGGTGGGGGTGGTGATAGGGGGGTGGTAGTGGGGGTGGATGAAGTAAAAAAATATTTTGAGGTTTCTGATTCCTGTACATGCACTAAATCACATTTTTTTTTCATCCCCTTTAATAAGGAGGTGGGGGTGGTAATAGGGGTGGCTAATGCCAAAAATTTTTTTGAGACCTCAGCTTCTCTTGTATATACTAAATACCAATTTCATGGACTCCTACCTGCTTAATTTACCCATTTACCCCAAATTTACCCCAATTTACCCCCCAACCCTTCGACGGAACAAGATGAAAATATAATCTTGTTCTCGTTAAAGTACATATGTGTACCAAATTTCAAGCCAATATCTTAAACGGTTTCAGAGTAAACGTGCGCACAAAAAAAAGTTACAGACAGACAGACCGCCAGACAGACCGACAGACAGACAGACCGACAGACAGACAGACCGACAGACAGACAGAAATTTTTTTTTCGCTCAAACTTAAAATCTCGACGTTTCATGACATTTTAAGCCTATTTGGACAATAAAAATTTTTTAAAATTTTTTTGTCGTTACTATACTTCCACTGGACGTGGAAGTAAAAGAAACTTTAGTGCCAAGGTGCATAACTAAGTTTTTCTTGAAATTGTGAAATTAAGGTTAATCAACTCTATTTAATGAATAATTTTAAGTGACATTAAGAAATGTCAATTATTTAAATTTCAAATCTCAATAATTTTTTGTAATGTAATTATGTCACAAGCAATGGACAATTTATGTTGACGTTTACCTGTCACCTCCTCCAACTACAAGAAATCGTACAATGTTTGATTACTTTAGTGACTATCTCTAACACTTCAATGACAATTTTGAGGTTATTTCCGATTTCAAAAAAATCTATTTTTTGTATGATCGAGCTTATTTGTTTATTTACAATATCTGTTGCCAAGACGTCAGGTTATATTTACTGATTGCTAAGTCGGTAAGTAATTTGCTTACCGGTAAGTAAAATTAATATAATATATATTACCGATATTTCACAAAAATAAGTACAAAAAATAAGGTCATTTCTATGTATTTAAAAAAGAATGACATTATTTTCTGCACGATTGTTTTTAATTACACTTCAATTAAAATAATTTAATTTCTAGTAAATAAACGAAATGTCAAAATACAAATATCTTATTTGACAAGTTGTACTTGCCACGAAGTATAAACGTGACTTTTGACTTTTCGTTTATTTAGTAGAAATTAAATTATTTTAATTGAAGTGCAATTTAGTACGATTGTACAAAAACAGTATAAGCATCGCGAACCTTATAGTCTCCGGCGGTAAACGTCCGTTACCGTTCTGATGATACTTCATATACTATTATTTCCACACTACGGAATAGTATATATCTACCATATATTAGGTAAGTAACTATATTACTTGACAAAAATAAAGTCGGATCGTTCATATGAAGTTTTTTAAAATTAGCTTTTCCTGGATAATTACGCCCTTCTGTAAAGCGTGCATTAAAATAATGTTTGAAATTATTTTTTTCAGACTCTTAGTGCAAGCTTTTATCAATAGTTTTTACTCAAATGATATTCATGCAAAAGTCTTTTCATCATCCGTGGCATCCCTTAAATGTATCAAATAAACCACCCTTTATGACTTTTCAACAGTTCATAGCAGTTGAAACTTAGCTTATAACTTCATCAGAAAATTTTAAAACTTTTTGCTTCTTGCTTAAAAAAAATAAAATACCCTGACATGCATAAAAATAAGCCGTTTTCTTCCATATGTATTTAATACCCTTCTCTCAAAATTATTCAGATTAAAAGTAATGTAAACTAAATGAACGGAAATAACAAAGAAGGTAGAGGAGATTTGGACTCGCCCCTTTAAACGGGGATAGCTTTCCAGTGAGGGCTAATTTTGGAAAAGTTAATACTAGAAACTTTCCTTAATTTTTGCCAAGGAATCTACTTAGAAATATCCTCAACATTTTAGTTAATACCCTGTATAGGTGTACTTAAAATCACAAATTAATTATATTTATAATTACGATTTTTGCTGCTGAACGCACGGAAAAGAAAGACAGTCTATATAATCTTAGTGAAGTAAAAAAGTAAAATGTATCAATAGATTTTTTGTTAAATAACAACAGTTTCTTTGTCATCTTATAGCAGATATATAGTCATCATTTAGTTACGAGTCCGGTTCTAAGCCAGCCATTAGATAAACACAATTAACATAAAATATTTAATTATCATAGCCAAAAATTATCATTGCCACAGCAAAAATATTACAGATACAAACATATTAGTTGGCTGCATAATACTTACCAAGCAGATGTACAGTGTTGCCAAGACTTAGGGATTCGTATAATGCATCGAATAAGATAGGGCATTGCAAAATGCGTCAAATATATTCACTGTATATATCGCTTATACACCGACAACTGTAGCGCCATCTGAACATCAATTCGTTGAACTACATCGCGTATGTTTTGAGAGAAAGGAGGTGCAATTTGATGCCCGGGCGAAATTTTGCCAATTGGCGGGATTTGTTGAGAATAACATAGTGTAGGTTTTATACACGCTTATTTTTACGAAGCCCGAAGGTGGGCTTCGTATGTGTGTTGTGGGCTTCGAGTAAGCGGCAGAATATACTGTTTTGGGCTTCGTATTGAGGCTTCATATGTCTATATATATTATATATATATATATATATATATATATATATATATATATATATATATATATATATATATATATATATATATATATATATATATATATATATATATATATATATATATATATATATATATATATATATATATATATATATATATATATATATATATATATATATATATATATATATATATATATATATATATATATATATATATATATATATATATATATATATATATATATATATATATATATATATATATATATATATATATATATATATATATATATATATATATATATATATATATATATATATATATATATATATATATATATATATATATATATATATATATATAGACATATGAAGCCTCAATACGAAGCCCAAAACAGTATATTCTGCCGCTTACTCGAAGCCCACAACACACATACGAAGCCCGCCTTCTATTTAATGAATAATTTTAAGTGACATTAAGAAATGTCAATTATTTAAATTTCAAATCTCAATAATTTTTTGTAATGTAATTATGTCACAAGCAATGGACAATTTATGTTGACGTTTACCTGTCACCTCCTCCAACTACAAGAAATCGTACAATGTTTGATTACTTTAGTGACTATCTCTAACACTTCAATGACAATTTTGAGGTTATTTCCGATTTCAAAAAAATCTATTTTTTGTATGATCGAGCTTATTTGTTTATTTACAATATCTGTTGCCAAGACGTCAGGTTATATTTACTGATTGCTAAGTCGGTAAGTAATTTGCTTACCGGTAAGTAAAATTAATATAATATATATTACCGATATTTCACAAAAATAAGTACAAAAAATAAGGTCATTTCTATGTATTTAAAAAAGAATGACATTATTTTCTGCACGATTGTTTTTAATTACACTTCAATTAAAATAATTTAATTTCTAGTAAATAAACGAAATGTCAAAATACAAATATCTTATTTGACAAGTTGTACTTGCCACGAAGTATAAACGTGACTTTTGACTTTTCGTTTATTTAGTAGAAATTAAATTATTTTAATTGAAGTGCAATTTAGTACGATTGTACAAAAACAGTATAAGCATCGCGAACCTTATAGTCTCCGGCGGTAAACGTCCGTTACCGTTCTGATGATACTTCATATACTATTATTTCCACACTACGGAATAGTATATATCTACCATATATTAGGTAAGTAACTATATTACTTGACAAAAATAAAGTCGGATCGTTCATATGAAGTTTTTTAAAATTAGCTTTTCCTGGATAATTACGCCCTTCTGTAAAGCGTGCATTAAAATAATGTTTGAAATTATTTTTTTCAGACTCATAGTGCAAGCTTTTATCAATAGTTTTTACTCAAATGATATTCATGCAAAAGTCTTTTCATCATCCGTGGCATCCCTTAAATGTATCAAATAAACCACCCTTTATGACTTTTCAACAGTTCATAGCAGTTGAAACTTAGCTTATAACTTCATCAGAAAATTTTAAAACTTTTTGCTTCTTGCTTAAAAAAAATAAAATACCCTGACATGCATAAAAATAAGCCGTTTTCTTCCATATGTATTTAATACCCTTCTCTCAAAATTATTCAGATTAAAAGTAATGTAAACTAAATGAACGGAAATAACAAAGAAGGTAGAGGAGATTTGGACTCGCCCCTTTAAACGGGGATAGCTTTCCAGTGAGGGCTAATTTTGGAAAAGTTAATACTAGAAACTTTCCTTAATTTTTGCCAAGGAATCTACTTAGAAATATCCTCAACATTTTAGTTAATACCCTGTATAGGTGTACTTAAAATCACAAATTAATTATATTTATAATTACGATTTTTGCTGCTGAACGCACGGAAAAGAAAGACAGTCTATATAATCTTAGTGAAGTAAAAAAGTAAAATGTATCAATAGATTTTTTGTTAAATAACAACAGTTTCTTTGTCATCTTATAGCAGATATATAGTCATCATTTAGTTACGAGTCCGGTTCTAAGCCAGCCATTAGATAAACACAATTAACATAAAATATTTAATTATCATAGCCAAAAATTATCATTGCCACAGCAAAAATATTACAGATACAAACATATTAGTTGGCTGCATAATACTTACCAAGCACTTAATTATATATATATATATATATATATATATATATATATATATTCAATATGTGACAGTAGTACGAGATCGTTGCACTTTCAAACCTCCGACTCATAAAGCAGAATGTAACAACATTAAAGCAGATTCTCAAATTTTAAATGTGGAGCGGAAACCAAAGTTAATTGATACTTTGTTACAGGGTCTGGGCCCACTTGTAAAAGGGGGCCTCAAAGGCTGCTAAACCTCAAACGCAGGGTAGGGTAGTCACCCTGTGCCCTGAACAAAATTTTTATGTTTTACGTGCAGTACCCCTCTGCAGTACACTGGTGAGGAAGGGGTCTCACACGGCCAACTAGTCAGGTGCTTGGGAGTGGTTTCGACAATTTGGGGTAGTGGAGGTGGTCAGATATAAAAGACAACGTCGTTCTAATCAAACATTTAATAAAAATAGCAGGGTACGTAGTACAATATATCATAATATTAATCTCAATAAGTGTACTCATAAGTGGGACCCACACGCTTAACCTAATATACACAAAATATCTTACAAACTAATAAACTCTTGATAAATATGTGAAAAGATCATATGCCAGAAGCGTGACAAAAAAACTACAAAAGACCCAAGGTACGGTAAAACATGATGGTTAAAAATTATTGAAATATATTTGTAAAATAAGGCAAGACTATTCAGTTAGTGAAGTAACGATGCACAGAATATACCAAATATTACTTGAAATTTACTTTACTGTCCTGTGGACGTTGTGTTGATCGTCAAGAGAATATGATTCCGCTTACCTATGGTAGTGTCTGAATACCTTTTCCCGTCCCACCAGGGTAGCATAATTCTAGGTGATAACAGACGCAGGTGGTAGACAGTCTACCTGAAGTCTAAGATAACGTGACGTGATCCCCAGTACCATACAAGCCAAGATGTCAGGCAATAATCCAAAATCTAGACACCAAAATCTGGAGTAGAAGTTGAAACCAGAGTCGGGCTGAAAGACCCACGTAAAGTGTAGAACGTGACATAAAAGTTCAAGTAGAATGGAAGTAACAGATCCAAATAAAACGTAGAATAACAGATTCAAGTAAAATCATGAGGTAACAAATCCAAATAGCCATAAACTAACAAATAGATCCCAATATTCGTAACTTAACCAACACAGACAGGTTTCAATACTCGTAACTTAACAAACAGCCCTGCAATAAATACCTAAATTACCAACCTTAAGTGGGTTTGAGGGACATACCTGAGATGTGATGTGGGCTGAAAGAGGTCTTTTGCTGTTAAATGGCACTCCGAAGTCTTGCATTCGAAAGACGTCACGTGCTTCAGAAAATTGATTTAATCCGGAAATCCTCAAAAAACGATACTCAAATACCAAAATGGAAATACGACTAATTTGGTCGTGCTAAATATTAAATCCCACAAATTGAGCAAAACTTACAATATTGCTAAAACGTGTACTCGCACGACTCAATTTTCAAGCCAGCAAAAAGGAAATGACCAATAAAATGTCCACCTATCAAATTGTCAAATTCTTGTAACTTCCGTCGGTACATTCAGAATTTCTACTTCACGGCGTATCCCATAACTCTGAATAGATTTTCCCAACTTCGTTTATATTCACAAATATTATTGTAATATACTCCGGAGGCCGTCCTCTCATAAGTCTACCCCCATCAAAAGAAAGTTTAAGTAAGAATACCGAAAGCACCTTGTTTAGCTGGCTTCCTGTACCAGTAGCGACAGAATGGCATGAAATAAAACATCGGGTAGCGCTATTAGGCAATCAATTATACTCGTTTTGGAGCTGAAGGAAATATCTATTTTGCTCAAATGCACATTAAAATTTGGGCTAATACGAAATTAGTAGGTACGTAAAATTCCGCCAATTACCTACTAAATGTGAATATAGACTGTAACAACTTATAATATTTTTTATATGTTTGAAGATACCGCGAATACTTGTTCGTGTGAAGTTTATGAGTTAGTGACTTGCTAATATTTAATTAAGTGTATCTCCTGTTTCCCGGTGAAACTAGACATTTGTTTTATGTACACATTTGAAAAATTTTTAGAAATTCTGCTAATCTGAATTGAGCAAATAATTACGCGAATGTAGAACTTACATCAGATTAAAACAAAAACTAAAGTCTAGTTTCAGCAGTTTAAATATTTATCATACCCGCTGCCCCCAACCAATCCCAGCTCTGACAACTAATAACTCTGCGCTAATGATAATTTAAAGGTGGGTGATAGCTCTCCTCTGCCAAACTATAATATATATTTTTTACAGTATATGATAACTTGTCCCCCTACCTACTTATCCCCATAGTACGGTCACAAAAAGTGCACTTGCTTTTTTACTGGGGGGGGGGGGCAAAAGGGCGCTTGCTGTTTTTTTTATAATTTGAGGCCATTTTGTCCTTTCTTTGTTAACGCGACCAAAGGAACGTTTATTTAGCCCTCCCCCACTTTTAAGAGTTTTGTTAATTTGAAGACGAATAGTGTGCTAGTTAATTATTAAGGGCGCAATCTTTTTGAGGAAAAAACGTTTAAAAAACAAATGGGGAGCAACTTAACTCACCCAATATTACCTAAGGTTTAAGCATATTGTTCTAAAACCTGTACACACTAACAATAAACATAAATGGAAAACAATAATTGTCTCAAGAAAAGTCTTTATATTGTTTTACCTTCATATAAGAAACATCCAGCTGTTATTGAAACCAGTGATCCGAGAATTCCATTAATAATGTCAATTGCATTAATTTTGCCTCTTAGTCTAATCATAGTGTAAAGTATGCTCGTTGTGCCTCCACCAAAAGTAGACATCATCGTCATGACTGCAGCTCTAGCAGCGTAATGCCATTTTTCTCCACTTAACTAAAATGAATAATATCTGTAATAAATGATAAATGTTCAATAAAACATATTTTTTCATTTAAAAATGGTCGGCCGGATTGTTTCCTATTAATAGTTAGCAACCTTTACATTATTAAAATGTTAAATGTAAGTAGCTATTTTAAAATCAATTTTTTTTTTGTGAAAACGTTCACTTTTATGAAATATATTTGGAAAGTAAGTATATCGGTATAACTTGAACGCCCACTAGTTAAGTAACAGACATGCTGGAGCTCGTTGCATTGACTTTCCTACGAGAGCCGAATAATTCAATTTTGCAGCAGGTTAATTCCTGTCCTTATGCGGCAGTGGTTACGGTGAACTTCTTATAAGAAGCTAATATGGTGGTACTTTTATGACCAATGATCAGATGAGCGAAATATGGAGTGACCAGATTTTTGCAGTTTGGATGTTGTAAACTTGGACTGTGGAGTGGAGAGCGATTTTTTTTGTATGCCAATCGTTGTATGGCGAAATGATATTGGTATGTAATGAGTTATTTATAATGATGATATTGTGTGAGAGAGGTGTTAGGTGATGGGGGTGAAGGGTTCGTAGATGGTCCATCATCCATTTTTTTCTCTTAAAGATGACTCCAAATCAGTGGCCAAAACGTCGAGACTTCAATAATCTCAAATGCAGTTCAACCAGATCCGGATTCGACAGATTTGTTGAGTATTTTCCACGTTCTGACAATACGTTTAATTAGTTATTTCAATATTCCACAAGCATTTTAGATGAAAATATTGTGCGTAACATTTCGTGTTCGCGAATAACACATGTTGCCGTCGATAGTAGGCAAGGGGCAACTAAGTTTTAATGCTTTCAACAATTTGGTGATACTCTCCGCTCACGTTTAAGTGCATTTATTTGATAAATGCCATGACTTTAAATAATAATTTTTTACTATGGAAGACAGGAAAATATTAAAAAACATCAAAAATGAACTATTGTTCCTGAAAACTTGTTAATGCATTTTGACATCTCAAAAAAATACTAAACATATTTTCAAAATTTCAATATCATTAAATATGAATATTATCGATATGTTTAATAATGTTGATCCCTATTACCGTCTCATCTGGAAAAATGGAGACCCCTTGACAATTACCTAATATTAATATAATCATAGTTGCTTTATTATTTTTCCAGTAATGCACCGCAGCATACTATCTTTGAAAATAAATTTACAAACATACGATGATCAATAAAATCGGTCTCATAGTACAGTCAAATTGGAACAATTGGAACAACGTTTGACGGAAAAAACCGATAAAGTTTTCAAACTTGGCAAAGATGTTTATTAAGGCCTGCTATTGAACATACTAAAAGTCCCCAACCCCATCGCTTGTGCTCAGGCCACCATTTTGGAAAAATGGTGCTTATATCTGCTAACCATTGGCTATATCGAGTATTACGAATTTTTAGGGCATAAATTCGAACAACACGAAAATTTGATTTAAACGTTTTAGGCACCCACTTTTAGTTTCACCCGTGTATCATAAATTCTCGGTACATAAGTGGTGAATGTAGGTTGCATGAGTTAATAACTATTTATAGTTTTTATTAATTATAAATGTCTAGTCGTCGCTTTTGTCGAGAAATCGTTTTTATGGGGAATAAAAAAAGGATTTATTGATGTGGTAGCGATCGCCGAGTCGAGGTAGGAACATTATTCTATAGCGAAGAATAGACACCACTTGGTGGAGGTTTTATTAGAATTAATTTTATGGTAACTCAAGTATTGAAAACATATAAGGTACGTTTTTTTGTTTGCTTTAATAGGCCTACGAAGTAGCATTAATATAATTATTTTGTAACGGCTACCTAGACAAGGTTAATAGTATCCATCTGAGGATAAAGGTATTCAGTAAAAGATTTTGAGGGGGGGGCGTATTCGCCTTTATCCCGGACTACCCACTCGAGGGTCAGGGGAGTTACCAACCCCACCTATTTTTTTGTTTAGAATATTAGTTGAAAACTATTTGTTATGTAATTCTTTGTTGTTTGAACTATTAGTTTAACTGTTGTAATCGTAATATTTGACTCTTACTTGGTTGTTGACTTATTTAAATTGTTGACTTATTTAAACCTAGCTGGTAGTGTCGTTTTGCCAGATCTAAGTTTAGTAATTTTATTCAGTATCGCGGGTATGTAATTATAGGAAAATTACTTGGCGCCCCCACAGTGGTTTTTTTATGACATAATTAGTAATAACGTAATACTCCCCTCCCCGCGCCTCCACTGAGTCTAGTCGGACATATCTAACGTTACCAGCGCCAAAGCGCACGTAACACGATATTATGCTTCATATAAAAAATAAAGCTTGTAGAATTCTCTACAAAAAACGTTTAGTCCCTTTTTTTCGTATGTAGTATTTATACTCTTCGCAAGTACAAAAACGAAGAGTATATCGCATTTGATCGGCACATTTCTAAAACCGTATATATCGCTCGTAAAGAAAAAATGTTCATATCATAGTGCTGACGATAAAATTCTGAATGATTTTCAAAAAATGTCTGCCGTCTGTTTGCCTGTCTCTCTGTCGGTTACGTTTCTTTTAAACACAATAACTTAAGAGAGAAATCCGATATTATTGAAATTTGGATAATAAATTAGTGTTAACTAGAGAAAATACCATGTTGATTTTGAAAAAATCGGTAAATTAGTAAATATCTCAAACAGTACAAATACGTCCTGATGTCCATAAGACATCCACAATGGATATAGTGGATATCCTGTGGACATCCGCTTTTGGTCCAAAACACATACAATGGACGTCCAGTGGACCATACGTTTGTCATAAATTGGGACGTCCATATGTAACACATTTTGTGTCCGGTTGTGGACTTCCACATCCACTCGACCTTGTTGGTCAGAATTTACTTATTTAGTTAACATCAGCCTTAGCAATTAATTTGACTGTATACTTTTTGCCTTAATGTACATCAAGTATATAGTCAATTATTCCACATCTGTATAAATTAATAGTTAAAGCCAATGATGCTGATTAAATAAACAGATACTCGTCAACAAAGTCCCTTTGGTTCACCTCTAAATTTAATGGATATATCCCACAATATGTGCATTAGTTTAATTATTTAAATATCAAATAGCAAAACCAATATTCTTTATATGGTGCTTGAGGAGAACTTATGCTCACTGAACAATCACTTAAATTTGTTTAAATAAAACACACTTTACTGTTGTACTTCACTCTGCTATCATATCAAGACTGACTGCCTGGTCCTAATCCTTGTCAGCAGTTATATCATAACAGCTCGAATGTTTTTATTATAAGAAATCACATACACCAATGAGTAGTAGTACACTACACTCACCATATGCAACATATGTTAATGTTGCTTATAAACTTATTTCAAATTGGCTTTAAATCCATTGAAACTACTACTTTTAAATAATATATAAAAATAAATAGGTAAATAAATAGTTTTAATAAATTTTATATAACAATTAAAATAACTGCAATACTTTTGACTGTTGATTAGATGTTAGATATAATGCTAAAATATAAAAAAATTACTTTTCTTAACCAATTTTTGATTGTAATAAAAATTGTAAATTATGTAAGAAAATCTGCTTAATTTCTGCATGATTACATTCATAAGCTAGATATGTTTTTCAAATAATATAATTTTTTATTTTCTTTTAAGTTAAATTATTTATATTATTTTCGTGAAGAAGTTATTAATAAGCTACTCCCCTAAATATCTAATAAATCATAGTAATTCAAGAGCACTCATACCAACTGGCAGGGCAACACCTGCCGAAACGTGGGGATGGCAGTTTCAAAATTATGAAAACTAGTGCGATATCTAAAATTTAAAATTTATTTTCTGCAACAAACATTGAGTGTGTCATACAAACTTTTTTGGCGATTTTTTTCTGTTTAATTTTTGTTTAAAACAGTTTTTTGAGGGGGTGCAGCTAATTGACGGTGATTTTTCAGAGGTTCATAGTTCATACTCATAACTGAAAGAAACAATTCATGAAAGGTGACTGTACTACTAATATTTACATAATAAAATTGAATTTGAATTTTTGTTTGCTGCAAGCATCTATGTATTGAATTGTACGTTGTGCTCCCGCCCAACTGTACTAAGACCTTAATCTAAAAATATAATTAATAATTAAACATTAAAATCACTATCTAAAAAAATTGAAAAACATTAAAGAAAAATTAGAGGAAACAAATTAAAAAGGTAACTAATTATTTGTTTGGAAGAAAGCGAAACCAATTGGCATTATTAGTTAACTACGAATTTGCTGAGAAAGAAAAACGAATATTATTTCACCCTGGCAGATATTTTGTAGTAGGTAGGATACTCATTATTTTTGCGCCTAGCATATTTTATGTGAAAATGAATCATATTAACCCTAATAATATGACCGAAAGTAATGTTTATCGTTTCTTGAGCTGGTAAACTCATACCATCACGATTTTGTAGTCTTTCACAATCTCATTTTTGATTACCATTTGCATACTTTGACGTTTCACATAATTTGTCATTAAACATCAGTTTATTTACAAAGTTTGGAATCAAAACAGACAACAAAATAAATTCGCAAATTGTTACTACTTAAATTTCTTATTAAATTGGGTTTGTATTTATAAAATTAAAAATCTTTATCATATTTTTCATTTTTCCATTTTTTGTTTAATACTGAGTGAAAAACAATTGTGTCACATACAGAAAACGCAATAGCAGCCCTTAACAACTGTCCTCGCTTCGCTTCGCTCGCTCGGGCAGCTAATATCCGCAGGCTACTAATGCTCATTTTCTGTCCTTGTAATTCATGCCAAAACCATTTCACTTTACCATCAAATTTAATAATAGGAAATTTCTTGAAACATAAGTTTTTGAAGTTATAGCATATTTTCTTTCGGCGAATGAGCTGCTTAAAATATATATAAGTGTGAAATATAATTTTATACAAATATAAACAGATTGGAAGGTTACATAAATAAATATAAACACATTTTCATAGATATTGAAGATAACAAATCCCAACTTACCACTGTTTTAAATTAATGAAGTGCCACCAGCAGATTCAGGTTCTAAACTTGACAATTCGAAATTAAAGTTGCTTCTGTTTGTTGAAGCCAAATTTTCTGTATCTGCAGATGAAATCTTGGTAGAAAAGGTATTTTACCAGCAGTTTGTACTTTAATGTAGAGATAAAAGTCCTGTGTTCCTTGTACATCACTATTATTAGTTATATATTATGTAGAGATAAATCCCTACTGCCTTTGCAAGTCTGTAATTACGTCGAGAAATCTTGGACATTACTATTTTGCCAGGTATTTTCTATGATCTTGACCAAAAAAAATAGAACATAAACACTCGGAAGCCATTTGCAAACTACAACGGGAGAAATGATGCCAACATCTGCGCAGAAAACAGATTCACAACACATGTTCACAACAAAGAACACTGCTGTTCATTGGTCCAGTTGACCAACTTGAGCCAATCAAATTATAATTTCCAACTACAAAGATCTCGGCTTCTAAACAATTGTAAGTTTTACAAATACATAAATATGGTAAGAAGCTAATGGCCTTGATTGAATTATTCCAATATGATTGTTTGGCCATTTTGGCCTCTCACTGCATTTTATGTGTGTAGAATAGTTGGTATAATATGTGGAAATATTTAAGTTTATACCAATTCAATACAGATCAATACAATTCAAATTTGACTATATCTTAAAAAAAATTAATAAAACTTAATGTTTCTTCAAATATAAGGTCCAAGTTGCTATATGACTTTTTTAAGTGGGTATGACTTTTTGGTGGATATCCATTTTATGTCCAGTGGAAGTCCAAAGAAAAAGACCAAAATTAATCCACAAGTGGATATCCAGTGGATATCCGTTTGTGGTACATGGACGTCTAGGACTTCATATGGACTTAATATGGACATCCAATGGATGTTATGTGCTGTGCTGTCTGGGATAAAAGTTACGAAATATTTTATGAAAAAAATGCACGTGTAGAGTGTTGCAAAATATATATAAAATTTTTGTAGGGATTACATAAGCTTTATTTTTTATAGGAGGCATAATTTCGATATCGCTAATGGTTAGCAAGATATAATATCATTTTTTCAAGATGGCGCATGGCGGTTCGAGCGCAAGAGATATAGTCAGGGACTTTTAGTATGTTAAACAGCAGACCTTAATCAACATCTTTGTCAAGTGTCAGAACTTACCAGCTTTTTCCCTCTAATTTTCCTTATTTGATTGAAGTATCAGTGGCGCATTGTGCTTACGGTGTTTGGCTTCAGACCACGTCGTCCCGAGTTTGAATCCTATCTAGGAAATGGATATTGAGTGATGTCTTTCACGTGTTGCCGAGACACAGTAGTAGTGGGCTAGACAGCGGTTGTTTGACAAACAACACGGCTAGTCGCTCTCTTCTGCTGAGTTCGAGTCTCAGCTGCGGCAGATGGAAATGTCGCTGGGAATGGATGTTTTATTGTTGTCTATGTGCGCAGGTCCTGGTTGAGTGGTGGAATAACTATAGCTAAACTCTGCTAGGACGTTAAAATAAATAAGGCTATTAAAAAAATGCCCTCTAAATTTAAAAAATTTTAAAATATAACTCTAAATTTAAAAAATTTTAAAATATAAGGGGTGACCAGTTTCTAATACTAAAGTTCGGACCGACTGAATTTTTTTCCATAAAATGAAATATTAGCCCTATAAGCAGCCTTCCTAATTTGTATGTATGCTTATTTGGTTCGGTATATACGTGTGAACATAGTTTTAAAATCAAAGAAGTGTTATTATTTTAAATTACCAAATGTGAGATATTCAATATATTTTATACATTATTATTAGTTCTGTTAGAATCACTAGTTGTTACAGTCACAACCTAGCTAATACTTCTAGTGAATATTTCATGCCATCAAACATATTTGACTAGAGTAAAAAATCAGATTCTCAGAACAATCAATATATTGACTCTATTCTATTTTTTAAACTTCTTAGCGTCGATGATTTTCAAATGAAATAACATTTATTATACCCCATAAGTACTTCCGGAGTTAAAAGCTAACCATCCCCACCACAGGACAAACAATCCCATAACTGCGTTTACTGGATTGCCTAGCGGAAGAGGGTCAATTCCGTTATCATATCTTCCCAGGCGAGGACCTAACATCATTGCACTGGCCATCGCGGCACTACCACCTAAAATATAATGAACGTAATTAGTAATTATAGTTAATTATAGTTAGTAATTCATAAAAAATATATTATTTAACTCGCCCCCTGTACTTGTCTTAATTTTTAAAATAATTTTAATATTTAGTACCAAGCTCAAAATAATAATATGGACATTTTTATAGGCCGTTGAAAGGATTGGTTAAAGACATTTTAGTTTTGCTTATTAATAAGTATTCTGGAGAATACCGGTGTAGACTAGTTCACAAGTTCAAAGCCGTGTTAATTCTTGATAAACCTCGTAAACATTTGAGTGGATTTGGATTCGGAATAACGTCTAGAAAAATGTTCAAAAATTTCAAACCCGCACAAAAACAATTGCAAAAGTTATAAACAAATAAAGATTGAAAAAATAACGAGTTTCGTTTTTTAAAACTATTAATATTTAAGAAATTTTAAAGAAGGATTCTTAAAGAGGAAGAAATTTCCAATAAAAAAGTCCCAACTCCCGAAACTTCATCTCTAATATTAATATTTTTAATTTAATGTTGCAAATAGAGCTCCGCGCGGCGAACACTATGCCGCTACGATGCTCTGAAACCGGCCGCAATAAGAAAAATATTTTTTTATGTTATTAAATATGAAATTAAAATTTTTTATAAATTATGGTATTATTTAGACACTTAAAGGAACAATATTCCGTAGGAAAAAAATGTTTCACCCATTTTTTTATAAAATAAGCCTATTGTTAACTAACAATTTTTTTTAGAGTTTGCGTTTATATAAGTCGGATAATTGTTAAACAAAAGCCACTAAAATTGTTTCGCTTCGCGAAGACTATATGTCAACTATACTTTATGGGATTATGACATTGTGATGTTTTTAATTGTTATAGACTATTAGTTATTATTATTTAACCTAACAAAAAACTAAAAAATAAAAAAGAGAGGTTGAAAATTTTTTTTTATTAACTTTAATTATTATTACTGTCTTTATATTCAAAAATACTATAAGATTACATAAACTTTAATTTTTTATTGCTATTTGTTTAAATAAATATTATAAACAAATAGAAAAATTACGTATTTTTGAAAACAATTTTTTGTGCCATTATATTTGTTATAAAATATGATTAAAATTTTTTTTTCTTAAAAATGTTTTTAAATTGTTTATAATAATTTTTTTCCTACTTTCATTAGTTAAACAAATTATTAAGAAGAAATTTTATTCCTAGAATTTATTATTTGCAGTTCTCTACACGGTGGAAAAAAGAAAAAAAATTGTTGTTAATTTATTTGTTTTTTACAATTAATTATTTTTATTTATTTGCTTTTATCATGATTAGAAAATATTATTTAGGTATTATGCAAATCACAACTTACAATTTGTTATTAACAATCGCCGAGTGTGTTTATATTTTTTTAGATAGAAAAAAATAACAAAAACAACCGTATACATAAACATGTCAAAAAATAATTTTTAATATTTTCTATAGAATTTTAAATTTAATTTTTTTTGACATGTTTATGTATACGGTTGTTTTCGTTATTTTTTCTGTCTAAAAAGAATACAAACACATTCGGCGATTGTTAATGACAAATTGTTTATTAAATAAACAAATAAATTAACAAAAAGATTTTTTTCTTTTTTTCGTCTTTGTAATGAAGCATTCATAAATTCATGTTCCATTACTAAAGTTTCCGGATTTACACACGACACCAATGTGCACACGGCCCGCAAATGTATCCAGCTCCCGTCTAGAGGCACGGATTTGCACACGGCACCAAACTATACGCAGTTCTACGTCACCAGTAAGCGAGGATTCTCGGATATAAAAGCCGACCACAAATCAACTAATTCAGAGTGGGCAATCCTGTCAATCTGTCTTCAGCGTGGTGAGCTGGACATATTACAGTTTTGTTCATCTTCCGACGCAAATACGACGGAACGAATGCAATCTGACCCTGGGAATCCTTCAACGTGGTGAGCTGGGACCCCTCGAGTCGTTAGTCATTCCCCTACGCCGTTTCGTCGCCAGAACCAAAGCGGATGAGCCTGACCTGGAGACCTCCTACAGCGTGTTGATCTGGGAAACTTCTTGAGTCGACGATATTCGCCCGACGCCCGATGCCACTCCAGTAGCAGCAACTAACGTCGCATCGCATCGTTACACTCGCTTTCTCTCTCTTTCTCTCAGATAATAGAAAATGTTATCCTAAGAACCGTAAAAGATACGAACCTGTATAATCTGTATGTTATGTAACACTGCCACATATTATCTGTTTGAAGAAGAAAATAAATTGTTTATATTTTTACTGGGCTGCCTTATTAACTAATATGGACCCTGATTAATCTCCAAACCAGCTACCCGACAACAAACCGTTACATAATTTGGCGCCCGAGCAGATTTTAAGACTTTAGTTTACTCCAGATAGTCCAGAAAGAGACGTCCACGATAGAGAGAAATATAGAAATATAAAAATTTTCCAAGTCTATTTATAGAAAAGTAAATATTCATCCAGTCAGGTTAAAATATTTATTTTAAAATGGGTCTGTCAGACACAGAAAGTTCTTGTGGGCTAGAAGTCGCAGTCACCACAGTAGGATGGATCTACAAATTAGAAAAAGACGAACTGCAGACAGAATTATCCAAGTACGGCGCAACGACAACCGGAACTGTCGAGGAACTTCGCAGCAGGCTAAAAAGCTATATTAAAAGTGAGCCGCCCAAGAAAGTAACAACTCCCCAGATAAGCCCCCGCCAACACAAATGAGTTCTCCTGATCAGATGTTATACGTTGCACATACGCCCCTGGGCGCAGTTTTGACAGAAATTCGCAAATGGAACGTTCATTTCGACGGCAAAAAAGACGTTTTCTCTTTTCTAGAACGTATTGAAGAACTACAGACTGGCTATAATTTTACTCAAGAACAAATGCTACGAGCCCTACCCGAACTACTACAAGGCGATGCATTATTATGGTACAGAAATAACAAAACATCTTGGACTACGTGGAATCAATTTGTCACAAAACTAACAACGTTTTACGCACCCTCCGATTACCACTTAAAACTGGAAGATGAAGGCATGCTCCGAATACAAAAAGAAAATGAAAATGTAAAAGATTATGTGGTAGCAATCCAGACTCTACTACGTCGACTTACAAATGTAACCCCAGAACAAACACTATACCGAATATATTCAAATTTAAAGCCAGAGTACCGAAAATACATTAAACGCAGCGAATTCCAGACACTTGATCAACTTGTAACTCTGGCAGGGGAACTTGAAACCGTTTGTCAGGAGGAGAGAACCGCTAAAAAGATATTACAAACAGGCACGCCGAAGTTAGATTATAATACCACACAGGCTAGAGGTTACCAGACACCAAATTACAGATATAATTATAGAAACAACGCACAAAACTACAATATGCCAACCACCCAAAATTACCCTAGAGAACAGGCCGCCCCCAGGAATGCACAAAACAATAGAAATACACAAACAATAAATCCCAGACACTCCGTACTCGAAAACTATAATAAAAATACAAGCTGCTGGCGCTGTGGAAGTCCTGATCACACCCGCTGGTATGGTAATAATTCACCAAAGGTGTTTTGTTCCCTCTGCGGACGACTAGGCATATTCTCCGCGACTGATTGCAATAATAGGCTCCAGGGAAACGAACGACTGCGTTGACACGCGAGATATATTTTGTCGAACGGTTTAGGATTTTTTTAAAAAAATGTAAATTTTTTATTTAAACAAACTTTTGACAATTAATAGCGAATGAGTATATTGCGTTTAAATACAAAGGTATGTATCTGAAGTACGACAATAAATAAACTTAATACTGTTACTACATCTATTTATAAGCTTCTTTAACTGTGCAATTATGCACAATTGCATCTTCTGTTGTTTAATACGGCGTCTGGATATCATAACTCCTCCATCGCTAGTGGAGAAGTCGGGGTTTCCTTTTAGAAAGGACCGACATTCGTCATTTCAGTTTCTTGGGGGGTCTCGTGTTTTTGGGTTGCTGGTAAAAATATTGAAAGTTGGAAAGCCTTTGATCTTATATTTGTTATATATTTTCCATGATATAATTGAAGACCTAAGTGGATAAAGGTGTTATGTCACACTTAAAGTTTTGAGTAAATTAAATAAAACAGTTTTGAGTTGGAACTTATTTATTTTGTCTTCGATTCAAATAAATAATACCTCATAAAATAGATAATTTTGGGTTATGTTCTTTTGTTTACACTAATATTAAAGAACAATATCAAGCTGTTATGAAACTAGATTTTTCTGTCCAAAACTGTGTACATCCACTAAAATTACTGGTTGTATGTATGACATGGCGCCTTTACAATTAAAAAGTTTCTATAAAATATTACAAATTTAGAATTCACCGTTTATTGGGTGTTAAATCTATATTAGGGGTGTTCAAAAATTGCATAAAGTAATTTTTTTTAAAAATGCGACATAACACCTTTATCCACTTAGGTCTTCAATTAGGACAGCAATGATAATTATTATAATCAGGGTATAGGTAAGCCAGGAATTAGATTCAATTAAGGTTGGCTCTAACATCTGATCCTTTATCTCTTCTTGCAGATTTTGTGTACGTCGTGACAGGTCTGTAAATTCCTCTAAGTCCACATGGTCCATGGTTCGTATATTGGTACCATCTCTTATAATTGAAAGGTTGTTATTTATTTTCAGTAATGGAATGTTTATGGGTTCAAAAGTTCTCCGAAAGTTTTTATTTGGATTAAGCTTATATTTGTCAATAACGCAATAGCATTGATCAGGAATTGTTATTAGATAATTTCCCTCGAGTTGTCTCTTTTTCTTCATCTCGCAATATGTTTCGGCTATAATAGTGGTGGGACTTATCCATGAATTTGAGTTTTCGACCCTTTGAATTTTGGGATTGTTGATATTGATTTTTGTGAATGCACATCTGTTTTCTTCTTGGGAAAAGTCAATGAGTTGAATTTCACGGGGTTCGTTTGATGTCCTTTTTATAATAGAGTTGTGAGTACACAGGAATTTTTTAGATTCTATTTCTGTACAGGGTGTGTTCGTGTACGAGTACCAATCTGGGTTTATAAGTAAGATAGTTTGTTCTGGGTATAATAGTGAAGTAAAAGTCGTTGTTCTCTACAGGCAATGGGTATAACTTGTAGTAGTCATAAGATACTGTCTCTATTAATGGTATTTTAATAATGAAATATGTATAGGAATTCTTCTGAAAAACTGAAGATTCGCATAGTTTCTCGTACTTTATAATGTTTTCGAGAGTAGGTTGGAATGGTAGTTCTACTCTTTTCAGGTAATTCTGGATTTCTAATAGTTCTTTGATAAGATTAGTTGGTTTTATAATGGTTTGATGCATTTGTCTTAAATTAGCAAAGGAAATTGCTGTCGAAAGTTCGTCTAAAAGATTGCAGATAAGTGACAGGGAGTGTGATAATTGGTCTAGGGTATTTTGTACAACCAATAATTCAATGCAGCGTGCTGTTGTTTCCATTTTCTGTCCAATGTCAGCCACTGCTGAATTAATTTTCTTTTGGTTCTCTACGAGAATGGTAATTGATTTATTTGTAGATTTAATGAGGTCATCCGTAATTGATAAGTGTTTTTCCATGTCTATTTTTAAGTTGGCTTCATTGTTAAATCATTTCTTCGGCATCTAGGTTGCCCATGATTGATTTTTCAATTGTACCAATAAAGTTAAATGCTCCTCGTGGTTTTCTAATGTGGTTTGGTAAAAATTGTTCGAATAATGTATAGGTTCTGATTATTTCAAAGGATAGAGTTCTATTGATCTGGAATAGGAGGGTGTTTGTTAAGGAAGTTTGTTGTTTGTCGCAGGATACATTCAGTTCTAGGTATCTGTTGATGTTTGCTAGGATTCTAATAATTTCGTCTTTTCCTTGAATAAAGATTTCATATAACGGTTGTATGTCAGATGCGTTCATTATTTCCCATTCTGATACAATATTGTCTGCTGTATCCATGCGAATCGGTAGAAGTCCGGGGTTGTCATCTAAGGGTTTCCTTTGGATGTCGTCGGCTGCTGCGAGGGTGGTGGTGCATCTGTAAGAGTAGATCTTAAGTCAGACAAATGGACTCGACGTTCTTTTTTATTTCTTAATCTAATCATGCAGGTATTGTCATTACTAATAGAAATTATTGGGAAGGGTCCCTTAAATTTAGGGACTGTTTTGGAACCTCGTTTTTTGGGTGCTCTGACATAGACCTTTTGACCTATTTTATATTTTTCTTGTGGATTTGTTATCTCTCTGTTCATTCTGTTGATTGTTGTTGTTTTTCGACTTTCGATTCTTTCGTAAATAATATCATAAAGTTAAGAAAGTTTCTTTCTATGTTCATCTAGTGAATAATCGAAAACTATTTGACTGGTTTTCGTATCAAATAAGTTGGTGAATATCCAAAAACGACGTCGAAGGGAGTGTATCCTGTAGCAGAATGGTTTGTGTGGTTGTAAGCAATAACAGCTAGTTTCATAAGTTCTTCGGTAGTTTTTCTGTTAAGTTGTGGGTCTTGTCGAAATATTCGAAGGTGTTCAATTAGTGTGGAGTGGAGGCGTTCCACAATGCCATTTGATTCTGGATGGAATGGGGTTGTGAAGTGAAGATTAATCTTGTGATAAGCCAACAAGTTTTTTATTTGATTGTTAACGAATTCGCGACCATTATCAGTTGTGATTGCAGTTGGGGTTCCATAATGTTCGAAATAATCAATTAGGGCCTTCGCTACTTCACATGCTTCTTTGCATTGAATAGGAATTGCTTGTCCAAATTTCGAAAACGAGTCTACTAGGGTTAGGATAGACTTTTTGATCAATGGTAAATGTGTTCATGAAAACGACTTCGAATGGTTTTTGCTGATGGTAGGTGTTTGGTTCATTGGAATTGTAGGTGGATGCCTATCGTATTTTGCTCTTTGGCATATATTGCATTTATTGATATATTCTTGTATTGTGGTTAACATATGACTCCAATAATATTTTTGTTTCAATTTGTCATATGTTTCTTGTGAGCCTCTATGATTTGTTTTGCTTTCATGGTAGAACTGTATAATTTCGTTTATTTCTTCTTTGTTTCTTAAATATATTCTTTCTTGGGTACATCTTACTAATTTTGGGCCATTGTTGTTAAAATATTGATTATATATTCGACAAAAGTCTTCGTACATTTTGTCGTTATCAAAATATATATAGAAGGTAGTTTCTTCAACTGTATGATCTCTCAATAGTTCAAGAATTTAATCGTCGTTGTCTTCCTTCGTGATTTCTGCATATAAAATAGTTTTATTTTCTACATGTAAAGTTCTGTTTCTTTTGGGGTTCATTGAGACTGTTTTTATAAATATTTGTTTAGGTTTTGTGTTTATTACATCGTCTATATCGAAATCATAGTCCTGTAGATTTGTACGCCATCTGATGAATTTAGAGTTTTGTGGATCTTTTAATGAGAATAATCACCTTAGTGGTCTGTGGTCTGTATATATAGTGAAGCGCCTGCCGTACAGATAAGGCCTGAAATACTGGGTGGACCATACTAAACTCAAAAGTTCTTTCTCCACAACTGAGTAATTTTTCTCTGATTCGTTCAGTGTTCTGGATGCGTAAGCAATAGGTTTATCGCTTCCCATGATCCCCTGTGACAAAATACTTCCGATGGCATATTTCGACGCATCGGTTGTCAAAATAAATGGTTTGGAAAATCCGGGTGTTGTAAGAGTGGGCTGTTGGTTAGAATGTTTTTACAAGTTTCAAAGGATTCTACAAACTCTCTTGTATGTTCTATTTTGGCTCCTTTCTTTAAACAGGCTGTTAATGGTCTTGTCATTTTTGAGCAGTCTTTTATAAATTTCCTATAATATCCTATTAGTCCAAGAAATGACTGAATTTCTTTTTTTGTATTTGGTATTGGGAACTTTACAATTGCTTCAATTTTGTCTGGATTGGGTAATATACCTTCCGGTGTAACGATATGCCCAAGAAATTTTACTGTTTGTTTTAGAAATTCTGACTTATCAAGCTGTATTTTGAAATTAGTTTTTCGGAATCTATCAAATACTGAGCGTATACTTTCTATGTGCTTTTGCAAGGAGATTGAAAATATTAATACGTCATCCATGTAAACTAAACATTTACTCTGTAGGCCTGATAGTACGTGGTTCATTGTTCGTTGAAAGGTTGAGGGTGCATTTCGAAGTCTAAAGGGCATCCTTAAAAATTCGTAATGGCCGTCGTCTGTCGAGAATGCTGATTTCTCGATATCTTTGGGATCCATTTCAATCTGATGATATCCGCTTGCTAGATCTAATGTTGTAAAGTATTGACTGCGACCAAGTTTGTCCAGGACGTCCGTAATGTTTGGTATTGGAAATTTATCGGGTATGGTTTTCTCATTCAATTTTCGGTAGTCTATTACAATACGAAATTTTCTTTTTCCACTATTGTCCATTTTCTTCGGGACAATCCAAATAGGGGAGGACCATGGCGAAGTTGAATTAGTTATTATATTTTGTTCCAACATTGAGTCGATTTGCTTTTTGACCTCTGATTTATAGATATTTGGGAATCTGTATGATTTCGTATAGATTGGTATGTTGTCCGTTGTTCGAATCTCGTGCTTAACTTGGTTTGTAAAGGTTAGTGGAATGTCCTTGCAGTAGAAAATGTCTCTATATTCGTAACAAAGTTTTCTTATGGCTTCGTACTCTTCTTGATTACAGTGCCTTAGATCAAGATTTTCCAAATTTTTCTTTTGTAGGTCGTCGTAGTTTATATCTGGATTGTTATATATAGAAAGTTCTTCATCAAAGTCCATAGGTTCGGTTGTAAAGTTATTTAATTGGTGGGTAGGCATACACGGAAGAGGTTCAGTTATTGTGAATGTTTTTTCTTCGTCAGTGTTGTTAATAAGCAATACTGTCGCTTCGTTATTTTTTGTATTTATAAGTCCTGCTGAAATTTCTATTTGATTTTCAAATACAATAGAATTTATTAGAGCTTCTCCATTTTTTTGTGATATTGGTATTTTAGCTACAATTTCTGTCTTAGGACTAATTCTGTATTCGTAATTGTTTTCCATTTCGTTGGTGTCGTTAGTACCTATTAGCCTTTTTCCTTCCAAAAATAATGGAATTTTTGCTGAGTCTGTTAGTAAGTAACCATTTTTAAAATCAAGGGTGGCTCCTATTTCTTGTAGTAGATCAAGGCCAATAAGTCCATCATATGTTTGACTAAAGTTAAAGATGTAGTGTGTATACAACATTCCTGGTTTTTTAAAGATTTTTGATACTGGAATTTCTGCCGAATATCTATGTAAGGATATGCTGTGAGGTGTTTTTATTTGGAAAGGGCCTTCTTTAATTCGGTCTGGAAAAAATGTTTCGGCGACTTTTTCTGTAATAAATGTTTTTGTGGACCCTATATCAATCATAAATTTGGCTTCGAGTTCTGGGATAATTATATATGGAAGATTTGTATTGGCTGCGACGTTGATTTCTACTTGTTTTGTCTGGGTTACTTCTTCGCATTGGGCAGGTTCGTAATATTGGTCTCCGAGGCTGGTAAGGTAAAATTTTCGTCATCGTTATAACTTTGGTAATTTTCTGAATAGTATTCTTCGGGGGTAATAGCTATTGTCAGCAATTTCTGAATCGTATGTCGGTTCTTCGTAATAGTTTGATTGTTATTCGTCCCTGTTGGAAGAGGTACTCGGTATCTCTTGCAAATGTAATTCTTGCGCTGTCCATTTCGGTGCATTAGACGGTTGGGAGAATTTTGATCTTCTTGTGTTTCCAAATGATCCATTGGTTGGGGATAGGATTGTTGCGTTTTAGGTTGAAAATTGAAACGTGGTGGGTTTTGGAAATGTGGGAAATTTTGCGTATTTTGGAAATTTTGCGGAGTGGAAAAATTTTGTCTTTGGAAGTATTGCTGCGGTGGAGCTTGGCGTTGGAAATTTTGAGGGTTTTGAAATGGTCTTTGTTGAAATGTTTGTTGGAGGTTTCTTGGCATGAAAAAATTCGGCATACGATAAGGGATGTTTGACATTATTTGGGGATTCGGTTTTGGTGGGGGTGTTTGAGACTAACTGGGGTTATATTTTGACTAACTGGGGTTATATTTTGGTGTCGTTCTTATTTGAGATTGATTTGTATTCTGATAAGTGTTCTTTGTCCCTAACTTTTGTTGCCGGTTGTAGTTCATGTTTTCTTCTTCTACTACCATATTTATAGCTGCTTCTAGACTCTTGGGTTGTTTACATCTTAATAGGTGGCTTAAATGTGCGTTAAGTACCGATAGGAATGTCCGTAGTGCCAATTTTTTGTACAAATCTAATTTTTCTTTTCGTAGTTCTGCTGTTATATTTGCCACTATCTGCATTTTTGAGAGTAAGAGTCTACGTAGCGATATGCATCTGTCTGCAAATTGGCTAGCGGTTTCGTTGTGATTTTGCGTTAACATCATAAGGTCATTTAACAGCGATTCTTCATTACGTTGATCACGGAAAGTGTCTAATAAAAATGTTTTTAATTCCGGGAAAGTGAGTATAGTTCTCGCGGCTAATACTTGAGCTGCTTTACCTACAATTTTATTTCTAGAATGCAGCATCAAAAATTTAATTATTTGTGGATTATTATCCTGTACTAACATATCTAATACTTGCTGGCACGTGTCTAAAAATATCGGTAATTTTGAGTTATCTCCATCGAATTGAGGTATGAGCTCTAAATAATCTCGAACGGTAACATCATTTCTAGCCATCGCGGTTGAATTTAAATTTACTGGTTAGGACCAAATGTCCGTAAAGCAAGATTAGCTAAGGTTTCGTCGTCGGAGTCAGGCAGTAATGGTACTTACAAGAATATTAAGATGACAGAAAACATGAAGGCTCTGGTATATATAATAGATTACAATGTGATAACGAGGGATTTCAAGAGAACTCAGGGAGCTCCCAGGCGATGCTCTATTACACTTTGATTGATTATATATTTTTTCTTGAGCTAGAGGGCGGTTATTGTCTCGTTAGTTTTAGTCGTTTTAGTCAGTTTCCTTAAATAGCGCAAGGCTATGTGCTTTTAAAGATGTTTTCTTTATAGGTGTTTTCTGGCTTGGGCCAATCTTTCCTATACAAGATTTAGGGTCACGTGTAGTCCTGGAAAAGAGAATGCACGATCTTGGTTTCTTCAAGGGCTTATGTGAAATTACTTTCACAAGTGCAAAGCCTCACGGCGCTTCCGACGAGGGGATACTGAGCGTCTGGTGGCCGTGCTCACACGTACTGAGCTGGGGGTACTCAGATTGAGATGTACCAGTTTTACAGCTCAGGGTGTGGAAGGATATTTTAAGGATAGGTACAAAGGAATGGTATGGCTAGGTATGCAGAGTATATCTTCTTTGCTTGAATTCACTTGTTTCTTGATTAATTATCTTCTTAAAAATTATTTGTTTACCAACGGTATGGTAAGGGGTTGCAGGTCTTCTTTGGTTAGTCGATGGCACGACGAGTTTTCCGATATTCTCTCGAAATTACTCCAAAGAAAATCCCTATGACTGCTCCAGCGAAATTTTGTCGAGCGGTTTAGGTTTTTTTAAAAAATGTAAATTTTTTATTTAAACAAACTTTTGACAATTAATAGCGAATGAGTTTATTGCGTTTAAATACAAAGGTATGTTATCTGAAGTACGACAATAACTAAACTTAATACTGTTACTACATCTATTTATAAGCTTCTTTATCTGTGCAATTATGCACAATTCCATCTTCTTTTGTTTAATATGGCGTCTGGATATCATAACTCGCGGACAACCCAGTCGGTAAGTACAATTCCTCCCAATACAAATAGGAAACTACAATTTCACAGCTATTATAGACACAGGGTTCGCCCGCTCGTACATAGGTGACGCTGTATGCACAAAATGCAAATCGAATTTGTTAGAAATAAACCGTATCCAACGAAATATTAAACTGGCAGATGGAACTGAAACACAAACTAATAGGGAGTTCAAATTAAATTACTACACAACAGGACTAAAATTAATCGATAATTTCTTTTACTTGCCAAATCTAAGTTGTGATATTATTTTGGGCATGGCCGCATCCCTAAATAAACTGTTGAGGAAGCACATCCGCTGGAAATGGACACCAGTTGAAGCAGAGGCTTTCAAAAAACTGAAAACTGCATTAACAACTGCCCCTGTACTCAACTGCCCTGATTTTACGAAGACTTTCTACCTCCAGACGGACACACTTACAAAAAATCGATAACCAGGATTATATTAGAGCTTACTCAAGTCGCTCTTTATCAGACGTTGAAAAAAAAAGATTGTCAGCCGTAGAATTAGTATGTGCCGCCATCTTGTTTACATACAGGGATATCATTTCGTCGTTGTAACAGATCACCAGAGCTTAAAATGGTTATATTCCACAAACCCCACAAATGGACGCCTGGCTCGATGGGTAATGCAATTACAACAATACGACTTCGAAATAAAATACAGAAAGGGAGTTTTAAATAAAGTGGCAGACGCACTCTCCCACCAGCCAATCATGACCGAGGAAGGAAATAACTCAGAAGAAGGTATTTTCTAGACCGAAAATACAGAGAATTGTGCTTGGTACAAGGATATCGTTAGACTGGTACAAAATAAGCCCGAAAGAAAACCAGGTTATTGCATTATAGACGGAAACCTATACCGCCATTTATGGAGCAGTAACAATTTTACAGGCCCCGAATTTTCCAACCCCTGGAAACTTTGTATTCCGCAACCTCAACGCAAACAAATCCTGACAGAAAATCACGATGCACCATGTGCAGAACACCTTGGAATAACAAAAACTATTACCCGTATCGCCGATAAATATTACTGGCCTAGAATGTATAGAGATATTGCCAAGTACGTAAGACACTGCCCTGTCAAAAATACAAATCATCTCAACAACAAACCGTAGGAAAAATGCAATTCCCGAAAATAAACAGATGTTGGGAAACTGTTAGTATCGACGTTGTCGGACCACTCCCGAGATCTCAAGGACAACAATAACCTCATCGTATTCCAGGATAGATTCACCAAATGGGTAGAATGCCACCCTGTAAGAAAGGCAACAGCGGCCGCCATTGGCAAAGCACTAAAGGAGAATATAATTTCCCAATTTGGGTGTCCAAACTACGTAATTACCGATAACGGGAAACAGTTTACTAGCAATAAATTCACTTCTCTGTTATCCGAATACGGAATTAAACACCATACCACACCGCCGTATTCACCACAATGCAATCCAGTAGAGAGGACAAACAAAGTAATAAAGACTATGATTGCCCAATACACCGAGAATGACCACCGAAAATGGGACCAATTTTTATCGGAATTTACATTAGCCATAAATTCGTCCAGACACGAATCCACGGGGTTCACAACCAGCTATGCTTAATTTCGCAGAGTTAACACTACCTGTGATGTCCGTCGTTTGCACGGACTTCAATAACTTGAATAATAACTACTTGAAGATATTTATTTAATTAATTTTACAACATCAAAAACTATATGACATTACTCTGATATGAACTGTCAGAACTAATATTAAAAATACATGACACGCCCCTCTTAAAAAAATGAATAAAATATTTAACAAACACAAACTATACAAAATATGTCAGAAACCTAATCTACATGGAGGTTTAATAATTTTACCACTTGTAGTTTTATATTTTAGGTCTGAGTTATTATCAGAACTTGTAGTAGGATTCATTGATAGTTCTTTGCTTGAAAATCTGTTCAAGTTCAGGTTGGGTTTATGCTGATGGTCAACCTGCTCTTGTTCCTCTTCAACTGTTTCAGGAACTGGCAATTTATTTCCTGTATCATATCAAGAAGAATATATGTTAAAATGACTAAGTTGCTGTCTATTCCTTCTATATGTCGCATCATCTACTAGTACATTCAAATCATTAGGACCAGATTTATTAATGATTGTAACAATTTTCCAGTTTCGAGTTTTTTCTTGAACTAATACAGGCTGGTTAAGTTTCAATTCCGGTAAACGTTTTGTAATTACATTGTAGTATCCTTTCTGAATCGACCGATTTGCCTCTAATTTAGCCTGTATTCCTTTAGTAGGAACATTTTTTTTTAAAATTGCTTTGCTTACTGGAAGTTGTGTGCGTAACCTTCTTCCCATTAACTGACAAGGTGCTGGTAAATGCTGTTTGGATGTCGTATTGTAATTTAAAATTGCTAGGAATGGATCTTCTTTACTTTGATATGCTTTAGTTAACAACGCTTTCACTGTCTGAATCATTCGCTCTACCATTCCATTTGAACGTGAATAACGGGGACTCGAGATGGATAATTGAATATCATATAATTTGGCAAAATTATGAAAATCATTTGAATTAAATGGGGGACCATTGCCCGAAAAAAATTCTAATGGAATTCCATTTATTGCAAAAATATTCTTTTAAGTGGATATTGCGCTACCTGCTGTTTTAGTATTTAGCTTATTAACAACACAAAATTTGCTGTAATAGTCCACGACTAAAAAATCTATAGTTCCCAGTGATTTGAAATCTATCCCCATTTTTTGCCATGGAAGTTGAGGAATTTCATGTGGCATCAAAGGTTCTTCCGGGTTGCTTTTAGAATACATTTGACAAGTTTGACAATCTAGAACCATATTTGCAATATCTGTCGATAAACCTGCTTAATAGATTGCTTCCTGAGCCTGATTCTTACACAACACTATACCTTGATGAAACTGATGAACAACATTCAGTAGTTCAGCTTTCAGAGATTCCGGAACAATTATCCGTTTCTTGTAAAATAAAATATCTTTGTGAAGATATATCATCTTTCACATGCCAGAATTTCTTATACTTACTTTACTTTTATGCCTCGGCCAATCATTGAGCACATATAATTTTATTGTTTGAAGTGTTTCATCTTCATTGATAGCCCGTATAAGTCTTGCTTCTTTTTCCTTTGACTTTGCTAGTATTGAAAACACCTTTAAATTATTTTCCAGATAATCCGTATTAATTACATCTGAAATTGGGTCACGACTAAAAGTATCTGGAACAACGTGAAGCTTTCCAGGAACATACTCGAGTTGAAATTGATATCGAAGTAGTCGAATAGCTAATCTTTGAATTCTGGGAGACAGTTCATTCAAGGTTTTCTTCAATAAGCCCAGTAGTGGTCTGTGATCGGTTAGAATTCTGAAATGCCGTCCAAATAAGAAATAATGATGCCGGTCACATCCATAAACCAAAGCAAGTAATTCTTTTTCGATGTGATTGTATTTCTGTTGAGTTGTAGTAAGCGAAACTGAAGCAAATTCAATGGGATGGCTATCTTGCATGATTGCCGAACCTAAACCATAAGGGCTGCCATCGACTAACAAAATCGTTTCCTTATTTGAGTCAAAATAAGACAAGGTTGTAGCTGAAGAAACAAGTTGCTTTAATCGATCAAAACACTTTTCTTCATTTTCAGTCCAAACCCAATCAACTTTTTCACTTAGTAACTTCCTAAGCTGACCAGATTCTTGTGATAAATTTGGTATAAATTTCGCCAAGTATACTATCATACCTAAAAATCGCTGAAGTTCCTTTTTATTTTTCGGATATTTCATTTCTCGAATAGCTTGAGTTTTTCTATCATCAGGTGACAAACCCGCTGATTTCATGTCCAAGAAATTTTACTTTAGTAACACAGAATTTAGATTTTTCTAAATTCAAAGTTAATCCACTTTCCTTGATTTTGGAAAGAACTACTTTCAAATTCTTATTATGTTCCTCAATTGTTTGTCCGAACACTAGCATAGCATCGAAGTACGAAATTACCTTCTAGAATATCGTGAATAAATCGTAGAAAAATCTCAGGTGCTGAAGATAGACCATATGGCAGTCTTAAATAACATTATCTACCAAAACTAGTAGTAATAGTACACATCAAAGAACTTTCATATGTCAAAGAAATTTGTAGAAATGCCGATGAGGCATCTAACAAAATCAAATATTTGGCACCGGATAACTGAGAAAATAAACAATCCTGGGTAAGTATTTGAAAACGTTCACGTTTAATGTATTTATTCAGCTTTCTTGGATCCATACAAATTCTTATGTCACCATTAGATTTTGGCACAACAACAATAGGGTGAGTCCAATCTGTTGGCTCAGTTACTGGAATAAATAAATTTTCTGAAACCGTATTGTCAAGTTTTTCTTACACTTTATTTTTTAATGCAATCGGAATTTTCCTAGGCGCACAAACACTCGAAATAGCATTGTCTGTTAGTGTAATATTATATTGCCTATTTACTTTACCTATACCAGAAAATACGGATTTATTCAAATTTAATATTTCTTGTAGGTCACTTTTATTTACCGAAGCAACACTGTGAGTGTCTAAAATTTTTAACTCTTGCACAGCATTTAGTCCAAGAATTAAAGATGGAGTTCCAGTGTTTAGCACACAAAATAAGAGTCTTTTGTTAGTCACCATTTTATAGCTACAGTACAAGTATATCTGACCTAAAACACCTATTTTATGTCCTGAATTTGATGATAAAATCGATGACACGGGACAAAGTTTATCTGTATCTCTGAAGGAAGCTCAGCTTTATGGTTTCGTTTCGTCAAAATCTTACCTTCGATTTGTGGACCAGCCCGACTTAGGGCAAATAAATGGTTCTAATTTCAACGTAAAGACTATATTTTATTTATCAAAAATTACAACATTATTAATATTTCCTGTTTCTAAGTAACAACTTTTGTATATCTTGATTTATGTTTTAATACATTTCAAAATCACACATACACCCCCCGTTGAAACTCCGTGTTCAACCAACAAATTACGTTTCCTGACTAGGCAGTAGACATAATTTCGTAATTGGACGGGAGTACACGTTCCCAGTCTTTGTTTTTACAGATACAGCTCGAACACGATTATCCTTTCCAGGAAATATATTAACTACCCTACCCATACACCACTGTGAAGGAGGTATATTATTTTCTTTAATTAAAACAAGATCTCCTGTCTTAATATTTGTTTGCTCATAAAGCCACTTAGATCTTTTTTGCAATGAATTCAAATACTCAAGATTCCAGCGATTCCAAAAATGCTGCTTTAATTGCGTAACCTGTTCCCAAGCACGCAGTCTGTTAATTGGCAACTCGGTCAAATCTGCCTTGTCAGGTAACGCAACTACCGTATCGTTTATTAAGAAGTGTGCGGGAGTAAGCACATTGTAATCATTTGGATCACTAGACAAGGATATGAGAGGCCTGGAATTCACAATTCCTTCAATTTGCACAAGAAGTGTGTTCAGCTCCTCATACGTTAAATGGGTATTATCCATGATTCTGGTTAAATGGTGTTTAATCAACTTGACACCATTTTCCCATATTCCACCCCAATGAGGTGAATAACTAGGAATGTAATTCCAGTCCACTCCTTCTAGTGACATTGAATCTTTCACTATGGAAGCGCTACTTTCAGAATGAAATAATCTATATAATGCATTTAAATCATGACTTGCACCTTTAAACGTAGTGCCATTATCACTATAAACCTTTAGAACTTTTCCACGACGGAAAATGAATCGTTTAAATGCAGAAAGAAAAGTTTGTGTAGTCATATCGGACACAAGCTCGGTGTGGATAGCTTTTGTTGACATGCATATAAACAAGCAAATGTAACCTTTGGTAACAATAGATTTTCTAATTCTGGATTGTTTAATTACTATCGGGCCTGCATAATCTAAACCTACTGCTAAAAACGGTCTGGCAGGAGTAATCCTAACTCTAGGCAAGTCCGACATTATTTGACTAGAAGGAGAAGCATTGTATCTAAAACACCGATTGCACTTTTGGATCATAAATCTAACTGCGTTACGCCCGTTAATTATCCAAAATCTCTGCCTTAACGAAGATAATGTAGATTGTGCACCGGCATGCAACAATCTTTCATGTTCATAACGTATAATTAATTTTGTCACATGAGAAGAATAGGGCAAAATCAAAGGATGCCTTTGGGCTTCAGAAATATGGATAGCATGTTTTAGCCTTCCACCTACTCTTAATAGTCCATCTCTGTCGATATATGGAGACAAGAACCTTAGTTTTGACTTACTGAATTTCTCTCGAGAAATTGCATTTTCACTGACGACTTCTAATTCATTTTGAAAATGTACCTGTTGAAGCATGCGTACTATGACAACTAAAGCGGAATTCAATTCGTCAATTGTTAAATTATTACTTCTTTTAATTTCACTTTGACAGTTAAAAGTAAATCTTTGGACATAGGCAATGACGCGTAACAATTTAGGAAACGAGGAAATTCTTTCAAAGAATACGTATAACTCGTTGTTATTTTCAACGCGAACATTAACTGCATTTGACACAACTTTTGCTTCAGGTAAATTACTATCAACATTAACATCACTGATACTCCATTTTGATTCATCCTGTTTCAGAAATTCAGGACCATTAAACCACAAAGTCGAATCTTTTAATAATTGAGGTTCCATACCTCTAGAGACAATGTCAGCCGGATTCTCGGCTGATCTTACATGATACCAATTGTCCCTTGAAGACAATTCTTGTATTTCGGCCACTCGATTGGCAACGAACATATTCCACCTACTTGCGTCAGATTTAATCCAAGCAATGGTTATCATGGAATCCGTCCAATAAAAACGCTTCTCAATAGGTATCGGAAATGACTTTAGAACATTATAGTCCAATCAATGAATGCCCAAAAGGGGATTGTAGAGAACATTTTGGAGGGGAGAATTTTTCACTTCAGGGATGTGTTGGGGGTAGTCAGGAGGTAAACATACTAAAAGTCCCCACCCCTAGCCCCGCCGCTTCAGGGGGGAGGGGGGTGGAAAGGTTCCTTTTTTCGATTCTTCGCTTATAACTCGGAAACGATGCGTCGTATGGGAAAAGGTAATCTATGCAAAATTAAACGTAATTAAATTTCCCACAAGAATGTTTATATTCATTTTCTTCCTATTTGTTATATTTTACGAGATATTCGCCAGCGAAAATCGATAATTAATAAAAAAAAATCAATTGTGTACCTTGAATATTTCTATTAAAGCGGTTTACCGTGGTCTGCTAATAAATCACAGTCACAAAACAATCTTTATTTTACAACACTCGACGTATTTACTAACGTAATATTTTGTCGAAGTCTAGACATTTCCTTAAATATACAGTGTGACTCACTTAAAATGAAGATACCCTTATAACTTTTTCATTTTGTTTCCGATTTGAATCAAATTTTACTCAAGTATAGAACAAATTAGGATCTACTTATGACCAGAAAATTATTCACTTGCTATAAAGGCAAAGCCACCTGCGGTACCAAAATTTGCTGAAAAAAATAAAACATTTTGAATGTTAGAAATTCTAAAAAATGCATCCAATCGGCGCCACAAACGTACATACACCAAAATTTGATTTGATTATTGATGGGGGATATCTCATACATAAGCTCATCTGGCAAAGGGGGTCCTCAGTTTCCACAATTTGTGGTGGCTACGTAAAATTCATCGTTCGTAAGATTAAAAATCCATTTTTAATCTTTTTCATCATATTTTGGTACCGCAGGTGGCCTTGCCTTTATAGCAGGTGAATGATTTTCTGGTCATAAGTAGATCCTAATTTGTTCTATACTTGAGTAAAATTTGATTCAAATCGGAAACAAAATGAAAAAGTTATAAGGGTATCTTCATTTTAAGTGAGTCACATTGTATATTTAAGGAAATGTCTAGACTTCGACAAAATATTACGTTAGTAAATACGTCGAGTGTTGTAAAATAAAGATTGTTTTGTGACTGTGATTTATTAGCAGACCACGGTAAACCGCTTTAATAGAAATATTCAAGGTACACAATTGATTTTTTTTATTAATTATCGATTTTCGCTGGCGAATATCTCGTAAAATATAACAAATAGGAAGAAAATGAATATAAACATTCTTGTGGGAAATTTAATTACGTTTAATTTTGCGTAGATTACCTTTTCCCATACGACGCATCGTTTCCGAGTTATAAGCGAAGAATCGAAAAAAGGAACCTTTCCACCCCCCTCCCCCCTGAAGCGGCGGGGCTAGGGGCGGGGACTTTCAGTATGCTTACCTCCTGACTACCCCCAACACATCCCTGAAGAGAAAAATTCTCCCCTCCAAAATGTTCTCTACAACTCTTTCATTGACTGGACTATTAGACATAAAACGCGCTAAAAGCAACGCTGCGCATAATTCCAGGCGAGGCAATGTGACGGTTTGATTGGTGCCACCCTTGATTTAGAACAAACTAAATGAATTGTGCAATTATCATCACGATCTTTAGATCGTAGATAGATTGCACAGCCATACGCTTTTAATGAACTGTCGGCAAACCCGTGCAATTGTAAATTTACAGCGTTATTGCATATCACCAATCGTGGAATAGAAATGTCATCAATATACTTCATATTTTTCTTAAATGAAGACCTAATCTCGCGAATATGCTCAGGAACAACGGAATCCCAACTTAAATTTTGTTTCCAAATTATTTGCATTATTAATTTACCAATAATGCACACTGGTGATATAATGCCTAGCGGATCAAAAATCTTGGATATCTCCGATAAAATTTCACGCTTTGAGTTTTGATGGCTATCAGTCAATTTTGAGAATGACATTACAAATAAATCTTTGTTTGGATCCCATGTCATTCCAAGGGCTTTCAAGGATGCACTACCGTCCTTGAGTATAAAACTACATTGCTCTCTCTTATCCACAGGGATATCCTGAAGTAGACACGTATTATTTGAATACCACTTGTGTAAGGCAAATTTACCTTTACTAAGCAGTTCAATTAATTCGTCCCGCAGACGCACTGCGGAAGAATAATCGGAAGCTCCGGTTATAATATCATCCATATAAGTATTGGTTGTTAAAGCTCGAGATGCCAATGGATCACTGATGCCGTCATCTTGAACCAATTGTAACAAACTTCGAACTGCGAGATAACTCGCAGATGCAGTTCCGTATGTTATTCGATTTAACTGCAAACATCTAATTTCTTCATTAGGGGAATTCCTCCATAAAATTCTTTGTAAAGGCTGATACTTTTCTTTAATTTTAATCATGCGGTACATCATTGTAATATCCGTTATAATCGCATATTTATAACTGCGAAAGCGGATTAAAACAGAAAATAAGTCTGGTTGAATTACCGGTCCTACCAATATAATGTCATTCAATGATACACCTGTACTCGACGGCGCAGATGCATTGAAGACAACTCTTAACTTGGTTGAAGACTTATCTTCACGAATTACTGCATGGTGAGGCATATAATACTCTAATGGCATAAGCTCATTCGAAATTGAAACACGAGTGACTTCGTGTGCGTGACCAAGATCAACGAATTCTTGAATGAATTTTTGGTACTGCTCAAAAAATTCTACATTGTTTTTAAACCTTTTTTCTAAGCCCAAGAAACATTTCATTGCAAGTGGGTATGAGTCCCCTAAATTAGACAGTTTCTCCTCAATAATAGGTAAATCAACCTCATATCTACCTTCCTTATCCCTAGACACCGTGTCAAGATATAACTTTTCACAACGCATTTCATCCGCGAGCTATATTTTGTGGAGCGGTTTAGGTTTTTTTTAAAAAATGTAAATTTTTTATTTAAACAAACTTTTGACAATTAATAGCGAATGAGTTTATTGCGTTAAAATACAAAGGTATGTATCTAAAGTACGACAATAACTAAACATAAGCTTCTTTATCTGTGCAGTTATGCACGATTGCATCTTCTTTTGTTTAATACGGCGTCTGGATATCATAACTCCTGCATCGCTAGTGGAGAACTCGGGGTTTCCTTTTAGAAAGGACCGACGTTCGTCATTTCAGTTTCTTGGGGGGTTTCTCGTGTTTTTGGGTTGCTGGTAAAGATGTTGAAAGTTGGAAAGCCTTTGATCTTATATTTGTTATATATTTTCCATGGTATAATTAGGACAGCAATGATAATTATTATAATCAGGGTATAGGTAAGCCAGAAATTAGATTCAATTAAGGTTGGTTCTAACATCTGATCCTTTATCTCTTCTTGCAGATTTTGTGTACGTCGTGACAGGTCTGTAAATTCCTCTAAGACCACATGGTCCATGGTTGGTATATTGGTACCATCTCTTATAATCGAAAGGTTGCTATTTATTTTCACTAATGGAATGTTTATGGGTTCAAAAGTTCTCCGAAAGTTTTTGTTTGGATTAAGCTTATATTTGTCAATAACGCAATAGCATTGATCAGGAATTGTTATTAGGTAATTTCCCTTGAGTTGTCTCTTTTTCTTCATCTCGCAATATGTTTCGGCTATAATAGTGGTAGGACTTGTAATTATCCATGAATTTGAGTTTTCGACCCTTTGAATTTTATGATTGTTGATATTGATTTTTGTGAATGCACATCTGTTTTCTTCTTGGGAAAAGTCAATGAGTTGAATTTCACAGGGTTCGTTTGATATCCTTTTTATAATAGAGTTGTGAGTACACAGGAATTTTTTCGATTCAATTTCTGTACAGGGTGTGTTCGTGTACGAGTACCAATCTGAGTTTATAAGTAGATAGCTTCTTCTGGGTATAATAGTGAAGTAAAAGTCGTTGTTCTCTACAGGCAATGGGTATAACTTGTAGTAGTCATAAGATACTGTCTCTATCAATGGTATTTTAATAATGAAATATGTATAGGAATTCTTCTGAAAAACTGAAGTTTCGCATAGTTTCTCGTACTTTATAATGTTTTCGAGAGTAGGTTGAAATGGTAGTTCTACTCTTTTCAGGTAATTCTGGATTTCTAATAGTTCTTTGATAAGATTAGTTGGTTTTATAATGGTTTGATGCATTTGTCTTAAATTAGCAAAGGAAATTGCTGTCGAAAGTTCGTCTAAAAGATTGCAGATAAGTGACAGGGAGTGTGATAATTGGTCTAGGGTATTTTGTACAACCAATAATTCAATGCAGCGTGCTGTTGTTTCCATTTTCTCTCCAATTTCAGCCATTGCTGAATTAATTTTCTTTTGGTTCTCTACAAGAATGGTAATTGATTTATTTGTAGATTTAATGAGGTCATCCGTAATTGATAAGTGTTTTTCCATGTCTATTTTTAATTTGGCTTCATTGTTAAATAATTTCTTGAAATTTTGCTCATATCTTTCGGCATCTAGGTTGCCCGTGATTGATTTTTCAATTGTACCAATAAAGTTAAATGCTCCTCGTGGTTTTCTAATGTGGTTTGGTAAAACTTGTTCGAATAATGTATAGGTTCTGGTTATTTCAAAGGATAGAGTTCTATTGATTTGGAATAGGAGGGTGTTTGTTAAGGAAGTTTGTTGTTTGTCGCAGGATAGATTCAGTTCTAGGTATCTGTTGATGTTTGCTAGGATTCTAATAATTTCGTCTTTTTCTTGAATGAAGGTTTCATATAACGGTTGTATGTCAAATGCGTTCATTATTTCCCATTCTGATACAATATTGTCTGCTGTACCCATGCGAATCGGTAGAAGTCCGGGGTTGTCATCTAGGGGTTTCCATTGGATGTCGTCGGCTGCTGCGAGGGTGGTGGTGCATCTGTAAGAGTAGATCTTAAGTCAGACAAATGGACTCGACGTTCTTTTTTATTTCTTAATCTAATCATGCAGGTATTGTCATTACTAATAGAAATTATTGGGAAGGGTCCCTTAAATTTAGGGACTGTTTTGGAACCTCGTTTTTTGGGTGCTTTGACATAGACCTTTTGACCTATTTTATATTTTTCTTGTGGATTTGTTATCTCTCTGTTCATTCTGTTGACTATTGTTGTTTTTCGACTTTCGATTCTTTCGTAAATAATATCATAAAGTTGAGAAAGTTTTTTTCTATGTTCATCTAGTGAATAATCGAAAACTATTTGACTGGTTTTCGTATTAAATAAGTTTTTGCTTGGTGAATATCCAAAAACGACGTCGAAGGGTGTGTATCCTGTAGCAGAATGGTTTGTGTGGTTGTAAGCAATAACAGCTAGTTTCATAAGCTCTTCGGTACTTTTGCTGTTAAGTTGTGGGTCTTGTCGAAATATTCGAAGGTGTTCAATTAGTGTGGAGTGGAGGCGTTCCACAATACCATTTGATTCTGGATGGAATGGGGTTGTGAAGTGAAGATTAATCTTGTGATAAGCCAACAAGTTTTTTATTTGATTGTTAACGAATTCGCGACCATTATCAGTTGTGATTGCGGTTGGGGTTCCATAATGTTCGAAATAATCAATTAGGGCCTTCGCTACTTCACATGCTTCTTTGCATTGAATAGGAATTGCTTGTCCAAATTTCGAAAACGAGTCTACTAGGGTTAGGTAGATTTTTTGATCAATGGTAAATGTGTCCATGAAAACGACTTCGAATGGTTTTTGCTGGGTAGGTGTTTGGTTCATTGGAATTGTAGGTGGACGTCTATCGTATTTTCCTCTTTGGCATATATTGCATTTATTGATATATTCTTGTATTGTGGTTAACATATGACTCCAATAATATTTTTGTTTCAATTTGTCATATGTTTCTTGTGAGCCTCTATGATTTGTTTTGCTTTCATGGTAAAATTGTATAACTTCGTTTATTTCTTCTTTATTTCTTAAATATATTCTTTCTTGGGTACATCTTACTAATTTTGGGCCGTTGTTGTTAAAATATTGATTATATATTCGACAAAAGTCTTCGTACATTTTGTCGTTATCAATATATATATATAGAAGGTAGTTTCTTCAACTGTATGATCTCTCAATAGTTCAAGAATTTGATCGTCGTTGTCTTCCTTCGTGATTTCTGCATATAGAATAGTTTTGTTTTCTACATGTAAAGTTCTGTTTCTTCTGGGGATCATTGAGACTGTTTTTATAAATATTTGTTTAGGTTTTGTGTTTATTACATCGTCTATGATTGGAATCGTGTTTCGTGGTTCATCGTCTTCGCTAGATCGAGCTGTAGAAATTTCAGGAATATCAATTTCATTTGTCTCGTCGTCTGTGTCTTTCGTATTTTCAGGAGGGTTGAGTATTTCTTCGATTTCTTCTTGCGTAGGCGTTCTTAATTCTGTCTCCCTGTTTAAGTCTTGTATTATTCTGTCCAGTTCAGGATCACCTATGTTTACTTGCATCGATTCTGTATCAATCGGGTGAATTTCAATTCTTGACAGCGCGTCCGCGTTCGTATTTAGCTTGCCTTTTTTGTATTCTATATCGAAATCGTAGTCCTGTAGCTTTGTACGCCATCTGATGAATTTAGAGTTTTGTGGATCTTTTAATGAAAATAACCACCTTAGTGGTCTGTGGTCTGTATATATAGTGAAGCGTCTGCCGTACAGATAAGGCCTGAAATACTGGGTGGACCATACTAAACTCAAAAGTTCTTTATCCACAACTGAGTAATTTTTCTCTGATTCGTTTAGTGTTCTGGATGCGTAAGCAATAGGTTTATCGCTTCCCACGATCCCCTGTGACAAAATACTTCCGATGGCATATTTCGACGCATCGGTTGTCAAAATAAATGGTTTGGAAAAATCCGGGTGTTGTAAGAGTGGGCTATTGGTTAGAATGTTTTTACAAGTTTCAAAGGATTCTACAAACTCTCTTGTATGTTCTATTTTGGCTCCTTTCTTTAAACAGGCTGTTAATGGTCTTGTCAGTTTTGAGCAGTCTTTTATAAATTTTCTATAAGATCCTATTAGTCCAAGAAATGACTGAATTTCTTTTTTTTGTATTTCATATTGGGAACTTTACAATTGCTTCGATTTTATCTGGATTGGGTAATATGCCTTCTGGTGTAATGATATGTCCAAAGAATTTTACTGTTTGTTTTAAAAATTCTAACTTATCAAGCTGTATTTTGAAATTAGTTTTTCTGAATCTATCAAATACTGAGCGTATACTTTCTATGTGCTCTTGTAAGGAGGTTGAAAATATTAATACGTCATCCATGTAAATTAAACATTTGCTCTGTAGGCCTGATAGTACGTGGTTCATTGTTCGTTGAAAGGTTGAGGGTGCATTTCGAAGTCCAAAGGGCATCCTTAAAAATTCGTAATGACCGTCGTCTGTCGAGAATGCTGTTTTCTCGATATCTTTGGGATCCATTTCAATCTGATGGTATCCGCTTGCTAGATCTAATGTTGTAAAGTATTGACTGCGACCAAGTTTGTCCAGGACGTCCGTAATGTTTGGTATTGAAAATTTATCGGATATGGTTTTCTCATTCAATTTTCGGTAGTCGAAATTTTCTTTTTCCACTATTGTCCATTTTCTTCGGGACAATCCAAATAGGGGAGGACCAAGGCGAAGTTGAATTAGTTATTATATTTTGTTCCAACATTGAGTCGATTTGCTTTTTGACCTCTGATTTATAGATGTGTGGGAATCTGTATGATTTCGTATAGATTGGTATGTTGTCCGTTGTTCGAATCTCGTGCTTAACTTGGTTTGTAAAAGTTAGTGGAATGTCCTCGCAGTAGAAAATGTCTCTATATTCGTAACAAAGTTTTCTTATGGCTTCGTACTCTTCTTGATTACAGTGTCTTAGATCAAGATTTTCCAAATATTTCTTTTGTAGGTCGTCGTAGTTTATATCTGGATTGTTATATATAGAAAGTTCTTCATCAAAGTCCATAGGTTCGGTTGTAAAGTTATTTAATTGGTGGCTAGGCATACATGGAAGAGGTTCAGTTATTGTGAATGTTTTTTCTTCGTCAGTGTTGTTAATAAGCAATACTGTCGCTTCGTTATTTTTTGTATTTATAAGTCCTGCTGAAATTTCTATTTGATTCTCAAATACAATAGAATTTATTAGAGCTTCTCCATTTTTTTGTGATATTGGTATTTTAGCTACAATTTCTGTCTTAGGACTAATTCTGTATTCGCAATTGTTTTCCATTTCATTGGTGTCGTTAGTACCTATTAGTCTTTTTCCTTCCAAAAATAATGGAATTTTTGCTGAGTCTGTTAGTAAGTAACCATTTTTAAAATCAAGGGTGGCTCCTATTTCTTGTAGTAGATCAAGGCCAATAAGTCCATCATATGTTTGACTAAAGTTAAAGATGTAGTGTGTATACAACATTCCTGGTTTTTTAAAGATTTTTGATACTGGAATTTCTGCAGAATATCTATGTAAGGATATGCTGTGAGGTGTTTTTATTTGGAAAGGATCTTCTTTAATTCGGTCTGGAAAAAATGTTTCGGCGACTTTTTCTGTAATCAATGTTTTTGTGGACCCTGTATCAATCATAAATTTGGCTTCGAGTTCTGGGATAATTATATATGGAAGATTTGTATTGGCTGCGACGTTGATTTCTACTTGTTTTGTCTGGGTTACTTCTTTGCATTCGGCAGGTTCGTAATATTGGTCTCCGAGGCTGGTAAGGTAAAATTTTCGTCATCGTTATAACTTTGGTAATTTTTTGAATAGTATTCTTCGGGGTAATAGCTATTGTCAGCAATTTCTGAATCGTATGTCGGTTCTTCGTAATAGTCTGATTGATATTCGTCCCTGTTGGAAGAGGTACTCGGTATCTCTTGCAAATGTAATTCTTGCGCTGTCCATTTCGGTGCATTAGACGGTTGGGAGAATTTTGATCTTCTTGTGTTTCCAGATGAGGTATCCATTGGTTGAGGATAGGATTGTTGCGTTTTAGGTTGGAAATTGAAACGTGGTTGATTTTGGAAATGTGGGAAATTTTGCGTATTTTGGAAATTTTGCGGAGTGGAAAAATTTTGTCTTTGGAAGTATTGCTGCGGTGGAGCTTGGCGTTGGAAATTTTGAGGGTGTTGAAATGGTCTTTGTTGAAATGTTTGTTGGGGGTTTCTTGGCATGAAAAAATTCGGCATACGATAAGGGATGTTTGGCATAGGGCGGATTATTTGAGGATTCGGTTTTGGTGGGGGTGTTTGAGAGTAATTGGGGTTATATTTTGGGTTTGTCGGTGTCGTTCTTATTTGAGATTGATTTGTATTCTGATAAGTGTTCTTCGTCCCTAACTTTTGTTGCCGGTTGTAGCTCATGTTTTCTTCTTCTACTACCATATTGTAATATGTTGCACCCCTTAAAATTTAAGGTTATGTTACTAAAAAGTAGGCAGACTTCAACAGATCGAATGTCTGAATGAATGTAGTGTATTTGCACCTACTCGAAAAATAACCTACCAGAAGATTCCAAAGTGACATCTGGAATTATCGAGAGAATGGTGGCGTCATCACAGAACAATCGAGATCTGTCATTTTTAGGTATAAAAGACCGATCGCATTCTCGGCGGGTAGTTCAGAAAGTTCAGAAAGTTCAAAAAGTATAGAAAGTGAGGTTAAGACTTCCAAGATAAACAAAGTGATAAACATTGTGATTTTAGTCAGTAAAGTGTATTTAAATTAATAATAGTATTGTGAAGTATCCAGTAAATATTTAATAAAGTGTGTTAGTGGACAATCTCTTGTTATAATTTTTGGAACCCACGGAATTTGCAAGGGGTAGTTTCCTAAGGGTGGAAACACGTTACAATTGGTGTCAGAAGCGGAATTTTATGACAAGAGGAGCTCTGAAGTTGTGTTGGAGTGTTCGAGAAGTATTCTCGAGAGTTAGTGCTAACACAGGACTAATTTACTGGACATTGTTCGAGGGTTATTTTCGAACAGGAAAATAGTGTTTAAGTGCATTTTTGAGACATTGTAGAACATTTTATTAGGACATTAGTGTGATAATTAAATCCTTTGAACTGAGAAGTGATAGAGACACTGAAAAAGACTCATTTAGTGCGTGAAAATTTCTAGAACTTTTCTATTTGGACATTAGTGGAGATTATTAAATTCTCTGAACTGGATAGTGACAAAAGACTCTGGATAAGACTTTTTCGTGCTATTTCGAGATTTGTCTAGAAAGTTCCATTACCGATATTGACGTGACAGTTAAATTTATTTTATTTTAATTTCATCGTATGCCCGTAACAACAAGAAGTATGGCATCCGATAAACAAATACAGGACTTATTCGAACAATTCCAAAAAATGATGGCGCAGCAACGGCAGGAAGACAAAGAAGAACAGGAGAAAAAACGTCAGGATGAAGAAAGAAGACGCCAGGAAGAAAAGGAAGAGCAAGAAAAACGACGTCAGGATGAAGAAAGAAGACGTCAGAAAGAAAAAGAAGAACAAGAAAGAAGACGTCAAGAAGAAAAAGATGAATTGAAGAAAATGATGGAGGACCTGAAGATACGACAGCAAGAGGAGAAAGAAGAGCAAGAAAGACGACGTCAAGAGGAGAAAGAGGAACAAGAAAGACGACGTCAAGAGGAGAAAGAGGAACAAGAAAGACGCCAAGAAGAATTAAGGAAAATTCTGAATGAACAAATGAAAATACAGCAGGACGCTATCATTTCTGCCAATGAAGGATTAAAGAGTGAAGTCAAAGAAGAGATAAACAAGGTAGAAGAAAAAGTAGGTGTAGTTGAGACCGAAGTCAGTCAGATCAAAGGAAAGATGAGTGAGTTCGAAGGAGAAGTGGAGCGACTTAAACGACAGTTGAGAGATAGAGGAAGCCAGCAGGTGGTATCATCAGGTCACCGGTTAAAACCTCCCTCCTTTGACGGCCAAAGCTCATGGACAACGTACAAGAGGCAGTTTGAGGCAGCAGCGTGTGCGAACAACTGGGATAACGAGGAAAAGGCCATGGCATTAGTTCTGGCGTTAAGGGGCCAGGCCTCAGAATTACTTCAGACTATCCCGGTGGAGAAACAAAGGGACTTTAAAGTCTTGGAAGCTGCATTAGACTTGAGGTATGGCGATCAACACCTTGCCCAATTATACCAGACTCAGCTGAAATCCCGGATGCAAAAAGCTGGGGAAAGTTTACAAGAATTTGAAGCTGCGATAGAGAGACTGGCACACCTGGCGTATCCGAGTGCACCTAAAGAATTCCAGGAACAATTAGCCGTGGGGGCCTTTTTAGATGGTATAAGGGACGAAGAGGTCAGGCGAGTTCTGAGGCTGACGAGACACCAAAGTAGTAGCGAAGCTTTGGTGCGTGCACTCGAAGTAGAAGCCGCTTACAGGGATACTCCAAGGAGAGTGCGAGCTGTGACTCTTGAAGAATCGTAACCAGAAATGAACCAGAACCTCTTGCTGACTGAGATGCAGAAAATATTCACCAAATTATGCGATAAATTGGATGGCCTCGGAAATCAGGAAAAACAACAAAATAAAGGAAAGCCGAGCGGAGGTATTAAATGTTTCAACTGCGGCAAGATGGGACATATGAAACGAGACTGTCGACAGCAGAACTCGGAGAGTCGAGTAAATGCTGTGAATGTTGAAGAGAAGCAGGAAAACAGTACCAGGGGGGTTATGCTGGCTAGGGAATGCGGTGCCCCCAGAGAAATTAAGATTTCCCAGCTTCGAAGAATCGCAAGCAGTCTGTTGTTGCATGGATATGTGAACGGAAGAAAATGTTTGTTTACCATCGACACAGGTACTACGTCATCAATAGTACGGCCAGGATTTATATCGGGCATAAAGATTACCAAGAGGCAAAATGAAGAAGTGATCGTCCGGACAGCTACGGGGGACAGGGCTACGGTTCATGGAGAAGTAGACCTGGGTTTGCAGATTGGGCATTTGAGGTTCGACCACAGGGTCATCGTGGCTGACATTACGGATGACTTCATTTTGGGACTGGACATTATGGAACAGTATGGATTTATTGTTGACGTAGGAAAGCGAATGTTAAGGATTGGGAACGAACAATTTATTTTGTCAAAAGTGAACGACCAATGCGAGAAAACCAGGCTGTTGACAACGCAGGCAGTCAAGACTCCTGCATTATCCAGAAAACCAGATAAAGGAGATTGCAAGCGCTACCCTCAGGTGGAAAGATTGTCGAACATGGTTGAAGTCAACACTGTCAAGGTCGATCTCCCAGAGAGTTGGTCAAAGAAAACTCTGAGGCAAGAGCAATTGCGCGATGTAGAAATCGGACCCATGTTGAGAGCAAATGAAGAGGGAACGCGTCCAGCATGGAAGGATGTTTCCAACAAAGAAGTGGGGCTGAAGGCTTTATGGTCACAATGGGATTCACTTACGGTCGTAGATGGGCTTTTGAGGAGAGCATGGGAAAGCCCAGATGGGAAGCAGGTTGCCATGCGTCTAGTGATTCCCAGGTGTCGTGTACCAGAAGTACTCCAGGAAGCACATAATGAAACGTCCAGCAGACACTTCGGCATAAACAAGACATTGAGTAGAGCACGGGAACAGTTCTATTGGGTTAATAGTCGCCAGGATGTGGAGGCCTGGTGTCACAAGTGTAAAAATTGTGCTGCCCGTAGAGAACCATTTTCGATGAGCAACTACAGGAATGGAAGTCGAGAACAGCCAAAGAATGATCGAGAGCAGATGAACAGAACTAGTAACCGCTTGAAGGCCCGTTATGATCAGAATGCCAGTACAGGGGGATTCAAGGTGGGGGATCTGGTTTGGCTGTACAACCCACAGCGGAAGGAATGGAGACCCCCGAAATTTCAACCTCCTTGGGATGGACCGTACACTATTATTACCCGAATTAATGATGTCGTCTATCGTATTCAACGAAACAAAAAGTCCAAGATGAAGATCGTACACTTGGATAGACTGGCGAAGTATGTGAAAGAGGCTGAATTGCCTGACCGGGACGTTCAGGCTTAAGGAGGGGGCAGTGTAATATGTTGCACCCCTTAAAATTTAAGGTTATGTTACTAAAAAGTAGGCAGACTTCAACAGATCGAATGTCTGAATGAATGTAGTGTATTTGCACCTACTCGAAAAAGAACCTACCAGAAGATTCCAAAGTGACATCTGGAATTATCGAAAGAATGGTGGCGTCATCACAGAACAATCGAGATCTGTCATTTTTAGGCATAAAAGACCGATCGCATTCTCGGCGGGTAGTTCAGAAAGTTCAGAAAGTTCAAAAAGTATAGAAAGTGAGGTTAAGACTTCCAAGATAAACAAGGTGATAAACATTGTGATTTTAGTCAGTAAAGTGTATTTAAATTAATAATAGTATTGTGAAGTATCCAGTAAATATTTAATAAAGTGTGTTAGTGGACAATCTCTTGTTATAATTTTTGGAACCCACGGAATTTGCAAGGGGTAGTTTCCTAAGGGTGGAAACACGTTACAATATTTATAGCTGCTTCTAGGCTCGTGGGTTGTTTACATCTTAATAGGTGACTTGGATGTGCGTTAAGTCCAGATAGGAGTGTCCGTAGTGCCATTTTTTTGTACAAATCTAATTTTTATTTTCGTAGTTCTGCTGTTATATTTGCCACCATCTGCATTTTTGAGAGTAAGAGTCTACGTAGCGATATGCATCTGTCTGCAAATTGGCTAACGGTTTCGTTGTGATTTTGCGTTAACATCATAAGGTCATTTAACAGTGATTCTTCATTCCGTTGATCACCGAAAGTGTCTAATAAAAATGTTTTTAATTCCGGGAAAGTGAGTATAGTTCTCGCGGCTAATACTTGAACTGCTTTACCTACAATTTTATTTCTAAAATGCAGCATCAAAAATTTAATTCTTTGTGGATTATTATCCTGTACTAACATATCTAATACTTGCTCGCACGTGTCTAAAAATATCGGTAATTTTGAGTTATCTCCATCGAATTGAGGTATGAGCTCTAAATAATCTCGAACGGTAACATCATTTCTAGCCATCGCGGTCGAATTTAAATTTTCTCGTCCTACTAAATTTGAGGTTCCGGTACTATTAGAGGTATTTGCCGTATTTGTTAGTATATACCGGTTAGGACCAAATGTCCGTAAAGCAAGATTAGCTAAGGTTTCGTCGTCGGAGTCAGGCATTAATGGTACTTACAAGAATATTAAGATGACAGAAAACATGAAGGCTCTGGTATATATAATCGATTACAATTTGATAACGAGGGATTTCAAGAGAACTCAGAGAGCTCCCAGGCGATGCTCTATTACACTTTGATTGATTATATATTTTTTCTTGAGCTGGAGGGCGGTTATTGTCTCGTTAGTTTTAGTCGTTCTAGTCGATTTCCCTAAATAGCGCAAGGCTATGTGCTTTTAAAGATATTTTCTTTATAGGTGTTTTCTGGCTTGGGCCAATCTTTCCTATACACGATTTAAGGTCACGTGTAGTCCTGGGAAAGAGAGTGCACGATCTTGGTTTCTTCAAGGGCTTATGTGAAATTACTTTCACAAGTGCAAAGCCTCACGGCGCTTCCGACGAGGGGATACTGAGCGTCTGGTGGTCGTGCTCACACGTACTGAGCTGGGAGTACTCAGATTGAGATGTACCAGTTTTATAGCTCAGGGTGTGAAAGGATATTTTAAGGATAGGTACAAAGGAATGGTATGGCTAGGTATGCAGAGTATATCTTCTTTGCTTGAATTCACTTGTTTCTTGATTAATTATCTTCTTAAAAATTATTTGTTTACCAACGGTATGGTAAGGGGTTGCAGGTCTTCTTTGGTTAGTCGATGGCACGACGAGTTTTCCGATATTCTCTCGAAATTACTCCAAAGAAAATCCCTATGACTGCGCCAACTATATTTTGTCGAGCGGTTTAGGTTTTTTTTAAAAAATGTAAATTTTTTATTTAAACAAACTTTTGACAATTAATAGCGAATGAGTTTATTGCGTTAAAATACAAAGGTATGTATCTAAAGTACGACAATAACTAAACATAATACTGTTACTACATCTATTTATAAGCTTCTTTATCTGTACAATTATGCACGATTGCATCTTCTTTTGTTTAATACGGCGTCTGGATATCATAACTCGCGGAAAAGAAAGTTTTAGAAGAATATTCTTCTAAACGCCAAAAATTCGCAATCAAATCGATTTCGTTTTCATTATATAAAGAATCTGTAACAGCATTACAGACTGAACTTTCTAATGAGTTCATATTACATTTTAAACTGCCACCAAATACCCATCCTAAATGAGTATTATATAGTAAAGGTTTATCAGAACCTAATTCAATTTTACCTGATTGTAACAATGAATAATACACTTCTGCTCCTATGAGCATATCAATATCCTCATGAATATTGAATCTAGGGTCTGCCAATTTAACAAAATTTGGCCACCGCAATAATTTATTACTAAAACTGACTTTAGGAAGACGATTTGTAATAAATTTCATAACACCAAAATCCGCTTTAAAACAGAAATCGTTAACTCGGGATTCAACCGTTAAAGTTAACACCGTTTCAACTACAGAGATTAAGCCTCCAACACCAGCTACTGACCAATTGGATTGCGTACCAGTCATTTTCAGATTCTCCGCAAATTTGGAGGTAATAAAATTACGCTCACTCGCACTATCTAATAATGCACGACATGAATGTTTATTGTCATTCGCATCTACAACATTAACTATTGCAGTACACAACAGTACCAAATTAAAATTATTACCTATTTGGGACACTGAAACTTGAGCAGTTTCCTTACTGGAAAATGACGCATTTGCCACTACGCTTACACTAGCTGAGCTAGCATTATTTTCATTAGCATCACTTACGGCCTGTGAGTTTTGATTAGACTCTGAGCCACTTTTTCCAAAACCAAAATGCAACATCTTATGGTGTTTCTGATTACACTTACTGCACAAAGTAGCATTACAAGTAGAATATATATGTCCGGTAGCTAAGCAAAGAAAACATAATTTTTTATTCTCAACAAATTTCCGTTTTTCCATAACAGACAATTTGTAAAACTTTCCACACTTTGAAAGACGATGTTTGCTGTTACACATAGGACAATGTGGAATATTACTTGCTACATCAGCAGCGGCGTTACATGAAAAAGTTCGCTTATCCGACTTAGATTTATTTAATGGATCATTTTGATGCAATATTTCCCACGCTTGACATCGTTTATTAAGATGATCAAGGAATTCTTTAATTGGAATAAATTCCTCAGCCTTCCGCTGAAGCTCAAATTCTTTACGAGTGTCAAAATCTAATTTCTGAGAAATGAAAAATATCAAAAAACTGTCGAACAAGTTTGGCAAATCAAGAGCTTTTAAAGAATTGTAATGTTGCGCGAATAAATTTAACATAGCTCTCAAACTACTCCCGGAATTTTTGTTTACTTTAGGTAGCTCAAAAATGGCATTTAAGTGACTATTCGTTATCAATGTTTTATTGTCATAGCGTTCAACTAAAACACGCCAGCCCTCATCATAGTTTTTCTCAGAGCATTTGATGTTTGCTATTAATAACGCAGCATCTCCTTTAAGAGCTGACTTTAAGTGATAATATTTAGTCACATTACTTAAGTCATCTCTATTATGAACTAAATTAATAAGCATATCCTTGAAATTAAGCAAACTGCTATAATCCCCGGAAAAAGCGGGTATATTAATTTTTGGAAGAGAAGGATGATTATTTGATTCGCCTTGTTTAGTATTATCCCCTTTACCGTTACCATTTTCTGACTGTTTTAACTTTGAAAGGTTACGTCTAATAACTTTTACTAACTCTAAGTATTTATCTTCTATTGCGAGACCTTCAGGCTTATATTTGCTTTCATCAATAATTTCCAATTCAATTTGTATTTCCTCAAATTTTGCAAAAATATCATTAAGTCTATCCAAAGAGCTTTGTAAATCAGCAGCATGAGTGCTTGATTCAATGTCACCTAACAAATTCTCAATATGGGTAATTCTACCTTTATAATATTTTCTCTTATTTAATACTTCCTCTGGCACTTTAGACATTGTAACAATATTTATACTAATATATAACCTGCAACACTGTAAATCCTTATTTCTTGCTTACAAAATGTAAAAATACGAATTGTAATTGATCAAATTTGATCAACTTCACAAACTAAAGCAATGCAGGCTTTTAGATAGATTCTAAAAAGTCAAATTGACAGCAATATCACTTTTGTAACTCAAGGAAAATTGATTGTTCAACAATATATAAATATGTAATAAATCGCTTACAAAACTGAAGCTTCTCTCAAATATTCAAAAGCGATACATAAATAATGTTTATTTTACATTTGACAAAATAATACCATCATAACGGTTGATTACGAAAGAACAAAAGCACAGAACCTACTCACTTTGATACGCTGCAAGTCGCACAACACTATAATAATACCTTTCTCTGCTCCACCCACTGAAGCAGATGCGGGAAACTTTACTTAACTGTAAAGTGGAAACTCCAGAGCTCGTGCCTTGCAGATCAGCTTAGGTTCTTAACTACTTACTTCTTTTTTGTTATTGACATAATATGAATACATATGTCATCACCATTTGTCATTTCATATAATTTTTACAAATTTTGACGATATCCTAGGTATTTTCTTAATTCGGCTGAAGGACCATGAAGGAAGCTTAGCTTTATGGTTTAGTTTCGTCAAAATCTTACCTTCGATTTGTGGACCAGCCCGACTTAGGGCAAATAAATGGTTCTAATTTCAACGTAAAGACTATATTTTATTTATCAAAAATTACAACAACATTATTAATATTTCCTGTTTCTAAGTAACAACTTTTGTATATCTTGATTTATGTTTTAATACATTTCAAAATCACACAATCTCTATTCAGTTTTTTAAAATCACTTAGGTTTAAAATATTTACCTGACTTCCTGTGTCAATTTTTAAATTTATATTACGGCCAGAAATATTAATTTTTTCGAACCACCCAATTGCGTCTATCTCAGAACTTGTTATAGACCAAACAATTATGTCATTAGAGTCAGTATCTCCATAGTAATTATTGTCCACACCAGTATCACTATTGTTGGAATCCTCTAAAACTTCATGCACGTTCGTATTATTTCGGCAGAACTTACGATAGTGCCCCTTTTGCTTACAAGAGCTGCATATTCTATTAAAAGCTGGACACCTATCTCTCGGGTGTTGTAAACCACATCGAAAACATTTCATTACAAAATTTTCGTATTTTACCATCGTTGCACTTGGAACTGCATTTGCACCACTATTTTGCTTATATTGTCCTGATGAACGTCCACCAACGTCAGTTTTTCCTGAGTATCTATTTTTCACAAACTGTTTGTTTATCGCATTTACATTCAAAGAATCTTTTGTGATTTTTTTTTGTGTCGCAGCACTATTTTCCATAGACCTGCAGATTAATTGCTTCTACTAATTCGAGGATGGGGTATAGCAATAATTTTTCTTGTATCCTTGCTTCTCTAATACCTAATACGATTCGATCACGTAATAATACATCTTTTTCTTTGAATTCACAAGTAGATGCTAGCTGTCTTAATGCAGTTATAAATCTGTCAACGGATTCTCCTAGGAGCTGATCTCTTTTAAAAATTTATAATGTTCGTATACCAAGTTCTTAATGAGATTGCAATATTTATCGAACTTACCCAAAACGATATCTATTTTATTTTTATCCTGCTCCCTTTCATATTCAAACGTATTATAAATTTGAATTCCTTCATCGCCTAACAAATTTAATAAAATTGCCACTTTTACTTCTTCTCCTTTATTTTTTTTACCACAGGTCAGTAGATACAGATCAAATTTTTGTCTCCACAATCGCCAGTTATTTGCAATATCTCCTTTAAAAGTAAATTTTTCTGGAGCTCTACTTTGGTCAACCATTTTTTCGTACAAAATGTCACTCACCAATATGTTTTTAGCAAGTAAATTTTACCATAACTTCAAGCACTCATTTTCCCGCTGCCACCATGTGATGTCCGTCGTTTGCACGGACTTCAATAACTTGAATAATAACTACTTGAAGATATTTATTTAATTAATTTTACATCAAAAACTATATGACATTACTCTGATATGAACTGTCAGAACTAATATTAAAAATACATGACACTACCCAGCTCTCTAAACATAGAAAATCATAATGAAAACTTCGCAACCGAGGATGCACCGAGAAACCAGGTAGATAAATTGCAGAACATGACCGACATATTTGAACTTGTCCGAGTAAATCTAGCCAAAGCATACCAGACACAAAGAGTCATCACTACAAACTTCGTCGCCGAGAATGGACCCCACGTGTAGGAGGCAATACGAAATTTCAACGCAAAACTAGCATCTAAATTCTCAGGCCCATACATCGTATCACGAAATATATCACCAGTTGTCGTCGAAATTAGACCCCCCACCGGTCGCAAGAAACAGCGCGTTCAGATTTGAAGCCGGCGCATGTCTAAAATCACATAAATTAACACACACTCACATCCAGTGTCCAGTCAAACCAGAACCACTCAATCAGAAAGATGTTGACGATGATCACACCTCCGTCTTACTTCCCGGAGTCAGACCATCCAACCCCGACGCCTCCTAGACGCCCGATGTCACCATCCGGACCAGCGTACGAAAATTTATATTTTTACTACCCACCTCCTGAGGCAAGAAATCCCGAAGCCGCGTTTCTGACCAGGATTAACTTGGATGTCCAGGTTCCGAAATTGCTGTCGCCCCTGCTCCCGACGCCAGAAGCCCGAGACCACTTCCCGGTGTCAGACGATCCAACCCCGACGCCCCCTAGATGCCCGATGTCACTACCCGGGCCAGGGTACGAAAATTTATATTTTTACTACCCACCTCCTGAGGCAAGAAATCCTGAAGCCGCGTTCCTGACCAGGATTAACTTGGATGTCCAGGTTCCGAAATTGCTGTCGCCCTTACCCCGACGCCAGAAGTCCGAAACCACCCCTCAAGCAGAGATGGTGAAAAGACACCACCACCCCTCAGGTCCAGACACACCAGCCTAGTTGTCCCAAGCAATGAGGACCAAATTCCAGGCCCTGTTCGGAGGCAGCCCCAGCCTCACGCAACAGCCAGTCCCGATGCCGTCCCCAGACAGAGACGTGCCATCCCAGATGCCGTCCCCAATGCCACCCCCGATGCCGCCTCACGTGCCAGCCCCGATGCCGCCCCAGTCAGAAACATGCCCAGCCAGAGACGTGCCATATATGATGCCAACCCTGACGCCGTCTTCAGCCAGAGACATACCATCCCGGATGCCGTCCCTAATGCCACACCCGATGTCGCCTCACGCGCCAGCGCTGATGCCGCCCCCAGCCAGCGACGTGCCAACCTAGTTGCCGTCCCTGATGACGTCCCTGACGCTGTCGCCAACCCCAGGAACACCTTCCCCGCTGTCCCACGCCACGAGGAACAAGTTTGCCCAACTATTCGAAGACAGCCCCAGCCCTCGGAAGCCACCGATCCCAGGCAGGTCTATCACCTGCCTACAGGTGTTTTTCCAGGCCGACGATGCAGCCCTCCCGGTTCCTACTCCGCAACGGAAGCGGAAATTCAGGCGCCGCAACCACGACAGCACCGTCGCCGCTAGGATTCCGGGCATCATTCGCCTGTCCGCCAGCACGCCCTAAGCCAGACGTCCGAAAGTGCGCGACAGTAACAATGTGTACGGCAAACGAGTGTGCGAAAAAAACTAGAAAGAAAAACATATTTTGTTTTTGTACCAGTTTGCATAGACTTTTATTAATGTCTTTGTTATAGAGTTCGCTTTCTTTAACTATTTTACCTGTACGATAGTTCTAAGATGTTTTACATACTGTTTATGTTATTTAAAAATTTGTTTTTGCTCTACATATACGTATATGTACCAGGTATATAAGAAAGAATTGGCCATTCTTGATTATGTTTAAAGTTGTTAAATTCTCTCATTGATGGATTAAGTTTCTATATTTACACAGGACACCAATGTGCACATGGCCCGCAAATCTACCCAGCTCCCGTCTAGAGGCACGGATTTGCACACGGCACCAAACTATACGCAGTTATACGTCACCAGTAAGCGAGGATTCTCGGATATAAAAGCCGACCACAAATCAACTAATTCAGAGTGGGCAATCCTGTCAATCTGTCAGCGTTACAGTTTTGTGCATCTCCCGACGCACACACGACGGAACGAATGCAATCTGACCCTGGAAATCCTTCAGCGTGGTGAGCTGGGACTCCTCGAGTCGTTAGTCATTCCCCGACGCCGTTTTGCCGCCAGAACCAGAGCGGATGAGCCTGACCTGGAGACCTCCTACAGCGTGTTGAGCTGGGAAACTTCTTGAGTCGACGATATTCGCTCGACGCCCGATGCCACTCCAGTAGCAACTAACGTCGCATCACGTCGTTACACTCGCTCTCTCTCTCTTTCTCTCAGATAATAGAAAATGTTAACCTAAGAACCGTAAAAGATACGAACCTGTATAACCTGTATGTTATGTAACACTGACACATATTGCCTGTTTGAAGAAGAAAATAAATTGTTTATATTTTTATTGGGCTGTCTTATTAACTAATCTGGACCCTGATTAATCTCCAAACCAGCTATCCGACAACACACCGTTACATAATTTGGCGCCCGAGCAGATTTCAAGAAACCGTTACATAGAGAATTGCAAATAATAATTTTAAGTATAAACATTTTTTCTTAATAATTTGTTTAAATAATGAAAAAAGGGAAAAAATTATTATAAACAATTAAAAAAGTTCTTCCTAAGAATTTTTTTTTACCATATTTTATAATAAATATAATGGCAATTTTTTTTTTTCAAAAATAGGTAATTTATCTATTTGTTCATAAAATTTATTTAAACAAATATCAATAAAAATTTAAAGTTTATGTAATCTTATAGTATTTTTGAATACAAAAACAGTAATAATAATTAAAATTAACAAAAATAAATTTTCCACCTGTTTTTTTTCATTTTTTAGTTTTTTGTTAGGTTAAATAATTAATAACTAATTTACTATAACAATTAAAAACATCGCAATGTCATAATCCCATAAAGTATAGTTGACATAAGGTCTCCAGGAAGCGAAATAATTTTAGTGGCTTTTGTTTAACAATTATCCGGCTCATTTTATGAAAAATGGATGAAACATTTTTTTTCCTACGGAATATTGTTCCTTTAAGTGTCTAAATAATACCATAATTTTAAAAAAAATTTATATTAATATTTAATAGCATAAAAAAATATTTTTACATATTACGGCCGGTTTCAGAGCATCGTAACGGCTTAGTGTTCGCCGCGCGAAGCTCTATTTTCAACATTAAATTAAAATTATTAATATTTGAGATAGGGATTGCAATTTACCGGAAGTTTTAATAACCGGTAAATCGGTAAATAAAAATGTAAATAACCGGTTAACCGGTATTTACCGGTAATTTTTAGAATGAATGATTAGGGTAGCGAAAATGGCAATTGTCTTTTTCCATGTACAAAATTATCTAAATTTAGCAAAAAACATTTTTATATACTTACGTATATTTAATATAATGAACAAACAATAGATTTTTTATCAAAGGGAAAAAATATAAATGAAATAATTTTAAATAAATAATTATTCGGTAAATAACAAAAATATCAACTTAAATAACAAAAATTATAAACATAAACTCAAATAGGACATTTACTGAATACCTAATCTAAAAATACAATATTTTTTTTTAAATAGCCCGTTAAAAGCTATATCTGTTAGTTGTCTAATATTTGTGCATTGAATACCACCAGCTGAAGATGTCCTTTCTCAATCGGTATTGGTGGTCGATAAGTTAATAAAAATTGGTAATAACATACTTCTAAATGTATTCCACGGATATTTGCGGCAGTGAAATATTCAATTTCCTGTAGCAAGATATTGTCGATGCCTCTCTTGTATTTCTTAGGGCTTGATGTTTGGTGTTTACTTTTTATATTATTTATTTATAGGGATGCGCCGAAGCGGCTTCGATCGACTACCGAATATTTATCCTAAATGTCGCCGATGCACGAAGCTTCAGCCGAATCATATGCCGAAAAAGGAACATGTTGCTCCAGGTTCAAACACGAAATGAGACATCATAATAAATTCTTATTTCTAACCGCGCGTAGCTAATTTGTGAGGTATTTTCCTGTTGCATGCTTCGGCAGAAAAACCTACTTCGGCACATTTATTTATTGTTAAAAGTGCTCAGTGTTGGGACAGTCACTCTGTATTTAGTGAATACTAGACACTGACATAAATAGAAACGTTGAATACGTGCCATATCGTAAATTCAGAATGTACAGAAATAACCGGTAAAAAATTAAAATAACCGGTAATTATCGTCATGTGTTTTTTGTCCTGATAACCGGTTAACCGGTTAACCGGTATTGCAATCCCTAATTTGAGATAGAGTTTCGGGAGATGGGACTTTTTTATTGGAAATTTATTTCTCTTTAAGAATCGTTCTTTAAAATTTCTTAAATATTAATAGTTTTCGAGTTATTTGCAAAAAACGAAACTCGTTATTTCTTCAATCTTCATTTGTTTATAACTTTTGCAATTGTTTATGTGCGGGTTTAAAATTTTTGCACATTTTTCTAGACGTCATTCCGAATCAAACGAGCCCTTACTTATATTTTTACGAGCTTTATCAAGCATTAACACGGCTTTGAACTTGTGAACTAGTCTAGGTGAATGTGGCGATTTTCGGACAGTTGAAAGGGATGTGAAAGGGAGGGGGGGGGGGGGGGGGTAATGTTTTTTATTTATTTCAAAAACTATTAATTTTGGCAAAAATACCAGATGACCTTTTTTTGAAGCATATACAATTCCCTATATTTGTTTCTTTTTCTGTTTATAATAATAACACAGACACACAAAATCAGAAAAAAGTCGAGACCCAGAGGGTAGACCCCCTACTCCTATGTATTTTGGGACGCTGAAGTCGAATATAACAATAAAAAAAGGTTTTAACTATCCAATTTTCCCCTAGCACCCCCTTACACCTCTCCTGGGGGATTGAAATTCCACTTGTTCTAAACATTTAAAAAGTAGATTTTCTTGGTGCGCTGAAACAGAATATGACGATAAAAACTGATTTGAACCACCCAGTCACCCCCTAGCACCCCCTACAAGTCCCAGGAGGGGTTGAAATTTCACTTCTTTTTGGTGCGCTGAAACCGAATATGACGATAAAAAAATGTAAGGGGGTGCTAGGGGGTGACTGGGGGGTTGAAATCAGTTTTTTATCGTCATATTCGATTTCAGCGCACCAAACAATCTGAGATTAAAGATGCTTTTTAAATGTTAAGAATAAGTGGAATTTTAACCTCTTCTGGGACTTTTAGGGGGTGCTAGGGGGTGACTGGGTGGTTCAAATCAATTTTTATCGTGATATTCGGTTTCAGCACACCAAAAAAACCTACTTTTCAAATGTTTAGAACAAGTGGAATTTCAATCCTCCAGGAGGGTTGTAAGGGGGTGCTAGGGGAAAATTGGATAGTTAAAACCTTTTTTTATTGTTATATTCGGTTTCAGCGTCCCAAATTTTAATTTTGTGTGTCTGTGTAATCAGTCGAAACACGGTAATTAAATTATAAATGGAAGCCTTAACCAAAACAAATATGTGAAATAAAATAGATAAAGAATTCTTACAATTAATTATTTTTTATTTATATAATACCTAAATAATATTCTCTAATAAAGAATTCTGTTTGATATACGGCTAAACTGCTGTTAGTAGACTGAAAAACTTCTAAAAATCTAAGAATGTAACTATAATGTTAAAAACTCACTGTTCTGTTGAATTCTGGTTGTTGCAATTCTATGATTGCCTTGGTTTAAAGGAAATCAGGAAAAGAATATTCGAAGGAAAAATGAGGAATCGGAAATACCGAAAGACTTATTCCTAATTAAAGGAGCTCTCGTGTCAGCCACTACACACCACTTGCAGACTGCAGTTTTGAGCTGTTGGCTCTCTTCAGTGCAAAGAAAAAGTCTTTAGGTCGGTGTTTGCTAAAATCGAATCAAATAGCGTTTTGTAGTAATATGTGATTATTACACTTAACGCGAGTTATGATATCCAGACGCCGTATTAAACAAAAGAAGATGCAATTGTGCATAATTGCACAGATAAAGAAGCTTATAAATAGATGTAGTAACAGTATTATGTTTTAGTTATTGTCGTACTTTAGATACATACCTTTGTATTTTAACGCAATAAACTCATTCGCTATTAATTGTCAAAAGTTTGTTTTAAATAAAAAATTTACATTTTTTAAAAAAACCTAAACCGCTCGACAAAATATAGCTGGCGCAGTCATAGGGATTTTCTTTGGAGTAATTTCGAGAGAATATCGGAAAACTCGTCGTGCCATCGACTAACCAAAGAAGACCTGCAACCCTTACCATACCGTTGGTAAACAAATAATTTTTAAGAAGATAATTAATCAAGAAACAAGTGAATTCAAGCAAAGAAGATATACTCTGCATACCTAGCCATACCATTCCTTTGTACCTATCCTTAAAATATCCTTCCACACCCTGAGCTATAAAACTGGTACATCTCAATCTGAGTACCCCCAGCTCAGTACGTGTGAGCACGACCACCAGACGCTCAGTATCCCCTCGTCGGAAGCGCCGTGAGGCTTTGCACTTGTGAAAGTAATTTCACATAAGCACTTGAAGAAACCAAGATCGTGCACTCTCTTTCCCAGGACTACACGTGACCTTAAATCGTGTATAGGAAAGATTGGCTCAAGCCAGAAAACACCTATAAAGAAAACATCTTTAAAAGCACATAGCCTTGCGCTATTTAGGGAAACTGACTAAAACGACTAAAACTAACGAGACAATAACCGCCCTCCAGCTCAAGAAAAAATATATAATCAATCAAAGTGTAATAGAGCATCGCCTGGGAGCTCTCTGAGTTCTCTTGAAATCCCTCGTTATCACATTGTAATCGATTATATATACCAGAGCCTTCATGATTTCTGTCATCTTAATATTCTTGTAAGTACCATTAATGCCTGACTCCGACGACGAAACCTTAGCTAATCTTGCTTTACGGACATTTGGTCCTAACCAGTATATACTAACAAATACGAGAGCAAATACCTCTAATAGTACCGGAACCTCAAATTTAGTAGCACGAGAAAATTTAAATTCTACCGCGATGGCTAGAAATGATGTTACCGTTCGAGATTATTTAGAGCTCATACCTCAATTCGATGGAGATAACTCAAAATTACCGATATTTTTAGACACGTGCGAGCAAGTATTAGATATGTTATTACAGGATAATAATCCACAAAGAATTAAATTTTTGATGCTGCATTTTAGAAATAAAATTGTAGGTAAAGCAGCTCAAGTATTAGCCGCGAGAACTATACTCACTTTCCCGGAATTAAAAACATTTTTATTAGACACTTTCGGTGATCAACGGAATGAAGAATCACTGTTAAATGACCTTATGATGTTAACGCAAAATCACAACGAAACCGCTAGCCAATTTGCAGACAGATGCATATCGCTACGTGGACTGTTACTCTCAAAAATGCAGATGGCAAATATAACAGCAGAACTACGAAAAGAAAAATTAGATTTGTACAAAAAAATGGCACTACGGACTTTCCTATCTGGACTTAACGCACATCTAAGTCACCTATTAAGATGTAAACAACCCACGAGCCTAGAAGCAGCTATAAATATGGTAGTAGAAGAAGAAAACATGAACTACAACCGGCAACAAAAGTTAGGGACGAAGAACACTTATCAGAATACAAATCAATCTCAAATAAGAATGACACCGACAAACCCAAAATATAACCCCAGTTACTCTCAAACACCCCCACCAAAACCGAATCCTCAAATAATCCGCCCTATGTCAAACATCCCTTTTCGTATGCCGAATGTTTTCATGCCAAGAAACCCCCAACAAACATTTCAACAAAGACCATTTCAAAACCCTCAAAATTTCCAACGCCAAGCTCCACCGCAGCAATACTTCCAAAGACAAAATTTTCCCACTCAGCAAAATTTCCAAAATACGCAAAATTTCCCACATTTCCAAAATCAACCACGTTTCAATTTCCAACCTAAAACGCAACAATCCTATCCCCAACCAATGGATACCTCATCTGGAAACACAAGAAGATCAAAATTCTCCCAACCGTCTAATGCACCGAAATGGACAGCGCAAGAATTACATTTGCAAGAGATACCGAGTACCTCTTCCAACAGGGACGAATATCAATCAGACTATTACGAAGAACCGACATACGATTCAGAAATTGCTGACAATAGCTATTACCCCGAAGAATACTATTCAGAAAATTACCAAAGTTATAACGATGACGAAAATTTTACCTTACCAGCCTCGGAGACCAATATTACGAACCTGCCGAATGCGAAGAAGTAACCCAGACAAAACAAGTAGAAATCAACGTCGCAGCCAATACAAATCTTCCATATATAATTATCCCAGAACTCGAAGCCAAATTTATAATTGATACAGGGTCCACAAAAACATTGATTACAGAAAAAGTCGCCGAAACATTTTTTCCGGACCGAATTAAAGAAGACCCTTTCCAAATGAAAACACCTCACAGCATATCCTTACATAGATATTCAGCAGAAATTCCAGTATCAAAAATCTTTAAAAAACCAGGAATGTTGTATACACACTACATCTTTAACTTTAGTCAAACATATGATGGACTTATTGGCCTTGATCTACTACAAGAAATAGGAGCCACCCTTGATTTTAAAAATGGTTACTTACTAACAGACTCAGCAAAAATTCCATTATTTTTGGAAGGAAAAAGACTAATAGGTACTAACGACACCAACGAAATGGCAAACAATTACGAATACAGAATTAGTCCTAAGACAGAAATTGTAGCTAAAATACCAATATCACAAAAAAATGGAGAAGCTCTAATAAATTCTATCGTATTTGAAAATCAAATAGAAATTTCAGCAGGGCTTATAAATACAAAAAATAACGAAGCGACAGTATTGCTTATTAACAACACTGACGAAGAAAAAACATTCACAATAACTGAACCTCTTCCATGTATGCCTAGCCACCAATTAAATAACTTTACAACCGAACCTATGGACTTTGATGAAGAACTTTCTATATATAACAATCCAGATATAAACTACGACGACCTACAAAAGAAAAATTTGGAAAATCTTGATCTAAGACACTGTAATCAAGAAGAGTACGAAGCCATAAGAAAACTTTGTTACGAATATAGAGACATTTTCTACTGCGAGGACATTCCACTAACTTTTACAAACCAAGTTAAGCACGAGATTCGAACAACGGACAACATACCAATCTATACGAAATCATACAGATTCCCACACATCTATAAATCAGAGGTCAGAAAGCAAATCGACTCAATGTTGGAACAAAATATAATAACTAATTCAACTTCGCCATGGTCCTCCCCTATTTGGATTGTCCCGAAGAAAATGGACAATAGTGGAAAAAGAAAATTTCGTATTGTAATAGACTACCGAAAATTGAATGAGAAAACCATACCCGATAAATTTCCAATACCAAACATTACGGACGTCCTGGACAAACTTGGTCGCAGTCAGTACTTTACAACATTAGATCTAGCAAGCGGATACCATCAAATTGAAATGGATCCCAAAGATATCGAGAAAACAGCATTCTCGACAGACGACGGTCATTACGAATTTTTAAGGATGCCCTTTGGACTTCGAAATGCACCCTCAACCTTTCAACGAACAATGAACCACGTACTATCAGGCCTACAGAGTAAATGTTTAGTTTACATGGATGACGTATTAATATTTTCAACTTCCTTGCAAGAGCACATAGAAAGTATACGCTCAGTATTTGATAGATTCAGAAAAACTAATTTCAAAATACAGCTTGATAAGTCAGAATTTTTAAAACAAACAGTAAAATTCCTTGGACATATCATTACACCAGAAGGCATATTACCCAATCCAGATAAAATCGAAACAATTGTAAAGTTCCCAATACCAAATACAAAAAAAGAAATTCAGTCATTTCTTGGACTAATAGGATATTATAGAAAATTTATAAAAGACTGCTCAAAACTGACAAGACCATTAACAGCCTGTTTAAATAAAGGAGCCAAAATAGAACACACAAGAGAGTTTGTAGAATCCTTTGAAACTTGTAAAAACATCCTAACCAACAGCCCACTCTTACAACACCCGGATTTTTCCAAACCATTTATTTTGACAACCGATGCGTCGAAATATGCCATCGGAAGTATTTTGTCACAGGGGATCGTGGGAAGCGATAAACCTATTGCTTACGCATCCAGAACACTAAACGAATCAGAGAAAAATTACTCGGTTGTGGAGAAAGAACTTTTGAGTTTAGTATGGTCCACCCAGTATTTTAGGCCTTATCTGTACGGCAGAAGCTTCACTATATATACAGACCACAGACCACTAAGGTGGTTATTCTCATTAAAAGATCCACAAAACTCTAAATTCATCAGATGGCGTACAAAGCTACAGGACTATGATTTCGATATAGAATACAAAAAAGGCAAGCTAAATACGAACGCGGACGCGCTGTCAAGAATTGAAATTCACCCAATTGACACAGAATCGATGCAAGTAAACATAGATGATCCTGAACTGGACAGAATAATACAAGACCTAAACAGGGAGACAGAATTAAGAACGCCTACGCAAGAAGAAATCGAAGAAATACTCAACCCTCCTGAAAATACGAAAGACACAGACGATGAAACAAATGAAATTGATATTCCTGAAATTTCTACAGCTCGATCTAACGAAGACGATGAACCACGAAACACGATTCCAATCATAGACGATGTAATAAACACAAAACCTAAACAAATATTTATAAAAACAGTCTCAATGAACCCCAGAAGAAACAGAACTTTACATGTGGAAAACAAAACTATTCTATACGCAGAAATCACGAAGGAAGACAACGACGATCAAATTCTTGAACTATTGAGAGATCATACAGTTGAAGAAACTACCTTCTATATATATTTTGATAACGACAAAATGTACGAAGACTTTTGTCGAATATATAATCAATATTTTAACAACAACGGCCCAAAATTAGTAAGATGTACCCAAGAAAGAATATATTTAAGAAACAAAGAAGAAATAAACGAAGTTATACAATTTTACCATGAAAGCAAAACAAATCATAGAGGCTCACAAGAAACATATGACAAATTGAAACAAAAATATTATTGGAGTCATATGTTAACCACAATACAAGAATATATCAATAAATGCAATATATGCCAAAGAGGAAAATACGATAGGCATCCACCTACAATTCCAATGAACCAAACACCTACCCAGCAAAAACCATTCGAAGTCGTTTTCATGGACATATTTACCATTGATCAAAAAATCTACCTAACCCTAGTAGACTCGTTTTCGAAATTTGGACAAGCAATTCCTATTCAATGCAAAGAAGCATGTGAAGTAGCGAAGGCCCTAATTGATTATTTCGAACATTATGGAACCCCAACCGCAATCACAACTGATAATGGTCGCGAATTCGTTAACAATCAAATAAAAAACTTGTTGGCTTATCACAAGATTAATCTTCACTTCACAACCCCATTCCATCCAGAATCAAATGGCATTGTGGAACGCCTCCACTCCACACTAATTGAACACCTTCGAATATTTCGACAAGACCCACAACTTAACAACAAAACTACCGAAGAACTTATGAAACTAGCTGTTATTGCTTACAACCACACAAACCATTCTGCTACAGGATACACACCCTTCGACGTCGTTTTTGGATATTCACCAAGCAAAGACTTATTTGATATGAAAACCAGTCAAATAGTTTTCGATTATTCACTAGACAAACATAAAAAGAAACTTTCTCAACTTTATGATATTATTTACGAAAGAATCGAAAGTCGAAAAACAACAACAGTCAACAGAATGAACAGAGAGATAACAAATCCACAAGAAAAATATAAAATAGGTCAAAAGGTCTATGTCAGAGCACCCAAAAAACGAGGTTCCAAAACAGTGCCTAAATTTAAGGGACCCTTCCCAATAATTTCTATTAGTAATGACAATACCTGCATGATTAGATTAAGAAATAAAAAAGAACGTCGAGTCCATTTGTCTGACTTAAGATCTACTCTTACAGATGCACCACCACCCTCGCAGCAACCGACGACATCCAATGGAAACCCCTAGATGACAACCCCGGACTACTACCGATTCGCATGGGTACAGCAGACAATATTGTATCAGAATAGGAAATAATGAACGCATTTGACATACAACCGTTATATGAAACCTTTATTCAAGAAAAAGACGAAATTATTAGAATCCTAGCAAACATCAACAGATACCTAGAACTGAATCTATCCTGCGACAAACAACAAACTTCCTTAACAAACACCCTCCTATTCCAAATCAATAGAACTCTATCCTTTGAAATAACCAGAACCTATACATTATTCGAACAAGTTTTACCAAACCACATTAGAAAACCACGAGGAGCATTTAACTTTATTGGTACAATTGAAAAATCAATTACGGGCAACCTAGATGCCGAAGATGGCGAAAGATATGAGCAAAATTTCAAGAAATTATTTAACAATGAAGCCAAATTAAAAATAGACATGGAAAAACACTTATCAATTACGGATGACCTCATTAAATCTACAAATAAATCAATTACCATTCTCGTAGAGAACCAAAAGAAAATTAATTCAGCAATGGCTGAAATTGGAGAGAAAATGGAAACAACAGCACGCTGCATTGAATTATTGGTTGTACAAAATACCCTAGACCAATTATCACACTCCCTGTCACTTATCTGCAATCTTTTAGACGAACTTTCGACAGCAATTTCCTTTGCTAATTTAAGACAAATGCACCAAACCATTATAAAACCAACTAATCTTATCAAAGAACTATTAGAAATCCAGAATTACCTGAAAGGAGTAGAACTACCATTTCAACCTACTCTCGAAAACATTATAAAGTACGAGAAACTATGCGAAACTTCAGTTTTTCAGAAGAATTCCTATACATATTTCATTATTAAAATACCATTGATAGAGACAGTATCTTATGACTACTACAAGTTATACCCATTGCCTGTAGAGAACAACGACTTTTACTTCACTATTATACCCAGAAGAAGCTATCTACTTATAAACCCAGATTGGTACTCGTACACGAACACACCCTGTACAGAAATAGAATCGAAAAAATTCCTGTGTACTCACAACTCTATTATAAAAAGGACATCAAACGAACCCTGTGAAATTCAACTCATTGACTTTTCCCAAGAAGAAAACAGATGTGCATTCACAAAAATCAATATCAATAATCCCAAAATTCAAAGGGTCGAAAACTCAAATTCATGGATAATTACAAGTCCCACCACTATTATAGCCGAAACATATTGCGAGATGAAGAAAAAGAGACAACTCAAGGGAAATTATCTAATAACAATTCCTGATCAATGCTATTGCGTTATTGACAAATATAAGCTTAATCCGAACAAAAACTTTCGGAGAACTTTTGAACCCATAAACATTCCATTAGTGAAAATAAATAGCAACCTTTCAATTATAAGAGATGGTACCAATATACCAACCATGGACCATGTGGACTTAGAGGAATTTACAGACCTGTCACGACGTACACAAAATCTGCAAGAAGAGATAAAGGATCAGATGTTAGAACCAACCTTAATTGAATCTAATTCCTGGCTTACCTATACCCTGATTATAATAATTATCATTGCTGTCCTAATTATATCATGGAAAATATATAACAAATATAAGATCAAAGGCTTTCCAACTTTTAACATCTTTACCAGCAACACAAAAACACGAGAAACCCCCCAAGAAACTGAAATGACGAACGTCGGTCCTTTCTAAAAGGAAACCCCGAGTTCTCCGCTAGCGATGGAGGAGTTATGATATCCAGACGCCGTATTAAACAAAAGAAGATGCAATTGTGCATAATTGCACAGATAAAGAAGCTTATAAATAGATGTAGTAACAGTATTATGTTTTAGTTATTGTCGTACTTTAGATACATACCTTTGTATTTTAACGCAATAAACTCATTCGCTATTAATTGTCAAAAGTTTGTTTTAAATAAAAAATTTACATTTTTTAAAAAAACCTAAACCGCTCGACAAAATATAGCTCGCGCCAGACTTGCAATTTGTTGTAGTCTGGTTAATTTTCCTTATTTTTGAAATAAGGATGTATAGAGGGTTGCTTCAGAGAGAAATTACGTTCAGTAAATACTCTGCCCTCTAGAAGTATACTTTTGAACATTTGCTACCCATCTCAGGCTAACCAATTCGATTGTAGCGCACAGCGACTGCTAGATGGCGCCTCCGATTTTTTCTGCATGTCGCAGTCTTAAGATTGCGAACATTTACCAAGTCACTGAGCATCTCGTTGCCATCCACTGCATACCTACCTTGCACTGAAGAGAGCCAACAGCTCGAAACTGCAGTCTGCACGTGGTGTATAGTGGCTGACACGAGAGCTCCTTTAATTAGGAATAAGTCTTTCGGTCGATGTTTGCGAAAATCGAATTAAATAGCGTTTTGTAGTAATATGTGATTATTACACTTAACGCGCCAGACTTGCAATTTATTTTATTCTGGTTAATTTTCCTTATTTTTGAATTCAGGATGTATAGAGGGTTGCTTCAGAGAGAAATTACGTTCAGTAAATATATGTTTTTATATAAAGTGACAATAAATATTCTATTCTATCCTATTCTATCCTATTCTATCCTATTCTATCCTATTCTATCCTATTCTATCCGATTCTATCCCATTCTATCCTATTCTATCCCATTCTATCCCCTTCTATCCCCTTCTATCCCCTTCTATCCCATTCTATCTCATTCTATCCCATTCTATCCTATTATATCCATGTCATTGAAAATCAATGCGAACGGTAAAACTGACACGACCCTATTAATTTATCTACCCAACACAGATGTGTATGAAAAATTACTACTAAAAATCGAAATAAATTAAATCCCAAAGGACACCGCACGTTTTATAGGTAAATTGGTGGCCTGTCAAATTTGATGAATTTTTGATATGTTGTAGTTCAATTGATTCTGAACAATAAGTTCCTTTGACAAAACTTCAAATTATGGACAGTCTCTCCGATAGATGGCTCCAAAGACTGAACCTACTCCTCGATACTGTGGCGACGATTTCTCAAAACGTACTGCAGGTATTGAAATAATAACTGCTGGAAATGAATAACCAGACTATTTGTCATTATTTGGTCTTAGATTGAGGTGCCTGAACTCCGATTTTGCCAGAAGTGACGTCAAATTACGTTTTTCGAATGAACAACATCCGTTTACATCAATTTAATACATCATATAATATATAAGTAGCTCTATTAAAATTCACTTTCTTAGTAAATGAGTAAGTACGTGCATTGATTGATAGAACAGTGATGCTAGCTTGATACTGGGTGTAACATAATCTTGATACAAAACAAAGTTGATTTTATTAAGATATAAAATTGCAGTTGTGTCTGGTGAATGAAAACTAATTATTTTTTTTATAGCATGTGCTATAATTAATAAATTCCACGGCTTAGTTTATATGGCAGGAGTAGATAACGAATTGGCTCGAAGATTATTAGCAAAAGCTCAAGAACCGAACCTCCTTCAAGCTAGAGTAGAAGCGGAAAGGTTGCGATGTAGACATGGAAAGTAGTTAAGTAAGGAGAGTTCTAGCGCAAACCCGTCAGTAGAGTAGCAATCGGAGTTCTTAGTGACGTCATCATTCCGGAAGCCCCGCGGGGGGCGCGCAGGTGATGGATGAGAGATCCTATGATCTAGGTTCTAGTGTGAGGTGAGATAATGCTAGATGATAGATCCTATTATCTAGGTTGTAGTGTGAGGTGGGATCTTCTTAGATGATAGGTGATAGGACCTAATGGGAGGGGGAGATCCAATCCCCGAGCTTAGATATTAGATTATAGCTAAAGATAAGAGATTATATCTAAGAGGGTGTGGCTAAGAGTATATAGGATGTATCTAGTAATAAAAATAATTATACAGGGTGTATTTAGTAATAAAAATAAGTATATAAGGTGTACTAGTGATATGATGTATCTAGTAATAAAAATAAGATGGCTGCCGTTTATTGTTTATAGTTATTGACGAATAGTATTGCATGTTTACGTTAGAGGGCGTTAGAGGTTAAGAAAATGGCTACAGACGTCCATCATTGAGTTTAAATAGACAAGTCTTATATATGGAATAAATATTCTTCTACTTCAATACGTAAATTTTATATTTGAATGTTAAAACTGTGACCAAATGCAGAGACGTTATCGGATTCCAGGAAATTGTTAATGTAAATAAATGCGACTGTCTACGGCTATATGTATATTTAAAACGTGATTAATTGTCTTTAGATAACAGCATCCGACGGTTATAATACAATGACTAATAAGTCACGTGATCCATTATAAGGAGCGTCTCAGGGTTTGGAGAGAAATAATGTAAACAATGAAATCATCATGTTTTTTCCCATATTTTTCTGCTTACTCGATACGAAAAGTGGGGGTGGAATACAGCATAAAAGTAAAGACCTGAGATCGCTGCATTCATTCACAATCTTAAAGTCGATATACAAGCAGCAGCAGCAATGTCTTTCGCAAAAATTAATGTTGAAGCTCATGTCACGCCGTTCATGAAAATCTATGAGCTGGAAGTCGATAGAAAATATAAAGTGCTAGATATATATAAAGCACTTTCACCGTATGGTATCCAGGTCCAAGTAATCCTCGAAAATTGTAAAGTGAGTCTACCAGCCAGATACTCACGCATTATTTCTGATGATGATATCGTAACGCTACAACAAACCATTATACTAAAAGAAGTGTACTTAGTATATAGAGGGCTAGCAGGCACGACCACTAACATTGAATTCATCGAGTCCTAAAGATGGATCCCGAAACATATAAGAAGAGGTTACGGCAATTTATGAACAATTTAAAATTACTCGGAGAAGACGTTAAGTACGTTGAAGTTTTACGTACATTTCAACATGTCAGTATCCAGCCGAAGAAGTCCAAGAAAAGTTCAGTTCAGCGAGGACGTTAAAATTCATCACATTTACCATTGGAGCTATGCCCATAGAACTGCTAGATGTGGTAACTGGATGCAAGACGCCCGCGATCGAGATCGTTTTCAAATTAAAATATTACGATACGCTCAAATAATTAATCCAGTACTTGAACATAAATATTCTGTTATTATATCACAAAACATGTAACCTCTTTCTTATATGTATTAATAAATTAATTTAAAAAATGGTTGACTATTATTACCCATTTCCTAATTAAATGAAGAATTCAGATTTTTTTTCAAGTTTATTGTAACGAAAATGTTCATGCTACATTTTATGTCTTTTTTAATGTCGAATTTAAATATGCAATCAAAAAAATTAAATCTTAAAAATAAAGCCAGCCCAGGCAAAAAATGAAAAAATTCATATTTTTCAAGTTTATTGTAACGAAAATGTTCATGCTACGTTTTATGTGTTTTTTAATGCTGAATTCAAATATGCAATCAAAAAAATTAAATTTTAAAAAATAAAGCCACCCTAGACGAAAAATAAAAAAATAATTTAATTTTTATAATATCATATATAATATAATATCATTTTAATAACTATTGATTAATAAAATGATTATCGAAAGTGCAAAATCGAAAAAACGCAACCTAAGTATGGCTTGGATTGATTACAAAAAGGCCTTCGACAGCGTACCACATAGTTGGATTAAACAGGCACTTAAGACATACAGGGTAAACCCAACGATTTGCAAATTCCTAGAAGGAGCCATGAAAAACTGGAAAACAGAAATTGCCCTCCACCATAGTACAGGCAGCATTAATATCAGCCAAATTCTTATTAAGAGGGGAATTTTTCAAGGCGACTCACTATCGCCACTATTATTCTGTGTTGCACTAATCCCACTCACGAACATGCTTAATAAGGACAGATTTGGATATGAAGTTGAAAAGGGAAGACCCATCAGCCACCTGCTATATATGGATGATCTCAAGCTATATGCGAAGAATAATGAACAACTAACACAAGAACTGAAGATCGTTAAGAGGTTCAGTGATGATATCCATATGGAGTTTGGTCTCGACAAATGCTCCAGAGTATCCCTAAACAAGGGTGCACTAACAACGAGTGAAAACATTGAACTGAGTGACGACTGCATTATCAAAGATCTAGAACAGTCAGAAGTGTACAAATACCTAGGAGTAGATGAAGGCGATGGCATACAGCATAATAATATGAAGGAAAAGCTGAAGAAAGAGTACAATCGCCGCCTGAGGCTTATCTTAGGTACAGAACTTAACGCCAAAAATAAAGCACAAGCTATAGTAAGTCTAGCGGTCCCAGTCATGCAATATAGCTTCGGAATTATTGATTGGAAGATGCCAGAAATACAGCAGATAGACAGAAAAACGCGGAAGCTGCTGACCATGTATGGTTTTCACCACCCAAAGGCAGATGTCGACCGCCTATACATCCCAAGAAGAAATGGTGGACGGGGACTGATAGAACTGGAAAGCGCTTTCAAGACAACAATAGTAGGACTGATGGAGTATGTTGAACAAACAAAGGACAGATACTGTGGCATGCTTAAAAACCATGAGGAAGGGAAATCCAAGTATTCACTAATTAAAATAGGCAGAGAAATCAAGACAACATACCTTTCACCTGAGTTAAGACACCGAACATCAATGGAACCAGGAAAAATTAAGATCGTACTAAAAGAGGCATTAAATGAAGAAAAATCAAATAACCTCAAGACAAAGCCCCTACATGGCCAGTTCTTCAGAAACCTGGAGGTAAATCATGTCGACAAAAAATCAACACTCAATTGGCTAAACAGTCCTTATCTTAAAGGAGAAACGGAGAGTTTGATAATGGCGGCCCAGGACCAAGCCCTTAGTACGCGCTACCATCAAAAACGCATCCAAAAGAAAGATGTTGACAGCAGATGCAGGATGTGCCACCAACATGAAGAGCACATCAGCCACATTGTCTCCGGGTGCCCACTATTAGCCCCGACGGAATACACACAACGACACAACAAAGTAGCTGGCTATATACACTGGGCAATGATGAACGAACTAGGAATCCACAAAAATGAAAAATGGTATGAACACCAACCAGAGCGAGTGGTAGAAAAAGATGATATCATCGTCATGTATGATATGGCAGTAAGAACAGACCGCACCATTAGAGCAAACCGACCGGATATTATATACCACAACAAAAAGTCCAAAATATGCCTGCTCATTGATGTCTCAGTGCCCGATGACACTAATGTAGCCCTAAAAGAAGTGGAAAAAAAAAGCAAATATAAAGACCTGGAAATCGAGATAGCTCGAATGTGGAACACCAGAACTAGAGTTATCCCAGTAATAGTAGGAGCATTAGGAACAATTCAGAAGGGCCACTGCAAATATTTAGAAGACCTCCCATGCAGAGTAAGTCCGTTCCAGATTCAAAAAATAGCCCTTCTAGGAACAGCCCACATACTACGGAAGGTTCTATATATGTAAGACCAACATTCCTGAGATCTCAGGTAGAGATCTGGAATGAAGGTGAAGTGTCCTCCCCAACCTCAAGCTGAGGGAGTGAATAAAAAATAAAAATAATAATAATAATAATTATTTCCTTTCTTCCTTAAAACTTTTTCAACGAGATACATGTCTGAATGTTTAACCTTCTGCAGTTCTTCAGTATAGAAGCATCCTTCTATTGGCTGTTTCTGTGCATCGGTCAGTAAGTATGTTATGGGGCTGGTATAATTAATTTTTGAAATAGTAAATATTTCATTAGACCAATTAGGAGTATAACCTTTATCGAACACGCCTCTGTACTTGCTTATTCTCACATGATCGTTAGTTTTAAATTTAGGTAATTGCGAGTATGTAATTGTAGGATAATTGTAAACGGATTTCAAGAGTATTTTTTCATTCTTTTTATTTACATCTACAGGTTTCATGCCGATGGTACGATGCCTAGTATTATTATATTTCTTAATAATATCAGCAAGTAAATTATACCACCGAAAAGAACCATTTATACTAAATTCCTTATACATCATAGATTTTATAGTCCTATTTACGCGTTCGACTACTGAACATTTTTTAGTGCTATACGAAGAATAATGATTAATTTTATATTTTTTCATTAATTTTTGAAAATTAATATTATAAAATTCGGTTCCATTATCAGTCTGTAAATTGATGGGGATTCGTTTATCTGCGACTAATATTTTTTCCATAGCCCGAGTAACATTTACGCCAGATTTAGATTTAACTGGTTCAGCCTATACGTACTTTGAAAAAACATCAATTACAATGAGAATATATTTATAATTTTTATTGTAATTAGCATATGGAATCATTTCGACTAAGTCAGCCTGAAGCAATTCATTTAAACCTCTAACTACGACTTTTCGTCTCTTAAAGTTAATTCTAGCCGGCTTATGTATTTCATTAACAATATCTCTTTTTATAGCAGACATGTTTACAGTTCAACAATAATTTACGTACTGTTAAATTAATCCAGCGGTTCGATTATTTTACTTTCTAATAGTTCCTCTAAAATTCTATTTATTTCATTCGTATGACTTGAATTGCCTGCCTCCTGTGAAGCTATCAAAAGCCTAAGACGATCGACGAGTTCATTAGGATCGTCCCAATATACGTAATCAATAGCATTATCGGTGACTTGCATCATTAATTCACCGCCTTTTACTTTACCAGGAGCACGTTGCCAAGGTTCGCGAGCGTAAAGCATCGGTTTAATAATATGCAGGTACTTCCAGCTCTTACTACCAGACTTTTGCTTTTCAGAATCATAATTTCTCTTATGTGCGCTAGTCCTTTTTACAATATCAATGTACTGTTTCTTATCATCATAGTTATAGTGATGCGAACGTTTTTTAAATAGTAATTCATAAAGACCGCGAGTGCCCTGATACTCTTTATTATTTATTATTAAATTGTCACCGTCAAACTGAATGACAGAATTTCCAATATAATATTTATCTTCTTCGGGATTATATCGTACACCATATCGAAAATCATGTGTATTTTCAGTATCATGCATCATCTCAGATATATACGTTTTAGGCAGATCGCTAAATTTCTCAAGATACTTCTCATCTGACTGGTCGCCTTCTTCAGAGTCGACAATCGACGGTGACGGTGTAATATTAATATTTTTTTCATCCTCTGAGGGTTCAGACTTTTTCTTAATGTTTAAATTCTCATCCGTCTCAAGCTTGATATGTTTAGCTATTGAATGTAAAGGTGCGGTGATTGGGGCAAAAGACTTTTCGATTTGCAGATCATGCATTTTGAGTGCCTCTAATTTGCGCTTTACGGCTTTCCGAGCTTCGATAATTTTATTAGTAATGTCCATGTCGACAGGTGCGTCAGATAACATGTGTAATTATCAACTGATTGAGATAGTAAAATCACAGGTATATATACTCGTCAAACCCCTTTCTGTATCGGCCATGTTTAATATCGCTATCTTTATCTATCACTAGGAATCCGTATTTATCTTTCCAGCATAACGAGCACATATGTTTGAAATCCTCAAAGCTCATATCGGTATTAACGTGATCGGAATATACATGTCTAAGATTCATGTCATCCTGCTTGAATAATATCAGTAAATTTGCATTGTCTCTTATCAGATGTTTTGGAATGCGGGTATAGGTCTGACAGAGATAGAAGCTGTCTATCTGTTTATGCCGCCTCATGCTAAAGTAGTCACGCATCACACTTTGATTGTCGCAAGCTACGTCATCAAATATAAAAATGGAATTAATTTTAGCTTGCGCAGGCGTCATTATTACATCGCTATCCTTGAATTCATGATATCCCACGATCGAGCCGAGTACTTTTCTAAGATATTCATATTTAGGCTGGTAGAGAGATTTCGAGTAGACGTAAACATTCTTGAAACGCAAGCCGTGTGGATGAGTCAGCAGGCTTATCACGATGTTTGTTTTCCCACAATTTGAAGGTCCGCAAATGATACACCTGATGCTGTCGGGTAACAGAGGACCATGTCTACTATCTTTTTTCACATGACTATCGAAATCGAGATTATCGATTTTCAGACTGTTACCTGTCTTGATGAAACGCATGATTGACACTGAGGTATTTCCACCAGGAGTTTAAGTATAAATAGCTTTCGATCACCTGTAACACCTCAGTCTACTATTACATGCGATAGAGGTAACATGGCTGTAAACACTCTCATAAATAAATTACCTTTCGAAGCCCATATCCCTGGCTATCGTTTCTGTGGCCCGGGTACTAAATTACAAAAAAGACTGGCGCGAGGAGATCGCGGAATTAATGGTCTAGATGAGGCGTGTCGTGACCACGACATACAATATTCTAAAGTCAATGATGTGAAAGGACGGCACATTGCCGATAAAGAATTGGCAAAACGTGCTCTGAAGCGTGTATTTGCTAGGGACTCGTCCATCGGAGAAAGAGCGGCAGCAGCCGGTGTAGCAGGCATCATGAGTGCTAAAGTTAAATTAGGCTTGGGATGTAAAAAAGAAAATGTGGCGGTACGATGACGTTTAAAAAAATATCCAATAAAATTCGTAAACTAGTACGTGGAGCTCCCTCTGTCGGAGATGCTATTAAAAAGGCCTCTCGTGCAGTACAGCGTATTAAAAAAGATAAAAAAATATCACCGATGGCTGCTCGCGTTATTCCTATACCGAAGACGGGTGGCGTTCTACCGCTAATACCAATATTTGCTGGACTTAGTGCTCTGGGAGCGCTAGCCGGTGGATCTGCAGGTATAGCGAAAGCTGTAAGAGATTCTCAGGCGGCAGCCTCCCAGCTTAAAGAATCTAAACGTCACAATCAGGCTATGGAGAGTATCGCCCTCGGTAAGGGACTCTATCTTCGTCCCTATCGAACAGGACTTGGACTATACATGAATAAAAACACCAACAGCAAGTGACTAGTAAAATTACCAAATCGAGCGCTCACCGACGTGGATCTGAAAAAACATGTTAAGATGTTAAATATACCTAATTTTCGAGGAATATTTATGCGAGACCGACTACCTAAACGCGTACATAAAATTGAGACGGGCATTGTGAACTTGGATAGTGATAGCGGTAATGGTACTCATTGGACTGCATACTTTAAGAACGGTTCGAAAGCCGTTTATTATGATAGTTTTGGTAATTTACAGCCTCCTCTCGAATTAATAAAATATTTAAATTGTTCTATTGAATACAATCACAAGCAGTATCAGTCTTATGACACAGTAAATTGTGGACATCTGTGTTTACAATTTCTATATAATGCGTCATGCTTTTAAGTCACGTTCATTCTCAGAGCTAACCTTGAAGCCGCAACATGTCTTGTACGTTTACATTATCCGGCAAATCATCTAATTTAACCGCGCACTTTTCCCCACCCATAGACCTTGAAGACGGCGCTGAATATTCGCTTGCTTTAATAAATTTCGAGGCGTATAACTCCATACCGAACATAGACGCTACAAATAATCATATATATTATGATACAGACGATAAGTTTATAAAAATTCCGGAGGGCTCGTATGAAATAGAAGATATAAATAATTACGTAAGAAAGCATTTTATTCTGAATCATGGTAACGATGGTCATATTTCTATAGTATCCAATAAAAATACGTTAAAAGTGGAAATAAAATCCAATAAGATGATAAATTTTGAAAAGGCCGGCGGTATTGGCAGTTTGTTAGGATTTACATCTCGTCGTCTAAAACCGCTCGAGAAACATATATCTGATTTCCCGGCAAAAATTCAAAAAGTAAACGCTATATGCGTGGAGTGTAATCTCATCACGGGCAGTTACATGAATGATAGATCTGTACACATTATTCATTAATTTTTTCCTAGCGTGCCTCCCGGCTATAAAATAATAGAGTGTCCCGCTAATGCAATTTACCTGCCGATTAATAAGAGGCATATAGATAGCATATCAATTAAGATAGTCGATCAAGACGGTGATCTTGTTAATTTCCGTGGCGAGGTCATCACGGTAAGACTGCACTTGAAGAAGAATGGGTCTTAGTTTCCGAAATAGTTTAAAAGGAACACCTGCTCGCGCTCGAAACAGTTCACCTGTAACCTTCAAGGTGTTAACATCTAAAAATAGACGTTTTCTTTACTCTCTCGGTTACAAAGTGCTAATATGAATCCGAATATTTTAAACGTGTTTGAGAAGCCTACGTTTGAAACCGCGATAGCTAATTTTGAAAATCATGGTCATGGACCATATTCAATCAGAAATCTAAATAATAACGACGAAATTCGTATTCCTATTCAACAGCAAGATGTGTATACTGCGCCGTATGCTAGTTCGCTATATATGCGGGGCCGGTTACTTAAAGAGGATGGTTTCGAACACAGCGGTCTTTGATAAAATGGGGTTATTGTATCTGTTTGACGAGATACGATACGAAGTGAGCGGTAAAATTGTGGACAGCAGTAGAAATCCAGGCCTCGCGACTGTTATGAAGGGATATGCATCATTCACTCCGAATGACGCGAATCACTTAGAAAATGCTGGGTGGACTGATGTGGATGATAATTTTGCAGACGAGAACGGTTACTTTGACGCATGTATACCTTTAAAAATATGTCTGGGGTTCGCAGAGACCTTTGAAAGAATTATTTTAAATGTCCGTCAAGAGCTGGTACTCGTTCGCAGTAGTATTGATACAAACGCAATCATAAATCTTGTAGCCGATGAAAATATTAAAGTAGAATTGGAGATCGTTCAATGGCGTGTACCACACGTGACTGTATCTGACGTTGAGCGATTAAAATTAATGAAATATCTAGAGAGGAATACCGTTTAGAAGCTGGGAATTACATGAATACCCCATGCTGATGGAATCGCAGACGCATACTTGGAATATTAAAACTTCGTCTCAGTTAGAGACACCGCGATATATTATTTTCGGCCTTCAAACTTTTTTTAAATTCGGAATCATATCCCTATGATAACTTGAATATTAATTTTGAGAAGAATTTCTGTGCTACTCTGTATGAAATGTTCTGTCAATTTCAGAAATCTTATTATGAAAAAGAAAATGAACCTCTGCTTACTAAATATAAATTTAAAACTAAAGCTCCTCTGGTAGTTATCGACTGTTCGTGTCAGAATGAGGTTGTAAAGTCGAGTGCAGTGGACATTAGGCTGGAATTTAGCACTAATAAAAATATTCCGAAAGACACTGCTGCATATTGTCTTATAATTCATGATAGATTGATTTATTACAATCCTTTAACCAGTATAGTTCGTCCATACTAACATGTATATAATAGACGTGCAGGGCTTCCAGCATAAAAAGGAGTTAGCTTTTACATGTAAAGAAATTTCAATTTTTAATATTACCGATGTCTCGTGTGTACATCGGATAATTAAACCGACCGTTAGTTACGGGCTTCTTACACACAATATTCAGAAGCAAATTAATTGGATAACTGATCATGTGCACGGCCTCCAATGGTCCACGCCTTATGATAATCTCCGGTACGGTGACCTGCAGGACTTCATCGACAGCCACGTACTTGAGAGAGAAGCAAAAGTTTATGTCAAGGGACTGGAAAAGAAGCGATGGCTTCAGCATCATCTGTCTAATAATAATAATATTATAGACTTATATAAATGTAATAATATGAATAGTTTAATGTTAAATAATTTAGAATATCATTGTCATAAACATATTAATAATCATTTACGCTGCTCTAGGCAGAATGTCTACTCGATATATCAGTGGTATATTGTAAATAAAGATAAGGATTTTGAATAAACAAATTTATGCTAACCATACTGGCTTTTATTTCTGTATACATGTGTGCGTGTATGAATGACGAGTCGGGTGGGGGGCAGAGAGAGAGAGAGAGAGAAGTGGGGGGAGAGCTCTCGCCTCGAGTCAGAGCGCGGTGATCAGTTAGACGCTGCAAAGATGCACCATCAAACGGGGCTTAGAGAGCTGATAGCGGGCAATATTTGCCAATGTTCAATGTGTCAAGTCCCACCGGAGGGCTGGAGGTACCTGGGGCTGCCTCAGCCCCAGGACCCCGTAACGCAACCGCCACCACCACCGCCACCACAGGAGATGCCCCGGCTGATACTCTTAGCCGACATCATGAAAGGTATTTAAAATATTTTTTCCGTTTCGTATAACTCAATACTTATAGATATTTTTTAAAATTGTTACAGACTCCATTGAACTCAGAAATTCTTCGGAGATTTGGAGAAGTCGATCTGTCAGCCGGCGAGACCAATAAATTTCTTTTTTAATTAACATACGATCTGCCCTCCTGCCGGATAGCCAGACCAGTGATTTTATTATTTTATTAATTCTACACAATTTTAATTATAATTTTTTTATATTAATAAAAAATGTTATTAATAATCTTTTTTTATTTCAATGAGTTGATAGCATCTCATACTTATTAAGTGTCTGAACAGCTCGAACAGCTCCAACAGCTCCAACAGCTCCAACAGCTCCAACAGCTCCAACAGGTGTAACAGGTACCGTACCTGTTACACCTGTTGGAGCTGTTGGAGCTGTTCGAGCTGTTGAAACTGACCCTATATAATACACGTATATGTATATGTATATGGGCTGCTTGAACAGCTCCAACAGCTCCAACAGCTCCAACAGTTCCAACAGGTGTAACAGGTACGGTACCTGTTACACCTGTTGGAGCTGTTGGAGCTGTTGGAGCTGTTGGAGCTGTTCGAGCTGTTGGAGCTGGTCATATATAATACACGTATATGTATATGTATATGGGCTGCTTGAACAGCTCCAACAGCTCCAACAGGTGTAACAGGTACGGTACCTGTTACACCTGTTGGAGCTGTTGGAGCTGTTCGAGCTGTTGGAGCTGACCATATATAATACATGTATATGTATATGTATATGGGCTGCTTGAACAGCTCCAACAGCTCCAACAGCTCCAACAGGTGTAACAGGTACCGTACCTGTTACACCTGTTCGAGCTGTTGGAGCTGTTGGAGCTGTTGGAGCTGTTGGAGCTGTTCGAGCTGTTGGAGCTGACCATATATAATACATGTATATGTATATGTATATGGGCTGCTTGAACAGCTCCAACAGCTCCAACAGCTCGAACAGCTCCAACAGGTGTAACAGGTACCGTATCTGTTACACCTGTTGGAGCTGTTCGAGCTGTTGGAGCTGTTCAAGCTGTCTCACCTGTCTCTCTCATGATCATCATGTCAGGATAGGTATTAGGAAATAAAAACACACATTTTATAAATAATTTAATTTATTAAATGTAAAATATTTATATTACAATACTTTAATACTAATTACAAAAAATGTAGACGAACTATGTCAAGCGTCTTAACATAATCTTCTAAGGTAGTCGATGGCCAGTGCCCGCTGTCTGGACCAGAGCTCCAACCAATCGGCTGCCCAGAGCGACCTTTGGATATATTATCCTCCAGCCATTTTATTAGCTGCTTATGCTCTTCATTGAAATTAATATCTAATTTGAAATGTATATTATTCCTACCAATTACTCGAAACAAAATTTCAAGAAATTCGTATTGTGTAAAGTAAGCTGCCTCGCAAAATGCTTTATTAATCGACCAATCAATACTTTTATAATTATCAGAAATATTTTTAACCGGGTACGATTTCGAATAAAAATCAATTGACATATAATCATCATTACGCGTTAATAATTCTTCTAAAAAAATTCTAAAATAACTATTATTCGCGGCGGGATAATGTCTGTTAATTACTTCTCGTAATCGATACACGGTAAGGTGATTAATACATTCTCTTTGGAAAATATATTCCAACTGTTGAATAAAAATATCGTTTTGAAGTTTTTTCGTAAATATTTTTTTCATTAAATCGAAATTAGAACTATCTCTTAAAGCCATCCAGTATAAAGCTTTGTCCGGTATAACAATCTTTTCTAAAATTTTATGAACTAATTGATAATTACCCCGATTCAATGCATTTTAAATGTACCTCTCATATACGTCGCGAGTGATAAGTACAAGCTTGTACTGCAATTCTTTTTCTAACTCGTCCATCGCGATCAAAGTCTCTAAAGTAAATGAATCCGAACGGCTACTGCCATGCGCTTCACTGCGTCGATGACACCATCTGACGAGCTGAGACTTGTTGGAAATTATATCCCCAAGGTTTCGTATCAGTATTTATATAATTTATAATTCTTTTATCATCATACGGACTGAGTGCCACCTTATTCTGTTTGATAGTATATATTTCATGTTTCTTTGATCGAATTAATCGCTGCTCTTTGGTCAAAATTTCTAGTCTTCAAATGTAATTTTTCTGATTATCTAAGAGGAATGGATACCTCTAGATATCATTATCTACCTATGACTACTGCTATATTATTATATGATGGAATATAGTAAAAATCATAACGATGTTGTGCGTCTAACAGGTAACCAAGACAGATGGCGTAATGCTGTCATACGTTCCATACAGCAAGCAGAAGTCCAGTAGGATAATTCATGAATGTGAATCGATGTAAATAATAAGAACACCATAATATATCCCTGTTAACCAGCGTCTTTGTAGAAAATTCAATTAGCTGATTGATGCATGACACATTGCCTCACCATCTTCGTATTCTATCTTGAGAACAGAACGCGGGATATTCAAATCATATGTATAAAATAATCAAGTACTTAACTCGTTTAAAAAATATCATTAGTTCGAGGATGCTGATGTGAGGTGAAGTACGGTACCGGTTTCAGTGGTGAGAAATCGATCAGTTAAGTTAAGGCACGCTGTTTGAGTCCGATACTTGGATGGGTGATCGTATCTCATCTCGCCGTCCTAGTTAAGTGGTGAGGTAGCATTAGCTAAACTTCGCCAGGACGTTAATATAAATAGTACAAATAAAAATAAAAAATAGTAATGTAAATGTCTTTACGAAAGCTAAAATTAATTCTATTTTACCTTTTGATGGCGTAGCTAGTGACAAGCGTAGCTAGTGACAAGCAAAGTTTGATACAAGAGACCTTTAGCATGAAAACGATAGATATACGGCTTCTATCACAGTCATGCCTATACGCACATCTGATAGAAAAAATACTAATTTTTAAATATTCAAGCAGGTTCCATTATTATTCTATATATTTTATTTCCGTATAAGCGTCCGTATAAGCGTCTCTATTACAGTATTATGTATTTAAATAAATGAAATATATTATGAGTTTTTCACATTTTTGTCTGAGGTGGCTTTATTTTACAAGACTGAATTTTTTTGATGACATATTTGAATTCGGCATTAAAAAACACAGAAAATGTAGCATGAACATTTTTAATGCAATAAACTTGAAAAATCTGAATTTTTCATTTTTCGCTTGGGGTGGATTTATTTTTTGAGATTTAATTTTTCTGATTGCATATTTGAATTCAGCATTAAAAAACACATACATTGTAGCATGTACAATATTCATTTCGATGAATTTAAAAAAATGATTTTTTTATTTCATCCGAGGCGGCTTCAACATGAATGTTAGAATACTAATTTCTTTGACTTAATGACTGCCAATAAAGTGAGCTTCTAGTGTTTAGTTTTATGTGATACTTCACCCACCACTCTTCGATGTCTTATAAATATAAATATATTAATGAAAAATAAATTAATTGACTGCATTAATATATTAGCTTCCCTAGAATAAATGTCAGGATCCGAACCTATGCTTCCATACGAAAATTAAAACTTAAATTCGATGTCTTAAGCCACCGACTTCTTTAGAGATTTTTAGATTTGATATTATGAATTAAGAAATTCCTCAAAACTGATATCTCAATCGCACTGCTTACAATTGTTTGTTCTAGCCTAATATTTTAATATTTCTGTATTAATTATTAAAATATTACTATTCACTTCATTATCGGTATTTAATTTAGTCACTTAAATTATAAAGTACTGATATTTCTTGATATATTATAATGTCCGGTTCTTAACTGAAAATATCTGCAATTGTATTAAAAATGTCAATCATATTGTTTACACTATTTTTTCATTTTTAATTACGTACAGTTCCTTTCAGTTCGCTGTCTTCATCTAAAGTAATTAAGCTGCACTAAGCGTATACATATACCTACTGCTGGGAGTCATTTTAATAATCAATCAGTCGTTGTTCATATTAAGAAATTCCTCGAAACTGATAACGCCTCTGCATTTGACCGCAGTTTATACATTCAAATCCATACCTATCTTCTGAAGCAGACAACTACAATTTTTCCTCATATAAGACTTGAATACATATATCGATGATGGTTTTATCATTATTATTAATATTATTATTGTCATTATTATTATTAATATTTATTTACATAGACATGTGGCCATAAATAATCGCTTCTATTAGCCATTTTACTCATATATTAACACACGCTCTTCTTAGACCGACCTCTAGTATAAATATTTGATAGCTCCACTCCTCACAATGTACACTGGGAGATGACGCTGCTTTTATACTCGGCGGTCGAGAGTCATGTGACTTTGCAATGGACGATTTCTAAAAGGCCCCAGAATTTTCATAATCTGTTCGTCTTTTACATATAAAACAATGTTAAATTGCTATATCGCTGCGGGTGGCTACATATTCCCATAAGAAACCATGTATTGTAAGACACAAAATTCTGCATCTTTACCATATACCTATCTTATGTTAGTAGACTATCAGAAATGATTTCATTTGTTTACATTAACAATTTCCTGGAATCCGATAACGGCTCTGCATTATATTCTTATTACATTGAAATCTAAACGTAGAGAAGCGAACGAATATTTATGTTATATTAGATTTAAGCATATTATATTGTATTGTATAACGTATTATTATAAGTCCATAATCAAGTCGATTCACACAAGTAATTTAATACCCTTACTGATAAAACTAATATTTCCGTTCATATCTTCATTTTATCATCGTAACCTGATACTTTCGTCTACCAGAATCACGTACAGGATTATTTTACTATGTGAAACGCAAATTAATGTAAATAAACGCAATTCAGCTGAGATAACTCAACCTTATAAATACAACCGAACAGCTATCACAGTTCAGTTGCCGTAATACAGTTTAACTCGTTAGTCATAAGTGAATGGGCTAAGTAAAGACCCACTATTATTTCAATATTTTATTATTTGGAGCAAAGTCTCTTTACAGTAATACTATTGTTACTTAAGAAGCTCACAAATCGAGCATATAGTTGTGAAACAGTGTAAATCTACATAAATCATAATTTGTAATGTTTTAAAATAAAAATTTGTTTTTAAAAAGTGAATTTGATAAATCCAAATACAACAATTGGCGCAGTCGGTAGGATCCGCAAAACACCGCTAGAACAAGGAATCTGAACCTAACTGGCAGTGGTGGATCGAATCCTTTGACGGTCAAACGAACCTCAAATTCTCCAAGAAAGAAAATCAAGTAGCAAACACTCAAGAAACAAGTAACATAAGAAGCAACCAACTCATACAAGCAGCACAAAGCACGAATTGAGCCACATCCCCATGAGGACACTATTGTAAGTACAATTTAACCTTGAATCATAAGTGCATCGAATTTTTCTCGTTAACATTTTCACGCGAACAGTTAGTTCTATTATTCAATCTTCCCTTTTACCCAATCTATTCAAACCCTACAAAATGCCAAACAGACAAGAAGAACGTCAACCTGAACAAGAAGAACAGGTAGAGCAAATAGAACAGGAACTCGTACAGGAAATAATCCCTTACAAGTTATCTGAAATATTCTCAATCGTCCCCGAATTTGACGGAGACCAGATCTTTTTGAATACGTTCTTGAACGCGTGCGACCATGCAAACCGCATGGCAATTGACGATCAAGTAACGCTTTTAACGTTGCACATAAAAAATAAGCTCCGCGGGCGAGCAGCCCAACTAATAAATTCCAGAAACCCAGCTACATGGGGCGAAATAAAACAGCTTCTGTCAGTACACTTCGGAGATTCGCGTGATTTAACGTCCTTAATACAGGACCTGCAACGGATCAAGCAACTCCCATCCGAGTCAGCCCTAACATTCTTTTCCCGTCTTCAAACTTATAATGCCAAGATGCATGCCTCGATTCAAAAATCGTCTCTGACCATAGAACAAAAAACCGCTCAATCCCAATTAATCGAAACCATGACCCTAAACACCCTCCTGACGGGCTTAGAACCTCGCCTAGGTCATATTATAAGGGCAGGAAATCCCGCAAGCATGCTCCAAGCTTCTATGCGTATCAGACGAGAGCTTCAACTCTCTTACTTCGAGAATCAAAAATTCAATAAAACTGCCAATCCCCGAGACGTTCAAACCCCTATAAGGAAACCAAATGTCCCAAACAATTTCCAAAAGACGTGCACATATTGTAAACGAACTGGCCATCTTATCAACGAATGCCGTGCACGCCAGCAACCACAACCTTTTAATCAGTCGAGTTCTACTCAACAAAGTTTCAATCCAAATTTTCAGAGGCAATATACTGCCCCACAACAGCAGCAACAAAGACCCTTCCCCCAACAAAATTTTTCTAACCAAAATCAAAGGCCAAACCAATTCTCCAACAGACCAAATCAATTTCAACCTCGAGCGTCTGTAATACAACCAAACCCGAATTTTAATCGGAATAACAATCAGCCCCGAACACATCACTTAAACTACCCTACTGAAAATTATCCAAACGAGGGATACTATGAAGATCCCTGCACAGAATTTCAAGAATTTCCATCCAATTCTCAGGAAAATTTCTCAGAAGAATATCAATATCCTAATACTTTTCAGGATTTTCAGTTAGGCCCCCAAACTCTTCACGATCCCCCGAATTACCAAACGCAATACCCCGAAACTTTTACGCAGGAGAACACTGCTATGTTCCCGGAGATGACTCTGGAAGATTACAACCCGATTTCGGACCTAACGTCCCAAGTCCGATCAATGAATCTAGACAATTTCAACCCCAATCTGAACTTCCCCGAACAAGACTTCATTTAAATCCTCTTCTAACCGTCAAATCCAAAAACCTATACTACATCAAAGATGCCACTAATTCCTTTAAACTCTTGATTGATACCGGTGCAGGAATCTCGATTTTTAAAGAAAAAACCGCCGAAAAATTTCCAAACAAATTTCCCGAAAACGCCGTTATCCAAGGAATAACTAACGAAAAAATTTTAATCACAGAATCAAAACTTATTCCATTTAAAGTAGGCGACCCCCACAAGGTATATGTTTACAATCTAGACATAGAATTTGACGGATTACTCGGATCAGACTTTTTAGAACACTACGGTTGCGTAATTGACATAAAAAATAAAAAACTTATTACCAACTATAAAACAGTACCTTTGTTCAAAGCAGGTGACGAACTCAACGAAACCCTAGTCGTCAACAAAAACACTCATGGTAACGAAAACTCTATAAAAAACGCAGTTTCCATTCAGCCTCGAACTGAACAAGTTTTTAAGTTGAAATGTAATTTAACGAGTACTGACGCTATACTGCTAGCTCAGGAAAAGGAAAAAGTTAGATTACCTAATGCCTTAGTCAAAATTAACGAAAAAGGTGAATTTCTTACGTCCATAATTAATGCCAACGCAATCCCAAAAATTATTGATTTTTCGGATTTAAAACTAGAACCAATCACGCATTTCGACCTAGCTTGTAACATTAATATTTCTAACATTAATTCAAATGAATTTCAAAACAATACTATAGACAGACTGTACGAAATTCAAAATCAATTACGTCTTGAACACCTTAATGACGAAGAGAGGGAATCCATTGTAGACTTATGTGTCAAATTTTCAGACATCTTCTACTTAGAAGGCGATTCACTTACATTTACAAACGAAATCAAACACTCGATAGATACTAATAATGCCAAATCTGTTTTTACCAAATCGTACAGGTACCCTCAAATTCATAAGGATGAGGTAAAACGTCAAATCGGTGAAATGCTCGACCAAGGCATAATTCAACCGTCCATATCACCCTGGTCCTCCCCAGTATGGGTTGTGCCTAAGAAGCTCGACGCTTCGGGCAAACAGAAATGGAGAGTCGTGATCGACTACCGCAAGCTTAACGAACTAACGGTCGACGATAAGTACCCATTACCCAACATCTCCGACCTTCTTGACCAATTAGGAAAGTGTGAATACTTCACCACTTTAGATCTCGCGTCTGGTTTTCACCAGATAGAAATTGACAAAAAGGACATCCAAAAGACAGCGTTTTCCGTTGAAAACGGCCACTACGAATTTGTTCGTATGCCGTTTGGCTTAAAGAACGCACCTTCCACCTTTCAGCGTGTCATGGACAATATTCTGTTAGGCATTCAAAACGAACGCTGTCTCGTGTACATGGATGACATAATAATATATTCACCCACTATTCATGAGCACATTTCCAGACTTACCGAAGTCTTTAAAAGGTTAAGGAAAGCTAATCTTAAAATCCAACCAGATAAGTGCGAATTTCTAAGGAAAGAAGTAGCTTATCTAGGTCACCTTATTACCCAAGACGGAGTCAAACCGAATCCCTCAAAAATTGACTGTATCCGAAACTTTCCAGAACCTAAGACACAAAAAGAGATTAAATCCTTTTTAGGATTGGCCGGTTACTACAGGCGCTTTATTTCAAACTTCGCAAAAATCTCTAAACCTCTTACTAAGCTTCTGCAAAAAGACATCCCATTCAATTTCGATTCAAATTGCAAAAATTCATTCGAAGAACTGAAAACCGCACTAACTTCAACCCCTATTTTAATATACCCAAATTTTGATGAAACCTTTCTTCTAACAACCGATGCTAGCGCGTACGCTATCGGAGCTGTACTATCGCAAGGGCCCGTAGGTAAGGACCTCCCGATCGCCTACGCATCTCGAACGTTATGTAACGCGGAATCAAAATACTCCACGATTGAAAGGGAGCTTTTAGCTATCGTATGGGCAGTCAAACATTTCAGACCATATCTTTTCGGACGAAAATTTAAACTCATCACCGACCACCGACCTCTGACTTGGCTCTTTTCTATTAAAGACCCCGGTAGTAGACTCGCACGCTGGCGCCTCAAGCTCGAGGAATATGATTACGAGATCATATACAAGCCAGGCAAAATCAACAAAAACGCGGACGCCCTATCTCGCATTAAAGTCAATCACATACAAGAATGCGTAGCGTTCCACAACAATGCACAAAATTTAGACAACCCGCCTGACCCAGAAAACATTCCCGATGACGAAGACGTACCACCTGAACAAGTAGTCCAAGAGTACGAAACGTTCGAAAAACTATATCAGACAACATCCCTAATCAATTACTCTAAAATTCGATTCTCAAATAACCAACTACTCGACAAAGACCATAAACACATAATCACATTCTTTCAGCAAAACAGCCTACAGGACTTCCACTATAAAATTATAGAGGATATTCTTGAAGAAAACCCCGATTTTTCTAATAATAAAATTAACACCGTGTCTAGCAAAACAGTGAAGAATAGATCTTACCATATTGTACCTCTACCTTTCGACCCTATGTCAGCAATATTGCAACTCTTCGTTACAATATACAAAAATCAAAATGACATTGATCAATCTAAAACGTACTACGTCGAAAATAACTTGAACTTGCCCATCCTCGAAATTTTCTCCTTTATATTTAGCGACAAAGAAATAAAATTAGTAATTTGTCAAGACATTGTAACAAACCCTGATGAAGATCAAATCCCCATAATTCTCAATCAATTTCATGCCGGAAAAAACAACCTCCACCGCGGTATAAACGAAACCATACGTAGAATAAAGAATAAATATAATTGGACTGGACTAACAAAAGACGTAGAAAAATTCATAAAATCTTGTGAAACATGTCAAAAAACAAAAATCTTACGAAAAAATCTCGATAACCCTTTAGTTATCACCGAAACACCAAGAACCCCTTTCGAACGAATTAACATCGACATCATGGAAATTCCCACAAAAAACTACGCACTAACTATTAGAGATGAACTCACTAAGTTCACACAAGCATACGCCATACCAGACAAAACCGCGAAATCTATCGCAAATACCCTTCTGCTTTATTTCCAACACTACGGTACACCCCTTCGTATACACTGCGATTCCGGACGAGAATTCGAAAATCGACTTCTCAAAGACCTTTGCACTCTTTACGATATCAAACTAACCCATTCTAGTGTACACCACCCGCAATCTAATGGTTCACTCGAGCGATTTCATGCGACGCTCATGGAAATGATAAGGGCTAATAAATTAGAAAACCCTAACGAACACCCGCTAACTATTTTACCATACGCGGTTATTTGTTACAATAACTCCGTTAATAAGACGCACGGTTTTACCCCGTACGAGCTATTATTCGGACACACAGCAAGTCGCCCCCCCGAAACACTCTACAATCAGCAGGAACTGATATCGAAATACATACGAGATCTGAACAACAGAATTTCATATTATTACAAAATAGCCCGAACAAAAACCCAATTACAAAAAGAAAAAGCAAAAGCGCGATTCGACAGGCACGTAACTGACAATCCTCACGAATTTAAAGTAGGCGACAAGGTTTATGTAAAAGAAAGCCAAATCAAAAACAAACTCGGAAATAAGTTTAACGGACCATTCGAAATTAGAGAAATTTTAAATAACTCCGCCATACTTTATAATCCTGAGACTAAACATACCACGAAAACCAACTTTGACAGAATGAAGCCATACTTTGAAAATTAATTTATTTTCAGGTTTCTCCTGCTGCTCAAAGCAGTGTCACCCCAATATTCGATCGACACAATCAACAATACCATCGGAATTTACTATCATGAAGAAGACCGCATCGAAATTACAAATGACAAATGGACGCTTCTAGTCTACAAAGACATCGAACCAATTAAATCAGTCCTCCAAAATAACAACAACATTTTGAAAGACATGATAAATACATTTGAAACAGACAACCCTCGCATGTCATCTTTTCGGTCAGAAGTCCAAACGCATATCAGTCTTTTAACGCAAATTGCACAATCATTAGACCAAAAAGTCGAAGAAATATTCGCGGATACTAAACGCTACAAACGCGGTATTTTGAATGGAATAGGTACAGTTTGGAAAGCTATCACTGGTAATTTAGATGCCTCTGATGGTGAATATTACACGAACTGTATAAATAAACTCGTGAACGATGAACATCAAATTGAAAATTTGATGAAGAACCAAATTTCAGTGACTACGTCGGTAATAAAGAGTTTTAATTCTACTATTCAAAAATTAAAAATCGACGAGGAAACCTTTAATAAGGACATTAAAGAAATCGAAAATTCAATTTACGATATATCGGATGATTTAGCCTACATCCAATCAAAAATACGAGTACTTGAGCTATGCGAATCTCTGATGGAAAGTTACATGTTTCTAGAAAATAACTTAGACGATATTTTAAACTCAATTACATTTGCACGATTAAAAATCTTGCATAGTTCAATAATCACACCGAAAGATCTGGTTTCTTCACTTCAGGAAATATCTCAAACTCTACACAAAAATAATTTGCCAATAACCCCCCAAATTTCAAAGGTAGCTCAATATTTCGACATCATAGAACTCCAAGCTTTTCAAGCGGATTCTAAAGTTATATTTGTTTTAAAAATCCCATTAACGGAACCCGAAAGCTATACCCTTTACCACCTTTATCCTATCCCTATATTGGATAATCGAACAGGACTTCATCACATCCTGTCAACAACACACAAATATATAGCCAAGGACGATGATTCATTGTTATTTGTACCTCTCCCGAACCTCGACAACTGCAAACGCCTAAACCCCAGTGTAAGACTTTGTTCAAATGTGCTTCCTTACCCCATCGACAGTGACGCGATATGCGAAGCCCAAATCCTAAAACAATTAAGTGTTGTGCCCCGGACTTGTCAATCAAACTTATTGTTCGCTAAAGACTATAGCATACAAAAACTTAATAGCAATAGGTGGTTAATATCAGTTTCGGACAATTTACCAGTGACTGTTAAATGCAACAACAGGGACGTTATTACAAAACTTATCTCCATGAACTCAATTTTAACTTTACATTCGGAGTGTAGTGCTTTTGTAGGCAGCACCAGAGTCCACACGTCATCACGCCAGCAGGACAACATTACGTACAGTAATCACGTAGTGCGAATACCGTACGACTGTTGCAGTCACCTACCAGAAAAACCAAAACTCCCGATTTTGAAACCGCTTAAGCTAAGCAACCTTAATACAGACGATCTAAATATCGCGAAACACAAGCTGGATCAATATTCCGACGATTTGGATAAGATCATTAATGAACCATTTATTACCAAGCACATATCATGGTTCACTTATTTTATCATAGTTTTAATTATAGCACTTGTTATTTTAATTATAATTTGTAAGTGTAAGAGGAGAGGAAAAGACACAAAAATTAGCATCTCCCATTCTAATGATCAGCCGCCTCAACCTCCACAACCTCCACAACCGAAGTCCAGGATATTTAGTGGATATGGGCATCTACTCCCCAAAAGAAGGCCCAGTGTAAATATAAGGGAACAACCCGAAAACATCGAACTAAGTTCTAGTTACAGCAAAAGTTACGCTTAAAAGTTGATCCATTGCATCAACTTTTTTATAAGAAAGGGAGTTGTTATATTAGATTTAAGCATATTATATTGTATTGTATAACGTATTATTATAAGTCCATAATCAAGTCGATTCACACAAGTAATTTAATACCCTTACTGATAAAACTAATATTTCCGTTCATATCTTCATTTTATCATCGTAACCTGATACTTTCGTCTACCAGAATCACGTACAGGATTATTTTACTATGTGAAACGCAAATTAATGTAAATAAACGCAATTCAGCTGAGATAACTCAACCTTATAAATACAACCGAACAGCTATCACAGTTCAGTTGCCGTAATACAGTTTAACTCGTTAGTCATAAGTAAATGGGCTAAGTAAAGACCCACTATTATTTCAATATTTTATTATTTGGAGCAAAGTCTCTTTACAGTAATACTATTGTTACTTAAGAAGCTCACAAATCGAGCATATAGTTGTGAAACAGTGTAAATCTACATAAATCATAATTTGTAATGTTTTAAAATAAAAATTTGTTTTTAAAAAGTGAATTTGATAAATCCAAATACAACATTTATCTTATATAAAACTCGGGCTAAAGAGTCTTGTCTGAAAAGCGTTTATATTGACTCTCGATATTTCCTTTGATCTAGCCGCTGTAGTTATCTAAAGGTAATTAATCACGTTTTAAATATACATATAGCCGTAGACAGTCGCATTTATTTACATTAACAATTTCCAGGAATCCGATAACGTCTCTGCATTTGACCACAGTTTTACATTCAAATCTTAACATATAGAAGTAAATTAATATTTATCTCATAATTATAAGACTTGTCTATTTAATCTCAATGATGGACGTCAGTAGCCATTTTCTTAACGCCCACTAACGTAAACATACAATACTATTAGTCAATAAACGGCAGCCATCTTATTTTAGACACACCCTGTATACTTATTTTTATTACTAGATACATCCTATATACTCTTAGCCACGCCCTCTTAGATATAATCTCTTATCTTTAGCTATAATCTAATATCTAAGCCCGGGGATTGGATCTCCCATCTCCCCCCTCCCATTAGGTCCTAGGACCTATCATCTAAGAAGATCCCACCTCACACTACAACCTAGATAATAGGATCTATCATCTAGCCGCGGGGCTTCCGGAATGATGACGTCACACAAAACTCCGATTGCTACTCTACTGACGGGTTTGGTCCAGAATCGGCCTTACTTAACTACTATGGAAGATGAATATTATTGCAGGAGAACCATTTGCCTGATTTTCCTGTACTAGATTTAGATGATTTTAGAGATTTGACATTATCCATTATACGTTCAAGACAACCAAGAAGAAGAAGAGGACAACGCTTTCGAATATGATGAAAGTGTGAATGAGCCGGGATTGTTGAGAAATCGCGTTAGGTCTAAGCATCGCAATGCGACCAACAAATGGGACAAGAGAAGTTGTTTTTACGTCAAAAACCAATTGTATCCTATTATTGTGCTTGCAAGACTGGAAGTTGAACAGTAGGAACTTGTTGTCACATAGCAAGTGTGATTTGATGTTTAGGATATGCACGACACGAAGCACACGTAAAATATCCATCCATGAATATCTTAAGGGTAATTGAAGATGCTGGAGATCATGACGCATTGGACGTTGTTGAAGTTAATTGGCTAGACTAGATTTAAATTAGTAGTGTATAGTTATACGAATATATATATTTTAATCGTTGTTTTTGTGCTTTTAAATCCTTTTCAGTGCTACAATTTTAGAATGAATATTAGCAATTTTTTAACAGTAAAGCAATTGAAGAATAAAAAAATTACATGCAATTTTGCGTCGCTATCAATTTTTCCCTCACAGTCAACGATACTTTTTATATTTTAGTTACAATAGCGCCTTTTGCATACATTAATTATTTTAAGTTTCTTTTTGTATATACCTTGTTCATTTTGTTGTTTCTTAGGTTTTCGATGGGAATTAAATGAAGTGTTGTTGTTCTTCCAGGTGTTTTCCCGCATAGTTGATAGGTCCCTGCTGGAACCACGATTGTCTAAACGACGTTTCGGAAGAATCCCATCTGCCATCTCTAGGTTCTCACAGAAAGTTGTCTACTGCTGTTCCTCGAATTGAACTCGGACCGGAACACCCGGAAGTACAACAACACGTGTTCATTTTATATATATTTTAGTTCGCATTGTTGCGAATGGAGCTTGTGTTCATTCTTTTAACTGTTTTTAATCTAATCTGGCCTCGTTTCATCCAGCTTTTCATTGCGCCTCGCACCGTGTATGTCTGGCTGGCACACCGAAACGTGCTAGGGGAAGAATGCTGTTATTTGTTAATTAATTTGAAATAATGGTTTTTTTTTGGTTTGATTTCTATTAATGAATGATTATAATAAGTAAATATTTAAAAAAATAAAAATAATCAGCTATTTAATATTTACAAAAAATAATGTTTAATGTATTATAAACAAAAACTGAATATTCTACTTAAGGGTCTCACAAATAAATAGTTTTCATTGCCTAGACACAACTGCAATTTTATATCTTGAAAAATAAAATCAACTTTGTTTTGTACCAAGATTATGAATGTACCCGGTATCAAGTTAGCGTCAATGTTCTATCAGTGAGGGGAAGCCTTGCGACTCCGTCGCCGTAGCGCGCTTCGTTGTGTTTAAAAGGCTGTACCGCTTTTATTTACAGAGCTAGACTCAGTATTAATTGAGACAAAAGTCTATGAAATGAAATGAAATGAAGTGAAATTTGGCAGTTTTTGGTGAAAAAAACATTCGAATAGCTCAATACATAAGCGAGTTACAACGAATTAGAGATTTCAAAAAAAATTGACAATTTGTGTACTATCTAAATTAACGTCAATTTTCTAATGTTAAAGTTATTATTTTTGTAATAAATTATACATCAAATTAAAGAGAATCGTTTGTACTATACAGCTGAAAAATATATATAATTTTATCTTTTTTCGTTTGAAAGTTATTCGTGGTTGAATTTGAATTTTGTTATTTTCCTTTTTCTTGTAACTTCAGTCTCGACCAATGGAGAGCGTCGTCAAAAAAGATTTCCTATGTAAAAAACTTACTGAATAAAATGAAATAGATTTTATTTGGTTATGTATTGGGTTAGTGGACGCTAGAGCCAGCCATCCGACGTACTAATCGTACTAGCTGGGTATGAGTCCACTGAACTACTTCTAGCGCTAGCGTGTCCGTCCACCGTGCCTGCCATCTCTCCAAACCGGTCTCTCCCTCTCTCCCCTCTTTCTTGGCTCTATTTAACCAAAAGAAGCTGCACGGAATTAATTGTAAAATTGAGATTTATAAAATAGATAAAGTATTTTCACTTGTATTCCGCATGCGATTACTTTCTATCTCAAAGATAGACTGCACAAGAATGGACCACATATTATGATAGAGGAACTTAAAAATAAAATATTAATGAAAATATGGTAGGCACTACAAGAATAATTTCTTACAGCCTTACACGCTATTCAGATAGATAGTGGACGTACAGAAAATATTTGCCTTATATCTATGGATTTATTTCCACCATTATTATAAATACTTTATTTCAAACAATAAATTAGTAAATAGTTACCTACCTATTAAATGCACAGCTCCTGAACCGGCAATGTCTACAGCTCCCATTTTTCTCAAAAATCCATGTTCACCCCAAACCCATCCAGCAGGAATGCAATAAATAACTGTGTTCAAGAAACTGAAGACGCAGTAAGCTTTAAAATCACATCTAAAATGAGTACATAATTGATTGATTAGTCAAATAAAATAAAAAATAAAGTACTAACTAGGTTCATTTCTATACGTATACAGTGTTCCGTGGGTAATTCTAATATTGATTAACCTTGCTAGGGCCAAGGGGGGTGCAAATGCACCCCAGGCCTATATTTTTCTTTGTATTTTTTTGCAAGTAGCTTCTTATTATTCGTCCTTACATAATCGGACAAAATATTAGAACCGATAGAACTTCATCTGTCGAAAAAAAAAAATTGTTTAGTTCAATAATCCAGAAACACATACTAAGCGTTTTTCCCGATTTAGCAGTGGAAAATGAAGGGAGATGAGCCGAAGAGGCTGTTGCCTTTCAAGGTCGTTGCTTCCTCTGTCCAAGATCTCAAGATCGAAAATCGAGAAAAGAAATTTGTCTGTTCAGAGCACACGAATCCAAAAAAAGTGCAGTGTGATAAGTGTGCTTGAGAAAATGTATCCTAAATCACTATTTGATGAGAATTAAAGTTTTTTTTTGTGTTAATGATCTAAAAATGAATTTATATTGTGTTAATTATGTTGCAATGAATTATATAAAAAAACTATTACATTCGAATTTTTTTCATCACAGAATAATATAGGTGGGGTGAACGTGCACCCCGGTCAGACCAATACGTTATTTTTTTAGCTTGGCCCTAGCAAGGTTAATGGGAAATAGAGGTCATAGAGTTCAGTCTAAAACAGCTCATTGTGTTCTCCCTGGATTCCTTGTTGCAAATATACAGAGAATTTTGTAATTCTTGCCAAATATTTATTTGCGCTGCCATATTTTACGTCTACACCCAAGTAGCACAGAATTCTTTAAGATATTTTTAAGAAGTTCTATTTACTGCCCGCGAAGATATCTTGTATTTATGTACTCTAGAAGTCCTTTCGAAATCAAAATGAGAAATCTTTATATGTGCTCAACTTTTATGCACTGGGGAAATGTAAACTGGGCATTATATAGGAATTTCAACTTTTGTTAACCCACAGACATCTACTAGAAGTTCTAAAAGGGAATTACCATACAATTTTCTCAGTATTATAGAAATCAAATAAAGTATTAAAAGGGAAATAGTATTATTATCCTTAACAGAATACTTGTAGACATCTTCTAGAAGTTCTAAAATGGAATTACCATACAGCTTAATTTTCTATGTATTACAGAGATCAAATAAAGTATTAAAATGGAAATATTATTGATGTCTCATACTGAGATTTTGATTAACCAACATTTAACCAGCTGCCGCTGACAATTCTGTAAGAGGTGTGTGTCATCTAATAGAAATCCTAAAAAGATGTTTTCAGTACCGTTTATATTGGTAAGCGATAAAATACCCGAAAGATTACTACAGGAATTAAATCTGTTTGCAGGATCGATGCGGTACATCTAACAGAAATCCTATAAAGATGTCCTCGGGACCATTTATATTGGCAAGCGATAAGATATCCTAAAGATTACTATGGAAATTCTATAGGTATGCAAAAAGCTGCTCACAGGATTCTATACTAATAGCTTTTTTCCATTACCATGGGAAGTACTATTTAATAGTGATATGCTGACATTTGCGCATTTTAGTGAACTCTAACAGACCTCTAGAAGATATTTACTAATTCCTAAATTTTTATCGTCGGGATATCTTGAGGAATTAATTGTGCTACTTGGGCATCCACATAGTGGAGTGGATGTATATGTATAGTAACGGTAAAAGAAATATTTTTTTGTTCAAATAAGCTTGGAATGTCATGAAACGTCAAGATTTTAAGTCTGAGATAGAAAAAAGTTCTGTCTGCCTGTCTGCCGATTTATCTATAACTTTTTTTTGTGCACATAATTACTTTGGAACGGTTTAGGATATTGATTTGAAATTTGGTACACTTATGTATTATATAACGAGATCTGGAACTAGATTATATTTTGAACTTATTCCAATGAAGGGTTGGGGAGTAAATGAGGGTAAATTAAATATACGGTAAAGCAAGCAAGAGTTGATAAAATTGGGATTTAATGTATGTACGCAAAGTCAAGTCCCACTACCACCCCAGCCCCGTTATTAAAGGGGATAAATAAATAAAATTGCAATTTAGTGTGCGTACGAGAACCAAAGGTCTCAAAATTTTCTTTGGTACCAGCCACCCCCACTACCGATGTGGGATGCGGAATATCGTTTTATGGGTATGAAGTAGATAAAGTAAAATAGTAAATATTATATTAAAGTTCTGTGAACATTTATATTCACATAGTGAAGAGAAAATATAATATCAAAATGTTTTCGTTGAAAGTGACTTGGATAGGAAATCTGGATGTCGAAGCAGTGATTCCTTAGGCAGTGTTGTCCAAATAGTTCAAAGGGTATAGCAGAATAAGCATGGTAAAATGGCCCCAGAAGCGTTTGGGCCTAATTCGGTGTCAGTATATCGACAATAGGAAAAGAAATGTTTTCCTCGAGAGTTTTAGCCCCCGTCGCCACGGGTAACCCCTGTACCCTAATAAACATGACATTTGTTTTCATTTTTTATCTCTGCAAGTTGAGCGTTAATTATTATGAAAAAAATAGACGATGTACAAGTAATTTAAATGCATCTGAGAAAAAAAAATTAGCTGATTTTGCTGCCTCCTTCGAATAAAAATAAATATTTAAAAATTAGAATACTTATTTTTTTTATGAAAATAATGATTCGCATACACAAAACTTTTACCAAAAATACATTGTTATGAGTAGTTGTAGATTTTTTCAAATTTTTTTGAAGCGGTGCGCCATAATTAAAAAAAAAATAAAAACTGTTACGACGCATTGTTTAGTGGTGCCTGTCCATTAAAACTTGTCTGGCGGACCAGACCAGTGCATCCGTATGTATTTGGACCCGTTGAAACCGAATCCGAAGTCAGAATTGTCAGATTGGCTCGCTTTTCACCTCTACCCAAAAACACCCCCCCCCCCAAAAAAAAAATGGTCTGTCCGGCGGACCAGACTTATTCTTATGTATTTGGACCTGCTGAAACCGAATCCGAAGTCATAATTGTCAGATTGGCTCATTTTTCACCCCAACCCCAAAACAAAAACAAAGTGGTCTGTCCGGCGGACTATTTCAGTGCATCCTTATGTATTTTGACCTGCTCAATCTGGATTCGAAGTTAGAATTGACAGATTGGCTCGTTTTTCACCCCTATTGAAAAACACACCCTCCAAGAAAAATGGTCTGTTCGGCGGACCATACTAGTGTATCCTTATGTATTTAAATCCGCTAAAACCGGTCAGAATTGTCAGATTGTCTCGTTTTTCACTCCTAACCCCAAGAAACACCCCCAAAATAAAAAAAAGTGGTCTGTCCGGCGAACCATACCAGTGCATCCTTACTAAATACATAAGGATACACTGGTATGGTCCACCGGGCCGACCATTTTGTGAGGGGGAGGTATTTTTTGGGGGTTAGGGATGAACACGAGTCGACTTCGGATTCGATTTCAGCGGTCCAAATATATAAGGATACTAGGGTGGCCCATCTTTTTCGAAATCGAAATTTTTTATTTCTCACCCCTGCAAATGGTTCCATTTGAAGAAAAAACAGTCCCCTCAAAATATTATTGAGGCAAATTAAAGGCAAGGGGTGCCGCAGAATGCATTATTATGCAATAATAAAAGTAAATGGAATTATTTACATTCTTTGGTTGATTTTTTTTTTTAATCAGCAACATTTATCTTTAGAATGACTAATCAAGTCATACAAATATCAAAGACATTATCTGTTGTGACTATGACATGTGTCATACTACTGTAAATTCGTAGTCTAAGAAAACTAGACTAGAAGTTTTTGAAATAAAACTCTCGTTTTATCTTTGTGTATTTTATTACGAAACGTTCTTTTCATACATAGTACCAAATATTATCCTAAATCTACAAGACATATAGTAATAAAAACAATATTTTTTGCACTAGGCCAAAGCATGCGACAGGGTTTCTTTTTTTTACATTTGGAAACTGTGATTTATAATCATTTACAACTTGGAGTAAAAACTGTTTTTGGTCTTCATTTTTTGTTAAAATGTCATTATAGTCAGTAATAAGTTTGATTCCTCTCTCAGCGGCATCATTTACAACTTTAATTTTGTTTACAATATTGAAACATCGGGTATAACTTTCATTTTCCCTCCATGTCGTTGGATCATTTTCCAAAAATTCCATAGACAAACCTAATTTTTGAAAAAACTGTTTAGTGTTCTCGCATATGAAGTCCTGAATTTCCTTGTTTTCAACGTCAGTAATGTTACTAATCATAAGTCGTTTAATACCCTCTTGATTTGGTGCTTTCCTATTCAAAGCTTTAACCATTTCTCTTTTAGTGGTAACTGAAATATCGTCATCAAAGAAAGATAAGCCAACATTTACTGAATTAAGGTACCACAAATGGTTCACTATTTTCCTACTTGCGGTTTGAGATATTTCTTTGTCAATATTTTGATAATTTATGAGTTCTTTACAAAAGTCTAAGTCATGAAGCGGTGCTTTACTAGCAAATGACGCTGTAAACCAGGCCTTTACATAAACCTTTACAATAAAGAGACATATATCTTCAATACCTATTTTTTCTTTTTTAGTTAGTTGGAACTGATCTTGGAAAAAAAATATTTTTAGACAGTAAATGGCTTTGGCCATCCAACGTGCATGATGAAATGCTCCTGGTTGATAGAATGTCGTGTGAGTGGGCTCTTCTTCAACAAAAAGTTTAGAATGCATTAAAAATTCTTTATAATCATCATGAGGCTGTTGCAAAGTTAAAGCTGCATTTAGAAACTTTACAATTTCGGCTTTAACTGATTGTAAAATGTGTTTAATTTTTGATACCTGAAATCCAGTTTTTAGTTTATTTTGATCTATTTTAGGCCAAAATTCCCTAAAACGTTTAAATAGTGGCACATTTGGACCAGATGAGGAAGGCATTTTTGTGTCAAACACACTTCTCAAAACCACTTCAAAAATATGATGTCTACAAGGAAAATATAGAATATCTCTTTCTAATTTTTGTTGCAATAGTGTGGATGCCCCATTTATATAACCCATATTTGATGCAGTTGTATCACAACACAAAGCTATTACCTTTTCGTCCAAATTCCATTCACAAAGCACATCATAAACTGCTTCAGTCTGTTCTCTTCCAGTTAAATTGGGCAAAGCTGGCACTCCAAGTAGTTGTTCAATATCTGCACTAGTAACTAAGATAGCAAGTCTATCGATATTTCCCATTCCAGTGAGAGAAGGTAAAAGTTTTCCATCCCAATGGATGACTGGGGCCGGCAATTCAGAATTACCGAAGGCAGTTTTTAATATTTCAGCTCTTTCTTCGCGGATGCGTTGTCTAGAGCGCTGAAGTGTGGTTCTGCTGATGGACAAAGATGTGGTGTCATGTCCTAGTGCTTCTGCTACTGCCGTCAAAATATGGACTCCATACCTGTCGCTTATTTTGCAAGCATCAAATGCAGCGGCTATTTTTGGTGTGATGATGTTACATGTTCCATACAATCTCCTCTTTTTTGGCTGTGACGGGCCAGGCTGGTCTTGTAACAACTCTTCTTGGGCTTCGATTATTTCATCTTCATTTTCGTTGGAGTCGGCTGAATTACTACTTGATGATGGACAGGTGACTGTTTCCTCTAATCTAGCTTTTTCTTGTTGACTTCGTTGCATTCGTTCGGATAATTTCTGTAATTTCTCCTCAGCTGATTTTTCTTGAGAAGCAAGTTGGTAATCAATACCATGCATAAATCCAGGACGTCCCTTTTTTCTTTGGTTAATTAAAAACTGCTTATCTTCATCTATTTTCATCAACTCCAATGCATTTGCATGAGAAATGTCAAAAAGATCGTCCAATTTTTCAACGAAATTTTTTTCTTTACTCCCGCACTAGCCCTTTTAGCCGATTTTTGTAAGTTTCTCCACTCTGCATAAAGTTTATCTAGTTGTTAACCACAATGAAAATCCTGACGTGTCGGAATGCGAGCTTTATCCCAAAAAACTGACACCTCTTTTATTGTTAATTTAGCACTTTCATGTACACTTAGCTTCACTTCACGAATGTTATAAAAGAGCACTTGTAATACTTTTTTAATTTGGCAATTTATTGCCAATGATTTGTGACGAATAGTGTCCAACTAAGTAAATGAAAGTATCCTTTCGTAAGGATCTAACATCAGCCATCGTTAAATGTTTTTTCAAAAAGGAACGTATGCTAGAACTTATAATGTCACCACTGTAAAACACAATTGCAAACTGACATAAAAACCTACCGTAGGTGCATTATATTTCCAAACTTCCAAAACAAATAATTTCTAGGAAATAATTACACCAATAAAACATTATGAGAAAAGAGGTAGATTGTATTTTAAGTAAAATTTAAGTGTATTACCGTAATAAAATCTTATCTACAAATTTCTACCTGAATGCGGCACGGGTTACCGTTCACCGAATTATCTGAAACTTTGACATAAATTATTCCTAGTATAATAGTATATTTTCGTGGGGTGAGACTTAAAAAATACGCAAAAAAAATTCACCCCCTATAGAGATGGGCCACCCTAAAGGATACACTGGTATGGTCCGCCGGACAGTCCACTTTTTCGTTTTGGGCGTGTTTTTTAGGGTTCGGTATGAAATACGAGCAAATCTGACAATTCTGACTTCGAATTCGGATTCAGTAGGTCAAATTACATAAGAATCCACTGGTATAGTCCGCCGGACAAACCATTTTTTGTTTGTTTTGGGGTTAGGTGTGAAAAACGATCTGACAATTCTGATTTCAGATTCAGTTTTAGCGGATTTAAATAAATGAGGGTACGTTTCGCCGGACAGATCTTTTTTTGGGGGGTGTATTTTTCGGGGTTAGGGGTGAAAAACGAGCCAAACTGTCAATTCTAACTTCGAATCCGGATTCAGATGGTCAAAATACATAAGGATACGCTGGTATAGTCCGCCGGACACACCACTTTGTTTTTATTTTGGGGGTGTTTTTTGCGGTTGGGGGTGAAAAACGAGCCAGTCTGACAATTCCGACATCGGATTCGGTTTCAGTAGGTCCAAATACATAAGAATACACTGGTCTGGTCCGTCGGACAAACCACGTTTTTGGGGGGTGTGCTTTTCGAAGGAGGCAGCAAAATCAGCTGATTTTTTTTCCTAAGATGCACTTAAATTACATGTACATCGTCTATTTTTTTCATAATAATTAACGCACATTTTGCAGAGATAAAAAATGAAAACGAAATGTCATGTTTATTAGGGTACAGGCCCCCGTCCCATATAGCACAGAATATTGTACAAATATTGGTTTTTCGTCCGTCACGTACATTCAATATACGATATATTTTATGGATATTTTAAAAATATTGAGAGAAAATATATTTTATCCCACATTCTGTGGAAATGTTTAAAACATATGAAATTAAATATTATCTTGCTTATATTTGCTAAATATTCAGGAATATTAAAAATTGCTGCTCTAAACTTTAATCCACGCCAAGTCATTAAAGGATTCTTTTAAAATTTAAAATTATTAAATGGATAAAATAATAATAATAAAGAATACGGCTACCTCAGGTCATGACTCGTAGATCTTTTTTCTAAGTGTGTGTTTTAGATTTAGGTTTAAAAAATTACGTAACAAATAAATAAATACAAATTATTCCTAGAATAGAATTTCTTTCTTAATATGTACAATAGTAATTATTATATGGAATACCTAGTATATTCGTACAACTTTGCTGTAACGCGCCATTCTAAGTGCACATGCGTACTTTGCGTCTCCTACGAACCCCATGTCATGTCGTCATCGTCAACAACGCAACGTGTATATGGTGAAACGAATGAATTGTTTTGTGATGTGTAGATGTGAATATGAGCATTTTATGGTAATAGTGGAAGTAAAAAGGTAAATATTTTAATGTTATTAATTATAATGATAGTGTAGTTATTTAGTTTCTATGGGCACAGTTACAAATCTTTGGCATTGAAAAAGGTTGCAGCCATCTTGATCATTTCAACTAGTATTTTTGCGATTGTTTCCGAATATCACATCTTTCTTTCTGTCGTAGAATGGGTACGAATTGTATAGAAAACCACAATTTCTTTCCTTAGAAATTGACTCAATGTAATATTTAACGAAGAAAATGATCTAACCTCAAAGGTTACATTCCCTAGTGAGCAAGTAAATATGTTGTTGCTGTAATTAGAGAGGTAATACGAGTAAGTCTTGGAAAATTTTATATGGCACTGATTTTATCAAAGGTAATATCACCACTGTTGTTCCGTTTGATGTAAACTAATGTCTAAGAATAATGAAACCTACAATAGTCCAGTCAACGAAGCGCTAAAATGATCAAAAGGTCTAACTTGAGTGCTAATGAATGGATTTTGATGAAACCTTGTGCAATGTGTTGGTAATGGCGTTTTTCTTGCGAGGAGAGAAAATCCACACGGGCTGCCAATATTTTTAAATGAAAATTCATATTTGAACTTACTTAATTTTTCTGAACGACTTTTCCAAATACATTTTTCCTCTATCTCAATCGCTAATGTTACTTTTGCAAACTTCCCATTTTAAAAACATCAAGGTTGGCTTTGAAATAGAGATTGAGTAACAGTTCTATCTTCCAAAGGTAGTTCATTATGGATATTAAATGAGAAAACAAAAATTAATTTGCAATCTGTCACATAGGATTAATTATTGTCACTACAGCTGTCACTGATTGTATATTGCTTTAAAATGAGTTCTAACATTGATTACTTAAATAGAAAAGCAGAATCGCGGTTAATACCGCAAAAATCGGAAGACGCTTATAAAAAAGAATACGACAAGTTCATCAAATGGATGGAAGAGCAAAAGGTAACAGATACAGATGAACGAGTTGTACTTGCTTACCTTTGATGTTGCCATGGTAACTTTAAAATATGAGCGTTTTTAAAACTTGGATTTAAACACTCCGCGTACTTTAAATAAGCAAAATAGGGTACCAATAAAAAATATATATAAAAATACGATAGGAAAACTGTTCAAACTTTAATTAACAATTTTGGGCAAAATTATATTGTTTTTATGACATTTTCTTTTTTAACAGATCCAAAAATGTTGAACAAAATTAAGGAATTTTGTATTTAGTCTCCGACACTATTTAGAAAAATGGTGCAGTTCAACGGTTATTAAAAATTATTAAAAAGATAAAATAAAATTATATAATTACGTTTTATACCTTTAATAATATGTATTCTTTGTGTAATTAATAACCCAGTGCATTTTAATATTTGATATTTTGTAAATTAAAATTAAATAATCGATTTTCGGAATTGCATTCTTAAATATTGGTAGGTATGTAGAAATAAAGGGTTGATGATTTAGTATTATCTACCAGGGTCGGAAAAAAAAACAGTTTTTTTTCATTTAAAAAAAAAACAGTTTTTTTGTTTTGAACAGTTTTTTTTGTTTAAAACAGGTTTTTTAAAAAGTTTTAAATGGTATGTTTAAAACAGGTTTAAAACGTTTAAAACTATATTCAACTAAAATTAAATGGTGCCAGGCACACTATGTCTGCTACTACTACTTGATGTCAGATGGCGCTCTTAAACAGATTTTACAGCACTCTGCAAATGAAATGCTCAGTTTAGTGCACGTGACCACTATACCGGAATTATTTATCGGAATGGACCATCATCGGCACTTTTCCTGCTTTTCCGCAAACTCCAAAATAATACATTTATTTAAAACATCGCACTGTATTTTAAACTGGGTTTTTTTATGGATCAAATAGGCTTAGAATGTCATGAAACGTCGAGATTTTAAGTTTGAGTGAAAAAAATTCTGTCTGTCTGTCTATCGGTCTGTCTGTCGGTCTATCTGTAACTTTTTTTTATGCGCACGTTTACTCTGGAACCGTTTAAGATATTGACTTGAAACTTGGTACACGTATGTATTTTAACGAAATCTGAAACTAGATTATATTTTCATAATGTTCCGTCGAAGGGCAAATTGGGGTAAATGGGGGTAAATAAGTAAATGAAGCAGGCAAGAGTCCATAAAATTGGTATTTAGTATTTACAAGAGAAGCTAAGGTCTCAAAAAAATTTTTGGTATTGGCCACCTCATTGCCACCCCCCCCCCCCATTATTAAAGAAAATGAGAAAAGATTATAATTTAGTGTGTGTACTGTGTACAGGAACCAAAAACCTCAAAATATTTTTTTAATTCATCCACCCCTCTACCCCCTATCACTACCCCCACCCCACTACCGATGTGGGGTTTCGTGTTATGAGTTTTTAGGGTAGAGGATTTCAAAAATTATGTTATTAAAGTTCCATGAACAATTATTTCCACATACAAAATTTTTTCGTTGTGAGAGACTTGGATAGAAAATCTGTATGTAGAGGTACTGATTCCTCGGGCAGCGGTTTTTTACAATGTTTTTGTTTAATTTTAACCTTTTTTTGTAAATTGTTAATGATATTATTTGATACTAAACATTTTTTAAACATCCAAATACTTTCTACATTTTGAAATAAAAGGCTATATTAGTCTAAGATCCGGCAGCTTATTTGAGCAGCTGTGCATATGTATCGAGTTCTTTTAATAAAATTAGATTAAAATGAAAGATTAATGATAATAAATTACAGCCGCAAGCAAAATCTAGCCGTTGCCTATTTCCAACTATACAGTCTTTAAGTAGCAGTAGTATAAAAGTTCAGTGGCCGAGTGAGTTAAAGCATTGACTTAGAAGCTTATATAGTAAAAATTCGAAGGTCAAAGTGACTCGCGTATTCCAGAGTCAAAAAGTGAAGAAACAAACCTGCGGCGGGTGTGAGAGGCCATCGCAAGCGTTGAGGAACCTGTGTGCTTGAAGAAGGAGCTCAATTAGATGCCCTGAGCAAGTTTCGCAAACATTTTTTAAAATAAGTGACAGTGATATTAAATTAAATTCAATTTCCGTCACCGCCGAAATCCCACCGGAAACATTTCTGGGAACTCTAACCTAAAAATTGTGAAGTGAAATGCCAACCCAAAACAATACAAATACCACCGGTGGTGTTCCCCCTCAGACACATACTGACCTAAATTTTTGATAACTGTTAGACTGACAGAAAAAAACAGACAATTCCCAAAACAACCTTCCCGATCGGTCCAAAACTGGTCGAGGCCTGAAAACTACTAAATCTACCGCCTAAAACTCAAAGGAAACATGGACGCAACTCAATCAGCAGAAGGTAAGGAAGCGGTCCATAAAGAACTCTGCGGCTGGTCCCAAGGACGGCCTTCCCTACCAGCCAGTGAACAATCCGGAAACGAGAGCGATATATCTTGCGTCTCACTAGACAGAAGATTCTATCATGAGAGAGAACCTGAAAATAAAAAGCGACAAACCACCCAAAAATAAAGATAATGATGTAGACAGTGCCTCAGATGGCAGTCAAAGCAGCATCAGAACTGCCCCAATAAAATTAAAAATCCAAGAAGCAACCAACAACATCTCAAACAAAATTGCCCAATGGAAACCCAAACAACAACTAACAACATCTCAAACAATCCAAACCCGAATTTCCTGGAACTTTTCAAGACCCAGTAGAGAATCAAAAAATCTATGATGGAAACTCAAAATTTACCCACCCGGGAACGTCGAGAAAACTAATCCCACCACCGTCGGCGACGCTCATAACCACCAACAATAGACACAAAGAACCAACGAGAAAAATAGATGAAGACATGGACGTAGTCCACCACAACCCCAGTCGGAGCCAAAACCAACAACTCCCCTTCTCCAACCCTTGAAAAACCACCTCCCATTGTTGTTCATGGGAGATTCAGGCGGAACGAATTCAACAAATTTTTTAAAGGTAGTGAAAGACAACCATTTATGAAAGCATACAGTTGACAAATCGCGCCGACTGGAACTTAGTTAATGGGTACCTAAACGAAGGACAAGTAGAGTACCATACGTACACACCCCGAAATGAGGAAGACACACGCATTCATCCTCCGGGGGTTGTACTTACCACCCAATAGAAATCCGAGACCTCAAAATCGAAGCAACTGTACATCCTCAAGGGCACCAAGGACCCAGTATATATGGTGGTGACGAATAGCGGGGTGATCCTAAAAGACCTGAACTAGACCTCCATAAACTGGGAAAGGCACGTCAACAATTAAGGCATCATCCAGTGCCATCAATGTCAGCAGTGGGGGCACGCAGCCTCCAACTGCCAAGCGTCCCCTAACTGCATAAAATGTGCCGACGGGCACTTTATTAAAGACTGCCCAAAAAGCAGAGAGGACCCAGCAAAATCCGTTAACTGTTTAGGACCTCACTCCGCTAACAGCATCAATTGCAGGGTGTACAGGCAAAAAATAGATCGTATCAGCTTGCAAACAATTAGAACTCCACCCCACCCCCCCCCCTCCAGAGATGAGGTATGTGGCGGCATCAATATCCAAGATCAACGCATGGGGCCAAAGTCAAACACAACCTCCCCTACAGACTTACAGAGGCCTTCCCTCCCTTTCATAATCCCCGAGAGACTGTCACAACCCTCTACCAGTCAACAAAACCAACCGACTAATTCGACAGGCTGAAAGAACAAACCGATATTAAGGCCTCCTTGGTAAATATCGATCAATTGCGAATTAAAAGAACAACTTAAGAGCTGCACCGATGCTTTTGACAAGTCTCAGGTGGTGACGGTCTTCTTTCAAAGTCTGCCCGCCGATGCCTTTTAAACTGAGAGTATTATAGCGTTATCGCTATAAATAAAATTAAAATCGAAGTAAATATACTTATATTTGTTTTTAATACATGTTCATATTTTATGTGTGATTTTTGGTATTTTTAAGTATCTTGATATTATATTTTTATATCGAATGTTTTTATTTTTCCTAGCGACTCCATGGAAACTTCTCCATTATGGATCGAGTTTTCCTTTTCGTTTCTTAGCGACTCCATGGAAACTTCTCGCTTTTGGAACTTCTCGATTTCCAGTGAGTGAGTCGCTATAGTCGCTATATACACCCCCTCGTTAAAAAAGAAAATAGTCAATCAATCAACGTGTCGATTGCAAAACGTACTTTTTTAATCGGGGTAGGCAAAGTGTCACATCTGTCAACTAATACAAAAGCCGGTTTAACCCTATCAATATTGACAGTTATGACTTTGGCTCCTTTCTTAAAGGTAAATAACTTATCTGAACGAGATAAAACTTTAAACGGTCCTTCATATAAAGGAGTAAATGAACGTTTTAAACGTTCAATGCGAACGAAAATAAAATCGCAAGAGGCAAGATCTGAACTAACAAAAGTTTTGTAATTGCCATGCGAAGTTGGAGGAACAAATTTTAAATTATTAAAATAAATGCGTAATTTGTCAATGAAATAAGGAATATCTGGGGAATTATACGATTCAACGAAAAATTCGCCAGGTAAACGAAGGGTTTGACCATATATGAGTTCAGCAGGTGAACATTGCAGATCTTCCTTGGGAGTTGTTCTAAATGCTAATAAAATGATGGGTAATTCATCTGTCCAATGTGATGTATTGGCTCTAGCTAACAAGGAAGTTTTAAGTGAGCGATGAAATCTTTCAATTAAAGAGTTGCCTTCTGGGTGATATGGAGTTGTACGTATTCTATGAAAACCTAAAAACTTTGCAAATTCATTAAATAATCTTGACTCGAATTGTACTCCTTGATCAGTCGTTACTGACAAGGGAACACTGAATCGACAAACAAAGTTTTGAAATAAAGTACGCGCAACTGTTTCTGCTGTGATGTCGCGAAGAGGGTACGCTTCCGGCCACCTAGTGAATCGTTCAATCACCGTAAGAATGTAAGAGTTACCTTTGGATGGAGGTAATGGTCCTACCAAATCTATGTGGATGTGGTCGAATCTGATTTTCGGAATGGTGAAGTTTCCAAGAGCACTTCGCGTATGTCGACTGACTTTGACAGCTTGACAGTTAATGCACGATTTTGACCATAAATTGCAATCTGTGTTCATTTTCGGCCAAAAATAGTTATTTGAAATCAACAGTCTAGTGGCTTTAATACCAGGATGAGATAAGTTGTGAAAAATATCGAATATCGTTCGTCTGTAAACAAGTGGGACAAAAGGTCTGACTTTTGCACGAGAAACATCACACCAAATAAAATCATTTGAATCTGGAATTTGTATCTTTTTTAAAATGAAATTGGTTTTAGTTAGTGATGATTTATCTGACAATAAATAGTTGAGATTTGAATCTTTCTCCTGAGCTTCACTAAGCAACTTTAGGTCAAAGTTAACATTAAGGAAGGGAGAATTTTTAAGTTGAAGTGGTAAAATATCTTGTTTTAAGGAAGAAGTGTCGTAAATACGTGACAAGCTGTCAGCTGTTACATTATGTTTTCCTTTAACATGTTGTATTTTACAAGAAAATTGAGCTATGTATTCTAAATGACGTATTTGACGAGGAGATCTTTCTGCTTTTGTGAATAAAGCGTTGATTAAAGGTTTGTGATCTGTAAAACAATTAAACTTTCGACCTTCAAGTATAAACTTAAAATGTTTAATTGCAGTATATAATGCTAAAAGTTCTTTGTCAAAAACCGAATAATTGGTTTGTGCTGTGGTTAATTTACGGGAAAAGAATGCTAAAGGAGCAAGAAATCCCTTATTTTCTTTTTGCTCTAAAACTGCACCCATGGCAAGGTTAGAACAATCGACTGAGAGAGATAAGATAGTATCGTCATTATTGCAAGGATGAGCTAAAACTACTGCATTACTTATTGCGTCTTTGGCTTTCGAAAATGCGTCTAAACATTGATCAGGCCAACTATTTATCTTTGTAATTTTATCATGAGATAAACTGTTACAAAGAGAATATAGGGGAAATAATATTTCAGCAAAATGAGGTATGAAACGATGATAAAAATTCACCACACCTATGAAACGTTGTAGTTGTTTGAGAGTTGTCGGTAAAGGGAAATTATTAATGACTTCGACTCTCTCAGTTGATGGTAAAATACCTGATGAAGAGATGTGATGACCTAAAAAGGTTAAATTGTCAACTCCTAGGATACATCGTTAATTCCGTATGTGTCTAATCTCTTGAAAACCTTTTCCAAATGTTCCAAATGTTGTACATCTGATTGACTTGCGATTAATATATCATCCAATTAGACGAAAACGAAAGGTAAATTGACAAGTACTTCATTCATAAAACGTTGGAAAGTTTGACCGGCATTGCGTAGACCAAAAGGCATGCGGGAAAATTCAAACAGTCCGAATGGAGTTGTTATAGCTGTCTTATAAACGTCATTTTCAGCGACAGGTATCTGATGGTACGCTCGCACTAAATCAATCTTGGAGAAAATAGTGCAGCCGTGCAACTGAGAGCTAAAGTCGTGGATATGAGGTAATGGATATCTGTCTGGAATGGTAATCGTATTTAGTTGTCGATAATCTCCACAAGGTCTCCAGTCATTCTCTTTTTTCGCCACTAGATGGAGTGGAGAGGAAACTTGAGAAGACGGTGGTTTGCAGATACCTAATTCTACCATGTTATTAAATTCTGTTTGAGCTATTTTAAATTTAAGATTGTCTAATCTACGAGGTCGTGAAAAAGGTAAATGACCTTCAGTAACTATATGATGTACAATAGAATGTTTAATAGGTAAATTGTAATCTGGGGAAGTAATTAAATTAGGAAATTGTAAAAGTAATTTGTTATATTTATCTGTCAAAGGAAATAATTTAAGTGAATCTAATCTACAATTGTCTAAAGGACTATTTTTAATAAAACAATTAACTGACAAATTAGTCTTGTTATCAATTATTCGAGCTCCTTTAAGATCGACAACTAAACCAAAATGAGACAAGAAATCTGCTCCGACTATCGGTATGTCAACGTCTGCTATATTGAAAACGAAAGGAAATAATCTACGTAAGTTTAGATTGACTTTTAACAATTTCTTACCGTATGTAAAAATGGTTGAACCGTTAGCCGCGGTTAATATCGTATCAAAATTCTTTTTTAAATCTGTGAAAGCATTGCGTGGCACCACAGATAAATCGGCACCAGTGTCGATTAGGAAGTTCAGGTTGTTAGATCTATCGTAAATAAAAAGTCGACGACGTTTGCTGTTAGAAATGTCAAAATCAGACGTCATAAAATTATCAAACTTCAGTCATCTTTGAGAATTATCAGATTTTTTACAATTCTTACTGAATTTGCACCATTCACCTCCACAACGATAGGCATTGGCACCATAAAGTTGATGGTAGTAACAAATAGTATTGTCTGTACGATCAAATTTATTGGAAACATTATTACGGCTGGGTGAACGATTGCGATTAGTGGTACGAGTTTGTGAATTGCTTCTACTTTTGTAATTGTTGCAGCATGAAGTAGAAGGTTGAGGCTCGAAGGATTGATTGGAAAGTCTGGATTCTAAAAAGTTTAATCGAGAATTAAAAATTTCTTGTTTTTGTAATACTTGATTAATTGAATCATGGAAAGTGATTGAAAAATTTTTGATAGTGGTAGTTAAATCTGATAACGGGGTTGACTCAGAGTCAAGAGGATTTTTGGAGTACGATGCAACCATTGAATTTTGACAGGACTCCCAGATCCGATCCGCAATATCTAGAATCTCTTTTGTGTCTGTTTTCCCTGAAGCTGTAATGGCAATATATACTGTTTGAGGTAAACGTCTTTTCCATAGCTTTATCAATAAATCTTGACTAACCATGCTGAATCCTCCAACCATATTCAGCATGGATCTATAGAAATCTGAAGGTTTCAGATCGCCCATTTGGGAACCTGATAACAGATCATTCAGACGTTTTTCCTCACTCGATGATAAACGTGAGATTAAAACTTTCTTTAAATTTATATAGAGATCCGTTTCCGGGGGATTAGATATTATATCGTATATATTATCTATCACATCTAATGGCAAATTAGCTATAACCTGATCATACTTTTTCTTGTCATTGACAATTTTTGCAACAGAAAACTGTGATTCAATCTGGGTAAACCAAATTTCTGGTTTTGATTTCCAGAATGGGGGTAATTTGACAGACGTGACATAATGGGTTTGAGGAAAATCCTCGTCTGAAGGTTGTCTTTGCATAACTAATCGATTGTGATTGATTGATTGATTTACTACTCTCTTAGATAAAAAAGGAAATGTACTTTAACTCACTCACCGACAGATGACAGTACTTGTAATGTACAACTTCAGTTGATTGAATTAGGAAATTACCATAAATTATAGGAACATCTATTCAAATTTGGAACCTCTATTCAAAATTCATCGGAAAATTCTTCTCTTCATAAAATGGTCAATTTATAACGGTAGTTGATATATTGAATCTCTTGTATATATTTATCACGTTGGACATAAAAATCTTCACTTCTGGCATATATTTATCACGTTGGACATAAAATGATCACGTCGGGCATAAAATGATCACGTCGGGATCACCAAATTTATAGCGTTATCGCTATAAATAAAATTAAAATCGAAGTAAATATACTTATATTTGTTTTTAATACATGTTCATATTTTATGTGTGATTTTTGGTATTTTTAAGTATCTTGATATTATATTTTTATATCGAATGTTTTTATTTTTCCTAGCGACTCCATGGAAACTTCTCCATTATGGATCGAGTTTTCCTTTTCGTTTCTTAGCGACTCCATGGAAACTTCTCGCTTTTGGAACTTCTCGATTTCCAGTGAGTGAGTCGCTATAGTCGCTATAAGTATCTTCCTGGAACGCCAACGGTATAGGTAACAAAATTCCTTTTTTAATTAATTACTTGATGAGGCATAAAATCGACGTTATGCTTCTGAATGAAACGAAACTCGACAGACGCGACAAGCTACGAGTCCGAGGGTATACGACAATCCGTAAAGGGCCGACATCAATAGGAGAGGCGGAGCCATGCTCATAAAGTCAGATATTGCGCACACACGCCGTACTCTGTGAAACACCTCCGTGGAGAACCTGTGTGTGACGTTGGGAGACGACATGAGTATCGTCGCCTCGTATAACCGACCCTCGAACGGGTTCACGGCGTGTTGTCTCGAGAATTTGCTGAACGCAAGCCCACGCTGCTTGCTCATAGGCAACCTTAACGCACGACATCACGCATGGAACTGCCATCTCAACAACGCCAACGGCAACACTGTACGATTACGTCAATAATCATGATACAAAAATTAAACGTATGATATTGCGCATCTAGGCGGAGCCAAATCGACAGTTGCTTCGTCACGCGGTGATAATTTTCTAACCGTTTCCTTCGTATAGTCGACGTCTGTAATTTTTAAAACTATAATTTAATGCTTATTTTCTCTTCTACTTTAACTCATTAATAAGAAATTAATACGTGTTTTATTTGTGGATCAAGCCAATATTCTATATATACACAAAGCCTTTTAAGGATGGCGGTGCCATGTTTAAGAAAATGATTTCGTAGTTCGAGAATTTCTCCTATATTCCTGAAACGATTGAAACAATTTTTTGATAGGCTTCTAGAGGAAACTTGATAGAATGGTACCAGACTATTAAAATCAACAAAAAAAAATTTTTTTTGATTTTCGCACGAGAATTTTTTTTCCTTTTTTAGTTTTCAATAGCCCCGTACTGTTCTATAAAGTTGTCTCTAAAAGTCCATCAAAAAATTTTTTGAATCGGTTCAGGGATGTAGGAGAAATTCTCGAATTACGTTCACGGAACCGCCCACCTTAAAACGTATTTATGCGGGGATAAAGCTCATTTATAAAGAACAATGCTTACTAAGAACACAAAGAATCTCTATTTATTCGTTCAGGCAAATCCATGATACAAATTCTTTGTATCATGAGGCAAATCCATGATACAAATTCTTTGTATCATGAGGCAAATCCTATGTAATTTAAAATCCCGCTATCACCGCGTGACGTCATTGCGCCAAACCGGACCGAATTTGGCGAACTGTCAATCATACCTTGTATTCTTTGTATCATGGTCAATAATCGTAATGTCGTGTTGCAGTATCTGGACGATCCCACGCATTTTCCGGATAACGGTACAACACCTACTACCCTCGACATTGTGGTGAGGATACTCCACGCCATCCGTCGCGCTGGAGGAACTCACATCCGACCACAATCCGATTCCACTAGAATTGGATATGTCAAGGGAAGACATGACACGCAGGATCACATCTTATAGAGACGCAGACTGGCGTCTTTATAAGACACATATAAACACACACTTGACACTTGCAAACCACAGCCGCCGAACTGGAAAACGTAGTGGGCGAGTTCACAAGGATACTGCAGGACGCCAGGCAGAGTGTTGCCATAACCATATAACCATTAATCCATACGAGGACCGACTCGACGCAGCGGTCACACAAGACACACGCGAGAAAAATCGACTAAGACGGCTTTGGCAACAATATCGTGATGTAGATGCTAGGGTCGAGATGGGTAGGCTGCAATGGCGGATCAGGACCGCCATTAACACCGCAAAAAACCGGAAAAGGCGGGAAAGGCTGGAGGCGTTGACCCTCAAGACAACTCGCTGTGGAAACTGTCGAGGGCCATGAAGAATATGTGGGAGGCCATATCCGCCTTAACTACGCCAAACGGACAGATGTCAATGACGGACGTACGTAAAGTCAATGACCTAGCTGACCAATTTCAAAATATACACAAAATACATGTAGGCTCCCCAAAAAAAATTAATAAATAAAGTAATTTAATAAAAATTGTAAAAAAAGGTATAATATGTTTTGCTAACAAAAAGAACTAATTATTGTTAACAAAAAAATAATCGCTAACAAAAAAATTAATTGACTGATTAGTTAGTAATTTAATTAATGATAGATAGCTAAATGTGGGCGAGGCAAATCTAAAAGAAAATGCGAATATTATAAAAAAAAAAAGAATTACAAGCAAAATTTAGGAAAAATGAATCGGTTATTCAAACTAAACATCAAAGATCCAAGACACGTTACTGCTACTCTAAATTTTAAGGGAGCCGACAAAAATTTAGAAACCTGGCTAACTCAGTTAAGGTTGGGGGTGAGGTCGTGGTTCCAGCGGTAATGATCACCTGGAATTAAACTACACAAATATCTTAACAAGCGTATATTTCATGAGTTTAACAATTATTCAAGGATTGTAATAGTCACGAGGGGTGAGTGGTGGTTGGGCTTCGGCTTCAACTTCCAGCGGGACAGCGAAATTAAAAGGTGTAAAAATTACTTACAGTCGGGGCCTCTCAGGCTTATGTAACACTCCAAGGGTTCCGATTCGGTTTTTTGGCCACTTGAAGTGGGTAGCGCGATTGTAGGTCGCCGACAATGGGGTAGCAGCACCCCAGCTCTGCCTCTATAGCGATGTCTCCCAAGACTACCTCTCGCCGACTAGGTTCCCATATTCCATAGAACCACCACACATCATAGCAAGGCCGAACACACCAGACACAAGTCCTCACAGCTATCGAGGGGAGGCTTCCAGAGGGTAAGAACCTCCAAGGGTGAGACGTCTCCAGCGAAAATCCGCCAGGGAGGAGAAAAGAACAGACAAGAAAAGAAGAGAAAAGAACAGACAAGAAAAGAAAAGAAAAGAAAAGAAAAGAAAAGAAAAGAAAAGAAAAGAAAAGAAAAGAAAAGAAAAGAAAAGAAAAGAAAAGAAAAGAAAAGAAAAGAAAAGAAAAGAAAAGAAAAGAAAAGAAAAGAAAAGAAAAGAAAAGAAAAGAAAAGAAATGAACCCTGAAATATAATAAGAGCAGAACTTAGTTCCTTGTTAAAATAACAAACCATTAAATAGTACTCACGGACGTCTCCGGTTCTTTTCACCACGAGTTAAAATAAGGCAAAATGGCGGGGTCACGCCAGCTTCGTTTCCCAATAATTTGGTTTCGTTGAAGGTTTCCACATCAACACAATAATATCCAAAATCCCAACTGATATCACACAATAAACAATCAGGAAACCTCTCTAAATTAGGGCTGCGTTTTACAAATCCGTGATTTCCACGTCTTCTAATATTCACACAAACTTATACGCCCACCAGCTGACGTTCTACCTTGATCCCGAAAAAGTGACTACTGTTGCCGTCTCGCCCGGTAACCACACTTCTACAACGGTCGAAATCGAAATCGATGCCACCGATATGCAACCAAATATACTCGTCGTCTAAGTGTACGCAGTGTACCAAGAAAAAGGCGTTCTAATAGAGCTTTGAGTTACAGCCACTAAGGAGGCTGTAACATACAGATAACGAACAACCTAGAACACGACTGAATCGAAAACTACGTAAACGAGTTGATTGGCCTTGACATCCAATTGACGAGACACGAATTTCTAAAAGTCATGGCCAAGCCCTAGGAAGTTGTGGGCATTATCCGGACTTTACCTAATGACAAAGTCCGGGTCCGGGTTAGTCAACAATAAGTAAAATTTGTAGAAATAACCTTTATTCAATATGTACAAAACAAAAAAAAAAGGTCTTGTCCTATGGTTCCAATCTAACTTTTCTGAATTATTTTGACATGCTGAAGCCAATTTTGGACCAATTTTTTTTCTATCACGTCAGTTTTTTAGAGGATAAAGGGGGTAATTTTTTTTGTCCAAAATTAGCTTCAGCGCGTCAAAATACTTCAGAAAAATTAGATGTGAACTTTAGAACAATATCTTTTTTTGCCTTTTTTAGGGGATAAAAAATTGACGCGATAGACATTTTTTTTGTCCAAAATTGGCTTCAGCGGCTCAAAATACTTTAGAAAAGTTAGATTAGAACTTTAGGACAAAACCTTTTTTTGTAGACCTGCGTTATTAATTACCCAGCCCCACAAAAAAAGTGGTCTGTCCGGCGGACTAGACCAGTGTATCCGTATGTATTTGGACCCGCTGAAACCGAATCCGAAGTCGGAATTGTCAGATCAGTTCGTGTTTCACCCCCAACCCCAAAAAACACCCCCCCAAAAAAATGGTCTGTCTGGCGGACCAAACCAGTATATTCTTATGTATTTGGACCTGCTGAAACCGAATCCGTAGTCAGAATTGTCAGATTGGCTCGTTTTTCACCCCCCAACCCCAAAAAACACCCCCCAAAACAAAAACAAAGTGGTCTATCCGGTGGACTATACCAGTGTATCCTTATGTATTTTGACCTGCTGAGTCCGGATTCGAAGTCAGAATTGATGGATTGGCTCGTTTTTCACCCCCCAACAATGAAAAACACACCCCCTCCCAAAAAAATGATTTGTCAGGCCAGTGTATTCTTATGTATTTGGACCTACTGAAACCGAATCCGATATCAGAATTGTCAGACTGGCCCGTTTTTCACCCCCAACCCCAAAAAACATCCCCAAAACAAAAACAAAGTGGTCTGTCCGGCGGACTATACCAGTGTATCCTTACCAAATACATAAGGATACACTGGTATGGTCCGCCGGGCAGACCATTTTGTGGGGGGGGGGGGGTGAACACGAGTCAATCTGACAATTATAACTTCGGATTCGGTTTCAGCGGTCCAAATATATAAGTATACAGTGGTATGGTCCGCCGGACAGACCACTTTTTTGTTTTGGGGATGTTTTTTAAGGTTGGGTGTGAAATACGAGCAAATCTGACAATTCTGACTTCGAATTCGGATTCAGCAGATCAAATTACATAAGGATCCATTGGTATAGTCCGCCGGACAGACCACTTTGTTTTTGTTTTGGAGGTGTTTTTTGGGGTTGGGGGTGAAAAACGAGCCAGTCTGACAATTCTGTCATCGGATTCGGTTTCAGCAGGTCGAAATACATGAGAATACACTGGTCTAGTCCGTCGGACAAACCATTTTATTGGGGGGTGTGTTTTTCGGATTTAGGGGTGAAAAACGAGCCAATCCATCAATTCTGACTTCGAATCTGGATTCAGCAGGTCAAAATACATAAGAATACACTAGTATAGTCCGCCGGACAGACCAGTTTGTTTTTGTTTTGGGGGTGTTTTTGGGGTTGGGGGATGAAAACGAGCCAATCTGACAATTCTGACTCCGGATTCAGGCTCAGCAGGTCAAAATACATAAGAATATACTGGTTTGGTCTGCCGGACAGAGCATTTTGGGGGGGGGGGATTGGGGGTGAAAAACGAGCTGATCTGACAATTCCGACTTCGGATTCGGTTTCAGCGGGTCCAAATATATACGGATATATTAGTCTGGTCCGCCGGACAGACCACTTTTTTTTGTGGGGCTGTGTTATTATTTACGTGTGGTGACGGGTAAAGTCCTCCGAAGTTCCGGGGAGGGGGGGCCATGGCCCCCAGAGCCCCTCTTTGGATCTGCCACTGCAATCGTGGGGTAGAGAAATTCCAATTAAGCGGTGCGTGAAGTACTTAAAGGTGAACCTAGACAAACGACTGACGTTTAACACTCACATTAACGAGACAGTACGTAAGATCTACTACATGTCCAGGAGTCTGTATCCACTCCTTGTTGTACATAATGGTAATCACAGCGGAGCGGATCTGGTTTTGAAATGAAACCAACTTTTTAAAAAAAATTTTTTGACAATTCGGTTACATACGTTCTCTTTTATGATGTTATCAACGTAGTTCAGCTTAATCACACGGGGTGGCGGAGGAATTCGCATTAAAATTCGCAAAAACAAGTTTTTCCACGATAACCTTGTTATTATTGACCTGACGAAAAAAAAAAGTAAAATTAAAAATTGAAGATCTCGCAAGAAGCGCATAATCTGGTAAATTTTTTCAAATCGCACGCTAACTTTTCGTGAAAAATTTTTTTGAAAATACTCGTTTTTTTGCCTTAAAATTAATACACAAAAAAGTAATTCCTTAATTTTTTTACGAAAAAAGAAGTTAGGGGGATGAGATTTTTTTGAGGTAGGTAAAATAGATAAGAATTGATGGAGCCGGAGGATGGGTCAATTAGGGGAGGGGAGGGAGGTAGGGAAAGGAAAATTATTCAACCCCCTCGAACTTTTTCCCCTGTCGTCCGATTTTCAAAGACCAAAATGGAATTTGTTCGTTATTACGTCTATTTGACTGAATATATTTTTTAATTTTTTTCAAATAAACAAACTTGTGGGAGGGGAAAAACCTTTTGCATTTTTTTTAAATACGTTTTTGAGTACGAAGGAAAGGGCTCAGAAGAAAAATTCTTTAACAGGTAAGTGAGGTTTTTTTATCTTTAATTTAAAAAAAAATTATCGCAATCCAAGCAATAGGATGGGGGGAGACGGCATAATGCGTTTGCGGGAATAAAGGGTTAAGGAAAAGGGATAGAGACTTCGGAGCTTAATATTCGGATATATAAATCTTTTTTCCATCTTATCAAAAACGGCACAATGAATTACTCTCAAATTTTTATCGCGTTATCACTATATATTTGTTAACATAATGTGTTAATATGTAGGTAAAATTTTAATAAGTGTAGAAAACATTTTTTTTTCTAAAGCTATGTCGAAAATTTGCATTCTCAAATGCAACATGCGGGAAACTTTTTTATCTTTCGAAATAGATACCACGTGTACGAAAAGTAACGAAGATAAAAGATGGACGTAACTTTTTTATTTGAAACTTTTTTTTATAAAATTAGCAGTTTTCGAGAAAATTGCAAATGAGTGATCGTCGGCCAGGTACTGCAATTAATTGCTATTAGATTTCCACACGTTCTTTATTTGATAAAACATTTGTCAGTATAAAAAAAAGTAAAAAGAACCAACATCTATAATAACCTACTTGTGTTTCAAACTTGCAAAAATTAAGGAATTACTTTTTTGTGAATTAGTGTTAAGGCAAAAAAACGAGTTTTTTCAAAAAAATTTCAAAGTTACCGTCCGATTTGAAAAAAATTGACCAGATTATGCGTTTCCGCGAGATCTTCAATTTTTAATTTTACTTTTTTTTTCGTCAGGTCAATAATAACAAAGTTATCGTGGAAAAACTTGTTTTTGCGAATTTTAAATGCGATTTCCTCCGCCTGCTGAACTAAGTTGATAACGCGTGATAAAAGAGAACGCGTGTAACCGATGTGTCAAAATTTTTTTTAAATAAGTTGGTTTGAAAACTCCTCTTTTTCTCGCCAGATCCGCTCCAGTATCAGGCCGGCCATCACATACGCGGCGCCGGTGTAGTGCAGCATCTCGGCCACCACAATGCGGAAATTAAAAGTTTTATAACACAAATTTATGCCCCTCATTTTAGACTCTGGTAGGTACACCTTCCTCAGAGATCTCTATGCACGTTGCCACGACATAACCACACTAGCGGACTACGTCCAAGAAATCTTACGAAGATTCTACCAGTTCAAATTGGACGGTAGCCCGCTAACCCGCAACAACATTACGCAATACGCAGACAGCATAACGCAATAATTTTCGATATTCGACACACCCTACAATACTAGGCGTTGCCTATTTTCCGGCAACTCCCCTAGCCACACTTCTTCCTACTATAATCTACCTCTACTCTTTATCTTCCCTCGACTTTAAATCTTTCAACCCCTTTATACCCCCCCCCCTTATGTTTGTACAATTTGTTGTTTTTATCTTTTTTGTTCATTCTGTTTCCTTTTTGTTTCTCCCAAATCCCCTCTAGGCCGAAAATTCATTGAAATCATAACTTTTTAAACCACAACTCTATTTTACTCTACCTTCCTTGCCGGCGGTCAGACTGCAAGGTCGTCATTTGATCGAACGGGTTTTTTCGTTTGGTTCTGTTTTCCCATAGCAGCAACCAAAAATTTCGTAAAGTGCATCGCCTAGTGAGTTTAGTCATCTATAGAGTTTATTAGAATAGAATAGAATAGAATAGAATAGAATATTTGTTCACCAATTTCTTGATATATAATTATGTACATTTGGCAAGTCAGGTGTTACATTAGAGACTAAATTAAAATTATTTACAAAATAAAACTGATGGACAAAAGGCAATAATACAGATTGTAAAAGACATATAAATGTGAATACACACACGCATATGACTATTCATACATAATAATTTTTAGATAATAGCAGCACGAGCAAAATAGATCTATCTATTTAAAAACTCATTCACACTATAAAAGGCATTTCTTAGTAGTAAATTCATTATTTCTTTTTTAAAAGAAGGCACGTTCTTATCTTTAATTGATTTAGGTAAAGTATTAAACAAGACAATACAATTATAGTATGAAAAGTTTTTAAAGTTGGCTGTTTTATGAATTGGAATTGACAATAATTATGTATATCTTGCATTATATAAATGACGGTCAGCGAAGGTAGGGAAGGCATGTAAATTAGTCTTTGCAAAAATTGGACATTTGTATATGTAAACACTACGAAGAGTGAAAATTTTTTTGCTCGTAAAAATACCTTTACAGCTTTCTCTACTCTTAAAATCAAAAATCATTCTCAGTAATCTTTTCTGGGATACAAAGGCTCTCTTCAGAAGACTCGATCTCCCCCATGTCAATATGTTTAATGACAGCCCAGCAAACACAAATATGTCTCTGATACATAAACCAGAGCCACATCTAGGTACCGCATCACACTTGAGAATTACATTGAGACTCACATATCTGCATTTGAGATAGCTCAAATAGTTCCAAATGTCCACATTGGAAACATCGCACGCATGAGAGTTCACTCTCATGCGTGTTAACTATGTCGTCTCTCCTTTCGGATGGAAGAAAAATAAAAAATATAATTATATTGTAGTTCCATATGTATATTATTTACATTAACATATCTAATATTGTTTACCACACTCCAATTCACTCTCACAAGGGATGCCTGCAAATTATAATGTTTATTAAATTATTAAATTCATTTTTACTAGTTGCGGTCGGTAGGGATCGAACCTGCATGTCTCCCTTGTCGTGATTACAGTTCTGACTCTCAATCAATCAATCAATCAACAGTATTTATTCAGTATTAAGAGTACAATATGTGCCTCCTCGGAGCCCAACCCAGAGCCAGCCACACGACCAGGACAGGTGACGTCGAGGTGGGTGTGGGACTGGGCGGGGTGGGCCCGTTTCAGCTTAGAGATAGTTCGAGTGGGGAGCTAGAAACTCCTGTCCATCGCAGGTGGACTTAAAAACTAGGTTAAAATATTTTATTGTCCACATGGACCTAAAAGTAAATTAAAAATAAACACATTAAATTCATTTTTATTTACCTTTTTACTAGTTGCGGTCGATAGGGATCGAACCTGCATGTCTCCCTTGTCTTGATTACATTTCTGACTCTCAATCAATCAACAGTATTTATTCAGTATTAAGAGTACAATATGTGCCTCCTCGGAGCCCAACCCGGAGCCAGCCACACGACCAGGACAGGTGACGTCGACGTGGGTGTGGGGCTGGACGGGGTGGGCCCGATTCAGCTTAAAGATAGTTCGAATGGGGCTCCTGTCCACCGCAGGTCGACTTAAAAAATAGGTTAAAATATTTTATTGTCCACATGGACCTAAAAGTAAATTAAAAATAAACACAACACTAGAAACATTGGCGAACGCGCATACACAATTTTGGTTATTTCTGACTTTCATACCCACTGAGCTATCTAGGTGTCCGTTATTTTGGATGCTAAAAGTGGTATAGTAATATGTGGGAAATATATTTAAAGAATAATAAATCCTTTATTATGTGAAATTGAATTTCTAATAGAACTTTTGACAAACAACCTTATTTAAAATATTATGTGTATTAATCGTTCAAGTCCTTTTTTTCTATTTTCTATATGTGTTGCCAAACCAAAATTTTTTCTGTTAGCATTTATATTTATTTATAATTATTATAGTGGAGTCAAATTATGATTTTAATGTGAATTGTCTGGTCAGGACAAATTTTCTGTTTTAACGTATTCAGGGAATCAACTTAAGTTCACAGCTCAGTTTTACAGTTTCTGCGAGGTCGGTGTATTGTTTATTTAAACAATTTAATTTTTTAGAACGTGTTTTCCATCGGTTTTCTTTGAATATCTCGAAATCCATAAGTCCTATGGAAAACAATAAAAAGAAGGAAAATGTTCTTTTTGAGTTGTACAATGAAAGTACATAAACTATAATTCATTCCAATTGTTGTTGTTATTTAAAAAAAAATTGAGCATTACAAAATTATGCATTCTTAAACCAATCGCTGTTCTTTAAAAAATAATGGATAATACTTAATGAAATTATAGCTCTTATGAAGTACAGTCACCACTTAAAATTTCAAATCGAAATGATTAGGTACTAAAATAGCTCAAATATACAATTGTTGCTAAAATTTTGCACCCTTGTGAAATCCTGGCGTCAAGACCAAGAAATGTGTACGATGGCTCAAATTGTAGCATTCTATAAGTCCTTTAAGATCACGGAGAAAATCATTTTTTTTTTTCAAAATTTAAATCCGTTTTATTGCAGTTGTTTATAGTTTTCGAAATTATAGTTATAAACAAATTCAAGTAACTCTGATTTTTTTATTAAATCAAAAACGATAAACGAGTAATGAAAGTAGATTAAAAAAAGACAATTTTTGGAAAAAAAAATGAATGCTCTACTTGCATTTGGAGCTGAGATACATTAGTTTTTGCGTTTAGGTCATTTAAAAATAAACAAATCGATATTTCTTCTTGAAATTTGGGCTGGTTATTCTCCAATGTTTATTTGAAAACAATCCAAAGCTACAAATGTTAAAATAACATCGAATAAAGCGGCTTTGAGAACATAATACACATTTTCAATTTTTTTAATTTTTTTTTTAAATTCTTGCCACGAAAATGGTAAACCAAACTAACTTGAACAACTAACCTTATATTCATATATACAGCTTTGTAAAACTTTTAATATTACCGATACAATAAAAAAAATATATTTCGCGAGCAGGATTTGAACTCGAGACGTCCGCTTTCTAAATAGAAAGTGCCTTATCTAGAGATGCCGCAATATCGAAACTAATCTCGGTCTTGTCTTGAATTTCAAGACAAGACTATTTCTGAAATTTCGAGATCAAGACAAGACCTGACCTTTCAAGACCAAGACTCTTGTCGAGAGTCTTGTCAAGAGCCTTGGTTTTGTCTTCCTATGATAATTTTTAAAAAATTTATTTTTAAACAATGATCTTATCTCTGAATTAAGGGTTAAATGTCAAGACTCAAAACAAGACCAAGACAAGACGAGACTCACTAGTTCAAGACCAAGACAAGACTAGTTAAGCCAAGACTATCTCGAGACCAAGACAAGACTTGCTTAGTCTTGTCTTGTCTTGGTCTTGCGGCATCTCTAGCCTTACCCACTGAGCTATCTGGCGACTAAAGTCCAGTTTGTAAGAACATAATATAACATTTAGACATATTTGGTGATTTTCGGATCTCTAACAAAATCACTAAAGACCCCACTTTCGGGCCTCTATACAGTATCTTTTAACAATGGACTCAATTAGTTGTGACGTTACGAATTAGGCAACCTCTATATACTACTGTCATGACACACGGGTTGCCTGCCAAGCACAGTGAAACTTTGACCCTTAATTCATATGTTTATAAGGCGATATTTTCGAAGATAGAAACAGAGCCTAGAATTTTATTTTATTTCTCCCGTCTAATATATATTTAAGAACTTCTAATACCTATTTCACATTTAAGAAATAGGTTAAAATGTATATATCCATGTTTGATTTATAAAAACTTTATTTCAGTTTCATAATACAGTTTTTGTAATTCTTTATACTTGCGTATATTTTCTTATACCTTGTGCATGATAAATGGTAACTGAAAGTTCTTAAATATTTCTTCCAAGAGAGAAATAAAATAAAATTCTACGCTATGTTTCTATCCTCGAAAATGTCGCCTTATAAACATATGCGTTAAGGGTCAAGTTCTAGTGTGCTTGGCAGGCAACCCATGTGCCATGAAAGTAGTATACAGAGGTTGCATAATTATGTGACGTCACACTAATGCGGTCCATTGTAACTTTGGATTATTTTCATGTAGCAGAGGCAAAATAATAGACATTAGAGAATTACCAGTCCAAATTTCAATAAGAAATATCGATTTGTTTATTTATTAGTAACCTAAACGTAAAAACTAACGTATCTCAGCTCCAAAAATGCAAGTACAGCATTGCTTTTTTTTAAAGTTGGCTTTTTTAATCTACTTTCATTACTCCTTTGCCGTTTTTTAATTTGCAATTGCAATTTCACTTTGTGATCTACTCTGAAGCCATTAGTTTCTTGAAATGGTGTCTCTTTAGCTTCACACATGTAAATCACATTATTCCTTTGGTAGAAGCATAATGAGAGTTATTTTGAATAGGCAAATGCGAGTTACATTTTTATCCCTCCCGTGACTCTTTTGCGCTATTTCATGTGAGTTAAATAATAATTTTAAATGATGCCAATAAAATTATATAATGCGATCTCGTTGGGTGATACATTTATTCAATTGGCATCTCTTTGACTTAACGAATATAAATCAAAATGTGTTAGTCGATGGGCATTAATGCGATGTCTCAGAGAGGTCTGTGTTTGCTGGGAGGTGTGAATATGCCAAAGCATAATAAACAGACCAGTCTCGGCAATTGTGTCTTTTAACTGTAAAATTGCAAAGTAAGCTTTATTAAGCAGTTTACATACATCATTGTCAATGAACGTACCTAAGAATTTGGTTGTTTTAGAGAAGGCTAGGTTATCACAGGTTAATGTTCTCCTGTAGTTAAAATTTACGAAAATGGTTTTATCGTTATTTAAAATTAGTTTGTTTCTCTGGCACCAAGTGTGTACATCATCAAGTGTAGTATAAATCTTAAGGTTAAGTTCCTCCTGTGTAGCAGCTGATACTGAGACAGTGGTATTATCTGCATACATCATGGTAACGCCATGTTGAATGTGGTCTAGTAGATTATTAATGTATAGCAAAAATAACAGAGGCCCAAAAATTGAGCCTTGTGGGACACCCAGAGTTACGTCATGGATATCCGATCTATAATCATCACAGTTTACCACTAGCTTTCGATTTTCCATATGGGAGTTTTTACAGAAAAATATCGACCCCCAAACAATTGTTGAAATCCTATTTTTAATGTTTAATTTTATTCTAATAATACGTTGACAATAATACACGATTACATCACGTGATAAAATCACGTCTGCAATCATGTCACAACAGAAAGATATAACCCAGATATTTAAAAGATTAGTTTATATAGGGTTGCTGGTAACTCGACATATTCCTGTCACGAAGTATTAAAAGATTTAATTTGCAACAACTTCTACTCGGGTGTTGTATGCAAAAGTTTTTAATTTTCGAGATATTAAAATTTTTCATTTTGTATTGAAAAACTCAACATTTTCATATTCAAAATTAAATTTAAAGATTACCACTAATTCAATGGCAATGATTTTAATTTTTATATTTAGATAACTCTTCAGCAATGCATCGCTAACACTAAAATGCAAAAATACCCAATGGTCCAAAGATGCAACAAAAAATAAATAAAAGAATTTTTAAATTTTTTAACATCTGTTAAAATGAAGCGATTTATTACAAAAATTCATTAATACATTAATCGTAAAAATCATCTAAATAATATCTCTCTTCTATTAGCTTCTCAATGAGGTAAATATGTGATAAAAATCTGCATTTGGCCTGCCAACCACTCGGCTGACTTTTGGCAGGCTGGTATGGCCTTTAATTCCGAGAGCAGCGTAGGCCTCATTCCACCAAGTACACCGATTATCAGGACGATCATCTTGACCGAGTAGTCTGGGTATAGCACTCGGAGCTCATACCGGAGATCTCTATTATTATTATTATTATTTTTTTTTTTTCCCCGGTTGCCCGTTGCCGGACAGGGCTTCCGTGGCCTCCGACATCACACGGTAGCCGCGCCGACTAATTCATTACAGCCACTCTCCACGACCTGTGGAGTTAGTGACTGTAAACAGTTGAATCGTGTGCCCTAAGCAGACGAAGAGACCCCAAGATAACCGCCTTCTGCATCTGACCTGCCAACCATTCTGCCGAATTCTGACAGGCCGGTATGATCTTTAATTCTGAGAGCAGCGAAGGCTTCATCCCTCCGAGTACGCCGATTATTAGAACGACCATCTTGACCGAGTAGTCTGGGTACAGCACTTGAAGCTCATACCGGAGATCACGATATTTGGTCCGTTTTTCCCCTTCCTTCAAAGCGATGTTTGTCTCAGCAGGTGCTGAGAATTCGATGACAAACATCACTTGTTCTGATGGTCGAGGAGGACTATGTTAGGCTTGTTGGCTTGAATTAGCCTGACGGTCGGGAACGAGTAGTTCCAATAAATCGGCACCTCTCGTTCTCGACAACGGACTCAATATCTCCGGGGATGTAAGGCAGCACTGGTATTTGATCTACCCCGTACGAGTGCCGTAGATGGTAGTATAGCACTCGTAAAGCCGCGTTATGGCGGTGGATATAGGCCGAATTCGCATATATCGGGCATGCTGAAAGCAAATGCATCAGCGATTCCGGCGCCTGACGGCAGGTCCTGCAGTTGATATCAGGGACCTCTACACCCATTACACGGCTTCGGTAGACCAAGGTGTTTATTACACCATCCTGACAGGCCACAATGAATCCCTCGGTCTCCGACTTAAGCCCAGCTGACCTTAAAAAGGCGAATGTCAGCCTAGTCGATAAACCCAGTGTTTCTATGTTCTTATAGTACACACCGTGCATGGGTTTATCGACATGCTGCCTGAACAGATTCTTCTGTTCGGCAGCTTTTATTTGGGTTTCAGACGATTTGGCTGAAGCTCGGTGACCGACTCTGGATCAGCACCGCGCCGGCCACCTCGTCTGACGTCGAATACGAGACCAAGTTCATCTGCGGCTCTTTTTGCTGCCTTGAACAATCCTGCGCCCACCCCTGCCATTTCATGATCTCTCACTAATAGAGGGAGCGGATCCGAGCTCCTGAAGATGTTACATGCCATACTCAGTGCTACTCTGCCATGTATACACTCCAGACTCAAGAGTCCTCGGCCCCCCCGATGACGTGGGAGATAAACACGAGGAACGGACGATCTAGGATGAATACTCCTATGGATGTTCATCATCTTGCGGGTATCTCTGTCTAGTTGGCGCAGCTCATCTACCGTCCATTTTACTACCCCAAAGAAGTAGAGCAGAACAGGAACGGCGAGCATGTTAGTGGCAGACGCTTTATTCTTCCCCGAAAGTTCGGACGACCAAATCTTTCGGAGTAGGCGTCTGTACTTGCTGCGGAGAGACTTCTTGATTTGTTGCACATCCTGGATGTGGTGTTGTTGCACACCCAGGTATGTGTAGGTCTCTCCGGCATCCAGATGTCTTAGGATGCTTCCGTCTGCGAGCTGCGCGTCCTCAGAAAATTCCCCGCATCGCCCTCTCTTGAGGTGGACGACCGCGCACTTGTCCAACCCGAACTCCATACCAATGGCCCGCGTGTACTCCTCGACCACCAGAGCGTTTTGAAGTTCTCGCTCTCCGGAGGCATACAGTTTTAGGTCATCCATGTAGAATAGATGAGTGACCTTATGCCTCCGGTTGCTGGGTGGGCCACAGAGGTACCCGCGGGTTTGGCGGAGCTCAACAGACAACGGCAGCAGTGAGATGCAGAAGAGGAGGGGACTCAGAGAATCTCCCTGGAAAACTCCCCTTCGGAATGCCACCTGCTCTGTCGTAACCCGCTGTACACCTGATATTATGGTGAAGCGGGTCTTCCAGAGTGGCAGCAGTTGTTCAATGCATCTCACTAGTGGCTCTGATACCGCAAGACATTTGAGCAAATGTAACAAAAGTTCATGTGATGTTGTGTCAAATGCCTTACGATAGTCAATCCAGGCCATTGATAGATTCCGCTTGTATTGCACAGAATCCTGTGTAATACAGCGGTCTACCAGCAGGCTGTCCTTACAACCTGTCATGCCCTTCTTGGTGCCACGCTGTTCGTATATCTGCTGGAAGACCGGATCAACCTGCCGTAGTGTCCGAGCATACAAGATACGTGTAAATAGCTTGTAGCAGGAGTTCAGACAGGTGATTGATCTATAATTCCTTGGATCAGACAAATCACCCTTTTTAGGGATGAGCACAGTACGTCCCTCGACAAACCAGTCCGGAATCAGACAAATCACCCTTTTTAGGGATGAGCACAGTACGTCCCTCGACAAACCAGTCCGGAATCTGTTGCCCCTCAACCATTTGTTGAAAACTCGGGCCAGACGACGGTGGGTGGAAGGAAATTTTTTCCACCACCAGTTATTTATGCCGTCTGGCCCCGGAGCAGCGAAGTTCTTGGTGCCAACAAGAGCTTGTTGGACTTCCTCCGAACTGATTGTCGGGCACACTTCTTCTGGCTCTTCAAAGGTTCTGTGGCACAGAGCCTCGAAGTGTGCTATTGCTGGAGTGTCGCTCCTGAATGGACGTGTCGTTTCGTAGATTCCTTTCCAGAAGCTTTCGACATCGGCTACAGTCGGCGGATTGTCGACAACACGCTGTGGCTCCTGAAATAGGCGGGAAGGATTCGTACGGAACAATGTGTTTTGCTCCATACTTCGTACCCGCCTATTTAGCTTCTTCTTAATAGCCATAAGCGCTCGAATCCTATCTAAACAGTGCTGCTTAATAGTGAGCATCACTGTCAGATTTAGAGTGTGGTGCTGGCGTCTCAGTCCGGCTGCTGTTCGCCGAACTTTAGGCGTAAATGCCTTGCCAGTTGTTACGTATTCCACCACACTCTGGATTCGAGAAGCGTGTTGTCTAGCCAACTGCATTTTGCCTTTGATCTTTTGTACACGCCGCTTAGCCTTTTCGATACCGTTCGAGGCATTATTTGTCCTCTCGCGGGGCACGAGTTGGCTAGCAGCGTTGTACACGGCAGTGTTAATCTGCCAGATGTCGGCGTCTTCTGGTAGTTCCTCATCGATGACAGCGTCCATCCGTGCCAGGTCTTGTGGCTTTAGGGTAGCCCTGCTTGTAAGGCTAACCCTCGTCCTTAAGTCAACATCGGCGTATCTTATAGGATGTTCCCCGTCAGCTATTTGCCGCGGTGGAAGTGCGGCTGGCACTTCTTCCTGCTGCCGGGGTGCCCTTACGTAACCTGTCCTGCGCAGGAAGGATACTTGATCTCTGAGCTGTTGCTCAGAGAAGGCGCGATGCTCTGGATGCATGTCGCACCAGATTTCGTGCAATCGCGCCATGTACCCCCTGCGTGCAGGTTCGCTGCTCTCATAGCAGGTCAGCAAGTCATCTCGAAGTTCCCTCGTCCACTTAAAGCGTCCTTGTCTATTGCGTGCGTCGTCAACATTGAGACCATCCGGTGTGACCCCTCCAACTTGTCTCTGACCCCCATCCGAATGGGGTCTATTGTGAGGGGCCCTTTCTCTGTCGATTGGAACCAGAGACCTGGATCTCAGGATGGTTAGCCCTGAGATCCACGTCCGACATCAGTCAGGCAGAGTTTCCTCTGCCTGTCCAGGTACACCGCGTGGAGGCTGCCGATCCGCTTTATTACTATTACTATTACTATTATTATTATTATTATTATATTGATAGAATAGTAAGATTAATATTATTACTTAACTTGACACTTATAGCTGTATAATTTGAGTCAGCCAGCGATCCGTTAATATTATATTCTTTAAATATAATATTTGATTTAATAAGAATTTCTACTCCGCCTCTGCCTTCTTGCCTATCTTGACTTATAATATTGTATCCTGTGAATTTTACAATAATTTGTGCTTTGAACCAAGTTTCACTTAGTAAAGAAATATGTACTCCATTTGTTTCTAAAAGATACTCTAAATTTTCTTTGTTAGCAATAGCTCACCTGCAATTCCATTGATTTATTATAACTTCTTTTAAATCAATAGGTATCGGAGTCGGACTCACCATAATTATTATTTCCTAAATGGTTTTTAATTACACTTAATAAATCTGAATTCTACACATCAAACGAGTTTTTCTCTTTTAATAAATTAATAACTAATATAACTACTTCTAAAATTGTCTTGGTCATATCATGACTGTCATTGGATAGGACTTGACTGGTCCTATTTGATTGGCTAGCTGATGTGGTACTTATGTTTGCTTGATATCTTGGGTTACTGATAATTCCACCAGGGTTGCTTTGTAAGGTGGGCTTATTCAAGATTTGTTTATGACTTAAATTTGTAATCGAGTTCTGGTTTGATATTCTTTGTCGCTTAACTATTTGTCTATTGTGATTTTGTGCAACTACCGTATTACTTGAGGTTTGACTCTGGGATATTGTTTGAGATAATGGGTTCTACAGTAGGAGAGGTAGATAGAAGACTCATTACTAGAGGACACTACCGATGCATAACTATGTTTGGGTATGCTCAAGGATGTATCTCTATACGATATATTAGTCTCACCCATTGCCTGTTTAATTTGCTTTTGACGGTCGAATTCTGGACATTTGGTAAATGAGTTGTAAGATGGTCTCCGTCGCATGAGAGACATTTTACTAGTGTAGATTCTGTAGATTTACATTCGCTACTAGTGTGATTTTCCTTGCATTTTAAACAACTGGGTTTGCTTTTACATTGTTTGCCAAGGTGGCCATATCTAAAGCAGTTGTAGCATAATATGATTTTTTGAATGTAAGGTTCTACCTTACATATAACATGACCTATTGATACATATTTGGGGAGCGCTTGAGACTTAAATGATACTACAATTGTTTGTGTGGGCAAATATTGAACTGTGTTATCACTATTTGTCACTTTTCGCGTCGTTCACTTTACTGTATCTACTTGGAACTTACAATGAAAATCATACGGAGCAATTTTATTTTTTAGATACTCTTCCGAAAAGTCAGTGTCGATTTTTTTAATAACGCCTGTTCTAAATAAAATAAACTTGGGAATGTATGCCACTAACTTATAGCTTTGAATAATCACCGATTTAATCAGAATATTTGCGCTGATATAATCTTTAAATATTACACGTACTCTATTTTTACCTATCGACTCAATTTGTTTTATTTTGTTGTCAATATTGAGAATTGCAAATAATTTATCCAATTTTCATTGGATTTAATTTACCTTTATACTCGGGATCTCGATTTTCGACATATACAGAGTAGGGTGATAAACATAGCAAGCTCGATCTTTTTGTTGAATTTCTGCGTCTGGTAATGATGTTTTTTTTTGTATTATTATCACTTACAGTAAATTTGTTGTTTAGATTGGTTATTGATTTAGCTCTGTTTTCACCTACTTCACTATATTCCATGTTTACATCTGAATGTTTTCCACCCTTTTCGACATTTGAGCGTAATTTGTCAGGGGGTGGAACCCCCTTGTTAGCACTGATATTAACAACGCACCTATTTGTCCGCACTTATTTGTAGATGCGTATGTTTAATAAAATCACTTTAATTTAAGTTAAATTCCACAGTTATGTAACACTATATAAGCACTTTTAGAAACGTCTTAACTCGATGAAATCTAGCGTAGGACTGTAGTAGTTATATAGGATGTCGCAGGTCATGGTTTGGGAAAATAACAGCACATTTAGTGAAGTTCTCACTAATTATCTTATCGTAAGTGGTTATATATTAAAGTGCTGCCATAGAACCACGGGGTAGGCATCAGCTCTAAGCCGCTACCTCTGAATTATCTTATTTTCTGACTAATCTAATCTTATTCTTCTATCTATCTAATCTTTTAAAATGTTTGGCCGTATGGTTGTATCTGTATCTACATTAATATTATTAATAATTTAGTCTGGGTGACGGAGTAGGTAGTAGTCTACGGTGTGGAGTGGTAAAAATTGTCAGAAATTGATCAAATGTTGGACTCGTTCCAAAGTTTGTTACCACACCACGCATTTTTTTGTACACTCTCGACAGTATCTAAATTTACCTTGTGTAGTATAATTTAACCTATTGTTGCATTCACTTAAGCCTGAACGCTACATGGTTATAATCTCTTCAATTTTATGTAATTTCGGGGGTCTAAACCCGCCACTATTAGTGATCGTTGTAGTTGCCTAGTTTCATACACAGCAAAGTGGGTAATGCCATCTTTCATTTTTGTTATGAATTTATTGCAGATTCCTTCCTGGAGCCACTGCCGTCCTGTCTCGCTCGATCTACAGTGAAGAGTTCTTTACACGCTTAACATCTTATTTACTTTCACGAATCATGTACATAGCGCCACCTGTTGTTTCACTTGTTAAGTGCTTAAATAATGTCTTCAATTGTACGCAAGTCGATTTAATTCAATAACATTGATTATCATGAACTTATTAATTTTTTGGTATGGGGGATCATGTGAGAGTACTTTGATCATCACGTAGCGTACGTAAATTTATGTCTTAGCGGATGGTTAACCTTTTCGGTGATACCGTTGGTAACAATGTTTTTTGAGGGTCACTAAGCGGAAGGTAGCCGCCGTGGATTTTGTCGTTTGTCGCTTGTCGGAGAAAGAGAACGGCCATCTGCTTTCCAGTTAGCCTTGCCGTGAAAAGGAGTACTTCAACCTTGGGCTAGGTAAATAAATATTTTAATAACATCTCTTTAATTTCCATCTGTGATGATAACACAGCCCCACAAAAAAAAAGTTCAGACCAGCGAACCAGACCCATGTATCCCTATGTATTTTCAGTCGCTGAATCCGAATCCGGGGTCAAAAAAATTCGTACACCCCCAAAATCTTGAGCTAGAGCCAAAAAACACCCCTGGACTGGGGTAAAAAGAATATTAAGCTACGAGAATAGTTGTTACATCCTAATCTATCGAATTATACAAATTAAGGTTAAACAGCAGCGTACATACAACAGATATGAAACACAGCCCCAGGGACCCAGTAAACACTGTTATGTAATATTTACGTAATTGTTATATAATTGCGTTATCTCCCATGTAACATTTTACATAATATGTGAGTTAAATTCATATATGAATGTAACGTGAAATGTCCGCAACATGTGTACGTAATTTTTACATAAATAATACATTACTTTATTATGTAAAAGTTATATAACATTTTTATATAAAAAATACTTCATTTTCTTATGTAAAATGACGTAATTATTTTACGTAAAAAATACATTACTTTGTTATGTAACATTTTACATAAAATTCATGTATGAATGTAACATCAAATGTCCGCAACATGTGTACATAATTTTTATATAAATAATATATTACTTTATTATGTAAAAGTTATATAACACTTTTATATAAAAAATACTTCATTTTTTTATGTAAAATATCTCTAATGTTGGTAGCATCCATGTATATTTTTTATTTACATTAACATATCTAATCTAATATTGTTTACTATAATTCCATTATTCTCACAAGGGTGGCCTGCAAATTATAATTGTCTATTAAATTACTAAATTCAATTTTTACTTACCTTTTTACCAGTTGCGGTGGTGAGTAGGGAGCGAACCTTCAACGCCTGTGTTGTCTCTATAACATTTCCGACTCTCTAACCCACTGAGCTATCGTGGCGTCCGTTATTTGGGATGCTAAAAATAGTATAAATGTGTGTGAAACGTTCTTAATGAGATTATCAGTGATAATAAGTCTTTACTATGTGAAATTGAATTTCAAGCCTTATTTAGAATTCAGTCAACTTTTTAAGAACTAAAGTTTTATACAAACCTGGGAAACGTGTTGGAGAAAAAACGGCAAAGGACTAACTCGTCGTCTACAACATAATTAGAATATTTAATGCTCTAAAACAGACCTAAAATTGAACAAAAAGTATATTCGTTTATCTATTTTATAAGCAAAAAAAACCTAAAATTTTTTTCGCAATTATTTTAACCAAAAATAAAAAAAAACGGAAAGAGTAAGTAGGGGTTGAACCGCCGACCTCTCGATTTGTAAGCGGATTCAATTCAATTCAATTCAAAACAATTTTATTAAACATTATTGTTTACAAAGATGCGCCTAGACCGAGCCCCGATTCAGAGCCGACCACACCACCACGTCGCGCAGCGCCGTGGTAGATGGGTGGTCGGATGGAAAGGGGTGGTTTTCGGCTTTAACGATAGGTCACATGGTGAGGGTTAGGCCTCCTGTTTAAAAAATAGTGAAAACTTAAGCCTGACAATTGCGGTTGACTATAACTAAAAACTAAGTTTAAAAACACTTAAAGCTACTTAAGGCTAGATTTAAAAACTTGGGTTAGAGGGCGCGCGCACAACACACGCGCACTAGTTTTTATAGTTTTGGTTAGTGATACAGGGAAAAACTCAATGAAAAAACCCGTTCGAACAAGTCACAGTCTTCATCCGGTGGTCTGCCCGCCTCCGGAAAGGTAGGGTGAAGGGGAGAGTGTGATTTTAAAAGTTGGGATTTGCTAGAGGTTATTGGTCAAAAGAGGATTTGGAAGGACAAAAAGGGACAAAAAGAACAAAATTTAACAAAACAACAAAAATGGATAAAGGGAATAGAGAGGGGTTTGAGGTAAAAGGTGGTTAAATTGAAGTAAAGGGTGGTGAAAGGGAAATTGTGGTATAGGAAAGATTTGGCTAGGGAAGTTGCCGAAAGATAGGCAACGCCTGGTATGGTAATGGGTGTTTTAGATCGAAAAGTATGGCATTATGCTGTCTGATTCGTGTGATGTCTCGGGTTAGCAGACTGTCGCTCAATTTGAATTGGTAGAATTTTTGGGAGGTTTCCCGGACGAAGTCCGCTAGTGGGGTTATGTCGTGGCAACGTGCATAGAGATCTCTGAGGAAGGTGTACCTATCTGAGTCTGAAATGAGGCGCATAAATTTGTGTTCCAAGACTTTAAATTTATTTATTGTCGTGGCCGGGATGCTGCACCACACCGGCGCCGCGTATGTGATGGCCGGCCTGATCACCATCGTGTACAACAGCTTTTTATTCGTCCTGTTTAGTCCGCTACCCCGCGCCAGGAGCGGGTACAGACTCCTGGACATGGAGTAGACCTTGCGTACCGTCTCGTTGATGTGTGTATTGAAAGTCAGCCGTCTGTCTAAGTTGACCCCCAAATATTTCACGCACCGCTTAATTGGAATTTGGCGGCCCCCTATCGAAAGTGGTGTGAGAATTCGGTTCTCGGTAAAGCGGCGCGTGAAAAGAATCGACTCCGATTTCTCGGCGTTGATCCGAATCTTCCACTTGTCGTAATATGCTGTGGCACGAGCCATGTGCGCCTTCAGCAGCATGTTCGCTGCTTGTGCGTTGTGTGAATGCGCGTACATGGCCGTGTCGTCGGCGTACTTGGCAAGATTCGTATTCGGGAACTCCGGGAAGTCGGAGACGTACAGGTTGTACAATTTTGGCGACAGCGGATGCTTTGCCACTCGGACACTGAACTCATGTACTAGACCTTACTTAAATATAGTACAGTTGGATGAGATTTATTATGTTATCATTAACCTTTCATTTTAATCTAATTTTACTAAAAGGAACTCAATATCTGCACAAATAATAATAAGCTCTATCCATTGTCACATTGCTTTAATGTTTCCAAATTAAAATAGAATATACCCACTTGATATGTTTATTAAATATAAATAGTAACTGTATACTGTATAGTAAGTACAATAATGACATGATATTTAAATCAATGTACAACAAGAAGACAAGTAGGTAATCGGTTTTTTAAACATTATTACATATATTAATAAATTGCCGAATGCACATTATAAAATAGTCGGTATACAGACAGGCTGCAAAACATCCTTAATTCATAAACGTCGAACGATCACGGGTGTCGCTAGTTTTTTTTGGAGGGGAGGTTAATATAATTCCCAGCTCTCATTACAGGAAAATTTTTTCTCCAAAATGAATATTGATGAGCGGGGGGATTTTCCTCGAATTCTCCCAACTTGAAGCTTGAATTTCTGATCTCGAACCACAATAGAAAAAATCTTTGGAAAATAAAAATTGATGAGCGGTGAAATTTTTCCCGATTCTCCTTCTCTATTTGCAGTCCGTAGGATATACTCTGGGACATTTTAGTATGTAGTTTGTACAGCCTATTCGTAATACTTAGAGCATCCCGAAATATCCCGGGATGTCCTCAGGCCTGTAGCCAGAAAATGCTTTAAGATCGGACAAACAATTTTTCAAAAATTCGTTTTTTCCATTTAAAAATAGCTACCTCATTATTTTCTACGGTCGCCGTAGGTCGGGCGATAATTACTCCAGGACGGGCGTAGTATTTTATATTAATATGTTCTTCCAATATTATATCATTGCTATGTAAAAATGTTCCATTTAAATTTAGTGTTACATTTTATATATATATATATATATATATATATATACGCGTAAAACTACGAAGTGGCACCGAAAATTAAATTGACGTTCCAGCACCCAATATTTTCCATGTTTTATGTGAGCAAGTGGCTCCCTATATATTCTTGATATGTATATGCGTTTTGGCACCGTATATATTGCGAAGGCCTTTTTCTATAGATATACACTATATTGTTAATATATTTAGGATTGCAAGCGCGCTCTGTAAAAACAAACAATTGTTTTGCTTGTCTTTTTAAAACGCATCACAATACGTGCTATATAATGTAGCGTAACTGTAGATATAGAGATGAGAAATAAATTTCAAAGAGTGAGCTAAATAATTGTTATTGATGTCAACTCATATGATATTGTGTTTACTTCCAATTTAGGTCTAAAAAAAATTATTTGCAAAAAAAACAAGTAGATGCAGAGGTTGATAAAAAAAACAAACGAATTATGTATTATTCAGTGGTGATGAATCAATCATTTATGAAAACATTTTATGAGTATATCAGTTTTAGTGACTGTAAAATGCACAGTGTATTTGTGTATATGACATAGCAAATGCCATAAAAGGCTTGAAACATCCTGTAACTTTTGTGTTTTTAAAAATAAAATTTTTAAATTATGTTACATTCAGTCAGGTCCAATCGATTTTCTGATACTACATTTTTAGTGAACTCCACTATATGTTTTAACATTTTAACATATTTAAAAATTAAATTAAATAGCTAAAAAATCAGAATGTGAAAAATTCGTAACACTGTACATTATAGTAATTATAATCGTAAAAAAATCATCCTCCGAGAATTTCTGGATATCCGCGTTTATGTAGATTAGGACAATTAGAGCCATTTAATTCCACCAGTTTGTTTGCCTGTCGGTTTGGTGTCAGTCTGTTGGCGCTAAATCTAAAAAACTATTTGATGGAGAAGAACAATATTTAGTCGTTTGTTGATGCTACTGCCAACGAAGAATATATTTCCAGTAAATAATAAACATGGTGGACACCTAAAAAAATAATGAAGAAAAAATGTGACGAATGACAGTAATATTTTTCATGTAGTTAATACAACTGTCAAGGAAGAAAAATATGAAAAATATACAGGGTGGTAACTCTACAAAAATTTACGGAGGGCAATAATATTTCGCACGTCAAAGAAAAATATGCAAAAAATATAATATTTCACATGCAGTTAGCACAACTACCAAAAAAGAGAAATATGAAAATATAGAAGATGGTCGCCCTAAAAAAAAAAATAATTAAAAAAATTATGTCGGAGAACAATAATATTTCGCATGTAGTTAGTTAACAGATCAATGAGAAAAATGAAAATGAAAACGAAAAAGTGGTGGTGACCCTAAAAAATTATGAAAGAAAAATGTGGCGCAAATATTTCGCATGTTAACATAAATGTCAAAGTAGAAAAGTATGAAAAATATACAGGATGGTTACTCTAAAAAATAATTAGGACACTACAAAGGAAATAATATTAGGACTGTGGTTGACACGATTATCGAGGATGAAAACGGATATACTTTTAGTGAAAAAGATACAGACTGGTTACTTTGAAAATAAGACGAAACGACAGAGGGAAAGGATATTTGAAATGTAGTTGTCACTATTGTCAAGAAAAAAATCTAATATAGTTTTTATAAAAGTATAAATAATATGCAGTGTGGTTATCCAACAGAAAAAATAATTTGTAAATAAAGATTTCCAAACAGAAAAGGAAGGTTTGTGTAAATACCTTTACAAATTTATTTTTATAATTTAATAGGAAATCCATGAAGTAAACGTTTCTATATTGTGCAGGGACTTGCCATTTTATAAAATTTTGGAGGCCACTCATTTTCATGGTGTTGCACAAAAAATATAACTATTGTAACTGAAAGAGAATCGAATTTAAAAAAAAAAGAATCTGTACAATTTTTCATATAAATTGAATTGAAGTCATAACGACTTGAAAATTGCGATTTTAACTTGAGAAAACAGATATCATAAAACGATTGTCGCCGAGTAACTCGAAAAGTATTACATTTTGCGAGCAAATGCTCTTAGTCCAGTCAACAGAGCGCTAAAATGTCCAAAATTTCTAATTTGAGTGCTAATGAATAGATTTTAATAAAACCGTGTGCAATGTGTTTGTAATGACGCTAATAAAAAAGTTAAAAAAAAAGATTAGAGTGGGAAATGATCGGACAGGTTAGAAAATATCCCTTTAATAACGAGTTCCGTAACTTGTAAAATTAGGTCAAAAATGAAAAAAAAAATTTATGAAACCTATATAGTTATACCATTTTATTTACCTTTTTTGGCCCAAAATAAGATGTTTCTGCTCTTGTGAATTTTTTCGAAAAATGCATCTTTTTCGAGATATAGCCACTTGAAAATTCCTAAAAGTGGGGGAAGGGAAATGCAAAACTTGAAAAAAAAATCTGAAAAATTCAGGTGAATACAAGACTTTTTTAAAGTGCGTTTTCACTGAGTTTTTTCCGGAAAAATATGAAAAACTACCGTTCTCTTGGAAATTGTAGCTCTTCAAAAATATGTAATTTAATAATTTTAGAAGGATGCATTGAGGTTTTCCAAACATTTTTTGTCTCTTGGTTTTTTTTTGTAACTTGCTAATTTTCCGAGTTACAGGCAGTTTTTCACGATAAATAATGTACTACATTTTTTACGCGAAAAGTCGAAAAATGATTTATGTGATTTATATACTTACATTATCATAAATAAAAAAATATGAAACCTATATAGTTATACCATTTTTAAAGTTAAATATAATTTTTAAATTGAAAATGAGAAAAAAATGTAGTACATTGTTTATCGTGAAACTTGTAACGCGGAAAATTAGCAAGTTGCAAAAAAATTCCAAGAGACAAAAAATGTTTAGAAGGCTTCAATGCATACGTCTGAATTCTCTCAAATTTTTAAATTACATATTTTTAAAGCGCCACAACTGCAAAGAAGGGGGTAGTTTTTCATGTTTTTCCGTAAAAACTCGCTAAAAACGCACTTTAGAGAAAAGTTGCAAATAAAAAAATCCTGTATTTCGATGATACATTCACCTGAATTTTTTCAGATCTTTTTTTAAATTTTTACATTTCCCTTCCCCCACTTTTTTGGAATTTTAGAGTGGCCATATCTCGAAAAATATGCATTTTTCAAAAAAGTTCGCAACAGTAAAAACATCTTATTTTGGGCCAAAAAAAGTAAATATGTTTAGTAATATTATTTTTTTCTTCATTTTTGACCTAATTCTACAAGTTACGGAACTCGTGATAAAAAGTTTCGTGTTTTCATGTTTTCTACCCGTTTCGATCATTTTCTACTCAAATTTTTTTTTCAATTTTTTTGTTAACGTCATTATAAACACAATGCACAAGATTTCATCAAAATCTATTCATTAGCACTCAAATTAGAGGTTGAAACCCTCGTTGACTGGACTATTCAGAGACCAACAAAAGTGCCTATAAACTGAGGATGAATTTGGCTTTTACTTCCACATCCACGTAGTGAAGTAAGTACAGTAACGGAAAAAGAAAATTGATTTTGTTTTTGTTTTTGTTTTAATGGGTTTAGAATGTTATAAAACATTGCGATTTTAAGTTTGAGTAAAAAACAAATTTGTCTAAAGGTCTGTCTGTATTTTTACCTTCACATCCACGTAGTAGAGTGGAAGTAGTAATGGTAAAAAAATACATTTTTTTTTGCTCAAATAGGCTTAAAATGTTCGAGATTTTAAGTTTGAGCAAAACAAAGATTCTGTCTGTCTTTCTGTCGGTCTGTCTGGAACCGTTTATGATATTGATTTGAAATTTGGTACAACTGTGTATTATAACGAGATCTAGAACTAGATTTATATTTTTATTCCGTTGAAGGGATAAGTGGGAGTAAATGTGTGTAAATAAGTAAAGCAAACAAGTTCATAAAATTGTGATAGTGTATGTATGAGACGCCAAGATCTCAACATTTTTTGATATTTATCCACCACCGACCGCGACGTGGCATATCGTTTTATGGGTTTTTGGAGTAGATGATTTCAAATATTATATTTTGAAAGTTATATAAACAATTACTTCTACATAGTGGAGTGCAAATATAGTTCAGAATCTGTTTTCGATGTAAGAGACTTGGATAGGAAATCTGGATGTGGAAGTAGTGACTCCTTAGGCAGTGGTTTAGTGATATAGATCTTGTACAACGAACGCTGATTTTTTAATTAAGCAAAAAGTAATAGCATATGCGATCGATGCAAGAAATGCGTGTTTTACCAGAAAATTAATTTTGCATTATAGATAAGGTTTTTTATATACGATGTACGCAATTAATTAATTGATTGATATCGGATTCGTCTTTAACAATTTTGTTTGTACAAATTACATATTTGTATGCCAGATAAGAGAAGTGCATAGATACATTTTGTAGTTTTATACACAAATATCAAAATTAAAAATATCTTCAATTATTCTAGTTTCTCTTAAACAAACAATAATGGGTCGATTGTACTTTTAAAACAACCAAATTTCATCGAAGTGAGCTGGCTATATACCTGTCACAATTTAAGTACGATATATTAGCTTCTACGCAATTTAACAATAAAACATTCCTCTATTTCGCTTGATATTTTGGCGCGCGTTCTGCCACATGTTACAATATCCGGTCTTAGTTTTTACAATAGTCCCTTTTACTTGTTGTATGGTCGGTTGTTTAGGAAACTATTTGTAAGTGGTTATGCGAGAACGGACCTACCTGAAGGGCTAAAAATAGATTTTTTGCTTTCTTGATTTTTAAATGCATTGGACATTTCTATACAAATTAATCCAAGCACAACATAAGTATGTATTTCTAAATTTTTTACTGTATTCCTTTTTCTAGAAGCTCACAAATATATTACTCGCACTAATTTGTTCACATTCGTATTTACGCGAACGTGTATCGTGTATTTATTGTTAATTAAGGTATAGAATTAATGTACTACTTTTGACATGGTGCACTTTTGGTAGGTAACTATTTTTTATAATTCCGATGGGAAATTCAATTTTCTTTACAGTCTTTTTTTTCAAATTTAAGATCGGCTGAGAAAAAATAGAATTACAACCATGTCTCAATAGACCGAAGGCAATGGAAAAGATATTTAAGCTACAAAATTTTAACTATGCTATGGAGCATTCATAGAACAATGCATAAAAAATTTTGAACTGCAATACCACTGCGTTTTCTTTTCTTTAATGTACCAATTTTAATCTTTTATGATTAATCTCATTGGCACCACGTAAAAGTAATTTGAAGTCCATAATATCGAGCAAAATATTAATCAAATAAGTATTCGTAGTCAACTACCGATTGCAACTTCTACACATCTTTATAGTATCATTGGGCTATTATTGCTTGAAAAGTCACAATTTTTAACTGATATCAGAATTTTATAAATGAATATGTGTAAAACAAATTCATTAATATATCATTCATTATTAATATAACCCCAAAACTTAGTGCAAAGGATGTTTGAAAGGTTATAACTTTCATGTCTGTTGGTGTGGTTATTTGAGAAATATCCGATGGGATTTCAAAACATTTATGATCTTAAGGAAGTGATATATTATACTTCAGATATTGGAATACCTCATACAATATTTTGAAATTACAATTTTTGTCCTAATTTATTCCTTTAAACCTTTATATCTTTAAATTAAATCTTCTAAACTGAGATTTGGCAGCAGTGTTTGTCAAAGTATTTTTTAAATATTTTAGACTATGAAACCACCTAATAAAGATGATGTATATTAAATGGAAGTAGGTTTAAGATTAAAGATAATGAAAACAAATATATGCTTATTATATTACAGATATTTAATATTAAAAATATTGGAAGTTGGATGAGTTGGTATAACACTTTTAAAAAACTTTCTAACATGAAATACGAACAAAATTATCGAACCACCGAAAATTTGCCTTAAGTTTGAAGCTGTTTTTTTTTTTTCTAAACCTCTTGTTTGATTTTAATATATTTTTTTTGTTTTGTACGTTCACTTCTCTGAAATATAACATAACAAGATTTTTCAAAGATAAATAAATCATTGTTCAGAAAAAATTTTGCTTATCTTTAAAAGCAAGTTAATATAGTCAGCAGTCTAGAAATATGTTGCAGGTCTTTAAAAACATGAAAAATGTAAAAGTAAGTCAAAAGATAACTAAACTATGCTTATATTTCACTTTCGAGCAATACCTACGTTATTAAAAAATGTAATTTCAGATGTTAAAAAAGTCTATCAAATTATATATATATTTTTTTGAATAAAAGTTTTATTTCTTTTTAATTAAATTTGATTTTTATCTATATTATTTTCTAATTTTTGATTAATCTAGGAATTAAAAATTAACTTCAGCAAGATATCTTTTTATAAAAAACGTTTAAAAAAATAAATGAAATTAGTATCAAGGCTTACTTAAATATTTTAAATAATTTTTCCTAGTAACGTTTTGTTCTAAAATGAAAAATAAGAGACACATGGCACAATGGGACGAAACCATATTATGCCACCCAAATCACTCTACAGGTCGTCAAGTTAAAGTTATCAGAAACTTTATTTTTAATGTTCTTTTTGAAATTCTCTATCAATCTGTCGAGCTGGATTTTTTATTTGTAGCTATTATTTTTATAATGTTGATCTAAAATTTCATTTGTACTAGAAGATATCGTTTTTTCCGATTAAAATCAGTCTACAGGTCATAAATATATAAAGATTGGCAAAATTTTAGGTTTAAATCTTTGCTTTACAAATACATAATCGATCTGCCAACTAGATTTTTTATTTCCTTTTTTTTTTTCTTGACAGTTGCCAAAATCGCTGTCAAGTTTAAAAATTTACAAGTGTTTCTTTCGTAATTTTGAAAATAATGTGAGTTTTCTTAGAAACAGATATATAAAGTGTTTTACAATGTTCTAGTTCCATAATTGATATTAACATAAAGTTTTCACTTTTGGCAGCTGCCAAAATGTCTGTCGACTTAATGAATATGCCGTTTAATGACACAGGTCTAAAAAAAAAAAAAAAAAAAAAAAAAAGTCTTGTCCTAAGGTTCTGATCTAACTTCCCTGAAATATTTTGAGACGCTGAAGCTCATAATGGACAAAAAATTTTTTCAGTCAGTTCCCTCTACCACCCCAATTATTCCCTAGAAAGGGCAAGATAAGCTCCTCACCTAACTAGTATTTGGACGCGCTGAAACCAATTTTGCACCAAAAAAAAAAAAAAATTAGGGGATAAACGTGTTATAGGGAAACTGACCTGACGGAAAAAAAAATGAGTGTCCAAAATTGGCTTCAACTCGTCAAAATATTTCAGAAGAAGTTGAATAAGAACCTTTCTTTTGTCCTTTTTGTCCTTTTTATCGGATGAACGGGATGGTACAGGAAAACTGACACGATAAAAAAAAATTGTCTAAAATTTCACTTCAGCGCGTCAAAATACTTCAGAAAAGTTGAATAAGAACCTTAGAACAAGACCTTTTTTTTGTAGACTGTGTTATTAAATGGCATTTTTATTAAGTTCAGAGAAATTTTGACAGTCGCCAAAAGTGAAAACTTTATTTTAATATCAATTGTGGAACTAGAAAGTTTTTAAATACTGTATATGTCTTCTTCTATGAAAACTCTCATTATTTTCAAAAATAATGAGACGCAATTGGGTTGTTGACGAATTTTCAAAAATGGTGAAATATGGTAGTGGAGGACTTAATTTAGTTATATATTTAATTTAGAAGAAAAATTCTTAGCGCAACATATTTTAAAAAATTGTTAAACTTCGACTATTTGAATGTGCCGCGAAAACGGCAGTGACATCATAACGGCAGTTAGATGTGAACTTATAAGCAGAACAGATGAAGACGAATAAGTTGACATTGCTGACAAGAAAGAAAATAACCTCATATGTCAAAAGTAAATTTGACGTTTAGCTAGCAGTGATTGATGTTTGCAGTTATTGTTAATATTTTTTTACAAAACGACTAAGGCAGTATATCTGTAAAAGCTAATTCTGACATTCTACTTGCGGTAGATATATTTATGGTCATTTTTAAAGAGACGATCGTTTTGACATTACAATGGTTGGAAGTGCAAAAGCTGCAAGGTATGTACTTACGTTACAGCTGCTATTGTAATTTCTGCAAGAACTTCCTTTATCTTATCTTATTAATATTAATTACATAATATGTCTAATATGTATTTTATTATTTAATTTAGATGAATTTGTTAACTATACTTTGTATTTTATTAAATATTTCCTTTTCATTGTTTTATTTCCTATTAACTATATGCATGCGTATCTAACTGAAAACAACAAAATAAGTTTATCTACTAAAGAAATTATTTATTATCCATTGATACTCACTTCTTAGAAGAGTCAGAATGAAACTTACGAAGATATCAAGAAAGGTCTGTATTATAACAAAAAATAATAAATAGATAAGTAATTTATGCTAGTATCTATCTAAGCAATAAACAATGATATGTATTTATAACACACATAATTCAAAGGGCATTTATAACTACAATCCAACGCATTCGTAGCCATTTCCGACTGATTGTGTTCTCCGACTTTAGACGACTTTCACGGTTTGTTTCATATAGTTTTACAACAACGGCGAGTTTTTAAATTTCCTTTCTTAATTTATTGATCATTCTAGTATTATGGGGCGTCTAGGGAGCTTCATAAATAATCAATAGCTAACAAAAACAACTGCACTTTATTCCAACATAAACTAGATAAAATACATAAAAGCAGATTAAAGCCATTTCCCTCCTTTTAGGAAATCAAAGCATGAATAACATTCGAATCTAGAGCCGTTAAGAATACAGTAATACACCCTGTTTTATCCACCAGTTTGGCGGGTAATTTAAATTTGTAACAGCTAGAACGCCACACACGTCTTGTAATGCGGCCGTTTTTTCTACAACATAAACCCATATTAAAAATCAAATTCCTACATTAAGAAACAACTTACCACAAATAAAACGCTTAGAATACATTGTAATTTGTTACTTTACTTGACATTGAAATGGTCTCCACAATAAGAAGACTTTGTCCTTCTCTGCTGGCTTTGAATCATTCATTATTACGTTCAGCGTTTATTATTGGAACACAACAGTTTTTCTGGTGAATTGGTGGTATTATTTACACAGTACGGCAGAAAACACTATCTGTACTTATATTTATCCATAACTAGATGCTGTTAAACTATACCGAATTGTAACCTACGAACGTCAGTTGAATTTGACGTTAAATATAATGTCAGATTAAACTGTCGTGATTGTCTTTTTTCTCCGTCGCTATCAGCGAGTTTCTAAATTAGTACCCGTTTCTCGTCATTTTATAACTAACTTCTGTACAGACTGCCGTTATTATGTCATCTCCGTTTTAAATGCATGTATTTTTGTAATTAATATTATAATATTATAAGACTTTCTTTTCAACTTCTACATGTTTCTAATGATTTTTTATGAATAATTGTTATTGTTTAACATAGATTCTCCTCAAATTTTAACTTAGTGCAACAACCCAATTGTACATTTTTAAATTTGACAGCGATTTTTATCAGCTGTCAACAATAAAAGAAGGAAATGAAAAATCTGCTTTGGCAGATCGATTATATATTTGTAAAGATTTAAAATTAAAATTGTGCGAATCTTTATATATTTGAAAAAAAAACGATATTTTTTAGTAAAAATTCAATTTTAGGTCAAAATTGTAAGAAATTATAGCTAAAAATAAAAAGTCAGGCTCGACAAATTGATAGGATCTTCAAAACGAACGTTAAAAGAAAAGTTTCTGATAACTTTAACTTGATGACCAGTAGAGAGATTTGGGTGGCACAATAGTCCCACTGCGCACTGGTGCGCGGCGAGTGCTTCCACGAATGAACGCAAGAAGAGGAAAAATTTCTTTATTTTAAAATTAAGTCCTTATAAGAAATTTTACTCTCTAAAAGCAATAAAACGATAAAAAATCACAAAATATGTAACAGATGCTTAAAAAAAAAACGGAAATAGTAAAAAGTAGCTCAGAAGAAAAGTATCCCTATATTCTTCATTTTGCAGCAAAATGTTATTAGGTTAAATGACTTGAAATATTACTCGATATACTTACAACATTGTATGGTTTTTTTTAATGTAATTTTTTCATATAAAAACGTCAATTTCAGCCGAAATACATTTTTTATTTTAAGTAAAAACCCGAAAATAAAATTATCAATTTAAAAATTTTATTTGATTAAAAACCGACATATTTTTAAAAATTATATTTTTTTTAAATTCATTGAAATTTAGCATCGAGGTTTGTTTTAACCATTCAAACAACTGTTTGCAATAAGTTTTGCTTTAAAGTGAAAAATCTCTTGACATAATTTTACATTTCCCATGTGTTTAAGCACCTGATATATATTTGTAGACTTTTGATTATATTAGCTCGCTTTTAAAGAGAAGCAAAATTTCGTAGTAGAATTACCTATTTTCGATTAATAAATAAGTATTTCCTCTTGTTGCGTCAATACGTGGACACACGTATAGGTATATTTTAGTGCTGAAATAATAAATCAGAATAATTATTAAAAAAATTTATTTAAAAAATTTCAGGTGGAATGTTGTCTCCGAAAAATATCAATTCAACTGCACTATCAGAATTAGTTCAATAACAATTTTTCTATTTTTAGTGTTAATCATAGAAGGCCGCGACTTGGTTAAAATTGTTAAAAACTGGTCTGAAGGCACATGTAAAATATTATCTCTGAACATGAACAACAACAACAAAAGATTAATCACGATTTATTTTTCATTAAGACCAACGATATTAGCTTTTCAACGAAAATTTTTTTTAAAATGAAACCCCAATGGGACAATCTACTATATAATTAGACCTTTAAATTTCGAAAGAAATGATGTGCATAATGTCTTATTTTTCTTTGAAATAAATTTGTAATTAAAAGAGAAAATAAAAGAATATATTTTTTTGAAAATAAACACAGGCAATAACTGAGAGTTGGATCATATGTTGTTTGGCTAGTAAGACCAGGTTGTCCCGTTTAAAAATGTAATTTGCATATAAACTGCATTGTCATTTACTAGCACTCACCAGATTCTTAAAATGCAATTAAATAAATAAGTACACCTTTCATGAGAAAAATTGCAGCAAGGAATTTTTTTTTGGCTTTTAAAACTAATTTTCCTGAACTAAAAGTGTTTTTTGATTAATATCAAACAATAAAATAACATTTTATGCTTGCATAAACTGAATTGTCTTGACCATTAATTTCCATGTCAATTGTTATCTCAATTTTTACTGTGTATACCACAAAAACCATAAAAATGTTTTATTACTTTGCAATTCATAAATAACAGAAACACCTATTTGGCTTAGAAGGGCAGGATACCTTGCCTCCCTGTAACATTAATTCTAAGCTCTAAATTGCATCAGCCGGCGATTATTGCCACCGAACTACAGGTGCGTACGCCAGTTATCAAACAAAACCTTTGCATCATTGTATTGCACTTTACTTCCTTTATCCTAAATATGTTGATCATTTCTCCCAGATAAATAGGTACAAAAATAGGGCTACTTCTTAACCAGGATAGAATAACATCATTTACTATTATAACTATCATAAAAACGTGGCACTCGACAATATTCTCGTACCTATGTCTCCTAATAATCGCTTTCCTAATACTTGTACCCACAAATTAACCAAAAAAATTCCCTTCCCTGCACGCAACATTTTGTAGATAGATGTTTACATTATTTCTCACTTTAAACCATACTTTATAATATAACTCCATGAATTGAAAATTGACAAAACATTGATGCACCGACTCATTTGAACCGTAACTAATTTAACTATTTATTACAGGGCACTTGTCCCTTTTATAGACTAGAGAATGGGATAACTTTGAAAACAACCTATTTAGCTGCATTAACAAATTTAAGAGCTAAAGGTCCATATGGGCAGGTAGGTATGTATATTTTTCTGAAAAGGTGTAAATAAAATCGAGTAGAATGGTATCGTAATAATTTAACCTTTTGTTATAATTAAAGTAATTGTACAAACTCAACCATATATATTAAAGTTAAGATTCAGGGTTACCGTATGTAATAGTAATAGTACAGTAAATAGAGGTTTTAATTTCGAAATAATGTCATATGACTTAGATTTCGTTCCTTTTTGGCAACTTAGTGGTAAATGCATCAAGTGAGAGTTTCAATATTAAGAGGGGACTTGCTAATTTATCGGGGGGGTGGATGCCATGCCAATTTCAGAGAAGAAAATGCTCTATGCAACTTTTCATATAAATCGATAGCCTTTAAGTTTTAACAACTTGAAAATTGGGATTTTAGCTTGGAAAATAAGGTATTTAAAAATGGTTTTCGTCAAATAACTCGAAAAGTATCACATTGAGAGAAAACATGCTAGGAACAAATAGGAAAGCTACTAAAATGAAGATGAATTTTGTTTTTTTATAATTTTTTAGAATAAAGATGGCATCCGAACGTTTATAAGACGAAGAATTTAGTTTAAACGTTAAATATCTCAGAAACTATGGCATCTATGTCAAAAATAGTAAGCGTCAAAATGAAAGACTATTAATTAGGCTTCCAAATGATTAACGCTACAGCATAAGAAATAAAGAAGTTATGACCAATACAATATGCTTCTTCAAATTTGTTTATAAACTCGTCACGTAATTTTGTTAATGTAAGCAGTCAATAATTAAAAAAATATATTCGTCAATATATAGTATGACCTAGATGCTCATTTTTTTCGTCCGTCTAGACCACTTGCTTCAGAAAAAAATTGCACTTTAAACTATATAGGGATTTTCGATATTTCAATATTAAATTTAGTGAAAAAATTGTCCATTTAAAACACTTTCTTTAGAAAAAAGATTTTTTCTTCATATTGGGACGAAATAATTAATTTTAACACTAGTTTTCTTCGCCACTTGCAGCCTTCAACACGCAATGAGGAAATAAACTGGAGTGTCAGTCGAGGAAGCGTATATACGTATTCTGAACACGACACGATTTCACAGTATACATCTTTTAAAAATATTTTTTACGAGGAAATCACATTAACAAAAATGTAAAAATCCAAACATATGGCCCGAGATAATAAACTTCGAAAGATTTCTTTATAGTAGGGCCTCACCCAAAGGAAATGGCAATAAAATAAAATGCAACAAAGATGTTTAAAAATAATACACTGTACTTTAATTTGACAGTTATATTGCTCCTCATGTTGCTCGATTTCGATGGGGTTTTAGGCATTTTAAAAAATACAACATTATTGTTTGTTTAAGTGCCTTAAAACTGTATATGGCGAAAGGTGAAATTCCTCAAGTTTTACGAAATTCCAAAAATTTATTACGGTCATATCTCGGTAGTAGCTACCCATTTCTTAAAATTTTCATTCTATGGCCCTAAACCTTTCATTAAAAAAATTACAAAACACTAATTATCTCTCCTCTTCGTTATTTCTAAAGCTAAAAGAGTAAGGAAAATACATTTTAGAATGAATTTCAAAATCGTTAGTTTCTATCATATTAATTAGTAGACAAATTACCACTATAATCATTATAGAATGGAAAAAATTACGATATTAGGGAAACCTTATTTACAATGAAAAATAATTTATCTTGGATAATTCAATGAGTCCGGAGCTGAAAGGTGAATGATTCGAGAGATATGGTCACTTTTATATATGCATTTATTGGAACGGACAAAGGAAGTATTTCTTCCACATCCGGTGGAGGTATAGTAACGACAAAAAAATTTTTAAAAATTTTTATTGTTCAAATAGGCTTAAAATGCCATGAAACGTCGAGATTTTAAGTTCGAACGAAAAAAAATTCTGTCTGTCTGTCAGACTGTGTAACTTTTTTTGTGCGCACGTTTACTCTGGAACCGTTTGAGATATTGACTTGAAATTTGGTACACATATGTACTTTAACGAGATCTGGAACTAGATTATATTTTCATCTTGTTCCGTCAAGCAGGTAAAAGTCCATAAAAATAGGAATTTAATATATACAAGAGATGCTAAGGTCTCAAAAAATTTAGCCACCCCCACCCGAGCCCCCACCCCATTATTAAAGGGGATGCAAAAAAATTGTGATTTAGTGTATGTACAAGAACCAGAAACCTCAAAATATTTTTTACTTCATCCATCTCCACTACCACCCCCACCCCACTGCCGATGTGAGGTATCGTTTTATGGGTTTTTGGGGTAGAGGATTCAAATATTATATTATTAAAGTTCCATAAGCAATTACTTCCACATACAAAGTTTTTTCGTTGTGAGTGACTTTGATAGAGAATTTGGATGTGGAAGTAGTGATTCCTTGGGCAGCGGTTTTGGATCTAGTACGAAATGCTTTTTCCGGTTTTAATAAAAAGTTCACGTTTTAATACCTTACAAATTTTTTCAGCCTATTTTCAGATTCATGTCAAATGATCGGTAAAGCTAATAAAGGACGAAAAGTAAGTACACTGTACAACACGTATTGCAATGTGTGCAACAAGGCAGAATAATACATTCAAATTGTAAAAAAGAAAGAATGAAATAAATATTTAACAATTATTGAGAATAAATAGCATATTATATTAAAATTATATTTTATTTACTTTTAAACTCCTGATGATAAGGGTAGATATTTTAATTTTATATGCACAGTTTATGGCTAGAAGAAACTTTGTTGTTTTAGATCAATTGCCGTGTATATTATTGTACATTTTAAATCCATATGAAACTCTACCAAAAGAACAAGGGTTTCGATGCTCTATATGAGAAATATAATTGGTAAACAAACTTATCATAAATAGTAAAATATGTATAATATACGCGATACTCCATATAAAATAGGATATTTGATGGCAAAATACAATTTTACAAACAGTTTTTAGAGTTTAAGATTGGGTGAGTAAAAAATATCGGTTAATCGGTTATTTACATTTTCATTTACCGATTTACCGGTTATAAAAATTTCCGGTAAATTGGAAACTTTAGCATTTTGCAACTTCATTATTTTCTCAAAGTTTTCTGCAAAAAGATAGTTGTTCGGAAATTCAGATAATAGAAAGAAAATGTAGACTTCTATTTAAAACAATGTTTTAAACTGACTTATTTTCAACAATCCTTTAAAATTTAATTTTGTGTTTCAATGTTTAAAATTGGCATACCTATTCATTTAAGAAAAATGCAATGATGTCATTTTCAAAATTACTTAGGCACTTTTCATTTAGAAAATATTTTTTATGTGCTGTTCTACTAAAACTCCCAGTTGAATTTTATTGCTTGAATATTTTTCTATGGCTTTCTTTTTGCTGAAAGGAAAATGGCTTTCCACTTAAAAAAATAGAAAAGTTGCAACTTTCGACTTTACTCTAGGACCTCGTGAATCATTTCTTATTTCATCACCAATTCGATTTATACATCCTCTAGATTTTGAGGTGTATTGACATAGACTTTTATGGACATGACTACAAATAATCCCATAAAATATGATTAAAAAATGTAAGGTCTGGGAACCTGGAGGGCCACTCAATTGGCCCTCGTCTGCCATTCCACTAAAAAGGAAAGCACTTATTTAAAAAAAAAATCACGAACGCAACACGCAAAATGTGGCGGTGTATCGTTTTTCTCATAAACTGAATATTCCATGGCAAGTTAGGTTCATTCTTCTTCGAAGAAACCCTTACAAGAGAATAGTATTTATATTGTAGCAACTTTCTCTTTCAACAAACATTTTATATCATTTTCAAACATTTCCTCAACAAACATAATCCTGATCTACATAACAAGTAATAATCTTTTTCGTATGTAAAAAAGAAATATTAGTTGTCATTTTTAAGAAATATTGTTGATATTGGAAATATTCAAAATATTCAGATGCTGTTTTCACCATCCATTTTCTTTTCTTTTCTAATTTTTAAGAAAATACCTATCTTTTCTTTTCAACTTTCAGTTATGTTGGAAATAGATACGCTCATTTTCAGGTATAGGAAAATTTAGTTTTTTAAAATGGGATATTTGTTAGTAAACAATATCATTACACTATTGAAAGGTTTTACGTGTTTTAAGTATTTTTTACATTCTAATATTTCGAGAAATTGTCGAATTACGTTCACCGCACCACCTTATGCAGGTAAAAATACTTTTTATCAGCGAAACTGAGTGTTAGCCGGCTGACCGAGAATAGAGCACATACCCATCGGGTGTGCAATTGAGAAAAATAGTTCTCTCCTGTAGGCCTAATCCACGGAGTTTGAAAATTAAAAGGGAAGTTTAACAATATTCCGAATCAGTCCGTTGACATTTTCTGGAGGGTCCAGGCGACTGTACCTGGGTGAAGTTGGATGTTCTTCGACTAGCGGTCATATTCCTCTTCCGTTGCATGCTCATTAATTGAGCAGTCCGGTCGGTTAAATACTGACAAAAAGTCGTCGTCGGGATTATCTTCGAGGACATTCTCTTTATCGAGCACGTTGGCACAGCTTTCCTCGCAGCAGTGCTTGCAAGTCAATGTGAACATCAGACCTGCCTTCCGGCAACCACAATTTTTATCGCATTTGGCACGGCAAAAGTAGAAAATGGTTTTGAGAAGTTCATTTGGGGCCGGATGCTTCAAGGTCATCACTGGTTCAAGCCCATTACCAAATCTGTTGGCCCTGGGTATATGCTGCGCCAGTTTTGTAACTGTAGGTACGTTCAAAGTTGAAAAAAATAAAATTCCACACATTGAAAAAAAATAGATAGCCTAGTCCAAAAAGCAAGCGAGATATAAGCAAATGAAACATTCAGCAAAAAAATCAAGATGGTGGCCGAACCCCAACCTCCATGACCCTGCATTTTTTTTTAGTATAAGCATCTTCAATATAACCTAAATACCCTCCAAATTTTGTTGACGGGGAAAACATGCCTATTTTACCTTAGTAACTCGAACCTGATTTACTTGCCTATCAGTCATATCTTCAAGACAAATATAAATTTTGTAAAACGAAGGATAATACTAAGATAATACTAAATATTAATACTAAAACATCAAGTTTTTGCTATAATGAACGACATATATAGAGGAGTGGGAACATAAAAAATGTGAAGATTTGTCAATTAGGATTCAAAGAGCGACCTCAAAAATATGTATATGTATAGGTGTTTTTACATAAGAATCAATTGTCTGTTGTGGTGTGTTTGAAAGTCACATAGCATGTGGCGATTTGAAAGGTCTCATTCTTCGACTATATAGGGTGTCCGGAAATACCGATTCTATTTACCCGACACTTTAAAAATTTTACCTCTGTAGTCCGGACAAAGACAAATAAGTTTTTTTATGCTAATATTATAACCTATTTCCTGATAAAGTAAATTATATACCAACGTAAACAGTGCCTCGTCTACACTTAAAGGAAAGAAAGGAGTTGTAGTGGCCTCAACGGAAGAAGAACTGATTAATGAAGCTGTAGGAAATGCAAAGGAAGAGAACAAGGAATCTAGTGATATGGATGATGAAATTATTATGTCTAAAGTAAAACATTCTGATGCCGTAAAGGCATTTTCTTTATGTATTCATTGGGCTGAAGAAAACTATTTTCCAACGCAAGATGTACTGCTCTTAAAAAAACTATAAGAAAGCATGAAAATAGATGTATGTACATATGTAAATGTACGTAACTATCAGCTATTAAGTTTTTATTAAATGTACTTATGTAATATGTGTGTACATATTTCAATTTGAATAAAATCTTTTTAATTCCTGTTAAACATTTTCAGTTGTTTTTACTATTCAAGCTTATTTTTAGTTGCTATGACAACTAAAAAAAAATGGTATATATATATATATATATAAAATAATCCACCTCCACTAGTCCGGATACCGGATACCTCGCTAATCCGGCAGTTGCACCTGTACCTAGAAATTTTGGGTCGATCCCTATTATAAGATAAAAATATAAATAGCAAAATAATGTACGTGGAAGAAAGCTATATATAAACATTAATACCAGGCATGTTAAGAGTTCCGCCGATGACTGAAAGTAGCTAAAGGGAAAAGTGGCAAGAGAGTAGGTTAAATCTGTTTCTATTCCGCATATTATTTGTCCATTTATCTTCTCTTCTACCTTACATTGGCATCGACTCAATATTTTAAAATGCCACTACTGTATGTCGCCTCATGCTTCCTTATGGAGCTACGGCCCTTTGAAGATGGTGCCCGAAAACTGGTATTCTGCCATTTTCAATTTTTTTCAATTAAATAGCGTTAATGAAAATTAATTAACACTGAGATTATTGTGACTTTACTTGACTTAATTGTTATTTGAAAATTTGAAGCAAGCCTACTACGAGATGTTTTATTCAGATCGTGTTTCGAGGTGTCGTATCAAAGTCATTAAAACGATTTGTCTCACAAATGGTTCGTCTTACGATTAAAATAAAAGAAAGCCTTTTTGTATATTTTTAATCACTGCCGTAGCTCAATTAGGAAGCATGTGCGAACATTGCGGCATTTTTTACATATTTTTGCATATAGAATCCGCACCAATATTTTCGGACATCCTGTATAGAATATGATTATAGCTATAGATTTTTAATTGTATTAAAAATTGCTAAACAATAGTAAATAAATCAGCCAATATTGGACATAAATTTAGGGAAGTCATCACATATTTCTTACCTGCTCAGGAATTTTGCCTAAGTAGGCAATTAGCAGAGTTATATATAATATGATAAATTAAAAGGTTTGTAAATTTCAAATCGAAAAATAATGTAAACTACGGCTACTTTATGGCCACAGGTATTAAGAAAGCGAATATTAGGAGGGCATTATCGCATATACCGTAAATGTAATGTACTTTGATTTTTTTTATAATTTTTAATATTCTGTGTAATGTCTTATACACTCACGGACAAATTTATCGCATCATTCAAAATTTGTCATGGTTTGAAGTTAATTTATGTCTAAATAATTTTAATTATAGTTGTTTTGCTTAAAAGTTGCAACCGAACTTTGTAACAAAAAAGTTGTAACTTTTTTATACTCTATCTCCTGACCTGGATATCAATTGTTCAGCACGATGCGCGACGGCGACGTCTAGTTGTAATTTCTGTATGTAATTAAATGTTTCCTTAATTATTTTTAATTTAAAATAGTTATCCGAAAAATGTATTGGATTTTGTGCCATTATTAGAGATCTATTAGTTTCATCTATTGTGATTCAAAATTCACTAGGCGTAGAGAACCTAAGGTGCCGGAAAGTCATTTTAAATTTCAGACAACGAGCGCAAATGCATGGTGCCACTAAGTACGGTTAGACATCAATGGTTGGCGCGCCCTCTGCAGTATATACGGTTCAACCAAAATCGAGTTTTTATAGAAAAATTGACCAAGTGGCTCCATCGTGAAATTTTGCGGGAAGGATATTATGATATTTAAACGCTTAAATACGCGATAAAACGTTCTGGCACCTCGATCTGGTGCCAGAACGTATATATAGGTGCCACTCCGTCCATATATATCTGAATTTGGTGCCTGAACGTACAGTTTTAAATATATATATATATATATATATATATATATATATATATATATATATATATATATATATATATATATATATATATATATATATATATTATATAAACTGGTATAACTATTTTATATTAATATGTTCTTCCAATATTATATCATCGCTATGTAAAAATGTTACATTTAAACTTAGTGTTACATTTTATATATATATATTATATAAAACTGGTATAACTATTTTATATTAATATGTTCTTCCAATATTATATCAGTGCTATGTAAAAATGTTACATTTAAATTTAGTGTTACATTTTATATATATATATTATATAAAACTGGTATAACTATTTTATATTAATATGTTCTTCCAATATTATATCATTGTTATGTAAAAATGTTACATTTAAATTTAGTGTTACATTTTATATATATATATTATATAAAACTGGTATAACCTTTTTATATTAATATGTTCTTCCAATATTATATCATTGTTATGTAAAAATGTTACATTTAAATTTAGTGTTACATTTTATATATATGTTATATAAAATTGGCGTAACTACTTTATATTAATATGTTCTTCCAATATTATATAGCTGCTACGTAAACATAACAAGAATGTTTACTGGGGAGGGGTGAGAAATCGATCGAAAACATCAATGAGTACTGAAAAAGCTCGAAATGTCTAAATTTTGTTAAAGTGATAACAAACTTCATCAGGTCCATCGTAATCTTCATAAACTGCCTCTATAGGGTTGAGAACAACCACCTTCAAGTTTAAAGGACACGAGAAAAACAAGAAAAAACGTAAAATCCAACAGGATTTCTATTTTCATGAATGCTATGATTGGCTGAAATTGCGTAGTACTCTAAAATAGAACTAGAAACTTACGTATCATTAACGCCCTACAGTGTCAACCCTCAGAGGGTGTGAAAGCTACCCCCTAAACTAAAAAGTTACAGTATAAAAATGTAGTGTAAAAATTCGAAACACCTGCGTTGTGTGGAAGTGAGAAAAAACTAGACTATGTTCGACGCTATGCTTGAAAACCAGCCCCACGGGGTTGCGAGATACCACCCTTATATCTGTAGGATGCTGGAAAAACAGAGAGAAACTAACCGGATTTACATTTTTATGCTATGATTAGCAAAAATCGTGATGCACACTTCCAGTGTCCTACGGATATAGGGGTAGCATCTCGCAACCCCATGGGGGTGGTTTTCAAGCACAGCGCCGAACATAGTCTAGTTTCTTCTCACTTCCACACAACGTAGGTGTTTCGAATTTTTATAGAAGTCACTGTAACTTTTTATAGATAAATCTTACATAGGGGGTAGTTTTCACACCATCTGAGGGTTGACACTGTAGGGCGTTGATGGTACGTAAGTTTTTAGTTCTATTTTAGAGTACTACGCAAAATAGAAATCCTGTCGGATTTTACATTTTCTCTTGTTTTGTGTCCTTTAAACTTAAGGGTGGTTGTTCTCAACCCTATACGGGCAGTTTATGAAGATTACGTCGGATCTGATGCACTTTAACAAAACTTAGACCTTTCGAGCTTTTTCAACAGTCACTGCTGTTTTGGATCGATTTTTTTATAAATGGGGCTAGTTTTCACCCCTCACTGGGGGTGTGTTTCATAATCTATTGTATGTACGCTGCTGTTTAACCTTAATTTGTATAATTCGATAGATTAGGATGTAACAACTATCCTCGTAGCTTAATATTCTTTTTACCCCAGTCCAGGGGTGTTTTTTGGCTCTAGCTCAAGATTTTGGGGGTGTACGAATTTTTTTGACCTCGGATTCGGATTCAGCGACCGAAAATACATAGGGATACATGGGTCTGGTTCGCTGGTCTGAACTTTTTTTTTTGTGGGGCTGTGTAATTGTTTATTGTATAAATGCTTAATTGTCGAAACTGTCAGTGATGCTCAGGATATGTTTAGATTTTGGCTATGGTAAGATTCTGGGTGGACAATGGCGTCCGTGCCGGTTTATTCATTTAAATTCAATTAAAATATGTCGCTAGTAAACTGCGTCGGTTTGATCAGTGGGGGCGATAGGGTATTTTATTGAAATTGATTTTCGTGGAATTTAAGTGGGTACCTTTTTGTAAAAGTCAGTCAAAGAACAAAAACGCACCTCGAGTGCCCTTTCACACAAGGCATAGCAAGTGAAATAATAGGTTGGACTCTTTCTAGGTAATGAAGTACTAAAGACGAATTTAATTTAACCCTTAAACCCGAGACATTATCTATGGATGTAGATATGGGAAGGTGCATGGAGATTTCATGGAACCCCAGAATAAGATTGATAAAGTAATCTAGCCCTATGGACATGCTTATGAGCCGCTCTTAGCCTAAGAACAGTCGATATGGTGTGTAGGTGCACATTCAATTGATCTGTAGCAGCTGTAGTACGAGTTGAGAGGCGGTTGGCTGATGTAACTATCTTCATCATCTGAACTGGGAGCGAGTGAGACAGGAATACAGTAGTGCGGCTTCCAGGAACGGTGGTGAGAGTATCAACTCTGTCTTTGGTTTTGAATATCGACACTCAAGTTTCATTTATTTTTAACTTATAGTTAGGCCTTCAGCCACAATATTTCATTTGATAGGCCTTCAGCTTTTAAACTTTACATTTTGCTCACAGTCAACAAATTGTTATCGCCTTCAGCGCTTATTAATTTTCTCACATGTGAAAATCATTGTGAAGAAAATAGCTATTTTCTATGAACCTATTTGTCCAATTATTACTACGTGGTACTTATGTCATGTTTAAGTAACATTGTGTTAAATCGTTCTTACATCGTTTGTCCATATATTAATATATTATTAACGGTTGCCTATTGACACCGTATTTACAATCTTTCATATATGCATTATATTTATACCTAGTAATATACACCTTTTTATCAAATAATTTGTTTGATTGTGACATTTTTTGGTATACCTATGAAGATTCAAGGTCTCTGAATAGCCACGGTCAGTACTCACTAGTAAGAAGCAAGTACGTCATAGGTATCAGATATTTTGGCTATTGGTGCCCTGAGAATTTCTCTATTTTGCTTGATAATAAACTCGAACCACGGCCCAGTCTCTATTAACTTCCTGAGAACCGGGTAAGGCTACTTAAACCTCACTGGAGGGATAAGTTGCCGGAGCACTGTTTAGATAATTCTTTTGGGGTCGAGTACATTCAGTACGATATCTAAATTTTACCCTGTGTAATGTTAACTTTCAGCCCATTTTTGGCCATGGTGTCATTGCACTGTCACAACTTTAACGTTTTTTATGCAAATTTTAGGTTATTTCAGCATATCGCTTAGTCATAAGTTTTTTAGAGTTCTAGATCATTATATGAGAATTTGTGGTATCGAGTGATAAGCAATTTTATCTTAACTTAAAACTACTGATCGTTACTATTGAAGTAGTGTTTTTTACTTAGTCCCATTATAATTACTGTGTAAATTTCTTTTACTCTAATAAAATGCCCGCGAAGTTAATTTAGCATTATTTCCCCTATGTGAAGCGGGCTTAACGCTTGCCCAGTGTGAGCGTTACCGATCAGCCGTAAACGGCAGCCCGGTAGAAGTGACTAGACGCGCGGGACAATGATATACGTGCTTGATATTCTTTCCTAATTTTACCTCTGTTTTTCTTGTGTTCATTACACTAATTAATTAAAGTATGTTTGGGTGTAATTTGTGTTTTATTAATTATGCTCCTACATAATAGTGGTGCTCAAGTGGGACCCTTCTCTAACAAAAATGCTGTGTCAGATTGTTCGTGTCGAGAGTTAGGTTAAAACTTTTGGCGAGACTAATGCAGGTTTTTGCGAAAGTGATCACAAATCCAGTGTTTTGGGCCAAGAAATCCAAGCAGTTGTAGTGCAAGAACTTCCACTTCTGTAAGGTAAAAGAGGATTGAAACTGTAAGTAGAAGCTTCTAATAGTTTTCGATTGCTGCAAGTTTTGAATAACTCACACGTCGTTGTGCATTCACTTCAGTAATTTCAAAGATGTTAACTCACAGATTTTGTGCTTATTTCGACTAGGAAAAGACATTCTACGTCGCCGGTTTTCACATATATTGTGCTATTCTCATAAACAGTTGGTTTATTTCTGCTAGAAAAACATTCGTCGCCGGTTTCACATTTAAATGAACTTTATTGTGCCTGTACCCCTTTCGTTCGAGTAAAATAGACATTTTACATTGCTTTCATGAACATTTCGTGCTGTATTTCGACTAAGGACATTTTCGTCGCTGAACTCATGAACTCTCATGCTTATTTCGGTTTTTGAAACACATTCTACCTCAGATAAACAAATTCTGTGTGCTATCCACGAACACTTTGTGCGCGTTTCAAGTATTCGAGTATTTGAACATTCAACAGACAATTGCGAGATTTCTTTCATTTTACTAGACTTTTAGTGTTTCTGCGGATTTGCATGCAGTCAAATTTGAAAGCGGATTTTTATGCAATCAAAATTCTACAATCTTTTGCGAATTAATGAGTTACAATCTCAGGAGTCAACGTAACGTTTGTAATACATCAATTTCTGTCGATTCATCAACTGTAACAATGCCTGACCAAATTGTAATGACGGAAGAACAATTGCAAAACCTATTAAAGGGCGTGACTCAAGCTTTGATTACTAGTCAACTAGCACAAGCTTCAACTCCTAGCGGAAGCTTTTCGAAATGTGCTTCGCGGTTTGCCGGAAACAAAGATGAGGACGTGGAAGCCTTTATTATCGCTATTAATGTTTACAGAGACTGTGTAAATATTACAGAGGAAAATTCAATCAAGGGATTGCCGATGTTGCTTGACCACAATGCTGCAACCTGGTGGCGAGGAATCAAATCTACAATTTCCACTTGGGATGAAGCAGTAAAGGCATTACGACATTCATTCGGTTACAATAAGCCGCCGCACAAGATTTTTAAGAAATTATTCTCCAAGGAACAAGGAGATAAAGAACCAACAGATCTTTTTGTAAATTCTGCTCGTGCTCTTTTAGCTCGCTTACCGAAAACTCCAGAATTACACGCAACGCATCAGATGGACATGATTTACGGTCTTTTAAACCGAAGAATTCGATTTAGGTTACCTAGAGAACAAGTGAACTCTTTTTCGGAACTAATTGAGAAGGCCAAATCTATCCAGGATAGTTTTACCGAGAGCAAGTCAACGCCACCTACTACATTGAAATAGAGTAGTGCAAATGATGACAAAACGGTACGTCTTCGCCCCAAATGACAATTCTGCAAGAATTTTGGCCATCTTCAGGCAGAATGATGCAAGTATGCTGCTAATCAAGGAAAAGTTAGTCAGCCGAGTGTCAGTCAGAACTCACCTACCACTTTTGCTGGTGTTAGTTGCTTTGGATGTGGAACGCCAGGTTACATACGTTCCCAGCGCCCCAATTGTCGTACTCAGAGTACTTCTAGCACGAAACCTCAAAGTGCCAACAGTATTGGCTCTGCTACGACACAAGCCTCGAGTATCGATATTTTCTTCACTGAAATTAACCCAGTTTCTACAATGTCTAGACCATTGGTACATGTTGAGATTGTAGGAAGACAGGGACTTGCCTACATAGATTCCGGTGCTAGAAACAGCATCGCAGGACACGTTCTTTGCACACATTTCTGTGAATCAAATTTACCTTACAAAGAAGAGCTTCTACAGATGGTCCTAGCGGATGGACATTTACGTCGAGTAGTGGCGCGAATTTTCGAAACTCAAGTAATCTTGCAAGGAAAAAGTATACCAACTACATTCATAGCAATTCCTGAGCATTTAGACAGCAAAACCCTCCTAGGAGTCGATTTCATTACGATTGAACAAATAGTTTTGAACATACCCAACGGTCAATGGTTTTTCGACGGAAACCTTTCGGTTGATTTTGAATTTTTCAAGGAGCCTACTAATACAGCCCCACCTTGTCGTATAGTTGCTTAGCAAACCGAATTTCAGCTCACAGAAAATGATGGCAAAAACCTAACTATAAGTCAGAAGGCCCAGTTAGAACAGCTACTACAGTCACATAAAACAGTTTTTGAGAAAAGTAAAGAGCTTACTCCTTACGCGGAGCATACAATCAAATTAACGGATGAGACTTCCATTTTTCAACCTCCGTATCGACTTGCCCCTGCGTAGAAAGAAATTCTTTGTCAGGAACTTGATAAATTACTCGAAGATGGAATCATCGAAGAATGTGAAACAGTCTATGCTGCTCCTGTCGTTCTAGTGCCAAAGGGGGATGGCACTCCGCGTCTTTGCGTAGATTACAGACGTCTTAATGCTGTGATGGTTCCCGTGCAGTATCCATTGCCTAGAGCGGATGATTTACTTCATTCTACGTCCAATTCTGCTTACGTAACTACTCTGGATCTAAAAAGTGGTTATCATCAAATTCCAGTTGCCAAGGAGGATCAAGAAAAAACTTCGTTTATCACTCCTTTCGGTACCTACCGGTACAAAGCAATGCCCTTCGGACTGCGAACAGCGCCTGCGACCTTTCAACGTCTCGCTGACCATTTCCCCTCTGGATTATCACACATATTCATGTTGGCTTATTTGGAAGATTTAATTATCATGTCGCCCAATTTTGAAACTCATCTTAATGACTTAAAATGACGTGTTCAATAGACTGAAGATGTTTAAACTTCGAGTTAACCGCAAAAAGTGTACCTTTTCCACAGACCGAGTGAAGTATCTCGGACACGTTATCAGCAAGGAAGGATTCCAACCCTGTCCAGATAAAATATCTGCAATAGTGGACATGCGTGCACCACAAAATGTGAAACAAGTTCTTAGCTTCCTGCAGACCTGTTCATGGTTCAGGAGGTTTGTCCCGAATTTTGCAGAGGTAGCTAGACCTTTGACCAACCTGACCAGAAAAACTACCAAATGGGAGTGGGGACCTCCCAGGAAATGGCTTTTAATGAACTGAAGGGGCTATTGACTTCTGCGCCTATCTTGCGTCAAGCCGATCCCTCCAAACCGTTTGTCATACTCACTGATGCTAGCGCATACGCTTTAGGAGCAGCTTTACTCCAGGGGGAGGGAGCAGACGAGAAACCAATCGAATACGCAAGTTGCTTACTGACGCCTGCGCAGAGAAACTACCACACGACGGAACGTGAAGCCTTGGCCTTGGTATGGGCTTTTTCCAAGTTTCGTGGGTACATTGAATCATCGAACGTTACTGTGAAAAGCGATCACCAACCTCTTCGATGGCTGATGTCCTTGAAATCCCCGACAGGTCAACTCGTTCGGTGGGCATTATCTCTACAGCCATACAACCTGAACATAGAATATGTTCCTGCACGTCAGAACGTTTTAGCCGACACATTGTCGCGCCCTATCTGCCATGACAGCAGCCAAGCCGAAATATGCGATGTCTGCTTCGTTACCATCAACCTTCCCGTTGATGATGTTAGAGCTGTGAGAGAGGAACAACTAACCGACCCAGACATAGCTCGGATAATTAACTGTTTTGAGCCTGTGCCAAATGCCTAATTGATGGAATCATACTTCGTTACGGAACCCCCCGAAAAGTTATTAGCGATAATGGAAGCCAATTTGTTAGCGGAGTCAAGCAGCATGTAGCCAAAGTCTTATCCCTGCTTACCATCCTGCCGCCAATCCGGTGGAACGTAAGAACCGAGATCAGAAACCCAACTTGCCATCCTCACGGCAGATGACCACACCAGCTGGAAGGACAAAATTTCCTCGGTGCGATTTGCCATGAACACATCCGTGTGCCAATCTACAGGATTCACTTCAACCTACCTAACTTTCGGTAGAGAGTTACGCACCCCCGATGATACGCGAAGAGACTTCAGAGCCATCATCGAAAGCGACAATTTTGTACCTCAGATCACTCCTTATCTGCGTACCATGGCGAACACTCTCAGTCAGGCCCGAGAGACTCACGAACGCCAACAAGACAGCCGAATAAGAAATGCTGACAGCAAACGCCGTGATGTGACTTACAGAGTATCAGACCTCGTACTTGTCAATACTCATGTGCTAAGCAAAGCCAAAGCTGGAATCGCTTCCAAATTCGTACCACGTAGAGATGGCCCCTACCAGGTCTCTAGAATTGTGAGCCCTAGCTCCTACGAAATAAAGGATCCAACAAATCCCACAGTACCTCTCGGTATCTATCATGTGTCGGCATTAACCAAATATGTGCCGCTTACCCAGGACACCCCGAGTCCGGTTCCAGTTCACCCCTTACGTCGTAGAGGACGCCCCTATTCCAGGCCCACCTCCGGATCCAGGTTCCAGGACCTCAACTACACCTAGTCAATGCCCCAGGCCTTTACCGGCAGCTCCTCGTCCGCAGTGCAAAAGTGACGTGCTGCGCCGATCTTCGCGAGCATGTACTGGATGTTTAATTTCGCCACAATTTATTATATTTTAGCAAACTTGTAAAAACCAACACCTTTCAGCTTATATTTCATAACCAAATTTTATAGTTAACCTTGCCTTCTACCTTACCGCTAGCAGGATTATTTTTTGGACCAGTCAAGACAGGTCAAATGTTAAATTTTGTAGTCATTTCGCTTTTGTTTATCGGTGAAACCCAGATTTACAATAACTTAGTGATATTGTTATTGTGCTAACATTTTATTTATTTATTTATTTATTTTTAACTGTTTAACGTCGGCCTATTTCCGCTACCAGGGCCTATCACCGACACCAGGAGACGAGCTACCCCCAACCTGGAAATTTTGCCGAACCTCTTCCCTTAAGAAGAGTAGGGATCTTTTACTTGCCTAACATTTAATAGACAAGGGACCGCCTGCTTTACATCCCCTCCGGAGGATGGTATATCCACTACGTAATCCTCGTCTGAAATTACGTAACTTCCGAGTATACACTGATTACAAGCCTCTAGAAGGTGGGACGAGAACGCTGTATTTCCCAAGATGGGAGCCCATCCAAGTACTAACCGCGCTCGACGTTGCTTCAACGGAATATCGACTGATATTCACATTGAAGTCGCCTCTACGCTCGCCCCCGCTAACCTTTTAAATTTTGCTCAAATGTACATTTCTATTTTGACCACTATATAAATGAGATATATAATGAATTAGTGATATTATTGTTTTACTAACCTTTTAAAATTCTATAGTCTATTTAAATACCTTTTTGTTTTTCTAAAGTGTTTTCTGTGATGTATCTTCCTTTCACTATTTTACTAAAGGATCTGGCGCCCTTATAGCTTTGTATTTTTGTGTGCCTCGCTCTAAACTTTAGACTTTAACCTTTTTTTTTTATCTTAGCCAGGCCCTAGTTATCTAGGCCGTATCGAAACCATGACCTACGCTCTCGCCTCCTATAAGACTGGGTAGCCGAGGCCTAGTTTATTTTGAGATGGAGCTTTTTTTTACTTATTTCACATCTCAGGTCACCACAAGTAGATTAGTTTTTTGGTCCGAAGTAACTTTTATTGTGAGTGTACTATAATTGTCGTTATATTTAATAGTCAGGTAGCATTTCCTTTTGAGGTTTATTTTTTTATTCTAGTACTTTTTAGCGGCGTCGCCTAATTAAAGAAGATAATAAAACTGTATTAGTAAAAAACATATAAAAGTACCGCCGTACACCGGAATCTAATGTTGACACACGGTCAGGGTAGAATGCCTCCAACACTACAATTGTAAAAGAATCAACTACGCTTTAGGTCAGTACGTTTTACAAATGTAGTAGATTTCCGGCAAGAATTACGCCAAAATCAAAACAAAATGTGATCTTGATATTCAATATCTCAACTTTATTCAGAATAACTTTATAAAATAATTTAAATTAAAAAAAAAACAGAGGGTTTAACTCTGATGACAATAAGTAGATAAAAGTTAGATGTCAATTACTTCCACACCAGTGAAACTATATCGGAGTTGTGAAAGTATAGCAACGCCAAAAAATTTTTGAAAATTTTATTGTTCAAATAGGCTTAGAATGTCATGAAACGTCGAGATTTTAAGTTTGAGCAAAAAAAAATTCTGTCTGTCGGTCTACCTGTCTGTAACTTTTTTTGTGCTCATGATTACTCTGAAACCGTTTAAGATGTTGACTTGAAATTTGGTACACGTATGCATTTTAACGAGATCTGGGAACTATATTATATTTTGATCTTATTCCGTTAAGGGTTGGGCGGTAAATTGGGGTAAATGGAGGTAAACAGGCAAATCAAGCAAATAAGAATCCTTAAAATTGGTATTTAGGATAAACAGTGTGTTTCAGTTAACATTCCCAGTAAGCATTAATGTAACTTTACCTCTCTGAGAAGTAAAATTAAGAGAACATTTTTATATAAAATATTTATGTAAAATATACATAAATGATATGTAAGGAATAAGTTCTATTTTAACATAATTCGTAAATGTATATTTTACATAATTTTACGTATCTTGTACATAAGTTAATACCTAAAATTTTATGTAATAGTATATTACGTAATGAGTGTTGTAAGAAGCATATTACGCACGAATGGAAAAGTTACGCACGATGCCGCGTAGCGGCGAGTGCGTATTTCCATGAGTGCGTAATTGCTTTACAACTCGAATTATGTACTATACTTTACCTATGATCATATTTATTTATTTATTTAGTAAAATCTGAAATTGTCAACAATATTATTCAACAAACATTATGTCAGTTTTGACAGCGTTTGAAAATTACGTAGGCGCATTTGTCTTTTTAAACCCCGCGTCAGCGAACTAAGCCACCTATATTTGCATGTCCCGTGCGTTTTGTTTACCGTGCGATTTGTTTACAGTGCGTTTTGTTTACAATATGTAAAATCCAACTTACATAGATGGCAGGTAGTGTGTTTTTTATTATTTACAGTAGTGATCGTAGGTAAAATATGTTACATAACATATCCTTAAAATAATATCATATTTAAGTCAACATATTAACTTAATTACTTATACAAAAGTTTACATATTTTTTACATAATTTTACGTATAAATGTTTACTTACTTCATTTAGTTCATTTTACGACATGAACGCGTCACGCACCATTTCGTCAGTTTGCTTGTTTTGATGTAAAATCTAACGTTTGTGTTTTTTTGTGAAAAATTATGGATGTCTTTTAATAACTTGGATGCAGAACTGTGAACTGTAAAGCGTTGTGACTTTTTTAAATATTATTTTATTTGGACGTTTTATTAGTGTAGAGGTTAGGTGCAAACATAAACATGCCCGAAAAACGGTGTCTTGTTTTCGGTGTACCTACATGAGTTCGACGTGCACCATTTTCCAGTGAATGACCCAAGAAGTAAGTTTGTATGGTACGGGTTTTATAAAGATATTTAAATGAAATGTAATCTTTTTGTTAGGTTAGATGTTAATTATTTCACGTGCAATCATTATTCTCGATAGACAAATACATCATTACATGGATCTTGTAACACAAAAGCTGTATGTTGGTGCTGTTTCGACTTTATTAAGTTCAACTGAATCCAGCGTATGAAGTTGTAATTCAAGAAAACCTAGATCTTAATAATGACCAAAAGCTTTTGCGAAGTACTATGCATAGGTATGGTTATTGTTTACCGACTTCTTATAGCATCTACTTTGTTTTCGTTATTTTATTTGTATTTTACATACATTGTAAGGTTTTGTATGTGTAAAGTAGGCTAATATTTTCCTGCAATTTTTCTTTTGTCCAAAATTGGCTTTTCAGCGCGTCAAAATACTTCAGAAAGTTGGATCAGAACCTTAGGACAAAACCTTTTTTTTTGCCCTTTTTAGAGGACAAAAGGGGTGGTAATTTATTCAAGGTATTCTTATTATTATCATTAATATTATTTTTTGTTCAAATGCAATAAAAGTTGGCATATGGCTCTAACTTTCAGTGCAAAATATATTATCCAAATAGAATTTTTACATAAAATTAACAGAAAGACCAATTTACCTACAATAATTTATTTTCTTCTTAGAATTAACTCCATGAGTTAGATCCCATTTTATGTCAAACAGACTGAGACTGCAGAAAATGAAAGCTGTACAAATGTTTTTTTTTTAAATATTATACACCTATCGCAAGCACAATCCGGGGACACACTGTATGAAAAGGACTAATATTTGAATTTTTTTCACAGGTTGTGTAACTGATGTTCAAGTAGCAAATGTCAGAGTGGCGAAGGCTGACCAAAGAACGGGTAAAAACAGAAACGACCCGAGAAATACTTAACCCTTATTGTAGATACTTAGTTAACTTGAATATAGATTAGTTACACAAAAGACACTAGTATTAAATCCTCCTAAATCAACAATTAATAAAATATATTCAATGAAATTTGAGCTCTACTAGGAATGCAAGGTGAGGTAGGTAGGTGGGTATAAATTATTGGAGAAGAAAAAAATATCGTATAGCTGCTTTCTAAAGTACATACCTATAGATGACAACGTCGAGGGTAATGCCTAATGTCTGGTTTACCTACTGGGATATGCAGAGATTAAGATGAAATTGAAGCTCTTTACTTTGTTGATACTAATTAACGTAGTTGAAACTGTCATTCATTACAATTATATTGACTCAGTAAAGATTGGAGAATCTTTACTAAGTTAATATATGTTGACAAATTAGACAACCATATCTTGCATTATATACTTTTTATCTCTTTTTGATGTAGCATGTATTTATTTTATATACCTACCATAATGTTCGAAATAGCACCCTATAGTACTTTTTAAATATTGATACTAGAAAACTGGATTGTTGGAGTTACATATGTGAATATAAATTCCTCATAAATTGTCCAGAAAAATTGATTTTTAGGAAATAACCGGAGGAGACATTAACTTTTATTTTTAAGTAGAATACCTCTGAACATTTTTAGAAAGTTAGATAGTTTTATATTTTCAATATAACCATTTTTTATAAAAAAATTTTCATTCAAAATATAGAACTACTAGGCTCTCTAAATAAGGTGTCCCACTTAAAAATAAAATTTTGTGTCAACTTCGGTAATTTTCTAAAGAAATATTTTTTTTCTGCATAATTCATAAGGAACTTATATTCATATATATATATATATATATATATATATATATATATATATATATATATATATATATATTGATATGTTTTCTGGGTACTAAAGAAAGAGAAAGAAATTTGTTAATTTAATTTTTAATTAAATATTAATCTAGAAAGCAGAAATTTTTATATTCGGCGCCACTGCTTCCTAGTTTCCCAGCAAACACACATTTATTAGCATGAGTTACCAATAGGTGTTACTCTATCTCAGTGCAGATTCTTTAGCTCAAATTAATAAAAGGCAAATTAAAATCATAGATCAAATAATAACAATTTTATTTAAGAAAAGTAGATCAGATTAATTTACAAAATTTTAATTTAGTTGAACCTTGGCCTTGGGTTTCTTATATTTAGGAAACAAAATTCTGCCCTTTTATTTTAATTACAAATACTTATTCTAAGAAAATGAAAGAAATCTTTGCTTTATTTAAAAACAGGTACCTGTATGCGACGTGACGTCCCGATACGAATCACTGATTTGTTGCACTACACTGTTGTGATCCTGGTTACCTGCAAATTCCCTCGATTTCTCGTGCCGTGCCTTTGTGGTAATTTTGTTCCTTGTGAAATTTGTTCAATTTGATGTGCCTTGGACGACTTTTATGCTAAAATATTGGATTAATACCGTATGGCTTACTTGAAAATCCGGTAAGTCAAATTTGACAAACAGCTGACATTAAGGTTATATTTTGATGATAATTATTTTGTTTTTTAAACCTTGCAACATTGGTTCCTCTTACTTCTCAACTTATTAATGTTTGATTTACATACTTTTCTTCATCTGAATTTGAATTTTCTTTACTATTTGTAATAATTTCTGGACTCAATTTTGAAAATAACTCTCTTCTTTTTATTACAAAATCAACAACTTATAACAAACTTTTCATGGAAACGTTCCTTGTTTCTTGAAAACTTTGTTAATTAATGACTTTTTTCTGAAATTAGATAACTAGACCTGTCAAAATTTCATAAATTTTATTTGGTTATGAATTTAAATTTTTCTTTTAGACCTTCTCTGTCTGTTTTACTGTTTGAAACAGATTCCTTATTTAATTCTGATTCTTTCAGTATCCCTTTTATTTCTCTAGGCTTTATATTTAAGTAGTTCCAAAACGTTGCATGATTTTCACATAATTTCTATTTTAAACAATTTACACTAGATTTGATGCATGATTTACCTTTCTTAATCTTCTTACTAACTAGCTCTCTTAATTCTAATTAACAAATTTACTTTTCAGTATGAATAAATGCTAACTCTATAACTTTTTATTTTCAGAACTCGTAGTCAATGTTTCTTCAGTCCTTGAAGTAGTGTCCTTTTACCTACCGAACTGAAAATCATTTTGAAATGTTCTTTGCAGTGTTTTCTTTCAACTGCCTGCATAATAAATAGGAAAACAATGTTTTTAACAATCTAATATTTAAATAGCCAGTGACAGCACACAAATTATGGTTACTGATGGTCAACACTGAAACTTTAAACTACAATTAACATATGGAATTCAGGGATGTATGTCTCAGGTTTAATCTAAGGTAATAGTCTTTGATTTTAAATGTTTATGATTTAAACCCGAGCACTAATTTTCGAGAAATCTTAGATTTAAGTTTTATTTGTGCTTCTTTTCTTTTTAAAGTGTCTTTATGTACACTATAGAATGTTTATTCAGTTTGTTTGTGAATTTTCACTTCCTTTTATGTTTTTTTTGTCACCTATATTGTTTAATATTTTAGTTTTAAATTATTTTCTTGCTTTAATTTGAAGTTTTTTAGATTTTCAGATGTGGAAATCTACATTCCCTATTTTGTGGAAGTTTTTCCAGTTTGATGAGCTCCGGATCAACCTATGATTGTCTATTAGTCAGAAACACTCTAACGATGGATTCCTGATATGATTTTTCCACCTTTGGTTTTGTATTTAAGAAGTCTAGCTTCTGAAGATAAAGTGAGATTTTACAAATTTTTAAACCTACTTATTTTAAAATTTAAGCATTTTACAATATTTATTGTTACTATTTAATCTCTGTCTTTCAATTTAAATTTGTTTACTGATAGTATGTTTACTATCGATAATTCATGTTAGTTTTAAAGTTTTTACTTTGTAATCTTTGAATTCTTTGATGCAGAACTGCAAACAGTGGCGTAGATTATTTATTTTGATAATGAAACTTATTGTCTCTCTCATGAGTCAAGATATCATATCATTTTACTCCCTCCAACTAATTAAATTTGAAAATTTGAACATTTTGAAAATTCTGAAAATTTCATTAGTTTGACAAATTTGATGGGATATCTTGCACTGTTAATCTTTGTTTTTGGTTTTCAATTTATTCACTTACATAAGAAAATTATTTTGTACATGTTTTTGTTCATTAATGTTTTAACTTTGTTTTAATTACAATGAACCGATCCTAATAAAATGTAACACCTTGCGTAAATTGTTGTTTCATTTGTTTCCTTTTCTTCTTTGTTTTGAATATTCTAAATAGAATAAAAATAATATTCTCTGGCGAATCGTATTGCGATTTTGTTAACGTATTTAGGACGCGTGCATCTAAACATAATCTTATTGAGTCATTTTTCTTTTTTACTATTACCAATGGATTAATGTAATTTGTTTTTGCCGATTCAATGATATCAGATTGTAACATGTTTTGTAATTCATTTTGCACTTGTTCTCTGTACTTAAAAGGAATAGGATAATTTTTGCTTTTAAATGATTTTGTTTCATCTACTTGCAGTTTGTGAATATAACCTGTTGCAACTCTTGGTTCATAGTTTATTAGTGAGATATTTTTTTGTAAAAGTTCATGAATAATTCTTTCATATTTAAGTGGACATTTTATATCAATATTTTTGGGCATAATATAATTACTATTCATAACATATGTGGGTACGCTCCCCATCATATATTCCGCATTGGCTTGATCGCCGTTTAATTCTTTTCTTACCGCATTTTTATTTTTGATACAGGTGGTCATTGTGCCTCCCTCGTATCCCGCATTTTTTTCGACATGGGTGGTCACTGTGCCAACCTCATGTCCCGCATTGACTTTATCGTCATTTAATTCTTTAATTATTGCATTTTTATTCAATATAATCTCATTTTTACTATATATAGGTAACGTTTTACCTTCTAATCTAAGGAATCTTGTTCCCAAATCAATATTAGCCCTCAATTTATATAAAATATCTTCACACAGAATAATGTCAAAATTTAATTCAGGTACTATAAATAATTCACATTTAAAATTGTAGTTTTCTACTTTAAAAGAAGTTTGCAATATGCTGGTGCTTTCAGAAAACTTTCTGCCATTGGCGTTAATTAATCGTATTTTTGCAATTCTTATACATTTTTGGGCAAATTTATCCTTATTTTTGTTAAATAAACTCTCGTTAATCATTGATATTTCTGAACCGCAATCAATAAGTGCATCTAACATTAAACCTTGCATATTTAAATTAATCATTGGTAGGTGACTTTGTTTTGTTTCATTTAAATTTCCGTTTTCGTTGTCCGTTGTGATAAATTCGCGGGCGTGAGAATAGTTGGTAGTTAAAACATTTCTTTTTAAAAATCCTGCTGTCGAGTATTAACTTGGGCTTGTGTCTCAATTTTATGCATTTCGATTTGATTTTGTTGTCCATTTCTCTGTTGTACGTTGGTGTTTGCTACCTGTGCGTAGGATCTTGTATCCTTTTTCTGCTCATCGTTTGCTTGTGGCCTGTTTTGTTGGTTTTGGTTTATTCTTTGCTGATTGTTGTTGTAGTACCCATTGTCGTTTGTCCTTTGCTGATTGTTGTTGTTGTAAGACCTTTGTTGATTTCCGTTGTAGTTGTTGTTTTGATTGTTATAAAAGTTTCTTGGTTGATTTCCATTGCCTTGGTTGTTATAGTTATTGTTTCTTCTTTGTTCGTAGTTTTGACCAGTGTCATAATTTTTGCTTCTATCATCATATCTCCTGTTTTCATTATTGTAGTTTTGTTGAGTGTTTCTTCTCCATCCAGTGCGATGGTCGTCTATGCTTCTTATGTATTCTATGAGACTGTCCAAAGTTGTGATTCGTTGTGTAATGATGACACTGTGTACATCATCTGGGAAATGACGTGCTAAATACCTAACCATTTCACTTTCCGTGAAAGATGGTTGTAGATGTTTGATATTATATACCTTTCGCAGTATATAATTTTCCCTGGATACTCCGATGTTCTCACTGTATTTTCCATTAAAGAGATTTAATCTAATCTTTTGTTGATTATACTCCCCCCAATATTGTTTCATTACGAGCGATTCAAATTCCTCGAAACTACTGAACCTACTCTCAACAGTGGCGTACCAAATTTCAGCTTCACCACGTAACATGTTCTGTATGACTTGTTTTATGTTTGTCCCAGGGTGTACCGTTTCTAGATGTAGTTTAAGCCTAGTAGTAAATATTTTCGGGTGTATTCTCGAGTCACCGTAGAAATAAAATTGAGATTTCTGGCATGCGTGGTTGATTGTATATCCGAGGTTAGCGTTCGCTCCTTGTTTTCCTTCTGATAACTTCGTATCCATTAATTTTATCCGTCCGTCCTGTTCTTTTAAAGTTGCCGTGATTGCTTCATTTTGTCTTTCCAGTCGACCATCTATCTCTGAAAATCCTTCAACTATGAATTTTTCCACATTAGTTTGAATTTCCTTTTCTGACTCTTTTACTCTATTGTGAATTTCCATAGCCAAGTCTTCTTTAATATTTTCTAATCTTACTTCTACCCCTTCTACTCTGAGTTTCATTTCCGTCATGTATTGATCAAATTTTCCGTTGCATTCTTCAAATTTCTTGTCCATTCTCTCGTTTATTTTCGCACTTATCTCTTGCGTGTTTTCTTCAAATTTCTTGTCCATTTTCTCGTTTATTTCTTCTTTTGTGCTATCTATTTTCTTATTCGTGTCGTCTATTTTCACACCTATACCTGTCATCATTTGCATGAGTTGGTGGAGTATGTCTGCTTCTGTCTGTTCAGTTGTTTGTATTGTGTCTCCTATTTGTGTTGGTTCCTGCTGTTGTTCGGTCTGCTCCTGTGTTGTTTCTTCTTGCGTTTCTGTTTCGCCTGCTGTTTGAGACGTAGATGCCTCTTGTTCATTATTACCTTTCATCTTACCTGACCTTAGTTTCATATAATTTTATAACAGTGAAAATACCACACCAATACTCTTTTCAGAATTCTCAATTATTTTTACCAAAGCCTTTTGTTTTAAATTTTATTTTAAAATTTTGTTAAATAAATTACTATGATTATTTTGCTCTTTTATTTGCCCCACGTTGGGTTAGACATTTAAATGATATGTTTTCTGGGTACTAAAGAAAGAGAAAGAAATTTGTTAATTTAATTTTTAATTAAATATTAATCTAGAAAGCAGAAATTTTTATATTCGGCGCCACTGCTTCCTAGTTTCCCAGCAAACACACATTTATTAGCATGAGTTACCAATAGGTGTTGCTCTATCTCAGTGCAGATTCTTTAGCTCAAATTAATAAAAGGCAAATTAAAATCATAGATCAAATAATAACAATTTTATTTAAGAAAAGTAGATCAGATTAATTTACAAAATTTTAATTTAGTTGAACCTTGGCCTTGGATTTCTTATATTTAGGAAACAAAATTCTGCCCTTTTATTTTAATTACAAATACTTATTCTAAGAAAATGAAAGAAATCTTTGCTTTATTTAATATCGATAAAACAGGTACCTGTATGCGACGTGACGTCCCGATACGAATCACTGATTTGTTGCACTACACTGTTGTGATCCTGGTTACCTGCAAATTCCCTCGATTTCTCGTGCCGTGCCTTTGTGGTAATTTTGTTCCTTGTGAAATTTGTTCAATTTGATGTGCCTTGGACGACTTTTATGCTAAAATATTGGATTAATACCGTATGGCTTACTTGAAAATCCGGTAAGTCAAATTTGACAAACAGCTGACATTAAGGTTATATTTTGATGATAATTATTTTGTTTTTTAAACCTTGCAACATTGGTTCCTCTTACTTCTCAACTTATTAATGTTTGATTTACATACTTTTCTTCATCTGAATTTGAATTTTCTTTACTATTTGTAATAATTTCTGGACTCAATTTTGAAAATAACTCTCTTCTTTTTATTACAAAATCAACAACTTATAACAAACTTTTCATGGAAACGTTCCTTGTTTCTTGAAAACTTTGTTAATTAATGACTTTTTTCTGAAATTAGATAACTAGACCTGTCAAAATTTCATAAATTTTATTTGGTTATGAATTTAAATTTTTCTTTTAGACCTTCTCTGTCTGTTTTACTGTTTGAAACAGATTCCTTATTTAATTCTGATTCTTTCAGTATCCCTTTTATTTCTCTAGGCTTTATATTTAAGTAGTTCCAAAACGTTGCATGATTTTCACATAATTTCTATTTTAAACAATTTACACTAGATTTGATGCATGATTTACCTTTCTTAATCTTCTTACTAACTAGCTCTCTTAATTCTAATTAACAAATTTACTTTTCAGTATGAATAAATGCTAACTCTATAACTTTTTATTTTCAGAACTCGTAGTCAATGTTTCTTCAGTCCTTGAAGTAGTGTCCTTTTACCTACCGAACTGAAAATCATTTTGAAATGTTCTTTGCAGTGTTTTCTTTCAACTGCCTGCATAATAAATAGGAAAACAATGTTTTTAACAATCTAATATTTAAATAGCCAGTGACAGCACACAAATTATGGTTACTGATGGTCAACACTGAAACTTTAAACTACAATTAACATATGGAATTCAGGGATGTATGTCTCAGGTTTAATCTAAGGTAATAGTCTTTGATTTTAAATGTTTATGATTTAAACCCGAGCACTAATTTTCGAGAAATCTTAGATTTAAGTTTTATTTGTGCTTCTTTTCTTTTTAAAGAGTCTTTATGTACACTATAGAATGTTTATTCAGTTTGTTTGTGAATTTTCACTTCCTTTTATGTTTTTTTTGTCACCTATATTGTTTAATATTTTAGTTTTAAATTATTTTCTTGCTTTAATTTGAAGTTTTTTAGATTTTCAGATGTGGAAATCTACATTCCCTATTTTGTGGAAGTTTTTCCAGTTTGATGAGCTCCGGATCAACCTATGATTGTCTATTAGTCAGAAACACTCTAACGATGGATTCCTGATATGATTTTTCCACCTTTGGTTTTGTATTTAAGAAGTCTAGCTTCTGAAGATAAAGTGAGATTTTACAAATTTTTAAACCTACTTATTTTAAAATTTAAGCATTTTACAATATTTATTGTTACTATTTAATCTCTGTCTTTCAATTTAAATTTGTTTACTGATAGTATGTTTACTATCGATAATTCATGTTAGTTTTAAAGTTTTTACTTTGTAATCTTTGAATTCTTTGATGCAGAACTGCAAACAGTGGCGTAGATTATTTATTTTGATAATGAAACTTATTGTCTCTCTCATGAGTCAAGATATCATATCATTTTATTGGGCGCCATTTAAATGATATGTTTTCTGGGTACTAAAGAAAGAGAAAGAAATTTGTTAATTTAATTTTTAATTAAATATTAATCTAGAAAGCAGAAATTTTTATATTCGGCGCCACTGCTTCCTAGTTTCCCAGCAAACACACATTTATTAGCATGAGTTACCAATAGGTGTCACTCTATTTCAGTGCAGATTCTTTAGCTCAAATTAATAAAAGGCAAATCAAAATCATAGATCAAATAATAACAATTTTATTTAAGAAAAGTAGATCAGATTAATTTACAAAATTTTAATTTAGTTGAACCTTGGCCTTGGGTTTCTTATATTTAGGAAACAAAATTCTGCCCTTTTATTTTAATTACAAATACTTATTCTAAGAAAATGAAAGAAATCTTTGCTTTATTTAATATCGATAAAACAGGTACCTGTATGCGACGTGACGTCCCGATACGAATCACTGATTTGTTGCACTACACTGTTGTGATCCTGGTTACCTGCAAATTCCCTCGATTTCTCGTGCCGTGCCTTTGTGGTAATTTTGTTCCTTGTGAAATTTGTTCAATTTGATGTGCCTTGGACGACTTTGATGCTAAAATATTGGATTAATACCGTATGGCTTACTTGAAAATCCGGTAAGTCAAATTTGACAAACAGCTGACATTAAGGTTATATTTCGATGATAATTATTTTGTTTTTTAAACCTTGCAACATTGGTTCCTCTTATTTCTCAACTTATCAATGTTTGATTTACATACTTTTCTTCATCTGTATTTAAATTTTCTTTACTATTTGTAATAATTTCTGGACTCAATTTTGAAAATAACTCTCTTCTTTTTATTACAAAATCAACAACTTATAACAAACTTTTCATGGAAACGTTCCTTGTTTCTTGAAAACTTTGTTAATTAATGACTTTTTTCTGAAATTAGATAACTAGACCTGTCAAAATTTCATAAATTTTATTTGGTTATGAATTTAAAATTTTCTTTTAGACCTTCTCTGTCTGTTTTACTGTTTGAAACAGATTCCTTATTTAATTCTGATTCTTTCAGTATCCCTTTTATTTCTCTAGGCTTTATATTTAAGTAGTTCCAAAACGTTGCATGATTTTCACATAATTTCTATTTTAAACAATTTACACTAGATTTGATGCATGATTTACCTTTCTTAATCTTCTTACTAACTAGCTCTCTTAATTCTAATTAACAAATTTACTTTTCAGTATGAATAAATGCTAACTCTATAACTTTTATTTTTCAGAATTCGTAGTCAATGTTTCTTCAGTCCTTGAAGTAGTGTCCTTTTACCTACCGAACTGAAAATCATTTTGAAATGTTCTTTGCAGTGTTTTCTTTCAACTGCCTGCATAATAAATAGGAAAACAATGTTTTTAACAATCTAATATTTAAATAACCAGTGACAGCACACAAATTATGGTTACTGATGGTCAACACTGAAACTTTAAACTACAATTAACATATGGAATTCAGGGATGTATGTCTCAGGTTTAATCTAAGGTAATAGTCTTTGATTTTAAATGTTTATGATTTAAACCCGAGCACTAATTTTTGGAGAAATCTTAGATTTAAGTTTTATTTGTGCTCCTTTTCTTTTTAAAGTGTCTTTATGTACACTATAGAATGTTTATTCAGTTTGTTTGTGAATTTTCACTTCCTTTTATGTTTTTTGTCACCTATATTGTTTAATATTTTAGTTTTAAATTATTTTCTTGCTTTAATTTCAAGTTTTAAATTTTCAGATGTGGAAATTTACATTTCTTATTTTGTGGAAGTTTTTCCAGTTTGATGAGCTCCGGATCAACCTATGATTGTCTATTAGTCAGAAACACTCTAACGATGGATTCCTGATATGATTTTTCCACCTTTGGTTTTGTATTTAAGAAGTCTAGCTTCTGAAGATAAAGTGAGATTTTACAAATTTTAAACCTACTTATTTTAAAATTTAAGCATTTTACAATATTTATTGTTACTATTTAATCTCTGTCTTTCAATTTAAATTTGTTTACTGATAGTATGTTTACTATCGATAATTCATGTTAGTTTTAAAGTTTTTACTTTGTAATCTTTGAATTCTTTGATGCAGAACTGCAAACAGTGGCGTAGATTATTTATTTTGATAATGAAACTTATTGTCTCTCTCATGAGCCAAGATATCATATCAATATATATATATATATATATATATATATATATATATATATATATATATATATATATATATATATATATATATCTAACTCCAAAAATCCAATTGTGTAGTATCAATATTTAAAAAGTGCTGGGATATGCTATTTTGAGCATACGGTAGGTAGATAAAATATATGCTACATCATAAAGATATAAAATTAGTTACGTATGCTTTACATAGCATAAGGTCATTATTAAGTGGTTGAATATACATATACGCTACGTCATAAGGAGATAAAAAAATATACATATCAATTACATACATATGTTACGTACCGTGAGGTCACAGTGCTACGTCTTTACTATGTAAAAATCATATGCACATATTGCAGAGTATGCATATATAATTATGCGTCACATTTTACATAGCACGTTACTTTTGCGAAAGTTAGTTTACGTAGCATTTACGTATATGCTATATATTAATGTTTGCTGGGTTCACACAGCCGATATTTGGGAAACCAATAAATATATTTTTATTCTGTAAACGGTAATGAATTTCTATGGTTAATGCCTTCTTCAGGAAGTACAATTTACTATTATTACATTATCACCAGAGATGGCGCTACAGTTTAAAAATATTTTTCGATCAGGGAAGGTTTGAAACATATGTTCGATTAAGAATTAAATTTTAAACAAAATTGTTCTTATTCCAAAAAGTCAGATCTGCAGTAGTTTTTGAGTTATTTTAATTTTATTGTCTAACTTTTAAGTGTCATATATATTTTTTAATTGCTGTAACTTTTTTAATCTTAGTTTTCGGATGTAGGTTCTTAGTAACTGTTTTGCCTGCTACAAGACGATTTACTGGTGGAAAAGTTTTTTTAATAGCACTTCCGATTTTACCGGAAATTACTTTAAATTGAGATATTTAAATGAAAATATCAAACAAGGTAATTTTATTTCTGAACAGTACATCTTGACAACAATATTTAAAATAGATGCACGAAATTACTTCCGTCTGCTTGAATACACATATCAAAGCGATGTAACAATTCCTCGTTACATGTCCTTAATAATGTATGTCTATTAATTGCACCAGCGCGAGCGTAGATTTTATTGTATAAATCTGCCATATCTTCTATTGGCTCTTGATATACTTTACCTTTAAAATATCCCCACAAGAAGAAGTCCAAAGAGGTCAAGTCTGGAGATTGCGCGGGCCATCTAACCGGTCCTGAGCTGCCAATCCAGTGCCTTGGAAACGTGTCATTCAAATAATTTACAACAATATTGGAGTTGTGAGGTGGGGCGCCATCTTGCTAAAACCAAATTTGAGCCCTGTTGTGGGGAACATTTTGTAAAAGTCTTGGTAACTCATTTTCTAAAAATCTTAAATAACGCACACCGATTAAATTTTCATGGTATAGAAACGGACTTATAATATAACCCTTCAAAAAACCACACCATACATTTATGCTGAACTCAGTTTGGTTTCTTGTTCGAATCATCCATCTTGGTTTGTTTTCCGACCAATATTTACAGTTATATTTTGTAATTGTGCCGTTACTGTGAAACTTACTTTCGTCAGTCCATAGTACATTTTTAAGGAAATTATCATTTCCTTCATAAAGAACAGAAAACTCACCAAGGGAGGTTAAGCGACGATCATAGTCTGTAGGCAGTAAATTATGTAATAAGTGTGGTTTGTATGGAAAGTACTTATTTTCTTTTAAGATTCTTTGGCACGACGATAGTGATACATTGGTGGAGGCTCTTATGTGTCGCAATGATGAGTGGAGATCATTGTTAACGGTTTGTAAAACTAAAGCCGTATTCTCCTGGGTTCTTGCTGTTCGTATTCTTTCACCTTTCAACTTTTTAAAACTACCATATTGTAATAAGTAACAACTTATTATAATTTGTGTAACAACACAAATTGGAAATGGTCTTGCCATCGGGTTGTGGTCTGTTTGGAAATTGTATTTGATACATACGTTTGGCTGCTTTTGCATTTTTATTGCATTTTCCATAAATTAATAACATATTAACTTTGTTAACATTGGTGTGGGCCATATTTTGAACAAATTCCTCCATGAATTAATAACATATTAACTTTGTCAACATTGGTGTGGGCCCCATTTTGGACAAATTTTACAAACGTTTTCTTAAAATGTTACACGCATGCGCAAACGAAAATTAAACTTCTGACGGTTAATAAATAAACAATTAAAAGTTATTCAATTGTTTTAATTTAATTTTCTCAATTTAAAATAATTTCCGGTAAAATCGGAAGTGCTATTGAAAAAAATTTCCCACCAGTAAATAATTTTCTTATAGTAGGCAAAAAAGTTACTAAGAACCTACATCCGAAAACCAAGATTAAAAAAGTTACAGCAGTTTAAAAAAATTAAACACTTCAGGGAGTTAGACAATAAAATTAAAATAACTCAAAAACTACTGCAGATCTGACTTTTTGAAATAAGAATAATTTTGTTTAAAATTTAATTCTTAATCGAATGGCATAATATGTTTTAAATCTTCCTTGATCGAAAAATATTTTTAAACTGTAGCGCCATCTCTGGTGATAATGTTATAATAGTAAATTGTACTTCCTGAAGAAAGCATTAACCATAGAAATCCATTACCGTTTACAGAATAAAAATATATTTATTAGTTTACGAAATATCGGCTGTGGGATTGTTAACTGAAACACACTGTATAATAGAAGTTAACTTTCAAGAAAATTTTTGGCATTAGTCACCCTTATTACCACTCCCACCCCAATTAAATGGGGTGAAAAAAATAAAATTGCGAATTAGTGTGTGTACAAGAACAAAAGGCTTCAAAATGTTTTTTTACTTCATCCACCCCCACTACCAATGTGGCATATCGTTTTATAAGTTTTTGGGGTAGGCAATTTCAAATATTGTATTTTTAAAGTTCCATAAACAATTATTTCCACATACTAGAGTGCAAATATAATATCAAAATTTTTCTCGTTGTGAGAGACTTGGATAGAACATTTGGATGTGGAAGTAGTGATTCCTTAGGCAGCCGTTTTAACATTTTAAAGTGAAATAAAATTCACTTTATCACGTTGTGTACATTTGTAATACACACGGTACATGGCAGTTTTATGCCATTAATCCTTAACTTTGTTTGTTATATACGATTTAATTTATATAAAAATGGTCTATTATACTGGGGGAAAATGTTGCCAGCAGCTTATTGAGTTTTTATATTTAATTATTGAGTTTTTATATTTAATTACTATAGAAATAAACATAATAAACACGCCACACATATTAAACAAAACAGGAAGGTATGTGGTTGATTCAAAATTGTTTTTTTATTTGCTAGATATGCATTACATGTTTCTGTAAGAATCATTACCGTTTTAGGTTAAATTTATCACCAAAAATACATTGTGGCTTGCAATGATGAATGTTTCACCATTTCGTCGTTTTTATGAATGTTTCAGTAGGTGTTTGCAGCATAATATTGTAACGTGTTTCCACCCTTAGGAAACTACCCCTTGCAAATTCCGTGGGTTCCAAAAATTATAACAAGAGATGTCCACTAACACACTTTATTAAATATTTACTGGATACTTCACAATACTATTAATAATTTAAATACACTTTACTGATTAAAATCACAATGTTTATTACTTTGTTTATCTTTGTACTCTTAACCTCACTTTCTATATTTTCTGAACTTTCTGAACTACTCGCCGAGAATGCGGTCGGTCTTTTTATACCTAATAATGACAGATCTCGATTGTTCTGTGATGACGCCACCATTCTCTAGAGAATTCCAGATGTCACTTTGGAATCTTCTGGTAGGTTCTTTTTCGAGTAGGTGCAAATACACTATATTCATTCTAAGGGTTGTAACACATTACACTGCCCCCTCCTTAAGCCTGAACGTCCCGGTCAGGCAATTCAGCCTCTTTCACATACTTCGCCAGTCTATCCAAGTGTACGATCTTCATCTTGGACTTTTTGTTTCGTTGAATACGATAGACGACATTATTAATTCGGGTAATAACAGTATAAGGTCCTTCCCAAGGAGGTTGAAGTTTCGGTGACTTCCCTTTCTTCCGCTGTGGGTTGTACAGCCAAACCAGATCTCCTGCCTTGAACCCTTCTGAACTACCCTTACGGTCGTATCGAGCCTTCATTCGGTCACTGGCTATGGTGATTTGGTCTCTAACCAGCTCATGAACATTTCTTAGCCGTTCACTCATTTCATCCACATAGCTGTTCACAGGAAGCTGTTCTCCGCCTGGTGTTCCGAAAATCAAATCACACGGCAGTCTGATCTCGTGTCCAAATACTACACGGGCTGGTGTTTGTTTCGTAGACTCGTGGATAGCAGCTCTGTATGCCATGAGGAAGAACGGTATGTGGAGATCCCAATCGCGTTGATTCTTATGAACCACTTTAGAAAGATGTTCTTTCATGGTCTTGTTATGTCGTTCCACCATTCCATCTGATTGCGGGTGAAGGGCTGTTGTTCGTGTTTTGTGTATCCCCAATAACTTGCAGATTTGTTGAAACACCCCTGACTCAAAGTTCCTCCCTTGATCTGAGTGCAGCTCCAGGGGTACACCAAACCGACATATCAAATTATCTACCAAGACTTTGGCGACAGTGACTGCTTCTTGGTTTGGAATTGCATAGGCCTCTGGCCACTTACTAAAATAGTCCATGGCAACCAGTATGTACTTGTTCCCATCCTTGGTTACTGGGAATGGGCCGGCTATATCGATCGCGATCCTCTCGAAAGGAGCTCCGACGTTATACTGCTTCATTGCACCCCTACTTCTAGTCTGTGGTCCCTTACTGGCTGCACAAATTTTGCAATTGCGACACCAAGCTTCCACATCTTGACGACTATTTACCCAATAAAATCGTTCTCGTACTTTATTCAGGGTCTTATTAACGCCGAAGTGCCCACCGGATGCTCCATTATGCACTTCCTGAAGTACTTTCGGTACTCGACACCTGGGAATCACTAGACGCATAACAACTTCCCTGCCATCCGGGCTTTCCCAAGCTCTCTTTAGCAGCCCGTTCATGACTTTAAATGAATCCCATTGGGCCCACAAAGCCTTCAATCCAACTGCCTTATCCGAAACATCCTTCCACGCTGGTCGAATTCCTTTCTCCTTTGCTCTCAATATAGCCCCAATTTCTGTGTCATTCAGTTGTTCTTGTCTCAGGGCTTCGGTTGTCCAATCGTCCGGAACCTCTATTTTAATAGTGTTGACGGCCACCGTACCTTGCAATTTCTCAACGTGGCGGCAGTGCTTGCAATCTTCCTTGCATGGTCTTCTAGATAAAGCGTCTGCGTTCTTATGAGATCTTCCAGGTCGATGTTCTATTTTGAAATCATACTGTTGCAACCGTTCTATCCAACGAGCCAGTTGACCTTCAGGGGTTTTCAACTGCAACAGCCATTTTAATGCAGCATGGTCGGTCCGAATCTTGAAATGTCTTCCATAAAGATATTTATGAAAATGGTCCACTGATTTTACGATGGCCAGTAACTCTTTCCGGGTTACACAATAATTTATTTCTGGTTTGGACAGCACCTTGCTGAAGTACTCGATCACTCTTTCCTGCCCATTCTGGATTTGAGACAGCACAGATCCGACTGAAGAATTGCTGGCATCAGTGTCTAAAATAAAAAGTCCTTCCCGTTGTGGGTACGCTAGCACAGGACCAGTGCATAGAGCTGCCTTCAATTTTCTCCATGCCGTTTCACATTCCGGTGTCCATTGGTACTGCACTTTCTCTTCTGTCAGCCGGTGTAATGGTTTCGCAATTTCTGCAAACCCTTCCACAAAGCGCCTGTAATAAGTGCAGAGGCCAAGGAAGCTCCGTACTTCATGAACGTTAGATGGTCTTGGCCAATCTCGTACAGCAGAAATTTTGTCGGGGTCTGTTTGTATTCCATCCGAAGACACCACGTGACCAAGAAATTTGACTTCTTTCTGGAATAGCAGGCACTTCTTCGGGTTCAACTTCAGATGGGCATTCCTGACTCGCCCAAATACTTCTTGAAGATTTTTCAAATGTTCTGTAAAGTCCTGTCCCATAACAAGCACGTCGTCAAGGTAAACCAGGCACGTCCTCCAGGTTAGCCCTCGCAGTACGAATTCCATCAACCTTTCAAAGGTAGCTGGCGCATTGCAAAGTCCAAAAGGCATCACGGTAAATTGATAAAGACCACTGCCTGCTGAAAACGCTGTCTTCTCCTTATCATCAGGATGAAGCCCCACTTGCCAGTATCCACTCCTAAGGTCTAACGTAGAAAACCATCGTGAGCCTGCCAACGTGCTTAACGTGTCATCAATTCGTGGTAATGGGTAACTGTCTTTCTTTGTGACATCGTTTAATTTCCGATAATCGACACAAAATCTTAATGTTCCATCCTTCTTGGCAACCAAAACTACTGGCGATGACCAGGGACTCGTCGACTCCTGAATGACTCCATCTTGTAGCATCTTGTCTATCATTGCCGAGGCATCTTCTTGTTTTGCTAATGGAAGCCTCCTAGGTGGTTGTCGAATAGCAGGCGAGTCGCCAGTATTTATCCGATGCTGGACTATGTCTGTTTTTGTAAGGGCCTCTGTATTCTTGGCAAATACTGAACTTTCCTTTTCTAGAAACTTGATTGCCTCCCTTCGTTCATCCTCAGATAAATGCTCCAACTGGGTACTCAGCAAGGTCAAAACTTCCTGGTCTATTTTCGTAGACGAACTTCCCTCTGTTTGTTCCTCGCACCTCGCTACCCATGTGACCGGTTCATAGGAGCCAATCGGTTTGCCTTTCTTAATTGTCACATAATGGGAATTTAAATTAACGACTCTAATTGGGATTTTGTCTTTAGTCCGGGTTAAGGTTCTCGCTACAATAATATTGGGTAGGGACTTAATCGATTCGTCATCTTCAACTATTCCAACACGGTACCCTCCAGGATTTCCTTCTAAGGCAGCATCGATCATTTGTTCTGAATGAGCAGGAATCTTGATCGTCTGTGTTGTTAACAACCTTGCTTTATGGAATTGGTCATCTGCGGTTGCCAGAATAAATTCCTCATTTCCAATTTTTAAGACTCGCTCCCCTACGTCAACAATGAATCCCTGCTCTCCCATGATGTCTAGACCCAAAATGAAATCATCCATAATGTCAGCCACAATGACCTTGTAATTGAACCTCAACCGTCCAACCTGCAGTTCCAAGTTGACCTCTCCATGGACCGCAGCCCTGTCCCCCGTGGCTGTCCGAATAATTACTCCATTTTGCTTCTTGTTAATCTGCAAGCCTGATATAAACCCTGGCCGCACTATTGATGACGTAGCACCGGTGTCAATCGTAAACACGCATTTTCTTCCATTCACATATCCTTGCAACAACAGACTACTTGGAATTCTTTGGAGCTGGGAAATCTTTATTTCTCTGGGGGCACCGCATTCCCTAGCCAGCACAGCCCCCTTGGTGCTGGCTATCTCTAGTTTTCCTGCTTTTCTTCAACATTCACAGCATTTACTCGACTCTCCGAGTTCTGCTGTCGACAGTCTCGTTTCATATGGCCCACCTTGCCGCAGTTGTAACATTTAATACCACCACTCGGCTTTCCTTTATTTTGCTGTTTATCCTGCTTTCCTAGGCCATCCAATTTATCGAATAGTTTGGTAAACATTTTCTGCATCTCAGTCAACATAGGGTTCTGATTCATTTCTGGTTGCGATTCTTCGAGAGTCACAGCTCGCACTCTCGACCTTGGAGTATCTCTGTAGGCGGCTTCTACTTCAAGTGCACGCACCAAAGCTTCGCTACTACTTTGGTGTCTTGTCAGCCTCAGAACTCGCCTGACCTCTTCGTCCCTTATGCCATCTAAAAAGGCCCCTACGGCTAATTGTTCCTGAAATTCTCTAGGTGCACTCGGATACGCCAGGTGTGCCAGTCTCTCTATCGCAGCTTCGAATTCTTGTAAACTTTCCCCAGCTTTTTGCATCCGGGATTTCAGCTGAGCCTGGTATAATTGCGCAAGGTGTTGATCGCCATACCTCAAGTCTAATGCAGCCTCCAAGACTTTAAAGTCCCTTTGTTTCTCAACTGGGATGGTTTGGAGCAACTCTGAAGCTTGGCCCCTTAATGCTAGAACTAATGCCATGGCCTTTTCCTCATTATCCCAATTGTTCGCACACGCTGCTGCCTCAAACTGCCTCTTGTACGTCGTCCAGGAACTTTGGCCGTCAAAAGAAGGAGGTTTTAGTTGCTGCCCTGATGATACCACCTGCATGTATTTTGTAGCATGTATTTTTTTATATACCTACTATAATGTTCAAAATAGCACCCTATAGTACTTTTTAAATATTGATACTAGAGAACTGGATTCTTGGAGTTAAAAATATGAATATAAATTCCTCATGAATTGTCCAGAAAAATTGATATTCTTTAGGAAATAACTGGAGGAGACATCAACTTTTATTTTTAAGTAGAATACCTCTGAACATTTTTAGAAAGTTAGATACTTTTATATTTTAAATATAACCATTTTTTACAAAAAAATTTTCATTCAAAATATAAAACTACTCGGCTCTCTAAATAAAGCATCCGACTTAAAAATAAAACTTGGTGTCAACTTCGGTAATTTTCTCAAGAAATATATTTTTCTGTATAACTTATATTAATTGTGTAGTATCAATATTTAAAAAGTGCTGGGATATGCTATTTTGAACATACGGTAGGTTGATAAAATATATACATGCTACATCATAAAGAGAGACAAAAAGTATATAAGTTACGTAGTGTAAGGTCACTATCAAGTGGTTGAATATACATATATGCTACATCATAAACAGATAAAATTAGTTACGTATGCTTTACGTAGCAAGTGGTTGAATATACATATACGCTACGTCATTTGTTCCATAACGTGAGGTCACAGTGTTACCTCTTCACTATGTAAAAATCATATGCACATGTTGCTGACATTGCGCAGAATATGCACATATGATTATGCGTCACATTTTACATAGCACGTTACTTCTGCGAAACTTAGTTTACGTAGCATTTACGTATATGCTATATATTTATGTTTGCTGGGATTCTTTCTGGAAATCTTTCATTATAAATTTCGTGAGCACGCTTTCCATTTTTACGACATTCCTCCGTAAATAAGAAGCATGTCAACTTTTTCATTATTATACACCATGTAACGCCACCTAGTGTCATTACGGTCTAATACCAATATTTTGGGGTATTTATTTACCGGGATCCAAAGATATAAATGCGTTAGTACGGCTTCCGTTTAGTAGAGGGCGTGAAAGGGTAATACTTCGATACATGAATCGATAAACGGTACTGGCAAATAGCTTTCTTTCTAGTGTGAACGTTGACGATATAAGACGCGTACCGCCCAACTTGTCTAAATTTATTTACTTATTTATTTATCAAAAATTTCACAAAGATCATTATGCAATGACATGAGTTCGTCGGTAAGCAAATTAATGTAAAGGTAAAATAAGAACATATAAGATCATATAAAACTTACAACTACACATATAAGAATATAAGACTTAATAATAACAGAAAAAAAACACACAGAACAAAACCTGTACCGTGCCAGCACAGAGCAACCCTGAGAATCGCGAATAGTGAATAGTGACAGGCCACCAGGGAGAATAAAAAGAAGTACAATTCAAATCAGATCGCTGGTAAAATATTCATTTAAGCTGTAAAAACTATGTTTTAAGAGAAGAGTTTTGATTTCCTTTTTAAATGTATTAATCGAATTTATGGATTTACAATTTTCAGGTAAATGATTGAAAATTTTTATAGGCATTATATAGCTACTCTTAGCCGTCGAGGCAAGTCTATGTTAGGGTAATCTTAGGTTGTCATTAGAGCGTAGCGTATAGTTGCTGACTATATCTGCAGTTGATGTATAATGATTAATGTTATTCTTGACGTAAATTGCACACTGAAGGATATATGTAGAGATAACAGTAAGAATTTTTAAGTCTCTAAACAGATCCCGACAGGAGTGTCTAGCGCCTTTAAATTTCATTGTATGAACTACTTTTTTTTGCGCAGTTAGTACCTCATTTATCCGATTTGCATTGCCCCAGCTGACAATGCCATAACACAATACTGAATTTACATACGAAAAATAGTATAAAAGCAAAATTTTTAAATTCACATACGACCTAAGTCTCCAGATGATAAAACAATTGAGTGAAAGTTTTTTTAGAACACTATTAATTTGAGAGTTCCATGATAACCTGCTGTCAATCTGGATACCCAAGAATTTTGTGTTATCAGTCTGATTAATGCTAGGAGCACCCGTCATAGTTCTGACCAGAAGACTATAGTTGGGAGCTGTAGTATTAAACATCACAAGTGAACGCTCAGACAAATAGGAAGAGATCCAACTATAGGACAGTCCCCTTACTCCGTAGTAATAGAGTTTCTGTTTAAGTAAGTCTTGGTTTACCATGTCAAAGGCACGCTTATAGTCAAAATATAAACCGGTAACGTATTTTTTGTCATCAAAACTTTTAATTATGGAATTAACTGAATTTAGTATGGCATCTTGCGTCGAAAGATCTTTGCGAAAACCGTATTGTGCATCAGTGAGAATATTATTTCTGCTGAGATAGTTCAGTAATCTAGAGTGAAAGGCTTTCTCATAAATTTTTTAGAAAACAGAGAGTAAAGAGATTGGCCTATAGTTTTCTATCATATCTGTCTCATTCTTCTTGTGTATAGGCTTAACTATAGACTTTTTTAAGTTGGCTGGGAAGATGCCTTCTTCAAAGGACCTATTTATCAAGAATGCAAAAACTGGAGCTAGGATGTCGGCAATATTACCAAGCAGGGAGCAAGGAACGCCATCCGGTCCCGCAGAATTTTTTACCGAAACTGCTTTTATCAGTGAAAATGTCTCATCATTAGTAATAGGAGTTAAGTACATAGAGTGGCAGCTAGCACCAATGTTTGCATTAAACTTTAATTTTGATTTTTTATTAGAATCATTGTTAATGTTAAAGCCAGAGGTAAGTTCATTGGGCGAGTTTAGAAAAAGAGCATTAAATTTTTGAGCTGCAGTTTGGTAATCCTGGATCATATTCCCTTGCACATCTTTAAAAGATGTGGGATAGGATTCAGTTTGAGTAGAATTAACATCATTGCTTATTATCCGCCGCGCGCATTTTGTTTTATTTTTAGCATTATAGTACATATTATCATTGTACTCCCTCTTACTGTCCCTAATGGCCTGTCTATGTTCCTTTAGTAGTGATCTGTATTTATTATTTAAATCTTTATCTTTGTTAATTTTAACTATTGTGGCTAAGTGTCTAAGTGTATCACCACGCTTAATAATCTCGTCGTTAATCCAGGGTTTATCAATGAACTTCTTATTTCTGTCAACTTTTAAGAGTACCAGGGGAAAACATATTACCAATATCTCAAGAAATCTAGTCGAAAATTTATCAAACATGTCAGACGCATCCCTCCCTAAGAGAATATTCTCCCAGGATTCAGATTCTAGATCATTTCTAAAATTAATATTATTTGCTGGATCTTTGAAATTCCTGGTATATTTAAATATAGGACTCTCATGTGCTGACACACCACAGGGAATTGAGACCATTTGCATGAAGTGGTCCGAGAGGTGAGTTCCAACATTGGAGACTGTTAACAGACTTAAGTCAAGGTTACAAAAGATATTGTCAATAATTGTTCGAGAATTACCAGATATTCTAGAATAATCTTTAATACAAGAAAAGAGGCCATAGCCACCTAAAATATTAGAGATAGACATAGCATGAGGGTTATTATTTAGGGGATCAAAATTTGTATTGAAGTCTCCACATATAATAAGAGGCTTATTGTTAGTACTGGTAATTTTATCAACATAAGCGTCCAGGTTTTGTAAGAACACAGACATATCGGCACTTGGGGCCCTATAGAAGCATGAAACAATGAAAGAGTTATATTCAGACTTTATTACCGCACTAGCACATTCGAAAGCTGACGTAATACCTTTAACACTTGACACTTTTAATGCCTTGTAATTCAATGTCTTTCCGGGCAAATATTGCAGTACCTCCTCCACGAATATCCGCACGACAGAAGCAGTCTGCTAATCGGTAGTTATCCAAGCATACTACCTTAATTTCATCTTCAGTACACCATGTTTCAGTTAAGGCAATAACTTCGGGATAGTCCAACGATTTTAAGAAAAGTGAAAGTTCAGTTGACTTACTGCGAATACTCCTTATATTGAGGTTACATACCCGAAAGGGTTTATGTACACTACTTGGATTAGTATTTATGGCTGAGGATCCACAGTTTCTAGTAGCATCCTCTTCTTGATTAAAAACTTAGACACCAAGGCACCTCTCGGCCAAATGTTACGCTGCCACGCTTTTTTGAAGTTTTCCTGGTTGATAGTAACCTTCATTGAAGCATAGCTTTCAGGAAATTTGGAAGTATGTTCCTCGCATACAACCTCAGGAAAGCTGCTCTGTAGGAGGGTCTTCGAATCTTCTGGCTTGGTGTTAGGTAGCAGGCGCGTGACATGCAGAGAAACTAGCTTTGGCACTGTCTTGACCATCTCATTTTCATCATTTCCGCCTACTACAAAACGGCGAGTTCGTTTACGCCTCGGCTGCTCCCAGTCTTCACTGGTGAGATTAGTAATCTCTCGCATTTTCACTGCAGTCTGTGCTTCTTGGATTGCAGTTTTAACGTTATCCGGTTGGAAGATGTGGCAGTTGTTTTGGCTCTGACCAATTTGATTTTTGACATTGACATTTAAAGGAATATTTACTGTTTTCTTATTTAAGTTGGTATCATTTATAGCCGCAACTTTGGTTGCATAAGTTCCAGTATGAGTAGCAGCTGTTATGGTCTGATTATTTGAATTCGACGATCTAGCAGTGGTTTTTATTTTGTTACCATCTGAGTTTTTTTCAAGGTTTCGGATTTTTTGTTCCAGAAAGACGATTTTTTCCTTCAGCAGGGAACAATTTTCGTTTAAAATGTTATACTTCGATTCCATTTCTTTTATTATTTGTCTAAGAAGTGAATTTTCAGATTCAATGAACACCATTTTTTCGGAGGATGACAGAGTAGTTTCGACGCTATGCACTTCTAGGTTAGATTTTATCTCGTGGCGGCACAACGGCGATTTAACTTTTAATGATTGTGCTAGGCACGCAGGATGAAATAGGCCATCACATTTTTTACACTTCACATAATCAATAACAGTTTTTTTACAATGAGAACACAAACTTTTTTGCTCCGATGCAGAGCACACATCTACATCGTTCGCCATCTTCGATTTTTGATGATGATTGTTCAATCATCTTAATTGGACCAAGCCGTAAGTTATTTTGTTGCTAAATTACCCTATGAGATAAATATTAAATGCCGCTCTTTCTATTGTAGATTCAGATTGATACAACGAATACCTTAATACAATGAGTACATGAGTACGTTATCTACATGAATACATGAATAAGTTACCTACAATATACAATATGCTATATACATAGTATGCAATAAAATACATAATATAGGTACATAATGTAAATTGTAACCGTAAAAAGTATCGTCACCAAGTTTCGTTATGGGTATATGGTAAAAATAGGGAGTTATCGCGGAAGATAACGTATGTACGTTAAACGTTATCTTTGGCATCTACGCTTGCGCATGTTTGTTTTTGTACGTGAAAACCAATACGCGCTTGCTTAGATGTCAAAAATAACGTTTAACGGCAATACGTTATCTTTTGCGATAACTCCCTAATTTCAAGGCGTGATTTTATGATTTTACAAATGGCTACTTATGGTACCTTATTTACCAGTAAATTGAGTTAAAGTATTAGTCGTACGGCTACTGCCTAACCTTCTGTTATTCAAGACCCTGGAAATTAATTTTGACGAACATTATCGACCGTTTTGATGCTACTGAATTTCCGGTAAGAAGATAAAGTTTTGGATTTTAATTTGGGAAGCCATTTTCTGGTAACGTTGGCGCAGTAACGGAAGCACGGTAACGAGGTCACGTGATTAGCTGCGGGGATTTTTGTTTATGTCATATTGTCGGCAGCCCAGACGAGAAGCTATAACCTAACTTTGCGAAAGTGCCAACTTCACTGTTTATCCAACTTGTTGCGGTTCAATATTAATCATCATCACGTGTCGTTTACCTTGGAGGACCTCCTGGTTTAGGACAACTGTCTTAATTTCAAGATAAGTGTATTTATTTTACTACCTTTACCCCTCTAACCAACTACTTAGATTTTCATAGCAACCACTGCCTCTGCAGGAATTATTTTTAAAGTCAGCAAAATAGTGCTATATATTCTTACGATCAAACTAGAAAGCGCTTAGCGATTAATTTCGTACATTTTACTGTTTATATCTTTCGTTAGGTACGGATTTAAGTCCATAAGCCGATGTAACAGTATTATTAGCGAATTTTTCACTGATTTTTTTAAATGTTGTAATGGTTTTATGTATGGTACTGCCATAAGGCCAGGAGATTAGCTCTCAGCTACTACCTCCGACAAAGTTTTGTATATCGTTTGGTTAACTCCAATTTTGCATTTTGTACCTTATTATTGACCTTGCGGTCACATGTTGAAGTGCAGCTGTACTTTGAACTTTCATTTGCCAGTAAATTGTCTGTGCTTAGAGCCCTATTGCTCAACATAATTGTCTGTGCTTAGAGCTTTATTGTGTACACACTCGGGTACTGTGCGTCACAAAATTTTGTTAATTTTAATAAGTGAATTTTAGATATAGGGTTACCACGAGTAATTTTGAAATTTTTTAAAATGTTATAGTTAACACTATATTTATGGTTTCATGTCTTAGGTTAATTGGTATGATAGTATAGTAACAGAATTTTTCTGGAGTTTTGGGATTATGCAATAGAGTATATGGTGCTAAGTGTTAAACAATTTGAAATTATATATAGCTACTAGGTTGTTACTTTCATAGTAGTGTTTTTTTACTTTGTACTGTACATTTTCCAGTGTAAATTCCGTGCTCTAGTAAAGTTAACCGCAAGGTAAGGTTACCGGTAATTCAGCGTTAAATTTTCTAATTAAATTAAAATTTATTCGTCAAAATTTACAGTGTTTTCAGTATTTCTAGCAAAATATATTGGTAGGAAGTTTGCTTCCGTGGGTTTATCCTGTCGTGGAATTGTTTATTGTTTATTTTACCTCGACTATTTTGTTTTGCTATCAATATTCGATATCTGCTTTTAAGATGTCAGCCTTCAAGTTACTCTCATATCATACCTAACGACAGTTCTTACTGATATTTTTTTAATGACTAGCCAAAAGTTTTTTACAACTGTAATTTAAATCCCGTCCTTTCTGTCGCACAACGCTGGAACAACTGAAATTACAAGTTTCAAATCGTGTGATTTAATTGGATATTCTTTTGAATTATTTTTGTTGCCAGGCTTAACTTTACTGGGGTTTGTTCATTATAGTCCAGTTAAAATTGGGACATTTTTTATGGTCTCCCTTGTGTAGAAAATTGTTTAGCGCTAGAGTCATCTATTGTTACTAAATTTAATGATAAGTGGTACTAACTTTTTAGCTTTGTCGTGTACGTTATATATTTAATTGATTTCAAAATCAACCAAACTGTCGTTACTAACCTAACTAAATTTTAAATTCACTATTAAATTATTGTTATTTTATATTCTTGTTTCTCTGGTGTGTGTGCTGTATCGTACCTTCCTTTCTGGCCTTTCTCCAAGATCTGGCGCCCAAGGCTTGAACTTTTGCAAACTAAAACTCAAAATTTAAAAAAAAAAATAAATTCTTTTACGACTTATTCACTCTTGGCCGCATTAGCAATACTGTTGTTTACGCTTACCCATTGCCCTTGGCCTCCTAAAAAAACTGGCTAGCCGAGCCTAATTTGTTTTGGTTATAGAGTATTACCGTTGTGTGTTCGAACACTTTAAGTGACCAGACGAATTAGTTTTGTGTCATACGGGGAATATACTTGTCTTATACTATGAATTAATTTGTAAGTGATAATGTCAGTTTAGGCTTATCCCATTTAATTTTATAGTAAAACTTCATAGCCAAGAACTCAAACACTAACGAGTTATTAAAATATTCCCAAGTCGACGTGAAATAATTACAACCATTGTTGCAATACTTAACTAAAAGTTTCAATTAGAGAACTGTCATTTCATTTATTTTGTTTCTCTTTTAAAATGCAAGGGTAACTTGATGTGAAATTTCTTGATAGCCGTATAATAATAACTGTAGATTTAAAATACTACAAGTACAATCTGTTTTTACAGTTTTTTTTTAAATAAATGTCCATAAAAACCCAAGCATAGTGAAATCAATGGATTCGTAAAAAAGGGCAATTTAATGGACACAAGGAGCCACCACCGTCCCATTTGAAAAAAACGAGTTATTTCAAAAAAACTAAATTACTTGCACTAAAATGCCTAATGGTTAATAATAGTAATTATGTATAAATATTTTTTTCTGTACAAACTAAAATGACAAAGTAAGTATTTTTTTTTTCATAGCAGTCTAGATCAAAATTTATAATTGCTATAAAAAAAAATAACAACTTGTCAGAAATTTATAAAAATCACCACACATGTTCAAAAATTCATTCTGAATCCAAAAATGTAATAATATACAGGGTGTTCTATTTGAAAATCAAAAGTTAGGGTTATTTTCTGCGAAAACGGAAGTGGTATTAAATTACTTCGTATGTCAAAAAAAAACCGCAGTGGGTATTGTTTTACTAGTAACATAATGTTAATACCGAAAGCCACCGGTGGCGCGCTATCCATTAGGCACTTGTCATATTGTGTCAACATGTAAGACTGTAGTTTGAATATTTGTACATTTATGATAAATAAATGAATTTTTGCATTTTAATACGCTTGAAGAAAAAATAGTATATATTACACGGAGTAGAACGCCTTTTTTTGTGTTTCGCCCAGTTTGCAAATCCTGGGCTCAACACAAGAAAAGAGTGCGTTCTACTCCTAGTAATATAATATACTATACTATTTTTCCTGAAGAACAAAATTTCTGATACATTTTTGAAGCCTTTATAAAAAGCTGCCAATTGATTACAAGTTTTTCTTTTTTAAATTGTAGCTTTTTGTACGCGCTTTACAACGGACCAAAGAAAAAACCTCAGATGTTATTAGGTATCTTTTCTACAAATAAATTTAGGTAGCCTATTTTATATAAATTTTATTTTTCTAATTTTGACTAAAATGACAAAACTGACGTAAGTATCAAAACGTCCAACTTTTCATAGCCAGTTATGAAAAATAAAAAACTCTCAAAAAGAAAAAGGAACAAAGTTTATTCAACACAAAATTGAATACCGAGTCCATAATAATTCTTCTTTCTTTCAAAATATGCTAATAAAACTTTTTCATTAACACGATTTACCTTATGCTATCAAATTACGATTTCAAATAATATATAACTTGGCTACTTAAATGACGTTTGTCAATTTTGACATTAAAATTATAATGCATAAAATAGCGGCAAAGGTAACTATGAAAAACACTACTTAATTTTTAAGACCTTTAAATACACCTATTTCATTTTCGTTTAAAGGGTTTTTAGGAGTTTAAAATTAGAAAAAATCTTGTATCTAACATGTTTCGAAAGACAATTTTATGTAACTCGTATTTTGCGGGATCTCGCTTCACTCGTTTCGCAAACATCCACTCGTTACACAAAATATAGTCAGTCTTTCGTAACTGGTTACATAAATAGCTATTAAATAACTGTACTAATTAGATGACAACGTAACCTTGTGACTTGTTTTAGCGATATCAGGCTGAAAAAATTTGTTTCACAATTAAAGCAGATGGAAAGCTAAACTTAGAAAAAGTAATTAACTGACACTGAAAGATTTACCGGTTTGCCAATGAGCAAAATGCATAAATTTTTTTGACATCACCGAATAATAGATCACTAAAAAGCGTTATTTTCTATGTATTTTTTATTTTTTTTTTATCGGAATTAAAGGATAAAAAAATAATTTAGTTTCGCTGAGAATTTAGACACGTTCAAACGAAGCAAGTTTCCCGCCATTTGCGTGTGACGTCATCCGGCATTTAGCATTGGCAATGTTTATTAGTATTATTTTCAACAGATATTTAATCTATGTACTTAGTGGTGGCAAACTATTTAATATAAAAAAGTTATATAATCTGAGACGAAAAACAATAGTTAATGTTGATAAAAATATTAAAATAATGCATTATGTTTACATATTCTGAGGTTAGGTATCTAAATCTAACTGCAGTAAAAGGATAAAAGTGAGCGTAAACAAATTTATTGTTACGAACAATGAATGATGCATCCTTGTCGCTTTTCCACCTCCAATTTCTGCACTGATATAATCGGTATTATTACCAAACAATTGCTCATCATAAACACGTCGATTTTCGGCAAATTGTCACTTTGAGCTTGCACAAAGTCGCTGTTCGTCATTTTTACCACTTAGATAAATTAATACACTAATAATTTTTACAAAAATAAACAAATCGATATTTAAAGGTCAGCAGACTAAAATTTAATATTTAATTAACACACAATTTAATATTTCAGCACTAGCAGATGTAAACTGTCAAAGCTATCAAACTTGTCACTTGTCTCCGTATTTTTCTAAATTTACCGCTGGGTGGATAAAATACGAAGCTGATTGGCTGTGTTTTTCAAATTAGCCAATCATATAATGTTATTTCTTACTGATGCGCTCCACCGGTGAATTTAGAAATCTGCGGTCTATGGATGAAACTAAAACGTTATGCCAGATGACATCAGTACCGTTTATAGTCACGTGGTTTTGTTTCGATAAAATTTGAATTTTAAAATGATTTTTTTTACAAAACAACTTTTTTTATAGTTTCCTTTTATTATATACTCGGCTTATATAATATGTATAATGAAAAAATAATAAATTAATGCATTTTTAAAATTCATGCATCTTGCTCATTGTACTTGAAAACTATCGCTACGGATTTGAATCGTCAGACATCAATTAAATAATCACGCTCAAATGATTCCTAGAGAATGAGAACATGATAATCTGATAAAATCTCGACAATTTTTTTTCGACTGATTCAATACTTCCTCCTATAAAGCTGCGAAGTAAAAATCTTTGAATGATATCAAACTGTCATATCATTGGACAATTGTTTAGTAAAAATATGCTAAATATTAATAAATAGGTAATGTCTAAAATACAACGTAATAATTTCTACTATATAATTTATTACTTACCTTTCTGCCATAGCACCACTGACAATGGTAGTGGCCGTAGTTGCAAAGGATAATTGAAAAATAAATGCAGCATAGATGGCTCCTTTTAGGGGATCTTTTAAGGACGGATCGATAAAAAAATCTCCCAATGCTATAAATCCATTGTTCATATCACTTCTTCCAAAAGACATTGCGAAACCAAAAATCCAGTATGTGAGACCTATTCCAAAGATACATTTAACCATAAATAAAATTGATTAAAAATTTTTCTAATTATGTTCATCTTTTATATTTGGCCGTGATATATATATATTTGTCCTTTGACGAAGATAATGTAGATTACATTTTATTAAAGCATGTTAATAAAATATGAAATTATTTGTTACGATTAGTTTAATTTTGGTATTTCACTTTATAAGAGTTTTAGGAATTAGTGAAATTGAAAAGATTCGTTATAATAATTATAAAAAGTGAAAATAAAAAAAGCTTATAATAATAATAATAAAAAATAATAATAATAATAATAATAATAATAATGAGCAGGAGGGGCTAACCGTCATCTATCTAGCCTTTGGTGAGTAGCGCCACCACTTACTCCAGCTGGGGATGCAAAATCGAACCGGCAGCCCTAGCGCATCCGGGAGGGGAGAGAGTCTTCCCCTCTGGTGTCGGTCGTGGGCTTGCTGGGCTAACCACCCACAAGCCCAAACCTCCGGTTCCTATTGGCCGAGGACAGGGCCCCCACGATCGACCCCGTTCGGATAGGGGTCAAGGGCAAGGTGGTGGGGCCCAACAAGATCGACAGCCCATTGTTGACGACCGCGACGAACAAGGACGCTTTGAGTGGACAGATGAACTGAGGGACGACCTTATGCAATGCTACGAAAGCAGTGAGCCCGCACGAAGGGGATACATGGGGCGAATGCATGTTCTGTGGTGTGCAAGGCATCCAGAACACAACGGCTTCACGCCACAAAACCTGCGTGATTATGTGTCCCACCTTCGTCGCAGGGGCTACGTGAGAACTGCTCCTCAGCCGATGAATGAGGTGGCCGAAGGTCCACCGAATGAACCGGTTGAGGTTGCAATCCCAGTCGTTCCACCAGTACCAGAGGGCCTCAGTACCAGAAGGGGGTTGCACAACATAAAACCCCCCGGGCCACAAGATCTGGCCAGAGTGGATGCAGAACTTCGTGCAGCGCTACCAGAAGAGGCTGACATCTGGCACATAAATTGTGCCGTGTATGCTGCCGCTCAACGCTTGTCTCAGGTGGAGAGGCGGAACAGTGCTTCTCCACAAGAGAGAGCGAGACGGCGCATACACAAGATGGAAGCCAAGATCCGGTCGGCGAGGCAACACGCATCCCGTATCCAATGTGTGATGGACTATATGGTGGCCAATAGGCCTTTCACGCCTAAAGTGCGGCGAGTAGCTGCCAACTTAAGACGCGTCCATCACACACTCAATGGGGCAGTGCTGCAAACCACCAAACAGCACTGCCTCGACAGGATACGGATGCTAGTGTCTTGTAAGAAGTCACTAGTGAGGCGGGCGAGGGGGCTAGCGGAAAATCAACTTTTCCGCAAAAAGCCCTCGCGCCTTTTCGAACCGCCTCAGCGTGTTGCTGAAAATCCGCCGAACTGCAGATCAGGTGGAAAACTTCTGGAAAACGTTGTACGAACAGAAGCTTCCACTCAACAGAGACTCTCCAGCCCTGGCACACTTTGAAACCTTTTGTCAAAGGTTTCAGCAAGCACAACAGGTGTGCCAACCGATAACCCCAGAAGAGGTTCGAAGAGCTCTTGAGGGCTCTAAGAACTTTGCTGCTCCCGACGGGATCAATAACTTTTGGTGGAAAAAATTATCCAGTACCCACCACCATTTAGCCAGAATTTTCAATTCCTGGCTAAATGGGGAGCAGCAAATTCCTTTTTGGGTTGTCGAGGGGCGGACAGTGCTGATCCCGAAGAACGGAGATTTGTCAAACCCAAAGAACTACCGGCCGATAACCTGTTTAAACGCATGTTACAAGGTGTTTACGCGCATCTTGTACATGCGAGTGCTCCACGCAGTTGAACCGGTTTACGAGCGGATATATGAGCAACGAGGGTCACAGAGAGGTGTCGCTGGCTGCAAGGAGAACCTGCTGATTGACAGGTGTGTCACGCAGGACTCCATGTAGTATAAGCGTAACCTCTCCATGGCCTGGACCGGTTACCGCAAGGCATTTGACATGACATCGCACGAGCTTATTGTACACTTGCTCCGATGTCTTGCGGTACCTGGTCCCGTAGTGAGATGCATCGAAGAACTGATGCCGCTCTGGAGGACTCGCTTTACCATTACATCGGGTAATGTCCAGACGGAGTCGGTAACATTCAGAAGGGGAGTATTTCAGGGAGACTCGCTCAGCCCCCTTCTATTTTGCATCTCACTACTGCCATTATCCGTTTCGCTCCGGAGAACCCGTGGATACAACTGCGGTACCCCTGGCGATAGGAGGCATAAGGTCACCCATCTGTTTTATATGGATGACCTTAAACTTTATGCCTCCGGAGAGAGGGACCTACACCAGTCCCTCAGGGTGGTACAGGAGTACACGCAGGCTGTCGGCATGGAGTTCGGCTTAGACAAATGTGCACTGGTCCACCTCAAGAGAGGACGATGCGGGAACTACGGAGAGGACGCGCAGCTCGTGGACGGAAGCATCTTACATCATCTAGATGCCGGAGAGTCGTACACTTACTTGGGTGTCGAGCAACGCTCCACCCAAGAAGTGAGTGTAGTGAAAAACGCTCTCCGCGGCAAGTATCAGCACCGACTCCGACAGATCTGGTCTTCAGAGCTGTCGGGGAAGAACAAGGTGTCTGCTACCAACATGCTTGCCGTTCCGATTCTTCTCTACTCCTTTGGAGTAGTGAAATGGACTCAAGAAGAGTTGCGTCAACTCGACGTAGGAACCCGCAAGAAGATGCATCTCAATAGGAGTTTGCATCCTAAATCGTCCGTTCCACGGCTATACCTCCCACGACATCGGGGAGGCCGTGGACTCTTGAGTTTGGAGAGCCTCCATAATAGGATGGTTCTGGATGGAGCCTGTAAGGTCATCAGGAGTTCGGATCCCCTCCTCTGCATGGTCCGAGACCATGAAAATGCAGGGGTATGAGCCTTTCTGTTTAAGGCAGCACAGAGAGCAGCCGATGAACTTGGTCTCTCCATCGACGTCGAGCGGGTAAATCGCGACTCTGTCACCGAGTTGGAGCCTGCTCGGCGAAAAGCCGAAATTAAAGCTGCAGAACACAAAAACTTTCTGCAGCTGCACACGGATAAGCCAATGCATGGAGTTTTCTATAAAAATATAGAAAACCTTGGCTTATCCGAAAGGCTGACCTTTGCCTTCTTAAGGTCAGCCGGGCTGAAGTCTGAGACCGAGGGATTCATAATGGCTTGCCAGGATGGTGTATTTAACACCCTCGGCTATCGTAGTCGTGTCATGGGTATAGAGGTCCCTGATGTCAGCTGCAGGGCCTGCCGCAGGGCGCCAGAGACTCTTATGCACTTGCTGTCGGCTTGCCCGACATATGCAGTCTCGGCCTATATCCAAAGGCACGACGGAGCATTACGAGTGCTTTATTACCATTTAAGGCACTCGTATGGGATAGACGAAACACCAGTGCTGCCTTACGCTACGGGGGATATTGAGTCCGTTGTGGGAAATGAGAAGTGTCTAATTTATTGGAACTACTCTTTTCCCACCGTCAGGCAAATACAAGCCAACAAGCCTGACGTAGTACTCCTCGACCATCAACTCAAGACAATGTTCGTCGTGGAGTTCTCGGCTCCCGCGGAGAACAACATTGTCTTGAAGGAGGAGGAAAAACGGACAAAATATCGAGATCTGCTCTTCGAACTCCGCAGACTCTATCCAGACCATACTGTTAAGCTAGTGGTCCTGATCATAGGAGCCCTCGGTGGAACGAGACACACACTGCTTTCAGAAGTAAAGATCATACCGGCATGCCGAAATTCGGCAGAGATCTTAGCCGGCAGGATGCAGTAGGCCATTATCCTCGGCTCATTACGTCTACTCAGGGCACACGATTCTCGGACCCAGTAGTCACTCACCCCACGGACGTGGGGAGTGGCTGCCGGTACTACCAGCTCCCCTCTGTGAGTGTCAGAGCCACAGAGTATACAGGGTGACTGGCTTTTATATATATAAAATAATAATAATAATAATAATAAAAATAATAATAATAAAAATAATAATAATAATAATAATAATAATAATAATAATACGGAGAGGACACGCAGCTCGTGGACGGAAGCATCTTACATCATCTAGATGCCGGAGAGTCGTACACTTACTTGGGTGTCGAGCAACGCTCCACTCAAGAAGTGAGTGTAGTGAAAAACGCTCTCCGCTGCAAGTATCAGCACCGACTCCGACAGATCTGGTCCTCAGAACTGTCGGGGAAGAACAAGGTAACTGCTACCAACATGCTTGCCGTTCCGATCCTACTCTACTCCATCACCTTGCGGTGGTGGGACCCAACAGGGAAGGATGCCGATTGATGACGACCGCTATAATCAAGGGCGCTTTGAGTGGACAGATGAACTGAGAGACGACCTGATGCACTGTTATGAAAGCAGTGAGCCCATCCGAAGGAGGTACATGGCGTGAATGCATGCTCTGTGGTGTGAAAACCACCCAGAACATGACGCCTTCACACCTCAGAATCTACGTGATTATGTATCCCACCTTCGTGCTAGAGGCTATGTCAGAGCCGCTCCTCAGCCACCGAACGAGCCGGTTAAGGAAGCGGTTCTTATCGTTCCACCAACACCAGAGGGTCTCAGTACCAGACGGGGGTTGCACAACATAAAACCCCCCGGGCCACAAGATCTGTCCAGGGTGGATGCAGAACTTCGTGCAGCGCTACCAGAAGAGGCTGACATCTGGCACATAAATTGTGCCGTGTATGCTGCCGCTCAACGCTTGTCTCAGATGGAGAGGCGAAATACTGCCTCTCCACAGGAAAGAGCGAGACGGCGCATACAGAAGATGGAAGCCAAGATCCGGTCGGCGAGGCAACACGCATCCCGTATCCAATGTGTGATGGACTATATGGCAGCCAATATGCCTTTCACGCCTAAAGTACGGCGAGTAGCTGCCAACCTAAGACGCGTTCATCACACACTTAATGGGGCAGTGCTGCAAACCACCAAACAGCACTGCCTCGATAGGATACGGATGCTAGTGTCTTGTAAGAAGTCACTAGTAAGGCGAGCGAGGGGGCTGGCGGAAAATAACCTTTTCCGCAAAAAGCCCTCGCGCCTCTTCGAACCGCCTCAGCGTGTTGCAGAGAATCCGCCGACTGCAGATCAGGTGGAAAACTTCTGGAAAACGTTGTACGAAGAGAAGCTTCCACTCAACAGAGACTCTCCAGCCCTGGCACACTTTGGCACCTTTTGCCAAAGGTTTCGGCAACCACACGAGGTGTGCCAACCAATAACCAGAGAAGAGGTTCGAAGAGCTCTTGAGGGCTCTAAGAACTTTGCTGCTTCAGGTCCCGACGGGATAAATAACTTTTGGTGGAAAAAGTTATCGAGTACCCACCACCATTTGGCCAGAATTTTTAATGCCCGGCTAAATGGGGAGCAGCAAATTCCTTCTTGGGTTGTTGAGGAGCGGACAGTGCTGATCCTCAAGAACGGAGATTTGTCTAACCCAAAGAACTACCGCCCGATAACCTGTTTAAACGCATGTTACAAAGTGTTTACACGCATTTTGTACATGCGGGTGCTCCACGCAGTTGAACCGGTTTACGAACGGATATATGAGCAACGAGGGTCGAAGAGAGGTGTCGCTGGCTGCAAGCGGAACCTCTCCATGGCCTGGATCGACTACCGCAAGACATTTGACATGACATCTCATGAGCTTATTTTACACTTGCTCCAATGTCTTGCGGTACCCGGTCCCGTAGTGAGATGTATTGAAGAACTGATGCCGCTCTGGAGGGCTCGCTTTACTATAACATCCGGTAACGATAGAGTCCAGACGGAGCCGGTATCATTCAGAAGGGGAGTATTTCAGGGAGACTCCCTCAGCACCCTTCTGTTTTACATCTCACTACTGCCATTATCCGTTTCGCTCCGGAAAACTCGTGGATACAACTGCGGTACCCCCGGCGATAGGAGGCATAAGGTCACCCATTTGTTTTATATGGATGACTTTAAACTTTATGCCTCCGGAGAAACGGACCTACACCAGTCCCTTAGGGTGGTACAGGAGTACACGCAAGCTGTCGGTATGGAGTTCGGGTTGGACAAATGTGCACTGGTCCATCTCAAGAGTGGACGATGCGGGGACTACGGAGAGGATGCGCAGCTCGTAGATGGAAGCATCTTACAACATCTAGATGCCGGAGAGTCGTACACTTACTTGGGTGTCGAGCAACGCTCCACCCAAGAAGTGAGTGTAGTGAAAAACGCTCTCCGCGGCAAGTATCAGCACCGACTCCGACAGATCTGGTCTTCAGAACTATCGGGGAAGAACAAGATGTCTGCTACCAACATGCTTGCTGTTCCGATCCTTCTCTACTCCTTTGGAGTGGTGAAATGGAGCCGAGAGGAGTTGCGTCAACTCGACGTAGGAACCCGCAAGAAGATGCATCTCAATAGGAGTTTGCATCCTAAATCGTCCGTTCCACAGTTATACCTCCCACGACATCGGGGAGGCCGTGGACTCTTGAGTTTGGAGAGTCTCCATAACAGGATGCTTCTGGATGGAGCCTGTAAGATTATCAGGATTTCGGATCCCCTCCTCTGCATGGTCCGAGACCATGAAAATACAGGGGTAGGAGCGTTTTTGTTTAAGGCAGCACAGAGAGCAGCCGATGAACTTGGTCTCTCCTTCGACGTCCAGCGGGTAAATCGCGACTCTGCCACCGAGTTGGAACCTGCTCTGCGAAAAGCCCAAATTAAAGCTGCAGAACACAACATCTTTCTGCAGCTTCATACGGATAAGCCAATGCATGGAGTCTTCTATAAAAATATAGAAGATCTTGGCTTATCCGAAAGGCTAATCTTTGCCTTCTTAAGGTCAGCCGGGCTGAAGTCTGAGACCGAGGCTTGCCAGGATGGTGTATTTAACACTCTCGTTTATCGAAATGGTGTCATGGGTATAGAGGTCCCTGATGTCAGCTGCAGGGCCTGCCGCAGGGCGCCAGAGACTTTAATGCACTTGTTGTCGGCTTGTCCGACATATGCAGTCTCGGCCTATATCCAGAGGCAGGACGGAGTATTACGAGTGCTTTATTATCACTTAAGGCACTCGTATGGGATAGACGAGACACCAGTGCTGCCTTATGCTCCGGGGGATATTGAGTCCGTTGTGGGAAATGAGAAGTGTCTAATTTATTGGAACTACTCTTTTCCCACAGTCAGGAAAATACAAGCCAACAAGCCTGACGTAGTCCTCCTCGACCACCAACTCAAGACAATGTTTGTCGTGGAGTTTTCGGCTCCCGCGGAGAACAACATTGTCTTGAAGGAGGAGGAAAAACGGACAAAATATCGAGATTTGCTCTTCGAACACCGCAGACTCTACCCAGACCATACTGTTAAGATAGTGGTACTGATTATAGGAACCCTCGGTGGAACGAGACACACACTGCTTTCAGAACTTAAGATCATACTGGCATGCCGAAATTCGGCAGAGGTCTTAGCCGGCAGAATGCAGAAAGCCGTCATCCTCGGTTCATTACGTCTGCTCAGGGCACACGATTCGCGGACCAACTAGTCACTCACTCCACGGGCGTGGGGAGTGGCTCACGGTACTACCAGCTCCCCTCTGTGAGTGTCGGAGCCACAGAGTTTAAAGGATGACTGGCTTTTAGGAAAAAATAATAATAATAATAATAAGCATCCGGCTACCGTGTGGTGTCGGAGGCCTGTCCGGCAGCGGGCTACCCGAAAAAAAAATAATAATAATAATAATAATAAGGGGGGCGAATTCGGACCGAGAGCCTCCACGCGGTGCTCCCCGGGCAACAGGTAGAGGTGACTCTGCCTGGCAGATGTCGGACGTGGGTCCCCAGGGCTAACCACTCTGAGGACTCAAATCTCTGGTTCACGACGACGACAGAGAACGGGCCCCTCACAATAGACCCCAGTCGGATGGGGGTCGGAGACACGTGGGAGGGGCCATACCGGACGGTTTTAATGATGACAACATTGCAATTGTACACGGACGCTTTAGGTGGACGAGAGGACTTCGGGATGACCTGCTTATCTGCTATGAGAGCAGCGAACCAGGATGCAGGGGGTACATGGCGCGGTTACACCAGTTGTGGTGCGATATGCACCCGGAGTACCGCGCCTTCTCTCAACAATATATAAGAGATCAGGTATCTTTCTTGCGTCGAACAGGCTACGAAAGGGCACCCCGTCAGCAGGAAGAAGGGCCAGCCGCATCACCACCGCGGCAACTTCCTGCTGACCTAGAGTACACCGACGACACTCTCAGGACGAGGGTTAGCCTTAACACCAGAGTTAACCCAAAGCCACAAGACCTGGCAAGAATGGATTCGTTATTCGATAATGAACTTCCAGAAGATGCCGACATATGGCAGATCAACAGTGCCGTGTACGCAGCCGCTAGACAACTCGTTCCCCAGCAACGCCTGGCAAGCGTGTTGGGTAAGGTCGAGAAGACTAAGCGGCGCGTACAGAAAATCGAGGCAAAAATTAAATCGGCGAGACAACACGCGTCTCGAATCCAGAGTGTGGTGGAGTATATAACGGCAGCTAAGTCATTCACGCCGAAAATTCGGCGTATAGTTGCCGGTATAAGACGACAACACCACACTCTAAATCGGACAGTGCTGCAAACCATCAAACAGCACTGTCTAGATAGGATTCGAGCACTCATGGCCATTAAAAAATCTTTGATCAGACGAGCACGGGCCATGGAACAAAACCATCTGTTCCAAATAAGTCCCTCTCGTCTGTTCCAAGAGCCATCGCGTGTTGTTGAAAATCCGCCGTCTGTTGAAACTGTCGAAGCCTTCTGGAAGGGAATATATGAGACTACGAGTCCATTCGACAGCGACACTCCAGCGATAGCACGCTTCGGGGAGCTCTGCAACACACTGTTGGGAGAGCAAGACGAAGTGTGCCCGGCGATCAGTACCGAGGAAGTTCAACAAGCACTTGTTGGCACTAAGAACTTTACTGCCCCGGGTCCGGATGGCATAAACAACTGGTGGTGGAAGAAATTTCCTTCCACCCACCGCCATCTGGCTCGAGTTTTCAACTCATGGTTGAACGAGGGCAGCCGATTCCGGGCTGGTTTGCCGAGGGGCGTACTGTACTAATTCCCAAAAAGGGAGATCTGTCCGACCCAAAGAATTATAGACCGATCACTTGCTTCAATTCCTGTTACAAGATATTTACACGTATCTTGTATGCCAGGACATTGAGGTCAGTTGAGCCGGTCTACAGACAGATAAACGAGCAGCGTGGTGGCAAGAAAGGTGTGGCAGGCTGCAAAGAGAACCTATTGATAGACCGCTGTATTACACAGGATTCTGTGCAATACAAGCTTAATCTATCAATGGCGTTTATTGATTACCGCAAGGCATTTGACACATCTCATGCACTATTGTTACACTTGCTTCAATGCCTTGTGGTACCTGCCCCACTAGTGAGATGCATCGAACAGCTGATACCACTCTGGAGAACCCGCTTCACCATAACATCTGGCGCTCAGCGGGTATCGACAGAGTTGGTAACATTTAGGAGAGGAGTTTTCCAGGGTGACTCCCTGAGCCCTCTCCTATTTTGCATCTCACTGCTGCCGTTGTCTGTCGGACTCCGCCAAACCCGCGGATACCAATGTGGTCCACCCAGCAATCGGAGGCATAAGGTCACCCATCTATTTTATATGGATGACCTAAAACTCTATGCCTCCGGAGAGTGCGAACTCCAAAACTCTCTCAGGGTGGTCCAAGAGTATACGCGGGCCATTGGCATGGAATTCGGGTTGGACAAGTGTGCAGTCGTCCACCTCAAGAGAGGACGAAGCGGGATATTCCTTGAAGACGCGCAGCTCGCAGACGGAAGCATCCTACGACATCTGGATGCCGGAGAGACCTACACGTACCTGGGTGTGGAACTACATCACATCCAGGACGTGAAACAGATTAAGGATACTCTCCGCGGCAAGTTCAGGCACCGGCTCCGAAAGATTTGGTCTTCCGAACTTTCGGGGAAGAACAAGGTGTCTGCAACTAATATGCTTGCCGTTCCGATTCTGCTCTACTCCTTTGGAGTAGTTAAGTAAACACAAGATGAGTTGCGCCAATTGGATAGGGATACCCGCAAGATGATTTATGTTCATAGGAGCATTCATCCTAGGTCGTCCGTTCCTCGAGTGTACCTCCCACGCCAACGGGGGGGCCGAGGACTCTTGAGTCTGGAGTGCACGCATGGCAGAGTAGCGCTGGGTGTGGCATGCAACATCCTCAGGAGCTCGAACCCACTCCTGCGGTTCGTGAGAGATCATGAAACTGTAGGAGTTGGCGCATTTTTATTTAAGGCAGCACGTAAGGCCGCAGATGATCTCGGTCTCGTATTCGACTCCAGGCGAGGAGGCCGGCGAGGTGCTGATCCAGAATCAGTAACCGAGCTTGCGCCAAATCGCCTGACAGCCCAAATCAAAGCTGCCGAGCAGAGAAATCTGTTCAGGCAGTACGTCGATAAGCCCAAGCACGGTGTTTTCTATAACAACATAGAGACGCTGGGTTTATCGGCAAAGCTGATCTTTGCTTTTCTACGGTCAGCAGGGCTAAAGTCGGAGACCGAAGGATTCATTGTGGCCTGCCAAGATGGTGTTATTAACACGTTGGTCTACCGCAGTCGCATTATGGGTGTGGAGGTCCCTGATGTTAATTGTAGTACGGCACTCGTACCAAGTAGACCAAATACCAGTGCTGCCTTACATCCCCGGAGAAATCGAGTCCGTTGTCGAGAACGAGAAGTGCCGTATATACTGGAACTACTCGTTTCCGACGGTCAGGCAGATTCAAGCAAACAAGCCTGACATAGTCCTCCTCGACCACCAAACCAAGATGATGTGTGTCATCGAGTTCTCGGCACCTGCCGAGACAAACATCATCTTGAAGGAGGGAGAAAAACGGACTAAATACCGAGATCTCCGGTATCAGCTCCGAGTGCTATATCCAGACTACTCGGTCAAGATGGTCGTCCTGATAATCGGTGTACTTGGTGGAATGAGGCCTACCCTGCTCTCGGAATTAAAGGCCATACCAGCCTGCCAAAAGTCAGCCGAGTGGTTGGCAGGCCAAATGCAGAAGGCAGTTATCCTGGGGTCCCTTCGTCTTCTTAGAGCACACGAATCTGGCATCTACAGTCACTAACCCTGCGGGAGGCGGAGAGCGGCTGTGGATAATTCGCTGGCGCTTCTCCCGGGAGAACTGTCCAGCATCGCGCACGCGAAAAAAAAAAAATAATAATAATATTAATAATAATGAGTTTGGAGAGTCTCCATAACAGGATGGTTCTGGATGCAGCCTGTAAGGTCATAAGGAGTTCGAATCCCCTCCTCTGCATGGTCCGAGACCATGAAAGTGCAGCAGTAGGAGCCTTTTTGTTTAAGGCAGCGCGCAGAGCCGCCGATGAACTCGGTTTGGTCTTCGACGCTGAGCGGGTTAATCACGACTCTGTCACCGAGTTGGAACCTGCTCGGCAAAAAGCCCAAGTCAAAGCTGCTGAAATCGATCTATTTCTGCAGCTACACTCGGATAAGCCATTGCACGGAGTCTTCTATAAAAATATAGAAGATCGCGGCTTATCCAAAAGGCTGACCTTTGCTTTCTTAAGGTCAGCCGGGCTGAAGTCTGAGACCGAGGGATTCATAATGGCGTGTCAGGATGGTGTATTCAACACACTCATTTATCGAAGTCGTGTCATGGGTATAGAGGTCCCTGATGTCAGCTGCAGGACCTGCCACAGGGCGCCGGAGACATTAATGCATTTGCTGTCGGCTTGTCCAGTATATGCAGTCTCGGCCTATATCCAGAGGCACGACGCAGCATTACGAGTGCTTTATTATCACTTAAGGCACTCGTATGGGATGGACGAGACACCAGTGCTGCCTTACGCTCCGGGGGATATTGAGTCCGTTGTGGGAAATGAGAAGTGTCTAATTTATTGGAACTACTCGTTTCCCACAGTCAGGCAAATACAAGCTAATAAGCCTGACGTGGTCCTCCTCGACCACCAACTCAAGACAATGTTTGTCGTGGAGTTCTCGGCTCCCGCGGAGAATAACATTGTCTTGAAGGAGGAGGAAAAACGGACGAAATATCGAGATTTGCTCTTCGAGCTCCGCAGGCTTTACCCTGGCCATACTGTTAAGCTAGTTGCCCTGATCATAGGAGCCCTCGGTGGAACGAGACACACGCTGCTTTCAGAACTAAAGATCATACCGGCATGCCGAAATTCGGCAGAGATCTTAGCCGGCAGGATGCAGAAGGCCATTATCCTCGGCTCATTACGTCTACTCAGGGCACACGATTCTCGGATCCAGTAGTCACTCACCCCACGGACGTGGGGAGTGGCTGCCGGTACTACCAGCTCCCCTCTGTGAGTGTCGGAGCCACAGAGTATAAAGGGTGACTGGCTTTTATGGAAAAAAAAATAATAATAATAACAATAAAGGGTACGGAAAGCGGACCGGCAGCCTCCACACGGTGTACCTGGATAGGCAGAGGAAACTCTGCCTGACAGATGTCGGACGTGGGTCTCAGGGCTAACCATCTTGAGACCCAGGTCTCTGGTTCCAACCAACAGAGAAAGGGCCCCTCACAATAGACCCCATTCGGATGGGGGTCAGAGACAAGTTGGAGGGGCCATACCGGATGGTCTCAATGTTGACGACGCACGCAATGTACAAGGATGCTTTAAGTGGACGAGGGAACTTCGAGATGACTTGCTGACCTGCTATGAGAGCAGCAAACCTGCGCGCAGGGGATACATGGCGCGATTGCACGAAATCTGGTGCGACATGCATCCAGAGCATCGCGCCTTCTCTGAGCAACAGCTCAGAGATCAAGTATCCTTCCTGCGCAGGACAGGCTACGTAAGGGCACCCCGGCAGCAGTAAGAAGTGCCAGCCGCACTTCCACCGCGGCAAATAGCTGTTGGGGAACATCCTAGAAGATACGCCGATGTTAACTTAAGGACGAGGGTTAGCCTTAACAGCAGGGCTACCCTAAAGCCACAAGACCTGACGCGGATGGACGCTGTCATCGATGAGGAATTGCCAGAAGACGCCGACATCTGGCAGATCAACACTGCCGTGTACAACGCTGCTAGCCAACTCGTTCCACGCGAGAGGACAAACAATGCCTCGAGCGGTATCGAAAAGGCTAAGCGGCGTGTACAAAAGATCGAAGGCAAAATACAGTTGACTAGAAAACACGCTTCTCGAATCCAGAGTGTGGTGGAATACGTAACCACTGGCAAGGCATTTACACCTAAAGTCCTGCGAACAGCGGCCGGACTCAGACACCAACACCACACTCTAAATCTGACAGTGATGCTCACTATTAAGCAGCACTGTTTAGATAGGATTTGAGCGCTTATGGCTATCAAGAAAAAGCGAAATAGGCGGGTACGAAGTATGGAGCAAAATGCTTTGTTCCGTACGAATCCTTCCCGCCTATTTCAAGAGCCACAGCGTGTTGTCGATAATCCACCAACTGTAGCCGATGTCGAGAACTTCTGGAAAGGAATCTACGAAACGACACGTTCGTTCGATAGCAACACTCCAGCAATAGCACACTTCGAGGCTCTCTGCCACAGAACCTTTGAAAGGCCAGAAGAAGTGTGCGCGGCAATCGGTCCGGAGGAAGTCCAGCTAGCTCTTGTTGGCACCAAGAACTTCTCTGCCCCGGGTCCAAACGGCATAAACAACTGGTGGTGGAAAAAATTTCCTTCCACTCACCGTCGTCTGGCCCGAGTTTTCAACACGTGGTTGAATGAGGGGCAGCCAATCCCGGACTGGTTTGTCGAGGGACGTACCGTGCTTATTCCCAAAAAGGGTGATCTGTCCGACCCAAGGAATTATAGGCCAATCACCTGTCTGAACTCCGGCTACAAGATATTTACACGTATCCTGTACGCTCGGACACTACGGCAGGTTGATCCGGTCTTCCAGCAGATATCCGAGCAGCGTGGCGCCAAGAAGGGCATGGCAGGTTGTAAGGACAGCCTGCTGGTAGACCGCTGTATTACACAGGATTCTGTGCAATACAAGCGGAATCTATCGATGGCCTGGATTGACTATCGTAAGGCATTTGACACAACATCGCATGAACTATTGTTACATTTGCTCAAATGTCTTGCGGTAGCAGAGCCACTAGTGAGATGCATAGAACAACTGCTGCCACTCTGGAGGACCCGCTTCACCATAACATCAGGTGCACAGCGGGTTACGACAGAACAGGTAGCATTCAGAAGAGGAGTATTCCAGGGAGATTCTCTGAGTCCCCTCCTCTTTTGCATCTCACTGCTGCCGTTATCTATTGAACTCCGCCAAACCCGCGGGTACCACTGTGGCCCACCCAGCAACCGGAGGCATAAGGTCACCCATCTGTTCTATATGGATGACCTCAAACTGTATGCCTCCGGTGAGAGTGAACTTCAAAATGCTCTAAGGGTGGTCGAAGAGTACGCGCGGGCCATTGGTATGGAGTTCGGGTTGGACAAGTGCGCGGTCGTCCACCTCAAGAGAGGGCGATGCGGGGAATTCTCTGAAGATGCGCAGCTCGCAGACGAAAGCATCCTGAGACATCTGGATGCCGGGGAGACCTACATCTACCTGAATGTGCAACAACATCACATCCAGGTTGTGCAACAAATAAAGGAGTCTCTCCGCGGCAAGTACAGACGCCTACTCCGAAAGATTTGGTCCTCCGAACTTTCGGGGAAGAATAAGGCGTCTGCCACTAACATGCTTGCCGTTCCTGTTCTGCTCTACTCCTTTGGGGCAGTAAAATGGACTGTAGATAAGCTGCGCCAACTAGACAGAGACACCCGCAAGATGATGAACATCCATAGGAGTATTCATCCTAGACCGTCCGTTCCTCGTGTTTACTTCCCACGTCATCGGGGGGGGCGAGGACTCTTGGGACTGGAGTGTATGCATGATAGAGTAGTACTGAGTATGGCATGTAACATCCTCAGGAGCTCGGATCCGCTCCTGCTATTAGTGAGAGATCACGAAATGGGCGCAGGATTGTTCAAGGCAGCAAAAAGAGTCGCAGATGAATTTGGTCTCGTATTCGACGTCAGACGAGATGGCCGGCGCGGTGCTGATCCAGAGTCAGTCACCGAGCTTCAGCCAAATCGTCTGAAAACCCAAATAAAAGCTGCCGAACAGGAGAATCTGTTCAGGCAGCATGTCGATAAACCCATGCACGGTGTGTACTATAAGAACATAGAAATACTGGGTTTATCGACTAGGCTGACATTCGCCTTTTTAAGGTCAGCTGGGTTTAAGTCGGAGACCGAGGGATTCATTGTGGCCTGTCAGGATGGTGTAATAAACACCTTGGTCTACCGAAGCCGCGTAATGGGTGTAGAGGTGCCTGATATCAACTGCAGGACCTGCCGTCAAGCGCCGGAATCGCTGATGCATTTGCTTTCAGCATGCCCGATATACGCGATTTCGGCCTACATCCACCGCCATAACGCGGCTTTACGAGTGCTATACTACCAATCTAAGGCACTCGTATGGGGTAGATCAAACACCAGTGCTGCCTTACATCCCCGGAGATATTGAGTCCGTTGTCGAGAACGATAGGTTCCGAATTTATTGGAACTACTCGTTCCCGACCTTCAGGCTAATCCAAGCCAACAAGCCTGACATAGTCCTCCTCGACCATCAGAACAAAGTGATGTTCGTCATCGAATTCTCAGCACCTGCTGAGACAAACATCGCTTTGAAGGAGGTGGAAAAACGGACCAAATATCGTGATCTCCGGTATGAGCCCCAAGTGCTGTACCCAGACTACTCGGTCAAGATAGTCGTCCTAATAATCGGCGTACTCGGAGGGATGAAGCCTTCGCTGCTCTCAGAATTAAAGATCATACCAGCCTGTCGGAATTCGGCAGAATGGTTGGCAGGTCAGATGCAGAAGGCAGTTATCTTGGTGTCCTTCGTCTGCTTAGGGCACATGATTCAGGTGTTTACAGTCACTAACTCCACAGGTTGTGGAGAGTGGCTGTAATGAATTAGCCGGCGCGGCTACCGTGTGGTGTCGGAGGCCACGGAAGCCCTGACCGGCAACGGGAAACCGGAAAATAATAATAATAATATTACCGAGAACACAGTATTGTGAAAGGGACCTTCGCAGTCTGGAGAGAAAGAAATTGATATATTCCCCAACATGAAGGGAAAAGTTCTCGTCAACGAATTCAATCTTATTAAGCCCAAAGAACTGCCAGGACCCATCAATAATAGATGATACCCCAGTGCTAGAAAGCAAAGAAGGGTTGGATGTTACCCCCCCTGACAACACAAGGCTGTTCCAGGGACGTACTATGGCAAATCATTTAGTATTTGGGCTTACCTATGGACATCCTAATATCCCAGTTTGTATGCTTTTCGGGACTCTTTTGGTCATCCCAATGTCACAACTCGGTATCAGATAAAAGTAGTACGAGGGACGTCCTGAAGGATATACCGTCACAACTCGGTATCAGATAAAAGTAGTACGTGGGACGTCCTGAAGGATATACCGGTGCTTGTACTAAGGACGTACCAGGACATCCCGGGATATCTTACGGACTGCAAATGGATATCCACGGGCAACTTAATTTTTCTGTTACTTGGTGGGATCCTCTACCACGTGTGTTTTCTTCTAAAACAATGTCCGTAAAATCAACAAAATAATACAATCCCAGACAGCACCGTATATTCTAAGAATATTCTGTAATTATGCAAAAAAGAATGAATATATTCTGATTAATTCTGGAATAATCCTGGAATATTCACCATGAATATGATAGTAATATTCATTTTGGAATATATATTCCCTCCTGGTTCAAGAATAATCCGTGAATATACTTTGAGAATGAAAGTATAATATTAATTGTTACTCAACCAAATCAACGTTTTATAAAAGCTTTTAATTTTTTCTGTAAAATGTAACTTAAATATATGCGTGTTATTATTTATTTTGATTAATAAAATATTTAATATGATTATAATGATTATATTTTACAATGATGTTATTCCCAATTTTAAACAAATGCTCAATCCATATTTTTGTTATCAGGTTATAAGGTTTGAGCAGTGTAGCCAAGATTAGACTTCAGAAATAAAGGCATACGTGCATGGCTTTATTTAGTATTTTAAACTACCCGCAATTTTTTCCTATTTACTATTTCATAACATAACCTTAATATCAGAATTTACGTGCTTGTTATTGTTGAGCACAGATCAAATTATATATACTATTTGATATTGTTGAGATACTTAAATGTTTTTATGTGTAGTATAAAGTGATAAGTGACCGATGAACAATAAGTAAAGTACATTAATCTTTTTTATAGGGACAATTTAACAGGGCATCACGCCACTTGTACATTTTCTTACTAAAATGAAAAGAAAAAAAAGGGGATAGAAATACTACTGGTACTGGCGCAGCTTCATAGAGAAGTTAATAGAGTTCTAAAACTCTATTAGACCATAATAATGATGATATAAATCAGAGACAGTTATTGCAGTTGAACCAAAGCTTACCAACAAATTCTTCACATTTACAAGAAAGTACTTATATCATAGCATCAGTCAAAATAATTCCCAAACTTTTAATCATAGTACTGCAGCACCACGAACTTAATAAGTAGTGTTCATTTAGAGACTATTGTTAGAAGTAATGTTTCAAATAGTGGCAGTGAAAGTAATTTATTGGAAAGCGATTCTGGCGAAAATTTTAATTGTAGCGCTAGTTTTGATGAGCAGCATGACACTGACATACAAATTTTTCATCGAGCACTACTTCTAGTCAAGCATTTGTGCAGCAACACGATCAAAATTCAAATTAAATTATTGATAAATTACGTAACTGGGCTAACATAAAATTACTATACTTCCTAGATTATGTGACTAGCAAATGATACCAAGACTTAGAGGCAAAGACAAATAATTTGTAGTAACTTTTATTACAAGTTTTCATTTTAATCAATCTTCTCTATTATTTTTTGTAAAAGGAATTAATTACTTGTTGGTATTTTTTTTTCTAGATTGATAGTATGTGTAGATTGGGTGGTAATAATTACAAGGGGAATGTTCACGATGCTTTATGAGTAAAGTAATGAGTGTGGACTTAGCCAAGCTTTACAGTTTACACGGACACAAAGACAAAAAAGTGTTTTCCAGAACAGCACTTTTCGCAACAGTTACAGGTACAGGTAATTATTTAACATAATATATTTGCTTACGGTTCGGATATATACTTGCTTAAATGAGGAATAAGCCTGTAACTCTATTTTTTGCACGATTTGAATATATATATTTTTTAAGTAGAGTGTCAAAAATTCTATGTGTAGGTGACAAATTTGGTTTTAATTCACATACACGGCCTCCTGCGAAGCGTTTTTTCACCAAAAACAGTAAATCATGTTAGCAATTTTTTTTTTAAACAGATATGATATATCCTTCTATTTTGATTTTTTAATGTAATTTTTTTCTTTCATTTTAATGAAACTTACTATCGAGACATATGGCATGCTGAAGAAGAATCAACTTCAAATAACTATTTGAAAAGAAATCGCTAATATGATTTAGTGTTTCTTGGCGAGAGGAGAGGAGATGAAGTAAAAACAAATTCCGAATCCTTTGGTTCTTGTACACACACTAAATCACAATTTTATTTTTTTCACCCCCTTTAATAAGGGGATGGGGGTGGCTAATGCCAAAAAATGTATGAAACCTTAGCTTCTCTTATATGTACTAAATATAAATTTTATGGGCTTTTACTTGCTTGATTTACATATTTACTCCTATTTAACCCAATTTATCCCTCAACCCTTCAACGTAATAAGATCAAAATATAATCTAGTTCCAGATCTCGTTGAGATACATATGTGTACCAAATTTTCAATTTTTTTTTGCGCTACTATACCACTGGACGTGGAAGTAATTACAAAATACAAAAATATGAGTTGACTCTTGGTTTTACCACTAGCTTTCTTCAATATTTAAGTTTAAATTCTAAGTAAAAATCCTCTAAAATGTTTTCTTTTGTTTTAGAAACAATGAAACGGACAGAAGTTTAGTCTTAAGATAGATTCAAAATATAAATATGTTCATTAAATATAAATAATTTAATTAAAAATTCTTCAACATTTTCGATATTTTATTTTCCCATATTTGTAGAATTTTTAGGAAGAAGGTACTAATATGCAAGGAGTGGAAAGTTTTCAGATGATTACTGATATTATTTTACATTTTAATTTTTATATAATTTAAATCGAAAAGTAAGATAATCAAGCATCAAGCTGAAGGAGCTGCTATAAACAATTGCGAGCGTCTTCCCTCATCCAGGTGCGTTGTGATGATGTATTAGTTTTATTTCTGCTTTTACCAAAAGTGACCCACGTATACCAGAGGGCTTCTATACATTCTCACGGGAGTATTCCTCAAACCAGCCTAAGGGAATATCCTATATAAACCTAGATTATTCCAGGAATATAAATATATATTCCAGGCAAAAGCTGTGAATATGTTTGAAACATATAAATATTTCTAGTTATTCCTGGAATAATTTGTGAATATTCTTAAAGGAATAAACTAGGTTTATGTAGGATATTCCCATTGGCTGATTCTAAGAATATTTCCTGGAGAATTTATATATTCACGGCCTATTTTAAGAATGATTCGTTATTCTCAAGAGTATATTCCAGGTATATTCTAAGATTATATTGTGCGGTCTGGGATTATCCAGTATTTTACTGGAAAATAACTTCTACGCCTGTGACTTTTACGTTATAGGAGAGTAGAGGATATTTTCGAGTAAAATACTGGATAATTGCATCATTTTGTAGATTTTACGGACATTGTTTTAGAAGAAAACATGTTGCAAAGGATCCCACCAAGAAACATAAAAATTTAGAAACAACCAACATGTAGACGATAATGTTATTCTTAAATTTAAAAAAATTGAATTGTAAACCCAAGTAGCACAAGTAATCGTATTTTGGTTATCATCATGTTACAGTAGCTAAAAATGATTTCTATTTGGTTATAGTGGCGATTATTAAAGCTGAATTATTACGTTCTGAAGACGTACTGGTGACGAAAATGGGAAATCATATCTTGGTCATCAAAACGCAACTGGAGCCAAATGGCCATAACCCATAACGCATGCGCAACTCATTTGGCTCTCTTTTTGATTTTTGTGGCTGCATTATTACCTACTAGCTATGAAATGGCTCTTATGGCGAAATCTACTTCACCGTGACTAAATCATGTCTCAGGCATAAAATAAAACAAGAACACTATATTATGGCCATCCTTTGGCTTTAAGCAAATATGTTGTTAGATAAAATGGACGTATACTTTGTTCATCTTTAAAATTGCATATATGGTCAATCATAATTGCACATATGGTCAATGCACGCATTTTTTCTGTAAACTTATATAAAATACTCATAAAAACAAAGGGGCCTCCAGAAATCTCTAAATTTTAGGTACAATTAAATTAATTTGAAATATATACATACAAACGTTTTGTAATTTCAAGAAGTACAATCGATGGTAAGGTTATTAAAACTTATTAAAATATCGAATTAGTAAAAATCAATGCGTTATTTTATAGATATAATTAATAAAGTATTGAAAATAAACGTAATGGCCATCGTCCGAGTTCTTCTTGACTGATAGAAAACATGGCGGCAAGTTGTCATCATTTGGCATCATATTTGCCAAACTAGGTATTACAGAAAATTGTCTGAAAGACATAACCTCTCTTTTTTACGTTTGTTTTGATTGCCTTTGTGTAGAATGGGTTATTTTGTATTTTGACCTTTGTTGCTCCAACGTTTTTACATTTCCTTTCTCCAACCAAATTAAAATTTGTTACTAAAGTTTCTGAAAATATGTACCTATTGCGTGATGCATGGACGAAACCAACGAGGAGCAAATTTGCCTTAGTGCAATTCCTTTAAGTTGGAGGTAGTAAGTAGCCAACTGTACTGGTCAAATACAAAAGCATACATACATTTTTGACGAATCCGCAATCAGAACCAGACACAAAATACAGAAGATAAGTTGACACTTTTACTTTAATAATAGTCTTCATATTTATACCTATTAATGCATAAGCTTAACAACGAAAACATCCCGTATCCCGTGAAAAGTGTTAATTATATGTGGAACTCTACCCATATTTTCTTTTACATTTCATTCTTATTCTTCTGTTGATATAAAACTTATTTGCATATGTATAAAGTTTTCAACATTATCAATACTTGTTTTTGGGTTATATTTTTATGTTGCCATTTGGCCTTAATTTAGATTTTAATGTGTACAAAATTTCAGTCATTATTCGGCAATAACAGCTAAGAAAACCGCCAGAATAAAGCCTAACTAATATAGTCAAATTTCAGGCTAATTTCTTAGTAATAGTTTGGATATCATCACTATATTAATAACAAAAACCATGTCAACATATTCTAGCCATTTTTATAGCTAGAATGGCAGTATTATTACTTAACATTGTTGCTATTTAATTAGGTATTTTCTCATATATGACCAGTATATAGCTAAAAAGGGATCATCATAACTATTTCGTTTTTAAATTTTATGCTAAACCACTACTAAAATAAGATGACCAAAATATAACTAAACAAGAGCCTTAGAAACGTTTTAGTAGCTAAATTTTGGTTATTTGAGCTAAATAGCATATTCGTGCTACTTGGGAAGATTTTTAGAATTTTTGTCAAATATGCACATTTTTGAAATATTTGCACTTACGATTCGGTTTATTAACCATCGTCAAAGACACTACAATTTTATAAAAAACCAGAAATATTTTGTATGTATGGAATTAAATGCTACTTAAATAATAATAATAATATTTTATTAATAGAAATAAGCTAAACACATTCAATATTAAAAAACATTTGTAATTTTAAAAAGCAAACTTCTTAGAAAAATGTAAAATAAATACCTATATTACTTTTGCAAATTTAATAATAGCCGAACGTAAATTTTTAGGATGTAGCGCACTCCTACTTCTCTATGCTCTTCTTTGCCTTGCTTCTCTCTTTTGCACTTCTCAAATAATCTTTTAACAGCTTCTCTGCTTCGTTTTCCATAATATACTCATTCATGGGTGCAGCTAAAATAAACGAAGTTATTATTATTTGAACCGCTATTATTAAAAAATATATGAAAAGCGGACAAGATAAAAAAATAGAAATTATTGAAGGATATAGGTATGACCTATATGACCTCAGTGAATAATAATAATTTACCGAATTATAAATTAAAATCCATAAAGTACACTATAGCAAATAGAATTTCAAAATGAAAGATTATAATAGGTCTCTGTATTTTCATGCAGTCTGTCCATATGCGTTCGGCCTGATATTGTATCATATCTTTCGTTTAAAAGTGTAATAAAACTTTCAGATAATTATCTTAAAGCACAATATCTACTTACTTATTTTCATCCATGGTTGCTAGTTGGTTTTAAAATTATTAACTAAGTAAGCACATTATTTGCCGTCATTCTTAAATTCAATTTCAACAGGTTTATTGTCAGATTTGACAATACTTTCACGTGATTCGCATTTTCTCTCCAAGTTCATTTCAGTATTCAATTCTTGAGCTAAATTAATATTTTATTTTGTTGGTTTCTCAGTGATTCTAAAATACGGGAATGTGTATAAATCCTCATTTTTTTAGCTTCCTTTGGCATTCTGAAAGTATAAAAAATCGTATTAAATTTTCGTGGTTTCGAACACGCCATTAAACTAATTAAATATTCAATCATAATCAAATAAGTTTTTCATAACATGAAGTTTAATAAGTTATGTTATATTTTTATACATTTTACTCACTTTTTATAGTCTGGAATGAAGACACTCAAATAAAGCTGAACTAAATAGATAAAACACAAAAATACAACTTTAAAATATTTCATACAGCCACTAACAATAATTATTATTTAAATATTTGAGAAAATAAAAACTAATAAAGCATGGTTGCCGTGTGTTTGGGGTATTTTCTATTTGATTTGTTTGGCCTCCAGTTTGGCCGTCCGGAAGTCAAAATGACGCTTTATTTAAATATGTTAGAAACCTAATATTAGGGTACATTTTAAGGAGATTTAGAGCTCTTCATCGGATATCCATTCTTAATTCCGATGTTAGTCGACATAGTTAATGCCAAAATGGAACCTATTCCTGATAGGCAATCATAGAAGGATATCCTGGGTCGTAGTAAAATGTGCTGTCTTGAATACGTCCTTTAGAACATCAGTAATTACTAGCAAATCGGCAACCCTGTTGTTGAGAAAATGTAGTACATTATAAATGTACTACATTTTCTCAACAGCAGGGTTGCCGATTTGCCAGTAAAACTGCCAGTGTTAAGATAATGTCAGTAATTTGTTTTTAAATAAATACAATATTATTTATCTAATTAAAATGTTAAATAAAAATTATTTATTATTGAACGATTCATTTATTATTGTACGATATAATCGTACAGTAAAGATGATACAGTTGACTAGGGTGCGCATGTGCGTGTATGTGGGAGAGCTAGGAGGGAGCGTCAACTCACTCTATTGTAAGACGCTGTGAGAAAGACACGTGCAGAGCACCTCGTTAGTTAATATATTTAGTATGTATATTTATAGGCAATAAATTCTCATTAGTTAAAGTAAAAGAAAGTTTTCTCTTTTAAATGATTCTCACCTTAACATGGTAGCAGAGGTCCGCGGTTTGTAAGTACCGTTATTTTTACGTATCCCGTGTACGAAGGAAAGCACGTGTGATAAAAAATGGCGAAAAACGGTAAAGTAGTGATACCTATGTTTGATGGAGAAGACTAAAGTATGTGAATAAAACCTATTACGTTATTTTTGAAACTTAAAAAGTGTGATGAAGTAATAAAAAGAGCAGAAACAAGCCCAGATAAAGATGATTGGGATGGAAATGATTTGAAAGCTATGAATTATATATACAATAACAAATAAACAGTTGGAATTTGTAAGTGATAAGTTAACGGCGTATGAAATAATTAAAAAGTTCGATAGTTTATACTTGAAAGAATTACCAGCATTGCAAATAGTGTGCTGAAATAAATTGGAAAAATTGAGATTCGGCAACATTTTTCAGTGATTTTGAAAAGTCAGTAAATGAGTTGAAAAACGCGGGTGCGAGTGTGCCTGAAAAAGAAAAATTAAATTACATGTTGAACACTTTTCCCGAATCGTACAGTTATATTGGTGATTTGATTGATACGTTAAAAGAAGAAGATCAAACTGCGGACTATGTGAAAAATAAGATTCAAATGGCTGAAATGAAAAATCCAAAAGACGAAAATTCTGGAAGAAAAAGAAATGCATTCATGGTGGACGAAAGTCGACAGGATCGAAAGTGCTTTCAATGTTAGACCAGGGAAATTAGATAAAAATAACTAAATTTTGAAGTACAGCTCGGATCAAGATGCGGTTTTCGACATCGTTTTCGGAAAAATATTAGGAAAAAAGTCTACATATAGTGAATAAGCCGTTCGAAGAAAATTGCATAGGGGGTGCATAAAATGCATCTAAAGTGCATAATTTTTTGAAAAATTCTATAAAGTGATAGAAAGCCGTGAAAATCTTGTGGGAATCGCTTCCCGGAGGCTTTCGAGGTCGCTGACTCCAAATCTGACATCGAAACAGGGATGTTCGGGAGTCTTCGAAAAGAAAACAGTCTTGCACGTTTTCGATCATCATGCACCCGTGAACTAGTACAGATATACATTGAAAAATTCCTTTCGTTTCGGAAAAGGTGCGAATATTATCGTCGACAAATCAGAGAGCCTCGATGCCGATCGGGCTCAATATATAAATAGTATTACTATATATTCAGGTAGCAGCAGCTGCGCAGTATAAGTGGCAGCATCTGTGTAACGTATTTCTATACTTAATGAGAGCGTCCCCATCAGTGCGTTAGTGTTGCTTGATTATTCTAAAGTGTTTGATACGATTAATCACAATTTATTTCTAGCAAAATTGAAATATTATAACTTTATTAATAGTGCTTTAAAAATACTTAAATCTTACTTTAGTAATCGCAATCAGAAAGTTGTAGTCAAGAATGCCTGTTTCTCTGACTCCAAGATGCTTGAATCTGGTGTACCGCAAGGGTCCATTTTGGGGCCGCTGTTATTTATACTAGATACTGCTGATTTTTTTAGTATCTTAAAAACTTGCAGATCGCACTTCTATGCTCACGATATCCAGATTTATAGCACATTTGATTCATCACAGATTATGCAGTCCATCGATAACATACACCAAGACATAGGGAACCTTGTAACTTATTCTTCTCAACATTGTTTAAAAATTAATACAGCCAAATCCGCTGAGCCGACGAGCCACCCTCGAGCATCCCTGGTAAGTTTCGATGTCAGATTTGGACTCAGCGACCTTGAAAGTACCCGGGAAGCGATTTCCCCGTGATTTTTGGACACTTTGATTTTTCACTCGATTTCACCCCTTCCCACCCCCTAAGAGCCACTCCCGAGGGTCTCTGATAAGTTTATATGTCAGATTTGGACTTAGCTACCTCGAAAGCCCCCGGGAAGAGATTTCCACGAGATTTTCACGGCTTTCTATCATTTTCTAGAATTTTTCAAAAAATTATGCACTTTAGATGCATTTTGTGCACCCCCTATGCAATTTTCTTCGAACGGCTTATTCATTATATGTAGACTTTTTTTCCTAATATTTCTCCGAAAACGATGCCGAAAACCGCATCTCGATCCGAGCTGTACTTCAAAATTTAGTTATTTCTGGCAAAGATCTAATTTCCCTGGTCTATGTGGCGAACTTGCATATACAGAGAGACTGCAAAAATGGCGATCAAGCGGCAAGCGCGAGAGGCACATGGCGTTCATCACGAGGCCTCTCCGGCCTCATGATGAACGCCATGTCGCCGGAAGAGGAAATAGCAGATGGTGCGACAATTTTCGTGGAGAGCGCGGAGCAGGTGCATATCATGTAAATCAACAAGGAATGAGCGAGTAAGATTATTTTGAAGTGAAAGTTCGTAGGCCTCTGGTTATCAGCATGTATTATAGATATGGCACAATTTCAATAGGGATTATTTTAATATGCTGTTTTACATATGTTCCAAATTGTAATTAAATATTTTAAGTCTAACAGTGTTTACAAGAAACGGTATATACGCACACATACATATATACGCACACACTCACTTACGGACGTAAAGACATTTTTTTTTTCGATATTTGAGTTCAGTCTGCTGTGAAACGGATATCTCTACAAGAAATTTTTTTTCTACGATGATTATTAAATTTTTTTTGCAATTTATAACAAATTTAAAATAAAGTAGAATAGAGTCAAAAGATATACAATTCATTACTGAACCATAATAGATACGAAAAAAATTAATAGAAACATTATTGTAGAAAATTTAGTCAGCTTTATTTTGCATATAGCCACTCTTTTATCGTTTTAGAGATATGAGCGAGAAACCAAAAACCAGGACCTTCTTCGTGTCCCCCTGCAAGTTGTGTAATACACCTATGGAAGTAAATTTGAAAATTGAAAAGTCAGATAATTGTAAAAGAGATATTAAATATAGAAAATTAATTGGTGCTTTATTGTTCATCGACAAGGCCCGATATAAGTTTCATTCTAAATTATTTGAGTAGATTTCAAAATAGTTATAATGAAAAACATTACAAAATATGCTTTGAGAATTTTGAAATATTTATATTTAACAAAGGATTTAAAATTGATTTATAAAATAAATGAAAATGTAAATATTATTTACTGTCATATTGAGCCGACTGGGCTGGTGATAATTCGGACAGAAAGTCCACGACTGGTTATGTATTTAGATTATTTGGATATTGGAAATCGAGAAAACAAACGAGTGTAACAAAAGCTTCGACATTTGCAGAGTATGTAGCATTGTCTGAAGCGGTGAGTGAATTGAAGTTTGTAAAACAGTTATTGAAAACATTTAATGTAAGGTTAATAAAGCCGATTAATATTTACGAAGATAACTCAGGTGCAATTGATATAGCAAAGAATGGTAATTTTACAAAAAATTGCATATTGAAGTTCATTATCATTATGTACATTAGTGTGTGGAGGAAGATACGATTGATAATGTTAAGATTGATACGGATGAAAATTGTGCTGATATTTTTACAAAAGCCTTGTGCCGAGGAAAGTTCGAAAATTTCGTAGTATGCTGAATTTAAAATAATATAAGTACAATATAAATGTAAGGAGGCGTGTTGAGAAAATGTAATAGGTACATTTATATTGTACAGTAACGATGATACAGTTGAGTAAGGTGCGCACGTGCGTGTATATAAATGATGTATGTGGGAGAGCTAGGAGGGAGCGTGAACTCACTCTATTGTAAGACGCTGTGAGAAAGATACGTGCTGAGCACCTCGTTAGTTAATATATATAGTATGTATATTTATAGGCAGTAGAGCCTCATTAGTTAAAATAAAAGAAAGTCTTCTCTTTTAAATGATCCTCACCTTAACACGCAAGAATAAACACTATTGCTGTCCCCGTAGTTATTTACAGCTTTGAAATTGTCCATTGGCTTCGAAGCGATATCGTGAGAATGGTCAGGAGGATGAGAAAAATTCTATTAATGGACGGAATTCATCATCCCAAAACAGATCTACATAGATTATACGTTAAAATAGAGAACCGCGGCTGTGAATTAATGGAGCTAGAATCTGCTTATGACTTCTCTATGGTAAGACTGGGTGCGTATATCTGACAGGCGAACGACAAATTCCCACGGCAGGTTAAAGAGCATATTATAAGGACAAGCAGTTATATTTCATCTCCAGTAGGAATACCTAGGAACCGAAGCCACTGACCAGAACGCCAAGAAGAAAATTTAAACCAGTATCGAAAAGATAATTAGAAGTACTTTGCGGAAAGCCGATACATGGACAATTCTTCCGTGACCTAGACTGACCAGCAGTAGGCAAAAAGTCAAGTATAAATAAAGACCTCCAAATAGAAGTTACCAGAATGTGGAATGTGAAGACCACAGTCGTCTCAGTGATTCTACAATGACTGACAGATCATCCAAACGTACAGAAAATCGCACTATTAGGAGCCGCGCATATTGGGTACTTTTCAATAATCGCCGGTGGTGAGCACACCGATCTCGAATGAAGTTCCTCACCGAGCCGTTTCAAAATTAACCGGTCACCAAAAATAAGTTGTTTCTAAATTTACCAGTGCGATCAGCTGTTTCAACCAGTGAGGCACAACATTCACCAGAGTTTTGAGTTGGAATTTCCGTAGAATCTCGGTGTTTTTAATAACCTCTCTTTTATTTTATTGTTTTAGTTGTAATTTGTTTATTTATTTATAAAAAAAAGTTTAAAAGTTATCAAAATAGAGTCCTGAAAACCCATATTAAATGAAAAAGGTCATGATAATTGAAAATAATGCAATGCTGCAAAATGTACATTTCAAACAGTTTAAATCTTTCAGCAAACAAAACATCAAAATCAAAGTTGTAATAAAAACCGGGAAACTCAACCAAAGCGTTTCATAATTTTAAACCATAGACAGTCTGGACACCCACCAGAGAAATGTCTTTCTAACCACCCAGTAAATATACTCCGCCACATCCACATTATAGCCACTCACATTTTAGTGGATTTTGTAAAAGGCAAAGCATCACATCACTGTGATGACACTCTTTGGACCATTTCATAATGTTCACATCATAACCACTTCTATGTCAGAGGAGATTGAGACGTCCACAGTCACTACATCATTTTAATGTAAAATTTTAAAACTGACTCATGTTGATATTGTAGAAGAACGCACTACCGGGCGTCAAAATGACGCGACACCAATTTATTTCTCAGGGGGCGCCAGTCGCGTATTACCCCGTTCTTCTACCTCCCAGGCGGGTTCGAGATAAGATGCACTTCGATAGCCGGATAATGGACCAAGGCTGCACTACCACAGATCGGAAATGACGTTCTCTCTGGACCTGAATTCCCTCGTTATGGGTTTAGGTACCTCTTAATTTCCTGAATTTTTGCATAAAAAAATCCCAACCGAAGAATTTCTCTGCGGAGGGATTAATTTTTGTACGTGGAAACCACGTTTTGGTCTATTAATAATGGACTCTATTTCTCAAAAAACGCATAAAAAATCCCTATCGAACCTCCGTAAAGCAACCAGAAGGTCGAGTGTTAATGTGAATTAACTCGACGCATCCGGTTTTCTATACGAATGTTCCAGGGATTATAGACCGTCAACAGGCCTCAAGATCAATTAAGAAACAATATTTTAAAGAATCCGTTTATTTAACAGAAATGGTTATACAAAATTCTTAAGATAAGAATCGTGCCTTCCCCAATCAAGCTTTCAGGCCATACAAGCGAGAGCGCTTACGCTAACGATCGATTAGGTAAAAAGATTGATGCATACCTTCTCAGAATCAAAATGCGAGCTTTTTAGAGAAGTCTGAGACTATCTGTAATTTATAATTACGGCTGACTGAAATTAACTTAAGAAGTTTTACTAAATGAATTTAGTTACGCTAGAGACTACTTAGCTTTAAAGTTCTTGTATCGTGGAGATTCACGTACTTAAACACATTCGTGAGGACTTATAACTGCATAAGTTTAATGGCGTTCGATCAGTCCACGATTTACATGCTCCTATCCACCTTCGAGCGACTTTTAGGCAAAATTGAATTTTTGGTTTTTTATGCACAAGGCGTTTTCCTCTGTAACTTTGTCATTTGGAAAGTCCTGTTATTGGCTTTCCTACCATTGCTTTGTTTGGACCACTTAACGCGCTCGATCAAATTGCGAGCCGCTGAGTCAATATCCCAACTCTTTCTATGCGAGAAACCGGCCTTGTACATGTGCATTGATTTGTATCAATTTTTGCTTATCGGCACTACGCCGGCTTTGTCAAAATCTTCTATTTTGCCTTTTGGATGCAGTGCATTGCTAAAATTTTATGCTCATACTTTAGAATTGGGCTTTCAATGACCGTACATCAAAGGTCAATGTCTTTGGTGGAGGAATAAAAAATAAAAAACAAGTATATTTTCGTGGTACTTTTTAAACTGACTTTGTGGTACTTTTGAAAGACCAATTTCGGCGTACTTTTGAAAAATCAATTTTCAAGCCAAATTTCAAGGTACTTTTGAAAAACTAATCTGCGGGTGAAATTTTGGCGTACTTTTGTAAAATCGATTTTCAAGCCAAATTTCAAGGTAGTCTTGAAAAATTAATCTGCGGGTGAAATTTTGGCGTACTTTCGAAAAATCGATTTTCAAGCCAAATTTCAACGCAGTTTTGAAAAATTAGTCTGCAAGTGAAATTTTGGCGTACTTTCGATAAATCGATTCATGAGCCAAATTTTGACGCCTTTTCAAAAATATTATTTTTCAAAGTCCAATTTGTGGTAGCTTTGAAAAAGTATATTATTCATAAATCTTTGTCATTATATACTTCTGCTCTCATATCCCGAATCAAAAACATTTTTCCTAAGTTAAAAAATAGATACATTTTTTAAACAATTACGCCAAGTTGATACAACATCCTTATCAACTTAAATTACACCTGCATCGAGGTACGAAGCGAAGCGAAGCGTAGAACAATTTCGATTAGCGTCCACTCTCACTAATTCGTTGTACTCGCGTCTTCGCTCTTGTCTTAATCCTGCATGACTATGGCCTTTTCTAGAAGAGGCTGACTATACCTGCATGCCGCAGCTTAGGATGGTCCTCGCTCTTGAGTCCCAGACTCGGTCGTGCCGCGCCCTTGCGACAGACTGGGTCATCTTTCCATCTCTGCTCATGGAACATATGCAGTTCTGCAACTAGATTGACTTTTTGTTATAAGGTCAATAACAAGTCGTCGTCTGGAACGCGTCGACTAACAAACACAACGTGTTGTTATTTGGAAATATCTTTAACATGAATTTTGTTAACTCATAATGGATGAAAATAGGTTCTTCGTAAGATAGATTAAATCGGCTTACGATACTCGTGCGGTCATCACGACTTGGAAAAAATATAAAAAATAAAGAAAATTGAAGCGTCTTCTTGGGCGAAGAACGGCTTCTGAAACTCGTCTCGTAGGGGAATACGGTAATTTTGTTGACTTAAAATTATTGAAATAGTTGTCTTCTTGCATAAGAAAAACAGCTTCCGAAACTCGTGCTGGCTAGTACTTATGCCCACGTCCATTACTCGAACTTGGCGGCTCTCGCTCTTGAGAAGCTAGGCTCACCGGATCGCGCTCTTGCGTCTTTCCATGTCTGTTCATGGGGTAGACTTAATATAGCTAATTCATCCGTTCAAGGATAGAATTACTACATAGGATTTTAATAAAAATTGACATTTTCGGTCCGACCGTATATAGGTCAAATCGCCACTTAGAATTTTGAGAAAAAAGATAAAAAAAGCAAAAACGGCTATTAGCTGTGGTCGACCTCGGAAATATCTAGAGGCGACTCTTCTATATCTGGCTCATCTCGAGAATCATCGGGGTCTTGACTTATTACATTCGGCTCATCTTGAACACCTGCGGGAACATTGATTTGAACTAGTGTGGTATCGCTACGTCTCTCTCACCTGGGCGCGATCTCATTGTCTGATGAGGAAGCGTCTTCACAAAGATGGGCTTCATCCGGACTATCTTCTGATTCTTCAGACAATTCCAATTCAACATCGGGGTCTCCCTTAGGTGCCAGCCTGATGGCATCGACATGTAATCTTGTCGAAGTTACCTCCTTGTGAATGAGGTAAACTTCATCGGATAACCTCTTGATAACCTTATGTGGTCCACTCCATGATGGCGTAAATGTATGATCCTTCCTGATCCTTTTAGCCATCACCATATCTCCCACCTTATAAACAATAGGCGTTACCGCCACCTTGGGCGCGTAACGCGTCTGATAATTCGTTTGGTTTTTACGAATTTCTTTGACTCTTTCGAGTCTGGGCATGTCCGCTTGATTTCGACGCTCTTGCCTATAAGCGAACATATTCTGTGGTAATTCATAGCCTAGTACTACGTAACTGGGAGTATGTCCCGTAGCGGCGTTTTTTCTTGCGTTTTTTCTTGTTTTCAAGATATATGCCATTTGACTAACGTGACGATCCCACTCATCGTTAGGTAAACCGTACAATAAGGTTTTTAATATCTTCTTAGCTTCCTGCACTCTCCTTTCTATAGGATTGGCCTGTTGATGGTAAGCTGCTGTGAAGAATCTTTCTATGTTGTTACGCATACAAAACGTATCGTAAAAACCGGAATTAAAATGACCTCCTTGGTCTGATATGATAACCCTCGGAACGCCATATTTCGCCACTAATTCTTCTTCTATAAATTGTGCTATGGTTTTACCACTTACTTGTGTGAACGCCTTAGCTTCGACCCACTTACTGAATACGTCTTCCACCATTAATATATAACGGTTACCTGCATCTTTTGTCCGCTGAAGCGGTCCTATTACATCCACTCTTAGGACTTCAAACGGATGTGCAGGTGCGTGGCTTCTGAAAGGAGCATTCGGTTGTGGCTGTCTACTTTTTATGGAATTGCAAATAATGCACTCATTTAGATATTTGTTTATTAAACGAGACGTTATTAAAATAATATCGGTCCGAGATGATTCTGACTGTTTCATCTCGGCCGGGATGACCTACTTCTGGTCTGTCGTGAAAATGAGATATAACTCTCATGACCATACGTTTTGGTACGTATAATCTCTCTTTGACATTTTCGCTTCTTGTCCAAAGCTTACCTCCTATCACTTCTCGTGCATTCACGAATTTCACCTCTGCCTCTGTTTTATCCGCTTGTCGCATCAGAGTATTCCATCGTTCAATTTGGTCTTGGATATCTCTGGAATGCGTTTGCGCTTCTTTGACCTGATCATTTAATTCTAAAGTGGTAATCACTGATATGCGTTCCTTATATGAAAATTTTGGTGGATACATCCTTTAGATAGTCTGCCAATATATTTTCCTTGCCCGGACAATGTTCTATCGTGAAGCTATATTCTTGAAGTAATAATGACCAACGTGTAAATTTCGTTTTCTCGTCCTTATGCTTATTTAACCATAGTAAAGCTCGATTGTCGGTTCTGACTATAAATGGACGGTCGGCCAAATATATTTTGTATTTCCTTATATAATTAACGACGCTCAAACATTCTAATTCATTAATATGGTATTTTCTCTCCGTCGGAGATAACGTTTTGCTAGCATAAGAGACGATGTGCTTCTGGTCATTATCCCCCAATTGATATAATACCGCAGACAATCCTATTAAGGATGCGTCCGTCTGCAGTATGAACATTTTATTGAAATCTGGCCGGTGCAGTCCTAGAGGTTGATTTAATACTTCTTTCAGTAGGATAAAGGATTCTTGGGCTTCCGTATTCCACTTATAACGCCAGTCCTTCGAAAGTAGTCGGGTCAAGGGCTTAGTAGTTATTGCAACATTAGGGATATATTCACGTACCCAATTACATAGGCCAAGGAAACTCTGAAGCTGGCGCCTTGTCGTAGGCACAGGATAGCTCTGTATTTGTAGAATGTGCTTTTCTAAAGGTTGAGTGGTATTGGCATTTATCTTATGCCCGAGATAGGTTAAACTGGATGTGGCTACTACACATTTTTCCGGTGACACCTTTAAATTTTGTAAACGCAGGCGTTCAAAGACGGCTCTCAGATGATTTACATGTTGATCTATATTTTCGCTATAGATGATTATGTCATCGAGGTATACTTTGCAGAAGTGATGCAAGTAACCGGTCAATACGTCTCTAGCCATAAATTTTTGAAACGTGCACGGAGCTGTTTTCAGTCCGAAAGGCATCACGTTGAATCGGTAAGATGCTCCATCCAATGTAGTGAACGTGGAATAATTTTTGGACGACTCCTCAAGAGGGATTTGCCAGTAACCACTCTTGAGGTCTAACACCGTAAATATGTTGGCGTTTCCTAAATCTTTTATACTCTCGCATATCTTGGATAATACGGAGGCTTCGTCTTCCGTTACTTCATTTAAGTGACGATAATCAATACAGAAGCGAGGCTTCTTGCCGGGCCTTTCTATTATAATGGGAGGCGAACTGTACTGGGCCGTACTCGGTTCTATAACACCGGCCTTCAGCATCTCTTCTATCTGGTCATACATAACTTTTTTCTTAGTTGGAGACATAGGATAAGGTTTTATATTAAACGGGCGGTCGTCTTCAATCATAATTTTATGTTTCGTAGTCACAGTGGTAGCTTGGGTGGGTACCGCTGTGAACAATTCCGCGAACTCTTCGAATAGAGGTCTTAAGGTATCGTTTTCTAGAATCAACTCTTTGGGAAGTTGGCCTTTCTTGATAGGCAGTCTGATTCCAGAACACGGTTATTCGATCTTCAGTGCCGACGTAAACGCACTTTCGTTGATAATCGAAAACGACATTATGGGCATATAAAAATGGTGCTCCCAGTATGAGTTCTTCATTTAGATCTTGTATGACTTGAAACGTGGTCTTGAAGGGTACATCTAGTACATTAACGTTTATTGTCGTAGTCCCGAGGGATTCTACTAAACCATCGCCACAAGCCATAACAAACGTTTGGGGAGCTGTAAGTCGATCAATGTCGTTCAAAAATTTAGGTTGGATAATGTTCCTTGTTGAACCTGTATCCAGTAAAGCGTTCACCGCTCGGTTATTAATTATAATCTTGATGCGAGGCAGAGGGAAAGCGTCGCTGGTTTGATTAATAGATTCTAATGGTGTGGATTGGTGGGGAGATATGTTGGCTTCGTGATCATTAAATAGGTAATTAAGATCAGGAAGGTCATCGAAGTTATTTAATTTGAACTTCTTGCTTCGGGGCTTCCGACTCGGTCGCCTCGAGCTTGGTTGGGCCTGATAGGTGGGGTTGGTACAGATCGGCTTTGGCCATTGCCTCTGACCCCCGCTTGGTTTCCCGTATTCATATTACGAGGGCATTCGGGCATTCCGAATGGAAATGCCACTTAGAGCAGCGATTTCTTAAGTCTATCGTGTCGTTTTTTTTTTTGGCGTAGAACCAGTTCAAACATATTAGGTTCCTTTGAATATGTCACCGGGCATATGAAATCATATTTTACGACATTTTTTTGTGGTCTCGAACTTTTTAAATCAATAAAAAGTGAAAAAAACGTATTTTTAAAGAAAATTGTTTTTTTTTGTTTCCACCGCCATATCTTTAAAACTATTAAAGGTACCGAAATTTGTTTTTACCAATATAAACGGTTTGGGCACAATTCGCACTTTCATTTCTCTAAAAATCAAATAAACTAAAAATACATATTTTGTGTATTGAAATCTTCACCAATCGATAAACTTTTTTATTTTTGAAAATATTTGCATACATGCAGCGAAGAAAATAAAGCCTAATAATCACAAACGTTTTTGAAAAAATATGTTTTTGCGTAAAGTGTACCGTTTGGCAACAGCGATTTTTTTTATCAGCGCTAAACGCGACATTGGGACGCAATTAATACACCTCGCATGCAGGTTGGTCAGATTAGTCACGTAGAAGTAGCGTTAGTTGAATGTAGATTAATATATGGCATTCTAGGTTGGGGTGGAGCTGCTTACTGTCATCTAAAAAATTAGATATTCAGAAAAAATGTGCCACCCCCTCTCAGGGGGTGGCACTTAAAAAATATATATTTATTGGAGCTGTAATAGAATCAAATTTTAAGAAGAAAAGGTTCCATGCAATTTTTCACATAAATTGATAGTTTTTAAGTTATAACGACTTCAAAATTGCGATTTTAGCTTAAAATAAAAGCTTTTAAAAAAGGTATTTTCAAACGGCTTTCGTCAAGTATCTCGAACAGTATTACTTTATCGAAAAAATGTTATAGACCAATTACAGAAAGCACCCTACAAACTGGGAATTAATTATATTTTTTGTTTATTGATGTAGGATTAATAATTTCGGAAATAGTTAAGTTTATATTTGGTATCCAAGGGTTTCGAAATTACCTTTAAAGTTTAAAATGCATTTTTTTCTAAAGCAAGTGCTTTAAATGAGCAAAAAAGAATTTGAGCATTTAGGTAATGCTACATTTTAACGAAAAACTGTATTTGAGATAATTTTTTTAGATTATTGGCTAATTAGAGTAACAAAACGAGTAAAAAATAATTTGAAAGCGCAATTAATTGTCTTTAATTTCCTTTCTTAGCATGCGTCACAATTTCTGAGGTATTTAACATTTAAACTGCATTTTTCGTCTTATGAACGTTCGGATGCCATTTGTAAACTCATATCTCCGAAACTATTAAATCTATGTAACTAAATAAACAAGCGAAATTCATTATTATTAGTTTATGAGCTTTATTTTTGGTCTCTACACATTTTTGAACAAAACTAATATTTATTGAGATATTTGGAATAGGAAAAAAAATACGTTTTATCGAAAATACCTTTATAGTTTAAACTGTATTTTTTCTAAAGCAAGTGCTGTATACGAACCAAAAAATTTGAGCATCTACGTCATGCTGTATATTAATGAGAAACCGTGTTTGAAATTATTTTTTTTTTTAATTACTGGCTAATTACAGTAACAAAATGACGACGTTGTTATTAAAATAATGTGTAGACGGACATTGCTTCGGTCATAACTTCTTTGTTTTTTATGCTACATAAACAAATAAAAAAATAGTTGAAAGCTTAATTAATAACCTATTATTCTACCTATTAGCATCCTTGACGTAGGTGTCACAGTTTTTGAGATATTTAACTCTAAATAATTTTCTTATGAACACTTGTATGCCAAATGTAAACTTAAATATCTCCGAATTATTAATCCTACATCAATAAACAAAAAATATAATTAATTCCCAGTTTGTACTTTCTGTAATTGGTCTGTAACATTTTTTTCGATAAAGTAATACTTTTTGAGATACTTGACGAAAGCCGTTTAGAAATACCTTTTTTTAAGCTAAAATCGCAATTTTGAAGTCGTTATAACTTAAAAACTTCAATTTATGTGAAAAATTGCATAGAACCTTTTCTTCTTAAAATATGATTGTACTTCATATATTTTTTAAGTGCCGCCCCCTCAAAGGGGGTGGCATCCACCCCCTATAAATTAGCAAGCTCCCGCTCAATATAGAAACTTTTCTGTGAAACATTTACTATTATACTGCCAAAAATGAACGAAATCCGTTCAATATGACATTACTTCGAAGTTTTTTTTACCTCTAGGTACTGTACTACTACCACCTGTCTTTTTATTATTAAAAGGAGACTATTTAATATTTATTATACAATTTCTTAATATTAACAACATATGATCAATACTACTGTACAATATATGAAATATTTAACAATAATATTGATCCCCTAGATGCTTTTGATCACTACTGGTTTTGTACCTATTGATATAAGTTAAACTATTATATACACCCCGACCGGGATCGTCAGATCGTTGCAGTCGGCAGGCTTGCTACAGCCGAGCGCGCAAGAATATGACTTTGGCCCGTTAAAAAAAATCGCTGACTCAATACTATGAACGGGACATGAAAAATTTTTATCCTAAAAACTTTTTTCAACTATTGGCTTCAATTTGTACGCAGCATGTATATACAAATTTTCATAAATAAACTTTTTTCTCGATTGCCTAAAATTACGTTACTGAAAATAACAAGTTTGAGTTTCCTATTATTTTACCAACTTAAAAAAAAATAAATCGGGTTCACGTGGGACGTTGTTCGAAGCGCTATTGTGTCTACTTTAATCTAAAAAAAAAAATAGCTTGATAGCACAAATATTTTCAGAGATATAGCGGTGGAGACGTTAAAAAACATATTTCATTAAAAATCTATTTTTTTGAGTTTTACCGAAATAAAAAAGTTCTCGACCACCGAAAAATGTCGTAAAAAACGATTTCGTGTACACGATTATCTTACTAAAGAATCCCACTAAGTCTGGTTTGGTTCTACGCCGGTTTTTTTTTCTCGGAAACTAAGCGACTTTACTTCCAGATTTTACTCTACTACACTGTTCCGTCGGGCGGTATCTGCAAGGGCGGTACGGGACTCGGGAGTTCCCTGCGTCTCCAGTACCCCTTCTCGGTATACCCCCTCTGGACAGTGTATTTATATTATTGAAAAAATGCACTCTTGGTGCTGATGGATTATCTGTTCGTGGAGGTCCATTGAATTGTGCTCTAGGTGTACTGAAGGAATTGAAAGAGGATCGAGCTGGAGCCGATTGTTCGGTTCTCCAGTGGCTGCTGGAATTTTGTTGATTTATTCGAGCTGGAGAAGTAGATGTGGATGCTTGGTCCTTATCACGACTGGCACCATGCAGAGCCTTAAAATCCTTCTTTTCTTTAATATCTTTGACCATCTGCTCGGTCATCGACACTAGCGTCTCCGTATCTAAAATTACGGCGCTTCTTAAAGCCATTTTGATATCGGGCCTTGATTGATTGAAAATGGTAGTCGCCTTCATCGACTCCGGTTTGAATGGATCGATTCTATGGAAGAGACAAACCTTCCTGGTAATAAATACCGTCGTGTCTTCATCGACACCCTGTTTCTCGCCATATAAATTAGCTATGGCTCGTGTGAGTATTTCACCATTATCATAACGGTTCCTGAACCGTTCGAGGAATAACGGGTAACTAGTGATCATGATTCGGTACTGCTCGAACCATTGTTTAGCATTGTCCTTCAACTGCTGGGTTATCTTGTACAGACGATCCTTGTCCAGAGTTATTCGTGCTCGCACGAAAAATTCCTCCATTTCGATGATGAAGGTTTCAGGGTCTTCGTATTCGAAGCCATGAAATTCGACATTCGGGTGTTTAGCCCTATATTTATGCTCATGCGTAGCCTCGCTTAGAGCTTTGGCAATGCCTGCTGCCATTTGGGCGAACACTTGTTCTGAGGAGGGTTGCATGACTCCTTCAGTGGGAATAGGACTCACCCCCGAACTACCCAGTACATCCTCCGCGAGCGGCCTCTCTAACCCTTTAGAGACGTTGTCCATCACAGATGTCGGCTCGTCGTAAAACTGGAAAGGCGTTGAATCATTCATATCCTTTCCAGAAAGCCCTGCTGACTAACAACGCCTCACGTTCGGCGCCCTGTAGAAGAACGCACTACCGGGCGTCAAAATGACGCGACACCAATTTATTTCTCAGGGGGCGCCAGTCATGTATTACCCCGTTCTTCTACCTCCCAGGCGGGTTCGAGATAAGATGCACTTCGATAGCCGGATAATGGACCAAGGCTGCACTACGCTCTCTCTGGACCTGAATTCCCTCGTTAGGGGTTTAGGTACCTCTTAATTTCCTGAATTTTTGCATAAAAAAATCCCAACCGAAGCATTTCTCTGCGGAGGGATTAATTTTTGTACGTGGAAACCACGTTTTGGTCTATTAATAACGGACTCTATTTCTCAAAAAACGCATAAAAAAATCCCTATCGAACCTCCGTAAAGCAACCAGAAGGTCGAGTGTTAATGTGAATTAACTCGACGCATCCGGTTTTCTATACGAATGTTCCAGGGATTATAGACCGTCAACAGGCCTCAAGATCAATTAAGAAACAATAGTTCAAAGAATCCGTTTATTTAACAGAAATGGTTATACAAAAATCTCAAGATAAGAATCGTGCCTTCCCCAATCAAGGCAATGGCTTTCAGATCATACAAGCGAGAGCGCGAAGATTCATGCATACCTCCTCAGAATCAAAATGCGAGCTTTTTAGAGAAGTCTGAGACTATCTGTAATTTATAATTACGGCTGACTGAAATTAACTTAAAAAGTTTTACTAAATGAATTTAGTTTCGCTAGAGACTACTTAGCTTTAAAGTTCTTGAATCGTGGAGATTCACGTACTCAAACACATTCGTGAGGACTTATAACTGCATAAGTTTAATGGCGTTCGATCAGTCCACGATTTACTTGCTCCTATGCAGTTGTTCAATATTATCGATATGGCAGCTATCCACCTTCGAGCGTATTTTAGGCAAAATTGAATTTTTGGTTTTTTATGCACAAGGCGTCTTCCTCTGTAACTTTGTCATTTCGAAAGCCCTGTTATTGGCTTTCCTACCATTGCTTTGTTTGGACCACTCAACGCGCTCGACCAAATTGCGAGCCGCTGAGTCAATCCCAACTCTTTCTATGCGAGAAACCGGCCTTGTACATGTGCATTGATTTTTATCAATTTTTGCTTATCGGCACTACGCCGGCTTTGTCAAAATCTTCTATTTTGCCTTTTGGATGCAGTGCATCGCTAAAATTTTATGCTCATACTTTAGAATTGGGCTTTCAATGATCGTATATCAAAGGTCAATGTCTTTGGTGGAGGAATAAAAAATAAAAAATATTTCAGAGTATATTTTCGTGGTACTTTTTAAACTGACTTTGTGGTACTTTTGAAAAATCAAGTCAAATTTCAAGGTACTTTTGAAAAAGTAATCTGCGGGTGAAATTTTGGCGTACTTTTAGAAAATCGATTTTCAAGCCAAATTTCAAGGTAGTTTTGAAAAATTAGTCTGCAAGTGAAATTTTGGCGTTCTTTCGATAAATCGATTCTTGAGCCAAATTTTGACGCCCTTTCAAAAATATTATTTTTCAAAGTCCAATTTGTGGTACCTTTGAAAAAGTATATTATTCATAAATCTTTGTCATTATATACTTCTGCTCTCATATCCTGAACCAAAAACATTTTTCCTAAGTGAAAATTCGGTGTTTCTTCGAATTTTCACCTGGTCATTTCCAACGCCTTATAGAACCCAAAACGGTCCTCATGGACTGATCCGTGCCTCTGCAGACTCTTAAAAATGTCTCTAAATGAAATTTTTGCCTAAGTCGAATTTTGATTCTGTCTTCAACTTAGGACGATTTTGGAGAGTTCTACAACAATATCACCATCCCGTTCTATAAATGGCGAATCTTAGTTGACAACCACAAAATTACTCACATATGAGTCACATTGCCATACTAAGTAATTGCTCTGAAAACACGAGTAGAAAATCGTTCCCTTTGGTGTTACATGTTCATCCTAAGTAGTGAGTCCCAGAAGGGCCTACAAATATAACTCTTTTATGCTTTTCTCCAACGTGTGACGGCCGCATAACACAGTTTGTACTTAGTATGTACTTGCACATACTAAGTACAAACTGTGTTATGAGGGCGCCTACCGACCACCGTCATCAACGCCATTAGTCTAATACTAGTCAGCATTTTCTCCAATTTACACTTGTCTGTGTTGCATTGTTGTTTTAATGCTTTGTGTAGTTTTGTTTGAGTTTGGTACCTGTTAAATGGAGTACTATAAATATGGTGGAGAAACTTTATTATAATAAATATACTTTTTAATAGGCATCGCAGTACTTATAAAGACGCTAAAAACACAGTCGATTTAGATAATCGTCTAAAAATGTTATTAGGCTTTATAAGAGGAGAAGTAGAAAGTGAAGAAAGAATTTATTTAGCATGCACAAGTTTTGGATTTGAGAAAGGACAAGATAAAAAATTCACCTGTCAGCGAAAGGTAGAGGACCTAGAAGAACTATCTACAACAGCTACGATATTTTCAGAAGGTAAAAGGAAGGCGAGAAACCCACCTTTAGTTGTATTTTTTGGGAAAAAATTTCACATCCAAGTCAGCATTGTTTTAAAGCACGAAATTTGACATTAGATGAAAGACGGAATGTCATTAAGAACAAAAGATGTTGTTTTATGTGTTTAAAATCAAATCATAATATAAAGACATGTAAAACATTTATCAAGTTTCTTATTTCTGAAAAAAAGCATTATGCTATTATGTGTCCTGATCTTAATGTAGCAAAACAATCTGAAACTAGAAATGCAGAAAAAGCATTTACTGAAAATAAAAGGGTTGAAAATGTACTTACAAGTAACAATCATACAGAGACCTTATTACAAACAATAATTGTTCGACTTGTAAGTAATAATAAAAGAAAAGTTGTGATAGCTTTGCTAGATTCAGAATCACAGAAATCATATATTTTATCGAAATGTGCCGTCTATATGAATTTTTAAAAATTGGCCAAGAAAGTATTATTCAAGGAGTTTTCGGAGGAATACAATCTGCTGTAAATATACATAATTTATATGACGTTTTAGTTGAAAACTTGGAAAATTCTTTTAAATTCAACTGTACATTATTAGATCAATCAAATATTTGCAATTATATATCAAGACTGAAGAATTCAGCATGTCTTGAGAATTTAAGAACTAAAAATATAATTATAACAGATGTTGGCTCTAATGTTCCTGAAATTTCATTATTATTAAGGGCGGATACCATTGGATAATTGTTTACTTGAAATATAGAAAAAATTGATGGCGGTTTGGTTGCCATAGAAACGAATTTAGGTTGGACTGTGATGGGGCAGTATCATGGGACAACTAATTTAGTACACCTTTCTTGTTTGAATAATATGTCCTTATCGAATTTGTGGAATGTAGATGTCTTAGGAATTAAGAATCCTGCGGATGTTAAAACAAAAGATGCCTTAGAAGCTGATGTGTTAAAACATTTTAAGGAAACAGTTAAAATGAATGAAGAAAATAGATACTAAGTGTTCTTGTACTTATATTTAGTATGTACTTGCACATATTAAGTACAAACTGTGTTATGTGGGCGCCTACCGACCACCGTCATCAACGCCATTAGTCTAATACTAGTCAGCTGCTTTGTGTAATTTTGTTTGAGTTTGGTACCTGTTAAATGGAGCACTATAAATATGGTGGAGATACTTTCTTTATTATAATAAATATACTTTTTAATAGTTTTCTCAAAAACTGACTTTTTTATTATTATCTTTTTTCTGACATTTACAATCTATATTTTTATTGACAAAATTAATCGAACATTTCTAAGATCCCCTTCCAAGATTTGAAATTTTAAACGATAAAAATTGCAAATAAACATTTAATAATTGATTGAAGGATATTCAGAATGTTTACAATATATGCCTAAACGATTTGGTATTTTAACTAAACGTCCACTTCGTGTGGTAATCTTGCACTTATCTTCATCTTCAAGAATATTCCTGACTTGAAATATTTCATTACTAGTTTCACCAGGTAATACATCGCCTTTACTCTTTGGGAGTTGCTCGAATGTTTCACTGTCATCGCCGGACACTTCTAGGGGATACATACGCTGAAATTGACGAACCAACTCTCCACCAGCTACTTTAATACGCGCCACTCTGTGAATATTATCTTTACCAGGGTATATTTCAATAACCTTAGCTAATGGCCAATTTACTCGTTTAGAATTATTATTTTCTAGAAGAACAACATCACCCACCGCAATGTTTGATACTCTTCTTTTGCCACTACGAACCAGGTTTGCTAAATATTCTTTTCAAAATCGCTCGCGTAAGTTGTCTCTAAGTTTTTGAACGTATCTTTGTCTTTTTAAAAAATGAGTTCTGTCAATAGCATCAAAATCAGGTAGCTCATAACAAGCATTAATACTATACAGAAACATCGAAGGAGTTAAAGGAATTAACTCATCTGCTTCATTTGAATTTATTATGGCTTCACAGTCACAGAATACCGTCATCAGCTCTTCATAATAAATCGAAGATTTTCCTAAATTACGTCGTAAAAGTTCTTTCACCATTCTAACAATGCGCTCCCACCATCCACCCCACCAAGCCGCTGTAGGAGGATTAAAATTCCATTTAATTCTTCTTATTGACGAATATTTTAGAATGTCATCCCAGTTCAACTTTTTTAAGTTATTATTGGCACCCACAAAGTACCATTATCGTAGTATATGACTGATATTCTTCCCCTCCTTGCTACAAATCTTCGTAAGGCCAAAATGAAAGCATCTGTTGAAAGTGAAGTAATCAGCTCAAAATGGACAGCTCTGTATATCGCACATGTAAATAGGACAATCCAAGCCTTTTCTTTTCCCTTTAGGTACAATGGACCAGCCAGATCCACCCTAGTAACCTCAAAAGCCGCCGCATCCTTTATGTAATTCTCTGGCAAAGGTGCAAAAGGTGTTTCTGCAGGCTTTGTAGTGAGTTTTTTTTACAAATTATGGATTTTGAAACCACTTGCTTTACAATTTTTCTGCCTTTCAATAGCCAGTACTTTCTCGAAAAATTCCTAGTAATGTTTGTACTCCAGCATGTCCTGAAAGCCTGTGTTGTTCTTCAATCAGTTTAAAAATTAAATTATGATTTGATGGCAATAATATGGGATTTAAAGGAACTTGCATCATCACCTCATATTAATTTGGTTTTTACCCTGAAAAGACCATTTTCATCTTCAAAAATCTGTATATTTTTAATTGATTTAAATTTTGTTATAACAAAGCTCTCTGTTTGCATTTTTATGGTACTGAGGAAAATAATTAAATTTGTCAGTTATCTCGTCTTTTTCGTGGTAAATTAAAGTTGATATAATAGTTTTCCTTTTTTCAGCATTAATTTCCTCTTCTGAAGAAATTATTTTAGAATTGGGCCAAACCTCGGGTTCTTCCTTGAGCCACGCTGGCCCTTTCCACCATTTTGACTCAAACAACGTTTTACTATTACACCCACGAGATGGCAAATCGGCAGCATTCAATTTTCCTGGAACACGACGCCAATCTGTAATTTCTGAACATGAATGTATTTCCTTCACTCGATTACCCACAAAAGTATTCCAAGACCCTTTCGTTTTTATCCACGCCAAAACTACCATGGAGTCACTCCAATAATATGTTTTTAAACAACTAAATTCTTTCACTTCTTTTACAGATTAACATAGTCTGCATCCTATAACAGCTGCTAGCAATTCTAATCTTGGGCGAGTAATTTCTTTCATAGGAGCTATCCTTGATTTAGATTGTAATAACTGCACTGAAACTACTTCTACTTCTGCTACTTCAGCTCTAAGAAAAATACAATTGGAATAAGCTAATTTACTAGAATCACGAAACACGTGAATGGTAAAATCTACAGAATTGTCGAATTTCGTTATGGTTCTAGGCAACATTTTAGTTTCTATGTTTCCTACAGTAGAAGTTTTGGTAAGAGTGATACTGATGTAGTAAACCCTATTGGGTCAAATATTCTTTGAGCAGCTGACAACAATATTCTTTTAGTCACTTTAGTGGTATCCATTTGAATTAGTGCCTGATTATCACAGAACAGTGTATCTTGCGTAAAATTCCATAGTAAACCTAACACAGAAACAACATCTTCGGAAGAATTACATAGTTGTTTAAACTTCTCACCTTCTTCCTTTGGTTCGTTGTACTTCCAACCTTCGAGATCGAACTGTGCAGTTGACATCAAATATTTTGCTTCATCTATACATTTCTGTAAATCTGTAGTATTTTTAACCCTTGTTACACAATTGTCGACATAAAATGATTTTCTCAACTTTTCAGCTGTATTTTTTAAATACTCTGGCGCCTTTTATAAATGGTGATCTATAGTTGCTGCTAACAAAAATGGACTTGGTGAAACACCAAAAACGACTCTACAAAGTCTATAAGTTTTAATTTTTTTGCGTTGTTGATCCTCCCACCAAAGAAACCTCAAAAAATCTATTCTCTGGCGTGATACTAATTTGCAAGAAAGCCTTCTTAATGTCAGCTGTTATTCCAATTAGATGTAATCTAAACTTCAATAAAAGAGAGGGAATCAGTTCAATTAGATTTGGTCCTTTTCCTAACCCATTGTTTAAAGAGTTTCCTCTTTTATCTTTCGCAGAAGCATCAAATACTGGCCTAATTTTTGTAGTGGCACCGGATTCTTTTATCAGAGCATGATGGGGTAAATAATGTGCAATAGTTTGTTTCCCTGTCTCTGAAACTTCTTCAATAATTCCTAATTTCTGCCATTCATTCAAAGCTTCATCGTAATCTGAAAATTTGTTCAAATCTACTAGCTTTTTAGTAGTATTATACAACCTACTTTCGGACGCCTCCATATTGCTCAAAAGCTTCGGATAACCTTCCATCCATGGAAGACACACTTAGTATCTATTTTCTTCATTCATTTTAACTGTTTCCTTAAAATGTTTTAACACATCAGCTTCTAAGTCATCTTTTGTTTTAACATCCGCAGGATTCTTAATTCCTAAGACATCTAGATTCCACAAATTCGACAAGGACATATTATTCAAACAAGAAAGGTGTACTAAATTAGTTGTCCCATGATAGTGTCCCATCACAATCCAATCTAAATTCGTTTCTATGGCAACCAAACTGTCATCATTTTTTTCTATATTTCCAGTAAACAATTGTCCAATGGTATCCGCTCCTAATAATAATGAAATTTCAGGAACATTAGAGCCAACATCTGTTATATTTTTAGTTCTTAAGTTCTCAAGACATGCTGAATTCTTCAGTCTTGGTATATAATTGCAAATATTTGATTGATCTAATAATGTCCAGTTGAATTTAAAAAAAGTTTTCAACTAAAACGTCATATAAATTATGTATATTTACAGCAGATTGTATTCCTCCGAAAACTCCTTGAATAATACTTTCTTGGCCAATTTTTAAAAATTCATATAGACGGCACATTTCGATAAAATATATGATTTCTGTGATCCTGGATCTTGTTACGTTCACATGGGAACTTTACGTATTTTTATTAAATTCCTATATAAGTGAGAAATACTGTTCAAGTATTTTCCATCTTTGAGTTATTTATGCCAAGACATATTATTATTCTGCACAATATGTTTAGATTTAAGATCAATATCTTTTTGTATACTTTAATTTAAACCATTATTTGTTATCTATGTTAGCAGTTTTTGTCGACGGCACATTAACACCTGGGCTATACATATATATTTCTACGAATAACGCGGGACAAACGCTCACATTTAATTATGTTTTCGCTGATTGAGTCTATCTTACACACAATACATTGGGTAGTATAGTGGGTTGCATAGAAGTATATCCCCCCTAGATTTGCAAATCTAGTTATTTGATATCTAGAAGTTTCTGAATTATTATGATATAGCAGCAATAGTCTAATTGGAGGGGATCATACCTTATTTATTGTCACGAAGAGAGATTAACGTTAATTTCCAGTTTTGTGGCGGTTTAGTCAATTACTCCTAAGTCACGATAGTTAATTAAGCAAACGCTTTGCTTCCTTTTGCCACTATCGGGTTTTACTTAAGTGAAAACAACAGTAAAAGGTAACTAAAATTATTTGTTAATTTTATCTCTTCAATATTTGACGGCTCCAAGCCATATTTTTCATTTCTGTCATTTTTATATCAAAATTGTGTAATGATAGTCTCAGTTTCGCAAACACATATTAAACAAATTCTCTTTTCTTTTGAAAACGTAGGAATTTTGCTGCCTTTTATTTATTAATTTATATTTTATATTTTATAATATATTTTTATATTTAATTTTGCTGCTAAATAGTTCAATTATTTTTGGACACCACGTGGGTTATTAAATTAATCCAGTCATATCAGTTTGGAATCCATACGAACACGTTTTCCACGTGTCCGTGTAAGCAGATGAACATTCAGCAATAAATGGAAATTATTTTGGTTCAGTTCAGTTTGGTTGGTAATTTACTTTTACCTTGACACAAAATACACAGTTTATAATCTGTTGAAAGTCGGATAGGCTAGGCAATACATGTATACTAATACATTTGTGTTATGTGATAAAACTGGCGTGTAACTCTTAAATGGTAAAAGATACGAAAAAATTGATAAGAACTAAATTTGTTCTTTGGCTCATGTAGAAAATGTTTTACGGAGATTTTGCGTATGAACACTCTGGAAGGAGTTATTCTCGACGTAAAGAATAAATGTCTCGAATGGCGGCCATCTTGGATGTATAACGCAATAAAAACCAAACAGCGCAATTCTAAGGTGAACACCCGGTACTACACCATTATCTAGCATATAATAAAGAGATTTCACATAGTCGCACTTTCCCTTCACAAAAAATCCCACGGAATACATTATGCCCCAAGACTAATTGTGCTGAAAGTCAAATTTTCTAAATTCAAAATGACTGCAGAAAATATCACTTTGCCGCACGCCGTGCGGCAAAGAATTTGCCACACGCCTTCACGCACCGGACTAAAATAGTGTGTTTACCTTAAAGAATTTTATAATACTAACTGGTAATAATAATTAAATTCTATAAATGTACATTAATTACACATGAATTGCAATTACAAAGTCAAATTTTCTAACTTAGAAAGACTGCGGAAAATGTCACTTTAAATAAAATCTGACAGGCAGCAAATTTAAAATTTTGGAAAGACTTTAAAAAAGGGACAACTTCACAACCGTAGAAAAAATAGTATGTATCACACATGTGGCAAGCTTCATTGCAAAACTCGTATGATAGGAACACTCGCTGCGCTCGTCTTCCTACTTTCATACATCGGTTTGCAATGAAGCCCTTGCCACACTTGTATTACAATCTACTATTTTAATAGTTTTCTCAAAAACTGACTTTTTTATTATTTTTTTTTCTGACATTTACAATCTATATTTTTATTGACAAAATTAATCGAACATTTCTAACAGTATCTATCAACACATTTTTACGTAAAAGTACTTGTTTTGGCTACATTGTTACTATAAAATGTTCAATTCTTATTTTATCCATTCTGTCTATAATTTTTAAGTTTCGTGATATTGAACGACGCCATTAGAATTAAGGAAAAGAAATAGTACCAATGTATTCTTTCTCTCTCCTATAACGAATCAAATCTAAACATCGACAATAACATTTATCCTACAATTGTTAACAGTTGGGGGTAAAGTGGCTTGTAATATTTGAAACGTCGCGTCGAAGGGGAAATACTGAACCTCTTAACTAGAAATTATCTAATACTTATACATGAATGAATTTACCCTCTGTAATAAAATAACTTCATTTGTGAGTTTAGTACTATTGAAATTCGTGTACGTCCCACTGTTCCAGTCATTACCCACTAAATATTTTTTTTGTTCCGGAAATGTTTCTGGAATGCATACATTGAAACATGAAATGTTTCTAGAAGCACGACAGAAACATTCTAGACTCATTACAGAAATTCAAGATGTCCTACCTAAGAAACGTTTCAATGAAACATTTCAATAGACACGTGCCCGACACATTTATGAATATTTACAAAAATGTTTCCGACATATCTCAAAGAATGCATATACTGAAAAATATGAAACGTTCCTGAAACTGTTACAGAATCGTTTCAGACACATTGTAGATACCAGAGATGTCCTTCCCAAGAAGCATTTCAAAGACACATTTCCTTCAGGAAAGGTCACTATAAACCAGATATGTGCGGAGGAAACTTTCCATATTTAATAAAAGTCTGTAAAAGTCATATAAATAATATAATTTTATGCACTTATTTAGTATCAAAATGAAGATTGCATCATCACGAATCAGATTTCACCATAAAGTAGGCTATCAATATACCCAATGGAAAGTTAGAAGGAAAACTTCCTGGAAACTTTCGGAGTTTTCGAAACAGAAAGTTTCCAGGAATTTTATTTATATCTATATATTTATATTTATATATTTACAAGATATACATAATATTAGTGTATAATACAAAAAAAAATGAAATGAATATCAATAGACATACTAATACAGAAAAACAAAGTTTCACCTTACAAATTTGATGAATATAAATAATTCAATAAGTGCGGAAGTTTTTAGATAAAAACTTGAGTGCACTACCCAATCAGTCATACACAACAATTTGGAAGTGTTTACAATCCAATTTTCTGCTTCTAACCTAGTAGGCTAAAAAAATAAGACTAACATCATTTAGTCTTATTCTTTTTTATTTTTGTTTATTTATATACTTATATATATATATATATATATATATATATATATATATATATATATATATATATATATATATATATATATATATATATATATATATATATATATATATATATATATATATATATATATATACAGGGTGTCCAACTAAGTCTGCACCATATGGGAAACTTTTTTATTATCGGTTTTATGAAAAAAAGTTATTCTTGATAAAAAGTTTTGCATGGCCCAAAACCCAAAATGAAATAATCAGATATCAATTTTTTTGCAGTCATATACGAGGTTTGTCGAAAAATATAAATTTTGCTCAAGAGTAAAGTACCTTTATTTATTAATATCGACAATCGTTATTAAGAAAAGTTGATCCTAGTTGAAAACTACGGTCAGATATCCAATATTATCCATCTACCATGAAAAAACGATTTTTAATAATTTTTTGGTATAATATCTATTTTTTCATGGTAGATGGATAATACTGGATATCTGACCGTAGTTTTCAATTGGGATCAACTTTTCTTAATAACGATTGTCGATATTAAGAAAAGTTGATCCTAATTGAAAACTACGGTCAGATATCCAGTATTATGAAAAAATAGGTATTATAACCAAAAATTATTTAAGATCGTTTTTTCATGGTAGATGGATAATATTGGATATCTGATCGTAGTTTTCAATTAGGATCAACTTTTCTTAATAACGATTGTAGATATTGTAATAAATAAAGGTACTTTACTCTTGAGCAAAATTTACATTTTTCGACAAACATATACGACTGCAAAAAATTGATATCTGATTATTTCATTTTGGGTTTTAGGCCATGCAAAACTTTTTATCAAGAATAACTTTTTTTCATAAAACCAATAATAAAAAAGTTTCCCATATGGTGCCGACTTAGTTGGACACACTGTATATATATATATATAAAGTTTTTTTATCAAGTTGAGATCCAAGTATATTTAGGACAACCCGAGATCTGTAATAAAATAAAGGGTTGTGGATATATATGTTTTACCATTAACTTAACATTTATTAAAGTAACCCTTCATCCTTCAGAAGGGAAAAGATTTTGCAAGTTTAGTATTATTGGTAAATGAGAAAACGGAATCCGGAATCAAGTCGAGATCCAAGATCATATTTTTTTAAAATATATAGCTCAAGCTGAGATCCAGCACTGTTGCCAAATCAAATACTGTAGTTTCACTATGCGAACTTACTTATTTACAGGCACATATCACAAGCGGTATATTATCTTGCAGAACTAATAGTCGATGGAGACATCCTAAACGCAAATATTAACAAAAAAGTGACAATATCATAAAAGTGAAGGTTCGTTCATAGTTTATCAGTGCTACCTTGAATACGGTTGAATATAAACCGAATGTTAACAACTACAAGTTTCAATAAATTATCTGCAAAAATAAAGAAATAATTTGGGGGTATAACAATTTCCTGTTACACTCCATATATCTGTAACTGCTAATGGTAATAGGTTGTTGTTCGTACGTAGCTGCAATCGTTTACTATTTGGCACAGGACCGTTGTAGGTAAATCTAAAATCATTGATTCCGCCGAAGTATTAGCCCACATTAGGGAGGGTCGAAAAAAATAATTTTTTTTTTCGGAACGCTTTTTGATTTTAGTGCTTCAAAAAGTTTGATTTAAAAATTATTAATTTTGAAAATCTATATTTTAAAATGTTTTGCGCACCCTATACAACAAAATCGAAGTTTCTCAATGTGAATCATGTTTATAAACAAGCAAAAGAAATTGTGAACAATGACTTTTTTTCGAGAAATAGAAAACAAAAATGTTCACGTGTATAATTAAGACCATCCGTGGACACACTGTATATTATATACATATATATCGCTATGAGGGAGCAAATGAGAAGCATCCCTTACGAAAATACTATATAAAGTAGACCTTGTTCTTATAATTATTATTATTATGTTCTTATAATTATTATTATTTAGTGTCAATTAATCCGTAAGAAGCGAAAATCCTTACTTTATACATTTTTCGACTGCCTGTAACTCAAAAACGGCGGGTTTTCAGACCCAAGTTACATTTGAAAGTTTAATCGGGACAACGAGAACTTCCTTTTCTCAAAGTTACAAAACTTTTCATCGAGCCCAATTTTCCCATGTATTTGGTGCGTGGTCCTTTTCATCAAAATAATTTCAATATGATGAATTATAATGCAAATAGATATTCTTACTTACAATCAAATCGAGGTAGGCAAAATTCAACATCATTAATCAGCGTTTTTATAATTATAGAAATATGAGAGGGCAACGACAAAGACGTACTAGAGCAGCAAGGTCGAATGCGTCGGTCGAATTTTGCTGAGACAAACGTTATCCTAGGTCAGGAACAAAACAATTTATCGGATACTGTTGATTCAAACCAAAATGAACTAAATTATTTTTTTCGAGGGAATGGTGAAAATGTATACATGAGTTGGGTTAAATTTGGCGTGAATAATAAAAAATTAAACTTCCTTCTAGACACAGGGGCTTCCCTATGTGCAATTAAATCAGAATGTTTAAACACAAAAAGACAGACTAGAAATAAAAGGAATTGGTGGATTTCTAGTGTCAGAAGGATATACGTATTTAAAATTAAATGTAGGAAATATAATATTTAAACAAAAATTTTATGTATTTGAATCTTTATCTTGTAGTGGAGTCAAATTAGGATTTTAATGTGAATTGTCTGGTCAGGGCGGTTTTTTTGCTTTAACGTGTTCAGTGGATCAATAGTTCACAGTTCAATTTTGCAGTTTCTGCGAGGTCGGCGTGGCGTATTGTTTATTTAAACAATTTAATTTTTTATACCGTGTTTTTCATCGGTTTTCTTTGAATATCTCGAAATCTGTAAGTTTTATGGAAATCAACAAAAAGAAGAAAAATGTCCATTATGAGTTGCGGAACAAAAGTACATAAACTAAAATTCTTTCCAATTGTTACTATTATTTTAAAAAATTGAACATTGTACAATTATGCGTCTTTAAACGAATTGCTGTTCTTTAAAAAATAAAGCATAATTTTCAATGAAATTTTGGAAAAATATAGCTCTTACAAAGTACAATCTCCGCTTAAAATTTCTAAACGGCTCAAATATACAATTATTGATAAGACTTGGCACTTTGGCACCCTTGTGAAATACTGATATCAAGACCAAGAAATCTGTACGATGGCTCAAACTGTAGCATTCTATAAGTACTTTAAGATCACAGAGAAAAACATTTTTTTTTCAAAATTTAAACCCGTTTTATTGCATTTGTTTATAGTTTTCGAAATTTTAGTTATAAACAAATTCAAGTAACTCTCTGGTTTTTTATGAAATCAAAAATGGTAAACGAGTAATGAAACTAGATTAAAAAGCACAACTTTTGAAAAAAAAAATTAATGCTCTACTTGCATTTGGAGCGGAGATACGTTAGTTTTTACGTTTACGTCACTTATAAATAAACAAATCGATATTTTTTTTTTTTTTTTTTTATTAGCCTTATTTATATTAATGTCCTGGCGGAGTTCAGCCGTAGGCTGATCTTCCACTCTACCAGGACAGACACTCACACATAGACAACATCACAACACCCATTCCCTGCGACATTGCCATCTGCCGCAGCTGAGACTCGAACTCAGGAGAGGAGAGCGACTAGACCGTGTTGTCTCTCACACAACCGCAGTCTAGCCCACTGCTACCATCTCGGTAACACGTGAAAAACGCCACTACACATCCATACCCTAGCCAGGATTCGAACCCGGGACTCTGTGGTCGCAAACCTAGCATCCTAAGCACTGCGCCACCGAGCCGGTATTTCTTCTTGAAATTTGGAGTGGTTATTCTCTAATGCTTATTACATATTTTGTTTCTGCTATTTGAGGATAATCCATAGCTACAATTGTTAAAATAACATCGAATAAAGCGGCTTTGAGATCATAATGCACATTTTAATTTTTTTTTAACTTTTTTAATTTTTGTCACGAAAATGGAAAACCAACCTAACTTGAAGAACTACCCTTATGTTCATGGATACAGCTTCGTAAAACTTTTAATATCACTGATACAATAAAAAAATATATTTCGCACCAGGATTAGAACCCGAGACTTTCGCATCCTGAATAAAAAGTGAAGCTGAAGCTGAAGCTGAACTGAACACAAATTTATTTAAATTAGAGCTACAATTATGAGCCTCGGAGTGGTAGTCACCTACCCACTCGGACATCTAGCCACTTGAGTCTGGTTTGTAAGAACATAATATAACTTGTAGACATATTTGGTAATATTCGGATCTCTAACAAAACCACTTTCGGGTCTCTATGCAGTATCTCTTAACAATTGTAGCTTTGGATTATTTTCAAGTAGCAGAGACAATAGAATAGACATTGGAGAATTACCAGTCCAAATTTCAATAAGAAATATCGATTTATTTATTTATAAGTGACCTAAACGTAAAAACTAACGTATCTCAGCTCCAAATGCAACTAGAACATTATTTTTTTTTAAATTGCCTTTTTAAATCTACTTTCATTACTTTTTTGCCGTTTTTTAATTAATAGAGAAACCAGAGAGTTATTTGAATTTGATTATAACTACAATTTCGAAAATTATAAACAACTGCAATAAAAAGGGTTTAAATTTTGAAAAAAAAATTCCCTCTCCGCTTTCTTAAAGTACTTATAAAAAGCTACAATTTTGGCCATCGTACACATTTCTTGGTATTGATGGTAGGATTTCACAAAGGTGCAAAGTTTTTGCAACAATTCAATATTTGAGCCGTTTTAATAACTACATATATTGATTTGAAATTTTAAGTGGTGATTGTACTTTATAAGAGCTATATTTCTTCAAAATTTCATTGAATTTATCAATTATTTTTGAAAGAACAGTGATTTGTTTAATAATGCATAATTTTGCAATATTCAAGTTTTTTAAACAATAATAAAAATTTTAATGAATTATAGTTTATATGCTTTTATTGAACAGCTCATAACGAACACTGTTCTTCTTTTTGTTGTTTTAAATGGGACTTGTAGATTTCGAGATATTCAACTAAAAGCTATGGAAAACACGGTCTAAAAAATTTAATTGTTTAAATAAACAATACGCCGACCTCGCAGAAACTGCAAAACTGAACTGTGAACTTAAGTTGATCCCTTGAACACGTTAAAACAAAAAAATTGCCCTGACCAGACAATTCACATTGAGAATTTTTTTAGTCCTAATTTGACTCCATTATTACAAATGTGATGGAATCGTAGGAGAAAATTTTCTTAGAAATTAATTTCGAGCAAAATAATTTATGTTTAGTGAATAATAATAAACAGATAACATTAAAATTCAATTTCGATACTGACAACATTCTGTCAATACCACCAAGATGTGAAATTATTCGGTATTTACCTTCAAGTATGACAGAGAAATGCGTGGTTGTACCAAGAGAATTATGTGAGGGTGTGTTTATGGCTGGTGTTGTGGCACAACCGAAAGATGGAAAAATCCCTGTTAAGATTCTTAACACTCGAGAAATTCAAGTGTGTTTAAAGAATTGTATTCCAAAAACAGAGAAGTTGAGTGAGTATGACTCTTGTAAATTTGTTGGTGATGATATATCAGCGGAGCGTGTGTTGAAGTTATTGAGTTTATTAAATCTGAAACAACTGAATAAAGAAGAGCAAATCTCAATAGAAAATATTTGGGCAAAATATGCAGATATTTTTCATTTACTAGGACACAAGTTGTCCGTTACAAATTTATACAGACAATCTATTCAATTAAAAGAAAACGCCACATCTGTTTACGCAAAACCATATCGACTTCCACATTCACAAAAAGACGAAATCAGTAAGCAAATTTCTAAAATGTGTAGAGACAGTATAATTGAGGAAGTGCAGAGTGAATGGTCATCCCCATTACTCCTTGTTGCCAAAAAGACGGACAATAGTGGTGAGAAAAAATGAAGAGTAGTGATAGATTATAGGTTGCTCAATCAAAAAATTCACGATGACAAATTTTCCTTACCCAATATAACCGAAATTCTTGATTGTTTATCAGGTGCAATATATTTTTTACATTTAGATCTTAGCCAAGGATACTATCAGGTTGAATTAGATGAACAAAGTAGGAAATGTACAGCGTTTACAACAAATCGCGAACAGTAGCAGATGACACATTTACCAATGAGATTAAAAACAAGTCCTAATGCTTTTTCCCTTATAATGACTGTTGCTATGTTTAATGACTAGTAAATTAAAGAGAAAAAATATCTATAGCAAATATACTAACTCAAAAAAGACGATTTAATTTTAATTAAAAGTGAAATGGGTAATAAGTTAGATCCATTGTACAATGGACCGTAGTTATAGATGATTTAAGCCCAAATGTTAGAATAGCTAAAAATGGAAAGAGATAGTTGTGCATAAAAATAGGACTAAACCATATGTTTCTTAGAGGAGATGCAGTAGTAGAATAGAGTAGTATATTACATTTATTATAATGTAAAGATAATTAAAAATAATTTACATTTCATAAAAGTATAGTATATTGTGTATTTAGGTGTGGAAGCAATACATTCCCGGGCGACGATGTAAATTGTTGGCCGAGGCTCTAGCCGAGGCCAACAAGCATTGAAGTCCGGGAATGTGCTTTCACACCGAAGTACACATACTATTTTTTCTAAAATCACAATTAATATTATTATAAATTAAAGAATTTGTATTAATGCATAACATGTCTCCATTACAATCTAACTGCTTACTAATAAATGCAATTTTAATGTGAGTTGGTTTGTCTGCGTGTATTTATTTACTGTCTGAAATATACATAAAAAACCGTATGGGAATGTTACTTTTTCTGAAATTGATCGGTAATGTCTACATTTTCGGCGCGATTTCAGATCGAAAAATGCACAATTCCAGTATTTTAGTCCGTTGCTAAGAAACTATCACAAAACAGACCGGAAAAGATCCGTTGCCAAGCAACGGGAAAGTAACATTCCCGTACGGTTTTTTATGTATTTTTTAGATAGTAAATTAAGAGAGAGATTCCAATTGTGACCATCGATATGTACAGTGTACACATCAATGTCAATAGTATTATTACATGGACATTGGTGGAAGAGCAGAATCTGGAATTATCCAGAATTATGAACCATTTAGCCTTTTATTATACTATTCGCAAAAACGAAGAGTATATTGCATTTGATCGGCACATTTCTAAAACAGTAAATATCGCTTGTATAGAAAAAAATTTCATATCATTATGTTAGTGAACGAATTCTGAACAACTTTCAAAATGTCCGTCTGTCTGTCCGTCCTTCCGCCTGTCTGTCTGTCCGTCCGCCTGTCTCTCCGTCCATCACGTTTCTTGCAAGCACGATAACTTAAGAAAGAAAAGTCCGATTGTATTGAAATTTGGAAAGTAAGCTGGAGTTAGCTAGAGGAAGAACCCTATTGCTTTTTAAAAAATCAATCAGTAAATAAAAAAGTTATTAATCATTTAAATTAAAAAAAAATTCTTAATATTTGTCACTTGTACTTAAATAGAAATCTTGCGAAATGTTATTCTCTATAATTTTTTTTTGTTTATACATTTTACTAATATACATATTTCATAATAATATATCTAATCCGTTGAAATATAATTCTCGAATGATATACATTACAGACAATCTTTGTAGTTCAAACTGGGCAATAGTCCGCTAACCCGCAATATTACCCGAATCAGACAGTTAATGTCATACTTTTCGATATAAAACACCCCCTACCATACCAGGCGTTGCCCATCTTCCGACAACTCCCTTGTCCACACTTCCTTCTACGATAACTTACCTCTAGCCTTACTTTTTATCTTTCCTTAACTTTATATGTTTTCAGTCCCTCTTTCCCCCTCTATGTTTGTACTATTTGTTATTTTTATCCCATTTTTTGTTTTTTTCCAAATCCCCTCTAGGCCGAAAACTTCTTAGAAATCCAAATTTTTTAAACCACAGCTATTTTAACTACCCTACCTTCCTTGTCGGCGATCAGACCGCAAGGTCGTCATTTGTTCGAACGGGTTTTTTCGTTTAATTGTTTTTCCCGTATCAACAACCAAAATTCATTAAATGCGTGTTTCGCCCAGCGAGTTTAGTTATTTAGTGTAATATTAATTAGTTTTAGGTCCATGTGGACACGTATTATTACTTTTAATTTAGTTTCAAGTCTTCCTAAGGCAGGCAGGAGCTCTAACCACAAACCATTGCCGTCAAACCAAACCGGACCTGCCCCGTCCAACCTACACTCACCACGGTACTGCGCACTGTGGTTGTCTGGCTGGCTCCGGGTTATGTTCCAGCGAGGCACATTACATGTACACCCAATTATTAGTAGGTTCTTTTTGTTGTTGTTGCAATCCAAAGGTCGTGTGTTCGAATCCCTGAGAGAGGGTGGTGGTTTTTTCTTTTCATTTTTTTTTTTCACAACAAAGTTGGTGTCACAAAATTTAGAATGTCCAAAAACTAACATTATTTACAAGAAAACTGCGAAGAGTATAATTCTTCCATTAGTTTACCTTATATAATAATATTTCTTATCATGTACATAAATGTATCTAAATAATAAATTGTTATTATTATTATTATAATTAGGCAACAAAAATTTAAATTTAATTTATCATTAAATAGTTATTTATGAAACAAATGTTTGCAGTAACACTTTTTCACGACTGGGAATTTTCATGAGGGAAAAAACCTCGGAAAAAACACCAATTGCATACAATATTTTTTCTAATACCGAAATCGTTACCAAAAAATATACGTATACATTAAAATATAAACAATCTATTTTACGCCCTAGTGCGTAAAGTGAAATAATAAAATAGCAAGGTAGTTATTTAAAAATCACAATACCACCATGACCAACCTATTTTTAAATGAGGGAAATCTTAAGAATATAGGTGAAACATAAATATTATATATAATTCAAGCATTATTGTTAAAGAACACTGAAAATAGGTACCTATAATTTATAATAATATACCCAGCGATAGTAAATAAATAGACTATATAAAGGTAAGATATGATTATTATAGGCAATTTTTTACTTTTTTATTTTTACTTTACGCCCTAGGGCGGACCTTTATGAAAATTCTAAGCGCCTGGCAGTAAAATTAATTTGCCACCTACGTACCACACCAACAGTGGCTGAGACGGTAGATATAGATGGATAGAGACGAATAGACGTATGTCTATTATGTCGTATGTCACAACTTAAAATTTTTTATTCATCAGTAAATGTGAATTTGTTGAGGAAAAATAAATACTGTTATATTGTTTCGACCGTACTATATTATTATATAACATACTGTAAAATGCGAACTAAGTCGGACAAACAAACTTTATTACTGTGCCAAATTTCAAGTCGATAGTATACAGTGCCCCAAAAGTATGGATACGTCTAAATAACTCGTCAGGATAACGAGATATGAAGAAAATGACCTCTATAAAAGTTGTTGAGGTCATCGGGGGGGGGGGGGACAACACTTGGTGACCTTGGATTCGCCCTTGAAGGTCATTTTCAAGGTCTCTGTATTCGTACCTCACCAAGTTTATTACTTACATATGATAAGATTTGAACACAGCTTTCTGTTATCACTTCATCTACATACAAATAACAACGATACAACGAAATGGGGTCAATTGATCTCAGCTAAGCTGCAATTGTAACCAGCAATACTACAAATAATCGAAATACGTTGTGGTACGTATTTCGATTATTCGTAGTATTGCTGGTTACAACCGGGATTCTGGTTGTGATAAAAATATTACTGCGAAATCTACGACAGTTCTCGTGGCAATTTAATAAAATCTTTGTGATTGCAATTGTAATTATATTCCTACTGGGGAATTTCGAAGCTAGTGTCAAATTCTACGTATGTCAACGCCAATTATACATACTTCAGGAAAATGATTATTGTCATTGTAAAAAATTTACTTTATTGTTTGCATAGCTGATCTGATTATTATACGAATGTGACGATTGTCTCAATGAATACTTTCCTTCTTTTTATGGAATATGACAATTGCCTAAAATAAATGTTTTAAAACGTTTTCAGTGTTTTTCTTCAATATTGTATTTCCTCAGGAATAAGTGAGATTAAATAAAAATATAATTCGTTGGACAAAATAAATCAATTACAAATATAATTTGTAATTACAATGAAATCATTATTAACTAAAATGTAACCGAATAAAAAGGTACCAAAGTAAAATCAACTATTAAGGATACGATTTTGCAGAGTGAATGGGAAATATGCGTTTATTTTCGGTTTAATATAAATATTTGAAAAATCATAAATAGTAGAATCTTAAAAATAGTTTCAGGTACTTCCCATTGCTCTAAGGAATAAAACAATATAGAGTTTTTATCATTAATCTTTTATATAAGTTAAATGCCATACTTTAATAATAAAATTGGGAACTATTTTCATTGACAAATTACAGTATTCAAGTACAACAGAAATTTACGATAAAAAATATGTATATAGTTATATTCGTTAGAACAATGGCAAGTATCTAAAATAATTTTAAAGATTATACTGTGTTTGGTTTTTTAAATATTTATAATAAACCAAAAAGAAACGCATATTTCCCTCTGACTCTGCAAAATCCTATCTCCAAAATTAAGATAAATAAATTAAATCAATAAATAGAAACAAGTAATATCAAACTTTTTAAAAGAATCTCCGGTTAACAAATTACTACCACCACGTAAAGGACAATATTAAACATAGCTGATTTTTGGCCCCTATCGCGGAACGTATAAGACCCAGAGAAAATGGTTGGAAAAGACTCAAAATCGATAAAAATACGTCTTCGTGGTATCAATATGCTGGGGAAAATTCCATTTCACCCCTGAAACATAAAGTTGCTTTGAATAATCGCTTATACTGAATGTGAAAATTATATTTATTTTATAATAACTATTAGATATCAATTCAATAGAGGTAACAAATTGGTAAAAACTACCTCTATTCAAACCCTATTCAGGGGGTGGAACGCCAAACACAGCACCTAATGTTAAAAAATAGGTATCAATGTGATTAAAAAAACTCGGAATGTAAAAAGGATCGCCTCCTCGTAGTGCATTCTGGAAAACACAATAAGTGGCCAAATGATACTCCTTTGCAAGTATCCATTTGCATATTTACTGTACCCTTTTCTCCAACAAATGAAGTTCTATGGCTTACTCAGAAGTACCTTTACTTGGAATAATATAACAGAGAATAAACTAATATCATTTTCAACTCCTTACAGGGTCTAGCCATCATTAATATCTTCTCTATTAAATGCAGACATAAGAACCAATAGAAACCTTTAATTTTATTTTAATTTTCTCTGTAAATCTTCTGTACTAGATGCTGTTCTAATATCTCTAAATAACGGCAGTTTTTCTTTATAGGGATACTATTAAGTAATCAATGTATATAATATTTTATTACGATTCTATTATTTTATTTATTATAATTCTATATATTTCATTAAATGAAAATCTTTTTTTTTTTCTAATCTAAATTATCTATTCCATAATCTGGAGTAGATTTTGATTTATTTTGTTTCCTATTTTTTAATATTTGAAGCGGTGAATACGATTCTACCACCCGAATAGGGTAGTTGGTTGTTTTCGAGGTTGCTAAATAATTCGCTATTTGTTCTTTATTAAAGAAACGTGTTGACTAAAGATCTATTGTAATATTACCTGCTGTAAATATTTTTCATATTCATATAGAGGTAGTTTTTCATAATAATGATACTCACGTCAAGACAAAGTAGATGTCTGTCCCTTTTACTGATAGAAAATAATTTGGTGTATTATTAAGTGCCGTGGCATTTTTTTTAGTATTCGAGACTGTGAATAGAATCGCATCCCCGAATAGGGTAGTTTGGTGGTTTACAGGATCGCTAACTAAAGCGAGTTTTTGTAATAATACTTGCTGCGAATATTATATCATACTTTTATAGAGGTTGTTTTTGAAAATGGGGATGCTGAGGTCAGGATCAGTTGAAGGTCTGACTCAACTAGTATTAAAAAATCATTTTGTATATTTTTAATCACCTTAGTACCCATTTTTTTAGTATTAGGTTCTGTGTATGGCGTTCCACCCCCTGAATAGGGTGTGAATAAGTGTAGTTTTTACCCTTTTGTTATCTCTATTGAATCGATACCTAATAGTTATCATAAAATAAATATAATTTTCACATTCAGTATAAGCTATTATTCAAAGCAACTTTGGGGGTTGTTTTTGTGTTTTTAGTGATGAAATAGATCTTTCCCCAGCCTTTTGATACCACAAAGACGTATTTTTGTTAATTTTGAGCCTTTTCTAACTATTTCCTCTGGGTTTTATACGTTCCACGATGGGGGCCAAAAATCAGCTATCTTTAACATTGTCCTTTGAGTCCTACTTTTAAAAATCCAGACGATCACGTAAACTGTCTGTGTATTTTTTCTGTCTCAACAAAAAAAAAATAGAGAAATAAATGTACGACGATGTATGTTGGTCTGTTTTACAATTTTGTTTTTAATAGATATGTATCGATAAGAGATGAAAGGTTTAAATTATCATGCAATGATTACGTATATTTAAATTGTAAACGCGGCACGAGAATTCGCACGCGCGGCAAATCATCCATGATGCAGCTAAGATTTGGTGTTATTCTTTGCGGTCATACGAAACTACAAATATTTTGGTTCTAAGGAACGTCTTGATAACAAAAATGTCAGAGATTTATTTCATTCACTCCCATATGATTGATTTACCATTTCAAATTTAAACAGTTTTACACAGTTTATACTCTTGTATATGTTATCAAATTAAAACATATTCTCTGCATTTAATGCATATTGTTTTCTTGTATTTAGTAGAAGAAAATAAGACTGCATTATAGTGCAGTTGAATTGATTATTTTCCCCTAGAAATTTTACTGTTGATTCTTATATACAGGGTGTAATTAGTTTCATTTCATAAAAAAAACTGGTAATGGGGACCCATTAGACAAACAAAGACCTATATGACTTCTTCCTCTAGGGGCACTTTAAAAAAAAAGTGACCTAGGTCAATGATTTTAATGTTAAGGTAGGAAACATTTGAGAACCATGGCTTGTCTGAGTCAATGTTCCGAATCATAGAAGTTTATTACTTACTTTTAAAAAGTCATAAAAAAGTGTAAAGATTACTTTGGCGGGGCCGCTTTGAACCGAACTATTTATACCAATTATGAATATGTAAATAAATCGTTATCTCTTTCTGCACAAATGCAAGCATAGGATGGCCATAAGATTTGTTTACATGTATGATTTTTAATTCGGAACAAAATTATTGGATTGGATTTATTGTTGTTTATAATTTATAAAATTTAAATGTGGTTTATTAACATTTGTAACATAAATGTTCTAGGTTAAAAGCTTAAAAAATGAGTAATTATTTCATGAAACTGGAAAACGAACAGTTAGACGTCCGAGATAAGATAGCAGAAAATAGTTATATGTATTTTAAGTTAGGAAAAATCTAATTTTTAACGAATTGATGGACAGGCCTATTCGAGAAATCTAGAGCTTACCAATAAATTGATTGACTGATTTACATAAATTGTTCGAAATGACCTTTATCTCCATCAATACACATTTCGACACGTTGAACAGAGGACATACGCACTCCGTTCAACACATTTGGTCAATTAGGATCATTTTTTATGGTTTCTATGCGCATTAAAATACCTACGTTGCTACAATTCTGTACCTGAGGGGTAAGTGATGATGAGTACCTCCATTTTTTGTTAAAATCGAGTTAATATTTGTTCTCATACAACAGGAACACAAATTGTATAATGTTAAATGATCTTAACTCCACTATTACTAAGGCATTTTTTTTAAGTAGAAACCGCTGCTGATAGGAAGAAAATTATGAATGTCAAAAACTAATTTGTGAGTGAGCATTGTTAAAAATGGTTTAATTTAGTAATCGTGCAAAATATGATATGATTAAGTGTTTTATAGAATGCGGAGAAGATTTAAATTTAGCTTCCGAGCTTTATTTTAATAAGTAAGTTATAGACAGCAAAACTTTGTGCCAAAAGTGCCGCCTAAACAATATTTTTAGATATCCAGAAAAGAGACAGCCAGACATGAAAATATTCCAAAATTTAAGAGTTTGGATCATTTGTAAAATTTCCAGCAAAAATATATATAATAAAGCAGGTAGAGAAGCTGTAGAAAATATTGTTTTAGAAACTGTAAGAGAAAATCCTGATATATTGTCTCGCGAAATACAGGAAAATTTAGAAATCCCAAAAACAACTGCGTTTTGCGTTACTTAAAAAAAAATAAATTCAAACCCTACAAAATTAGGATTAGTTACTATCTATGTCCAAGCGACTTTCAAAGGCGTCTCGATTTTTGCCAGTGGCTTTTGCAACTGTTCAATGAAGTGCCAGGAATTGAAGGGACATGGGCTCATTTAATGAATTTTATTTAGTAATTGTTACGTCTTGTGGATAAAGTATTATTTAAAATTAGGCAATGTTGAAAATTTCAGACGAATGTGTGGTTCTCGAAATATACGCTTCTAAAGAGCTCGGTGCCACCAATATCGTGACGTCAGAGGATAGGAAACGAAACGGTCGTGCAACATATCAAAGCTCGTGCATTCCGCTTGAGCACTGCTTGAGATCGTCTGTGTGACTAGCGGGTTGCTATTAAGTGACGTCGCGGCCGAGATTCGACAAAGCGTGCGGTCCATGTTTATAATTTTTTTGTAGATGATTTACAGGTCTCGCAAAATTCTATTTTTTTGCACAGGGTCTTAGAACTGTAAGATCTTTACGATAAGCAAATAAAAAAAAGTGCTAAATGAGCCCATTATATGGACAGACGAGACCCATATAAGCAGTACTGGAATTGTTAATCGGCATAATAACCACCACTGGGCTCATGAAAATTCGCAAATAACCGCTACAGTTAATCGTCAATTTGGTATACGGTGTGTTGCGTGTGTTTTATTGAATACCAAATAATAGGTCCTAATTTTTTTCACGGTAATTTGAATACTGAAAATTTTATTAACATTCTACCACAAAATAATACGCCTGTAAGACAATTTCATACGTCATACGTCAAATGAAACACGAAATTATTTAAATGCTCAATTTGGGGAGGATTTGATAGGTATTTATATATCTCTCAGGACTAGTTTATCAATGTCTAGTTAGCTAAGTTAACTAAATTGATACCTAACAATTAATTTAGTTAACTGGACATTAATAAACAACAAAGTAGTTTAGGTATTGTTTAATTTTTAGGAAATAATGTACCTATTTTGTGGCCAGCTAGATCTCCCGATATAATCTCTGCCGACTTTTGGGATCATTTAAAAAATATTATATTTAGAGAACGTTCTAAGAACATAGAAGAATTGGAAAACAAAACATTAGCTGCGTTTAGGACAATAACTCCTGTCATGATTGAAAATGCAACAAATGCTGTAAGAAGGTGTCAAAAATGCATAGATGTTAATGGAAGACAATTCGAACATTTATTGTAGTTTAGTTTTTTATTTTTGGCAAAATTATAAGAAGTGTTGTTGTTAATAGTTTTCCATGGCCACCTTACAAATATATTTTTCGAAAATTAACCACTTTTCCTAGAGATAAATATGACATATGATGTATCGTTGGATAGCTAATTTAAGTTGTGGTCGAATAGTAAAATAATTGACGGGGTGTTCCATTTAAAAAAAAAACAAGTTATGTCTATATCTCGAAAACTGAGGCATGCATAATTTTCTTCTTATGAGCAACGGATTCTACTCAAAAAAGTGTCTCAAGAATGTGTTACTGGATCTTCGAGTTCAGAAGTGCATTGACGTTAATGGACAGCTTTTTGAACAGCTCCTCTAATGCTTTGGTATTGCAAGGTCATCTTACGTATACCTAGGTAATTATAAATATATTGTATTTTTGTATTTTTTCTTAGCTGTAATTTTGATTGTTTTTATCGCACATTTTAATAAGGTATATGAATAAGTTCCTTTTTAATAGTAGTAATAAATGGTACCACTGTACCAATATGGTTCCATTTGAAAAAAAATGTGTTTGTCCCAAAAACCATTTCAATGAACTTCATTTGCTCAAATCACATCATTCAGTATTTTCGACGGGACTTCGATTTTTCTAGCGTTAAACGGATCTTAGAATAAATCGGAACAGTCATGGCACACTTAAATGGAAAAGGAAAAATTAAATTATTCAGAATTCAATAATACAATAATATACAGGGTACTCCGCTAAAACAATCATTTCATTGTATCAGTGTTAACCGCCGCACAGAGTGGACGTGTCGATAGGCGCTCTTAAAAATTGTTGAAATAAACCGACTGAACATTTGGATAATTATCCAAAAATAAAGTGATCTGTAGATAATCTTACGCGCTAAATTATTAGTTGTTTAAATATATATTTAATACGATATTAGTCTAAATATTAACTGCATAAGCCATATCAAAAAGTAGTGTACAGTGTTAGATGATAAACATTGTCTCTCAGTGGATGTAAAGTGACCGGTATTCCGAAAATCAGAAAAGGTTAAGGGACTAGTGCAATAAATTAACATCTGGCATCCATAAGTCCTGTGCTACAAGTGTCTTGCGTTGTATACAAATCAGCTGGAGAGCGTTTATGGAGCTATTCCGCCAAAGCTTGTTATAGGTGTATTAAACGAAAAACTGGAAACGAATATAGCAATAAGCGAAATAAATAACATTTATTGTCTAAGCCATATACAGAGTAATCCTATAAAAATCGAATTCATTTCATATCTTCGGAAGTCAATTGTGATGAAAAGCTGCTTCAAATTAAAGGGTACTCAATTAAATATTGCACACGACTTAACTTACCAAGAAAGACAAGATAACCACATTCTAAACAAACACCTTAAGCTGGCAAGGGAAGAGGGCAATCGCTTTTGCAAAATCAAGAAAGGTGTCCTGTTCGTAGATAAAGTCAAATACTCAGTGGACGACCTAAGAAACATCGAGCTCGGTGCCCATATCGAAGATTCCCGGCAGCCAAACATTGCCCCTCCTACACCAAATCATAAAATTAATTCCAGCAATATACATTATTCTGAGGAGGAACAAGATTCGGACAACAATGGCTATACAGAAAAAAATCCTGTAAATCCAGGTACAGGTTCAAGCAAGCAGGATTTAGGAGCTTTCAAGAAAAATACTTCGATTAAAACGGTGAAAGAACAAAAATTAAATACTAATTATTCTACTAGATCAAAAAACATTAAGTAATTATAAAATATATATATTTGTTGTAGCATCTCCGCCAGCAAAAAAAAGAAGCTCGATTGTCAATAGTATTAGATAGATTTTTTTTGTGGTTAAGTTATTGTAATTTTGTAAACTGCATCTTTTATTGCTTTCCTCCTTTTCTTCAATTACGTCACTTATATTACTGAATAACTTGCTAAATTAAATAATTTCTTATAATGGACCCATATATTAGAGATTTAACATACACACCAATCGAGACACACATATTAAATATTGCTGACCACAATTTGATTGCATCTAAAAAAAACGAATCCCTAAAAATTCTTCATACTAATATTAGAAGTATAGCCAAAAATAACGATGAACTTGATATTTTTTTAACACAACTTGATTACACATATGATGTATTGGTACTTTCGGAAACACATAGAATCCACAATTTAAATTTATTTAAAAAACCCACCTATGATATATTATACAACGAAGGTAATATAAATAAAAACGACGGGGTAGTTGTGTACATAAAAAATTCTTTAGACTATGATCACAGTGTTATCAAATTTGGAAACATAAATGTATTAAATATAAAAACATGTTACGGTCAAAAATCGATAAATATACTAGCTGTGTACCGCTCTCCATCTACCGATCCACACCTGTTTAATAATGACTTAAAATCATACATAAATAGCAACAAATATCAATTATCAGACATAAATATTTTAATAGGAGACATAAACATAAACATCAAATCAGAATTAGACTATGTGCAGGAGTATTTAAATATATTAAGCGAGGAGGGTTTCATATCCTTCATAAATAAATTTACACGAGAAGAGGGAATAAGCAAGTCTTGTATCGATCATATATTTATTAAAACTAAAGAACACCATTCAAAATTTACACCTTTAATTTTTGATACAAAAATAACCGATCATTACCCTGTAGCAGTATTCTATGAATCGAAGATACCCGAAATCAAGAAATGTAACTCTAATTTTAAAAAATACATTGATTACAAAAAATTAAAAAATTATTTAAAATACTCAAATTGGCAGGATTTTTACCAAACTGTTGAACCAAATGTAGCTGCTGATATATTTATAAATAAATTAAAACATTATATAGAAGAATGTACGAAGACAATTAAAATTAAAAAATCGGAAATAAAAAAAAATCTGTGGGTTACTGCAGCAATAATGAAATCAGTTGAAACAAAAAACAGCCTTTATAAAAAGCTGAAATTAAATCCGGATAATAAAGAACTAGAAAATAACTACAAAAGGTATCGTAATAAATTAAACTTAATTATAAAAAACACTAAGATAGATTACTATAAAAACCAAATAAACCAAAATAAAAATTCCTCAAAAAAATTGTGGGCGTCAGTTAAAAATATATGCAATGAAAATAGAAAATCACACTACATAAACAAAATCAAACAGGAAGATGGCACCATAATATCAGATAAGGTTAAAATAGTAAATAACTTTGTGAAGCACTATACTAATGTAGGCAGAGATTTAGCTAAGAAAATAAAAAATACAACAAACCCTAATTTGAATGTGGACAGTAATAGTAAGTCAATTTATTTATCTCCAACCAACCTATTTGAAATTAAGGAAATCATTATGCAATTAAAATCGGGAAAAGCACCTGGTAAAGATGGAATCACTGCAGATATGCTCAAAAAAATCAGAGATGTGATATCTGAACTCCTAGCTTACCTAATTAATTTGATAATAGAAAAGGGAGAATGTCCCGATGCATTTAAAATAGGATTAATAACACCTCTCTTTAAAAATGGTGATAAGACTAAAGTAATAAACTATAGACCCATATCTTTGATTTCTACAGTAGCAAAGGTCTTCGAGAAAATTATTAAAATAAGATTTAATAGTTTCCTCGACAAACATGAAATATTATCTAACATGCAATTCGGATTTAGAAATAAAATGTCAACAGAAGATGCTATAGCTTACTTAACAAACAATCTCTATCAATCATTAGATAACTGTCAACCTACTCTGTGTATCTTTATTGATTTGGAAAAAGCCTTCGATACCGTTAGCCATGAGTTATTATTAAAAAAACTAAAAAATATTGGTATCAGGGGTAATGCATTCAAACTAATGGAAAGTTACTTAATGAATCGAAGGCAGCAAGTAAAAGTAGATGGTACTATAAGTGACTCGAGAAAGGTTGAATATGGCGTTCCCCAAGGTACGGTCCTGGGTCCATTATTATTTAATATCTATATAAACGATCTCTTAAAATTACCATCTAAAGGGAAGATATTGAGTTTTGCTGACGATACCGTAGTTATTTATGTAGCCGATACTTGGAATAAATTAAAAACTATGGCAGAGACAGATTTTAAATTAATCAAACAATGGTTCGACTACAACATACTCACCATAAATAAAGGCAAAACTAAATATCTCCCTTTTACATCCTATCAGAACAAACTATCCAAGCTTGATTCATTAAATATAAAATTAGATAGTGATAGTAGCAGTATGATGATTGAGGAGGCTGATTTTGTTAAATATTTGGGAATAATTATAGACAAACATCTTAGATGGAATTTACAAGTAAATTATATTGTAAAAAAGTTAAGAACTCTGCTCTCTACATTTAAATATCTTAAACAATTTCTAAACCTAAAAGAACTTAACATACTATACTATTCCTTAGTCCAGTCACAGCTAATATATGGTATAATTGGTTGGGGAGGTGTAAGTAATAATTTCCTAAAAAACTTAAATATAATTCAAAAATGGCTGCTTAAAATTATTTACGGAAAGGATATTACTTATAATACCGACAAACTGTACCAAGAAACAAAAAAAATGGATGTAAGACAACTCTTTTGTGAAAAAATACTAATGCAGCTATATAAAAACAAAAATCATGTCACATATACAGACCATACTTACAATACACGAAATAAACATATATTGACAACTAAACAAAATTAACAAAACAATTGGTCAAAGGAATCACAAATTCATTGGCTTGAAAATTTATGACATCCTACCACCCGAAATAAAAAACATAACATCATCATCATTATACAGGAAAAAAGTTAAATTATGGATTCAAAATACTCCTAGGTTAGTAATACATCAAGTAATAGACCTTAAAAATACATATTAGTAAACAAATTAGTCAATAAAAAAAAACCAAAACAAAATAAGACAGAAGAAAGCAAATGTTATTATTATGGAAAGAGATACATATTTATATATACTATACGATTTTTCATATCATTTTATTAAAATAAGAACGCCATTTTCTACTTTTCTACTTCTCTACTACTGATTAGTCTTGAATAGTTATATTTGGTAAATGCTCTACCGTCAAGTACTTAGTACTTTTACGGAGTAAACCTGAATATTAACTTATTCTCGATCCATGTTAAGTTATTCAATATGTATGTATATCACTTTTTCATTCTCTATATCTCTTTTGTGTTAAATATTTATTAATTTAATACCTACCTCGCATTCAAGTACCCGGTACTTCTGCGAGTTCTCATCTTGTTTATTTACAATATTTGTCCATTGTCAACTATTTTGTTACATTTTATTTTGTATTATATTTTTTTGTATTTGTTGTATATTGTACTGGATTTAAATGGTAAATAAACTATATTATTATTATTATTATTATTTGTCAAAAATTGACGTTTATTAAGTATATAGGATATTCCAAATTTCAATCGTTTATCTTTAATACTAAAGGAAAAGGGGGGTTGTACCATGATCCTATTATACGCGGTATACTTTTATATTATGCAAGAATCTACTTTCCTGTACATATATTATTTTGTATTGTTAATAAACATTATTATTACCTACCTATATTATTATTATTATTATTATTCTACTACATACTCGACATTTAGAGTCGAATGGACAAATCAACTGAGGAAGAGTTCACTTCATCCAGTAGATTTTATAAAGACAAGAATTTACGGACAATGTGGCATGTCTGTAAGATAGATGCTTTCTGCATGATCGCGAAAAGACCATGGGCTAATCCTATTGAATTAAGGTTGGGTTTAAGATGTTTTGTAACAACTCCATCTACAGATACGATTAGTGGTACGATGTTTACTTTATTTAATTTCCATAGGCGTTTGAGTTCCATTGCCAGATTCTGGTACTTTCTGTACTTTTCGCGTTCGGTCTTTTCTAGATTATTAGTGAGGGGGACACCGATATCAATTATCCAAGCTTCTTTATTGTCCTTCTCTATTAGTAGGATATCTGGGCGGTTAAAATCCACGGTTTTGTCGGTAATAATTGGTCGGTCCCAATAAAGTACAGTTTGATTCGATTCTAACACAGCTGCTGGTGAATATTTATAATACGGATTATTATTATTATTATTATTATATGTTCAGTTTCACGAAATTGGTTTCCTATTTTACTGCTGTAGACTGTGATAATTGCTGACCAGGGTATTTATTATTAAATATTTCACAAACCTTTTCAGTTCTTATTTTTTTTTATTACCGCATCCAATCATAATAAATAGAATATGCATTTTCTGAGTTTCGGATAAATAAGCCATAATAAAGTTGATTAAATAAAGAAATCTTATTAAATACACTGATGCCTGCGAGTAACTTAGAATAAAGTGACAGTAATTGGAAACAAAAATATGCCATGGCCCACTTGATAGTTTTTTAAAGGTGTGAGTTTATGGTGTTATTTGTTTAAGTTTTATTACTAATTTCTTAGTGTCTACCTTAAAAAAGTTTTTTGGTGGATACAATTTTGCATTAAAAACTTTAAAAGCAACAACAGATCAGTTTCAACTACTATTTGAAACCACTAATTTAGCAAAAAATACCTCAACTGAGGTTACAAAATTTTACATTTTCAACATTACTTTTCTCGATAATTAATGCCCCAGATTTAAAAAACTTTATTCTGCTGAATAGAGAATCAAAATCCCTTTCGGATGAGATGCCGCACAATCCCCTTCCTAATTTAAAATTTTCCGGGAGTATTATTTTCATGCTAAAAATTAGCAATTTCAAATTAAAAATCGAAAAAATTAATTTATTCCATATATATGGACTGCACTGTATGACTGGTATATGAACTTTCTTAGAAAAACAAATTAGATATGCTTTTTATTAAGCATGAGTGTTAATTAGTACATAACATAAAGTCATTATCATCTCATCTTAGAAATATATTTTGAATAACGTATTCAAACTTTTGTCCATGACTGTACATTGCACATAGGGTAGGTATACGATATCTAACAATTAATTTATTAAAGAATCTTTTAGGCCATTTTTAATCGATATTAGTACCTAATCGCACAGCATTCTGAAACAATGAAAAATCGACAATTTAATGTGTTGCTGACATTTGTTTTGAATGTTTAAAGTTGAAATCATAAAATGTTATTATAAACTTTATCTCTAAGTCTGTATGGGTATTACGGTATTTCAATAATAATGAGCAAAACTGCTAGGCTTGCATGAATATATACACATATTATGTCCGCAACGTTGCAAGATCTAAGGATCTCAGTGTAACTACAAAGTGTTAGTACATACACTCATACAGAAGGAGCATCTCAGCGCCCCCACTAGTGAGATTTTATGAACTATTGATGTATATATATATACGTGCCTAGCTATCATCTTCGCCTCCATGAGTGTATAAGGCGCCCAGGACTCCGCCATAATGAAAACGGCTAGATAAATTTTAACCACTTATGTTATATTCTTATGCCCTATTTATGATGAGCAACCAAGAGAGGTAAAGGATTTCTCATACACATTTGATACGAATTTTATCCAGTCAACCACAATCTTTCGCATCCCAATGTCTAAAATACAATTTCGACTCCATTTGTATAATTACGATATGCCTAAGAGTTGTGTTCGCCTCCGACAACGTTGCCAATTGTATGTAGTTGATAATGTGTTATTTTCTTGTAGATATTCTTTTTGTTTGAAAATAAAGAATACCTGTTATTTCTTGGCGAGAGTGTATTTATAACAATTGATTATTTGATATTTTTCCTTAAAATGCATCCAGGTAGGAATCAGAAACTAGTATGGCATATACTGATTATTCACAATACTTACGTTTTCATTGCATTGCTTTTAGAAGTGAAAAAATTTTAAGCATGGTCAACCAAAATTATAAACCAAGATGGGACGACCTTAACATATTTACCTCAAGAGAAAGACCTTCTCGAAAATATAGGAGAATTATCCGGAGATGTGATTCGTTCTCTGAACATATAGATAGAAAACAGAGAATAGAGATAATAATAAAATTATAACTTGCTTTGAATATCATCTCATTTAGTGCACTAGCTAAATGTTTACGTAGCGATAAATATAAAACGTCGAGATTTTAAATTTGTGCAAAATGTATGTCTGTACCTTTTCTGTGCGCACGATTACTCTGGAACGGTTTCTGATATTGACTTGAAATTTGGTACATTATAACGAGATCAATGTTCATTTTTTTTTTTTTTAATTAACCACCCCCACTATATTTGAGACCTCGACTTCTCATACATATACTAAATTCTAATTTTATGGACTCTTACTTACTTACTTCACCTATTTATCTCCATTTAAAATTTAATATACAAGGTGTTCCACTTAAAAATCCCGGTGCCATTTTCTCGACAAATAAAAAAGATGTTTGAATTCTGTAAAAGGTGCTCACCAGAATAATAAATGGTATTAGTTCTGAGAAAAAATGGTCATTTAACAAATTGAGGTATAGATGGCGTTGTGACGCAAAGAAATTATTTGATTCTAGGATCGTTGAAATGAGGTATATATTCTGAGCAACTTTTATAATACAAACAAATTTCGAAAAATCACTGATTCTCGAGATATATGAACTTCAATCTAATTTTCTTAAATATAAAAATAGTCATAACTTTTTAGACGGGACATTTTAACATTTAGACGGGACATTTTTCATAGAGAATCAGGCTGATTTAGATGCCAATGAAACATTTATTTCAGAACACAAAATAACTTTTTTTTTTAAGTAAAACAAAGGTGGAGCTGCAACTGCTAGTTGGAAATGTTGATATTTCTGCTTTTTGTGTATTGTCAAATTGTACATCCACATCCAGTGGAAGTATAGTAACGACAAAAATTTTTTAAAAATTTCTATTGTTCAAATAGGCTTAGAATGTCATGAAACGTCGAGATTTTAAGTTTGAGCGAAAAAAATGTCTGTCGGTCAGTCGGTCTGTCTGTCTGTCGGTCTGCAACTTTTTTTGTGTGCACGTTTACTCTGGAACCGTTTGAGATATTGACTTGAAATTTGGTACACGTATGTACTTTAACGAAATCTAGAACTAGATTATACTTTCATCTTGTTCCGTCGAAGGATTGGAGAGCGAATGGGGATAAATTTGGGGTAAATAGGTAAATCAAGCAGGCAGAGTCCATAAAATTGGTATTAAGTATATACACGAGAAGCTAATGTCTCAAAAAAATGTTGGCACCCCCACCCCATTATTAAAGGGGGTGAAAAAAATTGTGGTTTAGTGTGTGTACGAGTATGTGTACAAGAACCAGAAACCTCAAAATATTTTTTTACTTCATCCACCCCCACTACCACCCCCTATCACCACCCCCACCCCACTACCGATGTGGAGTATCGTTTTATGGGTTTTTGGGGTAGATGATTTCAAATATTATATTATTAAAGTTCCATAAACAATTATTTCCACATACAAAATTTTTTAGTTGTGAGTGGCTTGGATAGGAAAGGAAATCTGGATGTGGAAGTAGTGATTCCTTGGGCAGCGGTTTTTGCGTCATGTTTATGTTGTAAGTTTGACTAAATTTACACTGTAAATTGTAGACATATGAAAGAAAATGCAATTTTTGTTACTTGAAAAATTACATTGAAGTTCAAATATCTCGAAATCCAGTGATTTTTGGAAAATGGAATGGAAAATATACTTTTAAAAGCTTTATTTGATCTTAATATAGTGTAGTCAAAATGGGAATTCTCTGGCTGCAATAATTTTATTGTATTAATTTATTCCAGGTGTAATAACAAGTGGCATGTTTTGGATTAGATCTGCCCATAGCTTCATTTAAAATTTAAACAATTACTGCTATTTTCCTTATCATCTCGGGATAAAATTATAAATGAAACTAGATATCGATGGGTTTTTGACAAAACATCGTAAGCGACATTATCTTCATTTTTAGCTTTTTTGGCTCTTGTGGTAGCTTACATTAAACTACAGGTTCCCAGAAAATCTCGTAAGTGAATTATTTCATATTCTGCTAATATTAAATATTTTAAAACATCGTAAGCACCCACTTTTTAAAAAAATAAACATAAAATATCGTAAGCCGATATCACATACTGGCAGAAAATCGTAAGCACCATGGAGTTGTGTCGGTTACGATACACTTTCAGGCGCTTAAGATAATTTTTCGTGTCCCATAAAACTAAAGGCTAGCCATAGTATTTCCTGTATATATGTACATCTTAAGCGACAAATTTCAAATAAAATATTCCCGACATAACATCTTAAGCTGCAAAATTAAATCAAAAATTTGTATTATCATCAATAACAATGTCGGTATCAATTTGTAATGACGAACAAAATCGTAATACAAATTTTGGTACAGTTGGAACTAAGAAATACAATTATTTTTAAAAAAGTCGTTTCCTGTAAAATTTACGATCTGTCGCTTACGACTTTTTGTCAAAAACCCATCGATATGTCAAAAAACATTTTGATAATTTGTTAATTTGTATAAAAATAAAAACCACTAAAAATTGCCATTTTTGGATAATTACTTCCACATCCAGTAGAAGTACAGTAACAACAATTTTTTTAAAATTTTTATTGTTCAAAAAGGCTTAGAATGTCATGAAACGTCGAATTTTAAGTTTGAGCAGAAGAAAATTCTGTCTGTCTTTCGGTCTGTCTGTCGTAACTTTTTTTGTGCGCAAGATTACTCTGGAACCGTTTAAAATCTGGAACTAGATTATATTTTCATCTTATTCCGTTGAAGAGTAGGGGAGTAAATGGGGGTAAATAGGAAAATCAAGCAAGGAAAAATCCACAAAATTGGTATTTTGTATATACAAGAGAAACTAATCTCTCTCAAAAAAATTTTTCGCATTAGTCACTCCCATTACTACCCTCACCCCATTATAAAAGGGTGTGAAAAAAAATTGCGATATAGTGTGTGTACAAGAACCAATGGCCTCAAAATATTTTTTTTACTTTATCCATCTCCACTACCACCCCCTATCACTACTCCCACCTCACTACCGATGTGATATCGGGATATCGTTTTATGGGTTTTTGGGGACGATTTCAAATATCATATTATTAAAGTTCCATAAACAATTATTTCGACATTTTTTCGTTGTAAGAGAGTTGGATAGCAAATCTGGATGTGGAAGTAGTAAATATGTTCTTAAGGGAATTATTAATACTATTTAAAATGCTTTTCAAAAGACATCACTGAATCAGTTCATTTTTGTAACACAATTGTTACATATTAGTCCACGTAAATTAGATATTTTAGAAGAAATAATTTATAAAGAAATAATATTTGGGATGCGTAATCTAGATAGGGTTCGAAATAGATACCCGAAAAGTTCCCCACAATTTAGAGGTGAAACGTCCGTAATGATTATGAATAGAGCTGCTTCGGTCATATTACGGGGACTTAACGCTGGTTTTACTTCCACATCTAGTGGAAGTATAGTAACGACAAAAAAATTTTTAAAAATTTTTATTGTTCAAATAGGCTTAGAATGTTACGAAACGTCGAGATTTTAAGTTTGAGCGAAAAAAAATTCTGTCTGTCGGTCTGTCGGTCTGTCGGTCTGTCGGTATGTCGGTCTGTCTGTCGGTCTGTCTGTCGGTCTGTCGGTCTGTCTGTCTGTAACTTTTTTTTTGTGCGCACGTTTACTCTGGAACCGTTTGAGATATTGACTTGATATTTGGTACACGTATGTATTTTAACGAGATCTAGAACTAGATTATATTTTCATCTTGTTCCGTCGAAGGGTTGGGGGGTAAATTGGGGTAAATTTGGAGAAAATAGGTAAATCAAGCAGGTAAGAGTCCATAAAATTGGTATTTAGTATATACAAGAGAAGCTGAGGTCTCAAAAAAAATTTTGGCATTAGCCACCCCCATTACCACCCCCCACCCCATTATTAAAAGGGATGAAAAAAAATTGTGATTTAGGGTGTGTACAAGAACCAGAAACCTCAAAATGTTTTTTACTTCATCCACCCCCCCCCCTACCACCACCTATCACCACCCCCACCCCGCTACCGATGTGGGGTATCATTTTATGGGTTTTTGGGGTAGAGGATTTCAAATATTATATTATTAATATTACTAATTATTTCCATATACAAAATTTTTTCGTTGTGAGTGATAAAAAATCTGGATGTGGAAGTAGTCATTCCTTGGGCAGCGGTTTTTTACTTTTATCTTGTAAACCGTTCGTCGAAAGAGAAAAAAGCGTAAGAAATAAAAAATTTGTCGCATTAAATTCGGCATAAAAAATGTACTATTAACCTTGTAGCTTATCCTCAGCTATTTCGCGCTAACAGCGTCCGAACAGAGAGGTAGTTTGGGGCGCAGAGGTAAACATCCATCCTATTCCAAGTTTGACTCCGAATATCTTAAAACCGGTTACTTTAACGAGAAAAATGGTCAGGAATGAATTTATTGAGCAGAATTTTCTCTATTAGATGCATATATAGAGGGTTTTGTCGCAAGTAGTTTATGTATTTTCCCCTTCTTTGCAATTATATTAGAGGATAATCTGTACTGTTCACACAAAAGAAGATTTGGAGTCATATTTCAACTTTGAGCTTGCTTCAATTCCACTTCTTCTCTTCAATAAAAAAGGGTTAATGAGGAAAATTAAGAAATCATCTGTATGATATTTTCAATGCTGTACGAGAGAGGCAAATAGATTTTTACGATTGCCAGTTCATTGTTGATGGCGGCAATTTGATTCATCGTGTAGTACGGCCGAAGCAGCTTTATTCGTAAACATTACGGGCAAAAAGTGACTGTAGTGTTTGACGGATATGCTGACTGCAGTATGAAAAGCATCGAAAGACAGCAGCGACTTTTGAAACGCATTTCACCGAAAATTATTTTTCATGAGAGCACGCCACTGACTGAAATGCAAAATAAAATGATAAACAATCTCACAAAAAGGAACGGTTTATTTCGCAATTGATGGAGAGATTTAAAAATGACGGAATCAAAACAATTACTGCTGTAGACGACGTTGACGTACTCATAGTTGAAACCGCCTTAAACGAATCTCAAGGAAACGATACAGTGATCATCCTCGGACAAGATATTGATCTTCTCGCATTGATTATCGCTCTCGCACCTGAAGATAAAGATATCCGTTTCTTAAGAGAGGCTCAGAGAAAAATAAAAAATAAAGATTACAGTTCTCGTGACTTGCAGTCCTCGGAAGTTTTAAAACCATACAGGGCCACACGTTCAGTGGATGCGATAACACTTCAGCTTTCTTTGGTAAAGGAAAAGTGCAAACGGTGGAATGCGTCAATAAAAGAAAAGATCTCAAAGAGGTTGTCCGTATATTCAATAACCGTAGCTCAACGAAAAAAGAAATTACGAGTGCTGGAGAGAAATTCGCGCTAGCAGTATACAAAGCCCCCAAGAAAGAGACATCTTTGAATCATCGAAGATTCATTATCTTCAATAAGTTAGTCGGCCAATCTAGTACTACCGGGATTCTACCAAGACTGCCAGCAACATCCGAGGCATTACGTCAATATTCTTACAGAGTATTTCTCCAAATTCATGTTTGGCGAGGAGAAAACTTGGAACCAACGGAATGCAGAAAAGCAGAAAATAATATAAAATATTTCAAAGAGATGATATACTTAAAGAAGTAAAATGTTCAAAACTTAATCATTTTGGAGCAAAAATGTAAATATTTCCCTCCAGCAAGAGAAAAATTTTTGAAATATTTAAAAATTTTTGAAAAGCATTCGAGATGACTCCAACAAACTATCATTAATTAGTATAGCAAAATTTATGATTAACCAACAAATATATTTTAGAGTTTTGGTCTCGAATGCTTTTTAAAACATTTTTATTTCTTGCTAGAGGGAAATATTTACATTTTTGCTCCAGAATAATCTAGGTTTTTAAAATATCTTTGGAAGGTGGAAGATTACACTGGTCAACATTCAGTTTGAAAAAATACACCGGACTCTACCTAGGTACCAAGGTGTTTTTGGGGTCGCTGATTCCGTTGCCGAGGTCGGTTAAGCTCTATCACGTCAGGTTCAAGGTCATTTGAAGGTCAACCTAAGAAAAGGTTTTTGAAAAAATCTAAAAAAATTCACACAGGTTCTTGGGGGGTCTCTGAGTCCGAATCCGATGTTGGTTGACCTTTATCACCTCATGTTCAAGGTCATTTGAAGGTTAAAGTAAGAATAGGAGGTGAAAAAAATTAGAAAAAATTTATACGAATGCTCACCTGCCTACTTATTGTCTGTTTATCTGTCTACCTTTATAGCTGCACACCTGTTTGTTTGCTTGTTAGTCTGTATTTATCATCCGCCTGCATTTTCCCTATGTCAATCTATTTGACATCCTGCCTTTCTACCTGCCTTTCTGTCGGTAATTCTGTCTCTCTTCCTGTCTGACTGAATGACTAAATGCTTCTATCTGACAGTCTGTCTGCCTCCTTGTCAGTTTGTCTGACTCAAAAAACCATTAAATTACTTTGATCCTGACAGGATTGAGCTCAGGGCCGGTTTTAGGTAACCGTAGGCCCTAAGCTCTAGGTATGTTTTTCGTTGAAGCTTTCTCTTCTAATAAAATAAACGTTAATATCTGCGTATGAAATCTGAGTTCTGAGGCCCCCTAAAAGCGAGGCCCTAAGCTGGCGCTTACTCAGCTTATAGGCAAAACCAGCACTGATTGAGCTCCAAGTGAGTGAAGCCAACGCCCGTGATTCGCGCCGAACTTATATCCCTCTTCTGCCCCAACTCACTTGCGGTGGGCATGCGCCATCTATCGGTACTCTCTACTTGCATGTTCGCTCTGCTTCTTCAACTGTGCCTAAAAGCCATCCTTTCACAGAAGAAAATAAGTAGGTTATTCATTGAGTTAAATATATTTGCACTGAGATAGCCGAAGAATTTTCATGTGCAGCTAAAGTTGGCGGACGAATGCCGGCTTGAACTGACCTCAGAATGACCTCGAAATGACCTCTGGATGTCGCTTTTTAAGGGTAAGCGAACACCGAATTCGGACTCAGCGACCCGAAGAACCTGTGTGGATTTTTTCAGAATCTTTCAACCACCTTTTCTTACTTTAACCTTCAAATGACCTTGAAACTGACGTGGTAGAGGTCAACCGACATCGAATGCAGACTCAGCGACCCAAAAAACCTGTATATAAATTTTTTCAGATTTTTTGACAGCTTCTCCTCTGTTTTTCTCAAATTAACCTTGAAATGACCTCCGGATGCCTTTTAAGGGTAAGCAAATGCCGGATTCGGACTCAGCGACCCCAAAAACCTATGCGTGAATTTTTTCAGATTTTTTCAACCACCTTTTCTTAGTTTGACTTTCAAGTGACCTTGAAACTGACGTGGTAGAGATCAACCGGCATCGGATACAGGCTCAGCGACCCAAAAAACCTATATGTAAATTTTTTCAGATTTTTTAACAGCTTCCTCTCCGTTTTTCTCAAATTAACCTTGAAATGACCTCCGGATGCCTTCTAAGGGTAAGCGAACACCGAATTCGAACTCACAAAAACCTGTGTGAATTTTCTCAGATTTTTTCAACCACCTTTTCTTAGTATGACCTTCAGATACATGTCCTTGAACCTGACGTGATAGAGCTTAGCCGACCTCGGCATCGGAATCAGCGACCCCAAAAACTCCTGGGTACCTAGGTAGAGTCCTGTGTATTTTTTTAAACTAAATGTTGACCTGTGTTATTTTTATTCTTTAGACCACCCCCCCAATAAAAATCGTCTTCTAATTTTTTTTTTTACTTTTATTATATAAGACCAGCGGCAGTGACAAATAGTGGATTAAGGGCAACTAGTTACGTTAAGGAATGTTCGTGTCCTGTTAAATAAATACATTTTTAATAAGGTAAAGACCTTTTTTAATTTGCTTTAAGCTATAAAGGGGTACAAAAATATTTCCTTCAGAACAAAATAAACGTTTTTTTATTCCCAAAATGAAAAAATTTAAAAACCCCATTGATCTCTAGAAAGTAGTATTTCTGTGTATAAAAGTTATTTATATTTTTAGTAAGATAATTTTAGTTACCATATCTACAGATGTATATAGGGATAGTATGCCCTTTACTCTGTTGCCAAGTTTATGAGGCGAAATCGCTACTTTACTGTAAGATGTCATTTAATACCTATATACATCAAATGTTTAAAACAGCAGCGCCACCTGGTAAAAATGTAGTGGACTATGGTGTATGTTTATATATGTTTATAGGTATTTTCCGCCTCCAAAAAAAATGTTGTTAAATGCTTCTATTTCTCTATCTCTTCCTCTTTTGTCATAATCTTATATGCGCACCAATAAAGCTGATCGTTGTTGATAATAATGTCATGAATTTACTAATTATCAAGACATTCGCGATGAAAACAACACAAAACGTCTCCGCCTCCGAAATCGGAGGCGAACTCGTAAAATCGGAGGCAAACACCACCTAACCGTTTAACATTCGGAGGAGTATAAGTACTAAATTCATATATATATATATATATATATATATATATATATATATTTGCTCTTTGTACGCGTGTTTCTTTTATACTAAATGATTGCAATTTATAAATTTTTTTAATGAATGAAGTTTATGTGTGATTTTAAATGTCGTTTTCTTTTTTTTTTATGCCAGAGCTATGAGGAAGCTTGCCTTATGAAAGCAACTCTTTTCCCAGTAGTCGGTTCTCACACAGCATCAAATGAAACACCAGTTTCGACTTAACACAACTGAAAAACTTTAATATCGGATAGGATTCTCACAATTATTGTTATTCTGATCAAAATATATAAACAAAGACAAAACATACAAACAAAGACAATTAAAAACTTGATTACGACTAATTCAAACTTTACAATTTTATTGATAAATTGATTAATATTTAATGGCCTTTTTATTTCATATTGATCTTATAGTTGCAACTTTCTAAAGTAATAAATTGTTAATCTCATAAAACAAATCAGTTACAAATTTCGTGAAACAAAGAAATTATAGATTCAAATCGTAATCGTAATGTTCACGAAGCGAAATATTTATAAAGTTCACGAATCAAAATCGTCGTAAAGGTACCTTTATTTAAACAAAATTCATATTACCTCCGTCACTGTTAATAGTACGCCACTGAACGCTACCAGCCGAAACGGATGATTCTGCCACTGCTACTAGATGGCTCCAGTTGTTGTACCTCGAACTTATAAATGGTGATTTGTTTATTTACCAGGTAAATAAACCATTCCTTTGGGAAAACGAAGAAAACGCTTTGATTTAAGACTTCTACGAAGCACTTGTGTTGTTTTAAACCTTTTATACCGTAAGTACACTTATTTATTTTTATCTGGGGAGTGTAATTTTCCTCCACCAGGAATACAATTTTAATATACTGAGCCTTTGTTGTTTATTTTATAACAATGCATTTAAATACGAAATGTGAATAATTACTATAAAATTATTGGTATTACTTTACCATTACTGATTTTCTGTTATCAAAATTAAATCGTGAAATTTTGTTTTACAATTATGAGGTTATGTTTACTTTTTACAGCGAAAAAATTAACATCTACATTCAACAATGATTCAACAAAGACTTGCAATTTCGGCGTTTTAATTGGCCTAAATTGACATTTTGATCAAAACCAGGATGCATGATTTTGTGGAAATTTTATGACATTTTATCCCATTTTAGGAATATATTAAATTTTGAACTTTAACTTAATAAAATGAGGGTTTTTATTACTGAATATTGTTTTCCATTCTTTTCTGGTCATTTTGGTACCTCTTCCAGATGATTTTGTACCTTATTAACAATTTTACAGAAATATTCTAATTTCTTACATTTTATGCTTAAAACTATAAGCAAACCTAGAGAATGCCTATCCAGCACATGCCTGGGATATCATTGCATACTTATACATTAATTAAACCTAATACAATACTTTACAATTAATGTTATGTACATTTTTAATTTTAGGGGCCTCGCTACTAGGAGCTTCTTGCCCTGAGCTTATGTACTCAAATGAAATCTAACTAACTTGTTACGGGAAATGTTTAATATTCTTGAAAACACATAAGAGTTCTTGGACCAGTTTTGTACTTTTAAATAAAGTTCTATCACTGTGTATGTCGAAGTGACTGAAGTTTTACAAGTTTTAATCAAATGTACCCCCTTTGGACTATGAAAATCTAGAGCTATGTAGACGTGAAGCATCACCAGGTTGGTACCTATGTTTTATAAGCTTTTGCTCTCATTACGATACGTAATTTTGGTAAAATTGTTAAAGTTTGTTTTTCCTACGAGGACAGTCTATATGCTTCTTATAACTATGCACTGTATGGTTATATTTATTAAGGTACCAAGGTCGGCAGTGTACAATCCCGAGGGCTTCTGGCCCGAGGGAGTGTACGTCGACCGAGGGCGTCATTATCCTATAACACCCGTGGTTCCTTCAACGTTTAATGTCCTGCAAGTCTGTTATTTAATTCGATTTTTTTTTGACATTTACGATTTATTAATTTGACATCTATTATGTTCAGAACGATTTGATTTAAAAGAGAGTAAAAATCAAAATTGTTTGTAAACGCCGCCGTTGCATAGCAACGCATTTTGTTTGTCAATAACGCTATCATAATTTGCTTGTTTTGGGTTGTATTATAATTTTATAATGCCCTAGGGCGTTATAGATATTCATAACGCCCTAGGGCGTTATTTTTCATTTAATGTATCTCAAAATAGGGTGGTTATTATAAAATAACAGACTTGTAGGACATTAAAGTTATTTATAATTTTCACTTTGTTAGTGTCCTTCATGGTAAAAACTCACTTTTTATGCTTTTAGTTTTACATTGTACACATTTTTACTTAATACATGGTTAATTTTATGATTGTTTTTAGCTGTGCCGAGACGAGCTAGATGTTTCCAGTGATCTGGGTCATTTCTAAGAATGTCTATACACAAATCATGGTTTTTAAGTATCGTTATGGTGTTTTACTACAAAGAATATCCTTTTTACTTATTTATAAACAATACAAAGGTATTTATGAGATATTTTACACAATTTTTGTCTATTCAACATTATACAATTAAACTTATCTAATGCATGATTTTAAATCCAAACCAGTAATCATTGCTACTGATGAGTCTTGTTTTAACTTTAGTTAAAGGTCATTGACCTGTGATATTTGATAAATATATGCATAGTCGTTTCACACGTTTCACACGTTTCACAGGCAATGCATATAGACTGATAAAAATTATCTTGTTATCTCATTATGCTAACAGTCTAGTATGCTTTTCGGGAATGACATAACATATATATATATATATATATATATATATATATATATATATATATATATATATATACGTACCCGGCTACCAGTACCAAGCCCGGTACGTTGCACAGGCACTCAGAAGCCCGAGTCTTTTATTGTAGTTAGACGCGTGTATATTACCAAATATATCATAGAAACATTTATATACACCGCGCAATAGAAGAGGGGTAACTTTATTTAACATTAACAAAAATATATATTTCTCAGGTTATCCGAAGCCCAACACACACTACTATCTATACGAAGCCCGTTTGTATGTATGTATGTAGTTGGTGCATTTTACGAAGCCCGGCATCGTTGCCAGCGCTTCTATTAGAATATTCAACATTTTAAAAGAACCGTGCAGGCGTTCAACTAGAAACGAAAAAATTCGATAAGATAACAATATTTTTTAATGGGTAATACTTTTAAAAATCAAGGTATTTTGGGTTTCTTTTCTTTTAATCTGTTCTAATGGTACTTTATTCATCATAAGCCAATTTAGTACAGTACCTAGAGGTAAAAAATATGCAAAACTTTGGAATAATGTCATATTGAACGGATTTTGTTCATTTTTGGCAGTATAATAGTAAATGCTGCACAGAAAAGTTTCTATATTGTGCGGAGGCTTGCTAATTTATAGGGGGTGGATGCCACCCCCTGACAGGGGGTGGCGCTTAAAAAATATATATATTTATTGGATCTGAAGTAAAATCAAATTTTAAGAAGAAAAGGTTCTATGCAATTTTTCACATAAATTGATAGTTTTTAAGTTATAACGACTTCAAAATTGCGATTTTAGCTTAAAAAAAGGTATTTCCAAACGGCTTTCGTCAAGTATCTCGAAAAGTATTACTTTACCGAGAAAATGTTACAAACCAATTACAGAAAGTACAAACTGGGAATTAATTATATTTTTTGTTTATTGATGTAGGATTAATAATTTCGAAGATATTTAAGTTTACAATTGGCATCCAAATGTTCATAAGATAATTATTTAGAGTGAGAGCTAAATATCTCAGAAACTGTGACACCTACGTCAAGAATGCTAATAGGTAGAATAATAGTTTATTAATTAAGCTTTCAACTACTTTTTTATTTGTTTCTGTAGCATAAAAAACAAAGAAGTTATGGCCGAAATTTTTTTAATAACAACGTCGCCATTTTGTTACTGTAATTAGCCAGTAATTAAGAAAAAAGTAATTTCAAACACTGTTTCTCATTAATATATAGCATGACGTCGATGCTCAATTTTTTTGGTTTGTATACAGCACTTACTTTAGAAAAAAGGTATTTTCGATAAAACGTAATTTTTTTTCCTTTTCCAAATATCTCAATAAATATGAGTTTTATTGAAAAATGGGTAGAGACCAAAAATAAAGCTCATAAACTGAGAATGAACTTCTCTTGTTTATTTATTTACATAGATTTAATAGTTTCGGAGATATGAAAGTTTACAAATGGCGTCCGAACGTTTATAAGATGAAAAATGCAGTTTAAATGTCTAATATCTCAGAAATTGTGACACCTACGTCACGCATGCTAAAAAATGAAATTAAAGACAATTAATTGTGCTTTCAAATTATTTTTTACTCTTTCCTGTAACATAAGAAATAAAGAAGTTATGATGGAAATTTATAGGGGGTGGATGCCACCCCGGCTGCTCCAAGGAAGAACACAGTAACCAACATTTGTTCCAAACTTGATATTTTCACTCATTTGCTGATACTGTGCTGTGCTGCGTCTTTTTATCCAACAGAATTTTATATCCTTTGCAGATAGAACTACCGCTGTTGGCTCGGCTGTTGGATAAAAAGACGCAGCACAGCACAGTATCAGCACATGAGTGAAAATATCAAGTTTGGAAAAAATGTTGGTTACTGTGTTCTTCCTTGGAGCAGCCGACCCCCTCTAAGGGGGTGGCACTTAAAAAAAATATATATTTATTGGAGCTGAAGTAGAATCAAATTTTAAGAAGAAAATTATATTCAATTTTTCACATAAATTGATAGTTTTTAAGTTCAAAATTGTGTTCAAAATTGTGACTTCAAAATTGCGATTTTAGCTTAAAAAAGGTATTTCCAAACTACTTTCGTCAAGTATCTCGAAAAGTATTACTTTATCGAAAAAATGTTAACAGTACAAACTAGGGAATTAACTATATTTTTTGTTTATTGATGTAGGATAAATAATTTCGGAGACAGTTAAGTTCACATTAGGCATCCAAGTGTTCATAAGAAAATTGTTTAGAGTGAGAGTTAAATATCTCAGAAACTGTGACACCTACGTCAAGGATGCTAATAGGTAAAATAATAGGTTATTAGTTAAGCTTTCAACTGTTTTTTTATTTGTTTCTGTAGCATAAAAAACAAAGAAGTTATGACCGAAGCAATGTGCGTCTACACATTTTTTTAATAACAACGTCGCCATTTTGTTACTGTAATTAGCCAGTAATTAAAAAAAAGGAATTTTAAACACTGTTTCTCATTAATATATAGAATGACGTAGATGCTCAAATTTTTTGGTTTGTATACAACGCTTTTTAGAGAAAGATACAGTTTAAACTATAAAGGTATTTTCGATAAAACGTAATTTTTTTCCTTTTCCAAATATCTCGATAAATATTAGTTTTATTGAAAAAGGACCAAAAATAAAGCTCATAAATTTGAATTTTACTTGTTTATTTATTTACATAGCTTTAATAGGTTCGGAGATATGAAAGTTTACAAATGGCGTCCAAACGTTTATAAGACGAAAAATGCAGTTTAAATGTTAAATATCTCAGAAATTGTAGGTATCACAATTTCTGAGATATTTAACATTTAAACTGCATTTTTCGTCTTATAAACGTTTGGACGCCATTCACTCATTTATTCATGCTAAGAAATGAAATTAAAGACAATTAATTGCGCTTTCAAATTATTTTTTACTCGTTCTGTAGCATAAGAAATAAAGAAGTTATGACGGAAAAATGTGCGTATTTATATTTCTTTATATAAAAAGGTCGCCATTTTGTTACTCTAATTAGCCAGTAATTTAAAAAAAAAATTTCAAATACAGTTTTTCGTTAAGATGTAGCATTACCTAGGTGCTCAATTTCTTTTGCTCATTTAAAGCACTTGCTTAAAAAAAATGCATTTTGAACTTTAAAGGTAATTTCGAAATATTTGGATACCAAATATAAACTTAAATATCTCCGAAATGATTCATCCTACATCAATAAACAAAAAATATAATTAATTCTCAGTTTGTACTTTCTGTAATTGGTCTGTAACATTTTCTCGAAAAAGTAATACTTTTCGAGATACTTGACGAAAGCCGTTTGGAAATACTTTTTTTTTAAGCTTAAATCGCAATTTTGAAGTAGTTATAACTTAAAAACTATCAATTTATGTGAAAAATTGCATAGAACCGTTTTTTTTAAAATTTGATTCTATTTCAGCCCAATAAATATATATATATATATATATATATATATATATATATATATATATATATATATATATATATATATATATATATATATATATATATATATATATATTTTTTAAGTGCCACCCCCTATAAATTAGCAAGCCCCCGCACAATATAGAAACTTTTCTGTGAACCATTTACTATTATACTGCCAAAAATGAAAGAAATCTGTTCAATATGACATTATTCCGAAGTAAAAAATCTAGATACTGTACTATGCGTCTAATGTGTTTCTTTTTACTATTTTCATTTGGCAAATGTATTGTGATTGTTTCAAACAGAAGAAATAATTAAATGTCTTTGATTACTATTTGAATTATTTTTCTTTTATTCTCCACAATTTTTTCAAGTGAACAAATAAATAGCAAAACTGTAGACGTTTATTTGTTGATCCCGTATTTGAAAGTGTCACTGGCACCGATGGAAATTTGAAATGGATTTATAAATTACAATTGGCGCTTTGTTGTTTCCCTTAGAAGTGGCGAGAGCCGGTTTCCATATAAATGAAGATATTAAAAAATTCATAATGGCAGCTCAAGGTACTATTTAATAATAAATCCAAATAAATCAGAAGTAATAATTTTTGGACCCAAGAAACAAAGAAATTATGTTAAGTCAATTTTAAATATTGTTGTAGAAAACAACGTGCTGGAAAAAAAAGATAAAGTTAAAAGTCTTGGTGTTATTATTGACAGTGATTTGAGATTTGGTAGTCATCCTGATAAATTGCTTCAAAAAGGTTATTTGTCTCTAAAATTAATATATGGGAATATGCACTCTCTTCTTCAGAAAACAAAGATCATGCTTTGTGAAACTCTAGTTTTATCTCTTCTTAATTATGTAGATTCTTTATATGGTCCTTGCCTTAATGCACTTTACACACGTAAAATACAAAAATTGCAAAATTCGTGTCTTAGATTAATATAATGGAATTCGTAGAAACCAAAGAATATCACACAAATTACGCGAAGTAAAATGGCTTAATATGCAAAATAGAAGGATTCATCATGCTGCATGTTTGTTTCATGCATTAATATTGAACAAATCCCCGATATATCTGTATAGGAAAATTAAATTCAGAACAAATGTACATAACTTGAATGTTAGGTATAACTGTAAAGGTCTTTTAACTCCTCCAATACACCGTTCGCAGTTGTTCACACGATCATTTAGTTACCAAATTTGCAAAATTTATAACGGTATTGATGATCAACATAAAAGTAAAAGAATGTATAATTTTGAAAATTCATATAAATCTGTCCTCTTTGAATGTCAATGTTCTAATTTATAGCCCCCAAAACTTAGCCTAAAGTAATTTTTAAGGATTTCTTACGTCATCTTTGTTATAAATGCATTATCAAAAAGCAATTGTAATAATTACTGTTTGCTTAATTTTGTACATTTTGGCTCTCTCTCGGTAGACTTATTTTAGGTTCATGTATGAATCTAGGCAAACAGTTTTATTAAGGTTAAGTGTAAGACTGATGGTCGTGATTGTTTGTGTACCAAACGGTTGTGATACATTAAACTTCTCCTTTTATATCTTAGCTTTTATATATTTTTTTTCTGTGTAATATTTGTGGTATATAATAAAGACGTTTATTATTATTATTATTATTATTATTATTATATGTTTCTTTTCAATATTTTGGCTTTAATTGTAATTGTTTGAATTAGATGAAATAATTGTATTTGATTATTAGTTAAAATTAACTTAAATTTAATTTAATTATTTCACTTTGATTTGAATAAAAGCGAATTTAAGAGCACCTTCGATTTCTTTCATTACAAGTTCCTCAAATATCATATTATACCATGATCTTCGAGTTCCTTTATCAGATACACTGTTGTCAAGTTTACGGGCCACGTATAGTGCGACTAAAATACTGGGCTTCCGATTATCGGGCTTACATCCACAGTGTATATACAGCTCTCGTAGGCGCCCTTAGTGCGGAATTTCATTGAACTAAAACTGTATCTTTTGAGGGACACAACGACTTTAACGGGCCCTTCTAAATATCAGTAAAAACGCTAAATTACTTGTAGTGTAATTTATTTGAACTGAAATAATACGTGGAAAGGTAAGCAATGACTTCAATAACTCCCCCTAAGAAGCGAGATAAACTGTCAATGACCCATACTATATTTTGTCGCTGAATATACACGTAAGTTTTACTAAGCAAGTCGGGCCGCGTAAGTCGGTCACGGGCTTCCTATCAACTGGAAAACATACAATTTCGGGCTTCCTAATGCCGGTAAATATATATATATATATATATATATATATATATATATATATATATATATATATATATATATATATATATATGTGTGTGTGTGTATATATATATAGAGTCCTATTAGAAATCTAAAAAAATTCTTTTTTATCGCCTCATGGAAAGAATACAATTAAAAATCTAAAAAGAAATTTTATCGCCTCATGGAATGTTTACTATTAGAAATCTAAAAAGAAATTTTATCGTCTCATGGAATGTTTACTATTAGAAATCCAAAAAAAATTTTTGCCCTCTGACGCGCCCCGGGCGGCCGCCTGGGTTGTCCGGCCCTTAAGCCGCTCCTGACCGCGTCAGCTTAAAGGTTAAAAAGTTCTGTGTGGGACTCGTGATATAAGAATACGCTATGTTGTATGTATGTGTTTAGTTTAAAAAGTATAAAAAAACCCCCGACACAAAAATATCGACTAAATAACTAATGTAAAAAAAAATTAACACAACTTTAAAATTATGAAATAATTTTGATTCCATATACGAACTCTTATGATTTATTTAATTCCAGCTTACATTTTCTTTATGTTCTCCAGATTTGCTTTCTTATACGCATGAATATGTCGGGGTCTGCTGTAAAGACAAACTACTAAATAGTTGCATTCAAAACAGCAGCTCCCGATATATTCATGGGTACAAGAAATCAAATCTCAAGGACATAAAGAAAATGTAAGCTGGTTTAAATAAATCATAAGAGTTCGTATATGGAATCAAAATTATTTCATAAATTTTAAAGTTGTTTTAATTTTTTTTTTTTATATTAGTTATTTAGTCGATATTTTTGTGTCGGGGTTTTTTTTAAACTTGTAATTTAATTTTATTGAAATTAAATTTTTGTCCTCCTGTCTTGATGTCACAGTTATTTACTTCTATAGATACTCACGTACAGAAGCAATGGCTATATGTATAATTGATAGTTAGACTGTAGATATGATCTTAAATCGTCTGATTTCCGTGGCCACCTACAATTATTATATTTTTATTTTCTGCTAGTTGCCTTAATCCACTATTTGTCACTGCCGCTGGCCTTATATAATAAAAGTAAAAAAAAATTAGTAGAAGACGGTTTTTATTGGAGGGACCTAAAAAGCAGCAAATAAAAAAATAATAATAATCTTCCACCTTCCAAAGATATTTTAAAAACTTAGATTATTTTCGAGCAAAAATGTAAATATTTCCCTCTAGCAAGAAATAAAAATGTTTTAAAAAGCATTCGAGACCAAAACTCTAGAATATATTTGTTGGTTAATCATACACTTTGCTACTAATTAATGATAGTGTGTTGGAGTCGTCTTGAATGCTTTTTAAAAATTCTTTAAATATTTCAAAAATTTTTTTCTTGCTGGAGGGAAATATTTACATTTTTGCTCCAAAATGATCTAAGTTTTGAACATTTTATATCGTCTCTTTGAAATATTTTATATTATTTTCTGCTTTTCTGCATTCCGTTGGTTCCGAGTTTTCTCCTCGCCAAATATGAATTTGGAGAAATACTCTGTAAGAATGTTGACGTAATGCCTCGGATGTTGGTGGTAGTCTTGGTAGTATTCCGGTAGTACTAGATTGGCCGACTAACTTATTGAAGTTAATGAATCTTTGATGATTCAAAGATGTCTCTTTTTTGGGGGCTTTGTATACTGCTAGCGTGAATTGCTCTCCAGCACTTGTAATTTCTTTTTTCGTTGAGCTACTGTTGTTGAATATACGGACAACCTCTTCGAGATCTTTTCTTTTATTGACACATTCCACCGTTTGCACTTTTTCTTTACCAAAGAAAGCTGAAGTGTTATCGCATCCATTGAACGTGTAGCCAAACAAAACTGTCTCCATACAGCTTTTTAAAACTTCCAAGGATTGCAAGTCACGAGAACTGTAATCTTTATTTTTTATTTATCTATGAGCCTGTCTTATGAAACGGATATTTTTATCATCAGGTGCGAGAGCGATAATCAATGGGAGAAGATCAATATCTTGTCCGAGGATGACCACTGTATCGTTTTCATGAGACTCGTTTAAGGCGGTTTGAACTATGAGTGCGTCAGTGTCGTCTACAGCAGTAATTGTTTTGATTCCCTCGTTTTTAAATCTGTCCACCAATTGCGAAATAAACCGTTCCTTTTTGTGAGATTGTTTATCATTTTATTTTGCGTTTCAGTCAGTGGCGTGTTCTCATTAAAAATAATTTCAGGTGAAATGCGTTTCAAAAGTCGCTGCTATCTTTCGATGCTCTTCATACTGCAGGCATTGTCAGCATATCCGTCAAACACTACAGTCACTTTTTGGCCGCAATGATTACGAATAAAGCTGCTTCGGCCATACTATATGATGAATCAAATTGCCGTCATCAACAATGAACTGGCAGTCGGAAAAATCTATTGGTCTCTCTCGTAAAGCATTGAAAATATCATACAGAGACGATTTCTTAATTTTCCTCATTAACTCTTTTTCATCGAAGGGAAGAAGAGGAATTGATGCAAGCTCAAATTGAAATATGACTCCAAATCTTCACTTGAGTGAACAGTACAGATTATCCTCTAATATAATTGCAAAGAAGGGGAAATACATAAACTACTTGCGACAAAACCCGCTATATATGCATCTAATAGAGAAAATTCCTCTCTATAAATTCATTCCTGAGCATTTTTCTCGTTACACAATAAATAATTATTTTTAGTGGAGGTGCGGGAGCCACAAATTTGTAAGGAGGCAGACACGATACAAATGCACATATATATATATATATATATATATAGAAATAATATAGATAGATTAGTTCTGTTTACATATACATAACCGCCAAATTTCACATACCAAGGTCACGCGGAGAGGGGAAAGGATTTTTATCGTTTTTTACATACACTTTTTTGTTCATACGATTGGTATGTTTACACCTCGTTATATAAATAGTACCTCTCTAACTCAATGTATTTAAAACTGTTATACATAACGGTAGAGTTTGCCTCCTTAGAGGTTGCCAGATTTCTATAGTGTAATATGCTCTAGCGCTTGCGCAATTAGTTGCGCTATGCAACCGTGTACGTTTGTTATTATGATGATTAATATTGTGTAAGTAGTACTCTATCAGATTATGTTGGTGTTTTACCCGATAATGTGTGATTATCTGTTTTAAAATGAGCCGTTCACGCTAAGTATCTATTGTAGAATAATGTATGTAATTCAAAATTTGTTCTTAAGGGAATTATTATTACTATTTAATATGCTTTTCAAAAGACATCACTGAATCAGTTCAATTTTGTAACACAATTGTTACATATTAGTCCACGTAAATTAGATATTTTAGAAGAAATAATTTATAAAGTAATCATATTTGGGATGCGTACTCTAGATAGGGTTAGAAATAGATACCTGAAAAGTTCCAATTTGGGGGTGGAACGTCCGTAATGATTATGAATAAAGCTGCTTCGGCCATATTACGGGGACTTAACGCTGGTTTTTCGCTTTTATCTTGTAAACCGTTCGACGAAAGAGAAAAAAGTATAGGAAATAAAAAATTTGTCGCGTTAAATTCTGCATATAAAATGTACTGTTAACCTTGTAGCTTATCCTCACCTATTTCGCGCTAACAGCGTCCGAACAGAGAGGTAGTTTGGGGTGCAGATGTAAAAATCCATCCTATTCCAAGTTTGACGGCAAATATCTTAAAACCGGTTACTCTAACGAGAAAAATGCCCAGGAATGAATTTATAGAGAGGAATTTTCTCTATTAGATGCATATATAGCGGGTTTTGTCGCAAGCAGTTTATGTATTTCCCCTTCTTTGCAATTATATTAGAGGATAATCTGTACTGTTCACTGAAATGAAGATTTGGAGTCATATTTCAACTTGAGCTTGCATCAATTCCTCTTCTTCCCTTCGATGAAAAAGGGTTAATGAAGAAAATTAAGAAATCATCTCTGTATGATATTTTCAATGCTTTAAGAGAGACCAATAGATTTTTCCGATTGCCAGTTCATTGTTGATGACGGCAATTTGATTCATCATATAGTATGGCCGAAGCAGCTTTATTCGTAATCATTACGGCCAAAAAGTGACTGTAGTGTTTGACGGATATGCTGACAATGCCTGCAGTATGAAGAGCATCGAAAGACAGCAGCGACTTTTGAAACGCATTTCACCTGAAATTATTTTTAATGAGAACACGCCACTGACTGAAACGCAAAATAAAATGATAAACAATCTCACAAAAAGGAACGGTTTATTTTGCAATTGGTGGACAGATTTAAAAACGAGGGAATCAAAACAATTACTGCTGTAGACGACGCTGACGCACTCATAGTTCAAACCGCCTTAAACGAATCTCATGAAAACGATACAGTGGTCATCCTCGGACAAGATATTGATCTTCTCCCATTGATTATTGCTCTCGCACCTGAAGATAAAGATATCCGTTTCTTAAGACAGGCTCATAGATAAATAAAAAATAAAGATTACAGTTCTCGTGACTTGCAATCCTCGGAAGTTTTAAAAAGCTGTATGGAGACAGTTTTGTTTGGTTACACGTTCAGTGGATGCGATAACACTTCAGCTTTCTTTGGTAAAGGAAAAGTGCAAACGGTGGAATGCGTCAATAAAAGAAAAGATCTCGAAGAGGTTGTCCATATATTCAACAACAGTAGTTCAACGAAAAAAGAAATTACAAGTGCTGGAGAGCAATTCACGCTAGCAGTATACAAAGCCCCCAAAAAAGAGACATCCTTGAATCATCAAAGATTCATTAACTTCAATAAGTTAGTCGGCCAATTTAGTACTACCGGAATTCTACCAAGACTGCCACCAACATCCGAGGCATTACGTCAACATTCTTACAGAGTATTTCTCCAAATTCATGTTTGGCGAGGAGAAAACTTGGAACCAACGGAATGCAGAAAAGCAGAAAATAATATAAAATATTTCAAAGAGATGATATAAAATGTTCAAAACTTAGATCATTTTGGAGCAAAAATGTAAATATTTCCCTCCAGCAAGAAAAAAATTTTTGAAATGTTTAAAGAATTTTTAAAAAGCATTCAAGACGACTCCAACAAACTATCATTAATTAGTAGCAAAGTTTATGATTAACCAACAAATATATTCTAGAGTTTTGGTCTCGAATGCTTTTTAAAACATTTTTAGTTCTTGCTAGAGGGAAATATTTACATTTTTGCTCCAAAATAATCTAAGTTTTTAAAATATCTTTGGAAGGTGGAAGATTATTATTATTTTTTTATTTGCTGCTTTTTAGCCCCCCCCCCCAATAAAAACCGTCTTCTACTATTTTTTTTTTACTTTTATTATATAAGGCCAGCGGCAGTGATAAATAGTGGATTAAGGGCAACTAGCGGAAATTAAAAATATAATAATTGTAGGTGGCCACGGAAATCAGACGATTTAAGATCATATCTACAGTCTAACTAATTATACATATAGCCATTGCTTCTGTACGTGAGTATCTATAGAAGTAAATAACTGTGACATCAAGACAGGAGGACAAAAATTTAATTTCAATAAAATTAAATTACAAGTTTAAAAAAAAAACCCGACACAAAAATATCGACTAAATAACTATTATATAAAAAAAAATTAACACTACTTTATAACTTATGAAATAATTTTGATTCCATATACGAACTCTTATGATTTATTTAAATCCAGCTTACATTTTCTTTATGTCCTCGATATTTGCTTTCTTGTACGCATGAATATATCGGGAGCTGCTGTTTTGAATATAACTATTTAGTAGTTTGTCTTTACAGCAGCCCCCGACATATTCGTGCGTATAAGAAAGCAAATCTAGAGGACATAAAGAAAATGTAAGCTGGAATTAAATAAATCATAAGAGTTCGTATATGGAATCAAAATTATTTCATAATTTTAAGGTTGTGTTAATTTTTTTTTTACATTAGTTATTTAGTCGATATTTTTGTGTCGGGGGTTTTTTTATACTTTTTAAACTAAACATATACATACAACATAGCGTATTCTTATATCACGAGTCCCACACAGAACTTTTTAACCTTTAAGCCGACGCGGTCAGGGGCCGCTTAAGGGCCGGGCAACCCGGGCGGCCGCCCGGGGCGCGTCAGAGGGCAAAACATTTTTTTGGATTTCTAATAGTAAACATTCCATGAGGCGATAAAATTTCTTTTTAGATTTTTAATTGTATTCTTTCCATGAGGCGATAAAAAAGAATTTTTTTAGATTTCTAATAGGACTCTGCTGTATGAGGTGAAAAAAATGTTTTTTTTTAATTTCTAAATTCACCCCCGCCCCCGCGCCCCCATGAGGCGATAAATTTTGTTTTCAGATTTTTAATAGTATTCCGTTGGATGAGGTGAAAAAATTTCTTTTTCGGATTTCTATTTGCAAATTGAGGCGATAAAAAGTTTGTACTTCAGTGTATGAAGTACGTCCTTGAGCCGCCCCTGGACGCGGTCCAATTTTGTATTCTATTAGTCGCACACGGTCTACAAGACCGGTTCTATTCTAAATATATTTATGTGTCATATTTAATTTTAATAAAAACTGCATCAAAATCGGATCTCCAGTTGGGGAGATATAAAGCCACAGACAGACAGACAGACAGGCAGACAGACAGACAGACAGACAAACATACGAGTCAAACTTATACAAACTTTTTTGGGTCGGAAGTTAAAAAATTGAAAATCTTTAAAAACTTCCGATCAATGTATCTAATCGTACCAGTTTCATATGACCGAATCAAAATGAGGCCGAAATCATATTCGGCTACCATAATTGTCTGCACATTTTCAATTTTACTTCAATCGGACAATTTCTAGAGACGTTCAACATGGCGAATTCAAGATGGCGACAAAACATCAAAATCTAATATGGCCTAAAACCTTCTCGATAAAATACTCTTTTAAATAAAAAAAAAAGTGCATCAAAATCGGATCACCTGTTGAGGAGATATGAAGCCACAGACAGAGAGACAGACAGACATACAAACATACGCGTCAAACTTATAACATTTTATTTAATTCCAGCTTACATTTTCTTTATGTCCTCTAGATTTGCTTTCTTATACGCACGAATATGTCGGGGGCTGCTGTAAAGACAAACTACTAAATAGTTATATTCAAAACAGCAGCTCCCGATATATTCATGCGTACAAGAAAGCAAATATCGAGGACATAAAGAAAATGTAAGCTGGATTTAAATAAATCATAAGAGTTCGTATATGGAATCAAAATTATTTCATAAGTTATAAAGTAGTGTTAATTTTTTTTTATATAATAGTTATTTAGTCGATATTTTTGTGTCGGGTTTAAAATTAACTAACCTCAAGCTTTTGGTTATTTTTTGGTGGTGCGTTAATTTCTTAGAGAAGTATATATTCATTGCGTCGTTCCTATCCGATATAAAATCTATAGTTTAAACCGAATCCCTCACCATTTCTTAGAATGCAACGTATGAGCGAATACACTATACGATCAAATTATAGTGTTAAAACTAAAAAATTTTGTCAGCCATCTTGGGACGTTCACCATATTGAATTTAGTGTGACGTCATTTCATTTTCGTATTCTTCTCTTCTTTTATTTGATACCCATATCATGGGGGTGCATAAAAAATAACTGGTCCGCCATATTGGATTTGGAATGACGTCACTTAGCTAACCATGCATTGTCATCCAAACTAAACGTGTATGCGAAATTTCAGCTCAATCCGTTGGGATATCTGTTTTAAAATTCAGTTGCGTCCGCCATATTGAATTTAGTGTGACGTCATTTAATTTCCTATTCTTCTCAGCAAACCCTTTCATTTGATACCCATATCATGGGGGGTGCATAAAAAATAACTGGTCCGCCATCTTTGGGAGTCCGCCATATTGGATTTGGAATGACGTCACTTAGCTAACCATACATTGTCATCCAAACTAAACGTATATGCAAAATTTCAGCTCAATCGGTTGGGGTTAACTATTTTAAAATTCAGTTGCAAGATTTGACCCACAAGAACAAGGCAAGTTAAATAAGAGCTTGTAATCAAGATGGCGACCAAACATCAAAATCTAATATGGCACTCTTTCAAATAAAAAAAGTGCATCAAAATCGGATCACCCGTTGAAGAGATATGAAGCCACAGACAGACAGACAGACAGACAGACATACAAACATACGCGTCAAACTTATAATACCTCTCTTTTTGGGTCGGGGGTTAAAAAATCATCAATAAGTACCTTTTTACAAGTATCTAAAACAAGAAAAAATACTTGCATCTTTATATCCCGAAGGTGGTGGTTAAATAAATACATTTTTAATAAATACATTTTTAATTTGCTCCAAGCTATAAAGGGGTACAAAAATATTTCTTTCTGAACAATATAAACGATTTTTTATTCCCAAATTGGAAAGATTTAAAAAACCCCATTGATCTCTAGAAAGTATTATTTCTGTCTATAAAAGTTATTTATATTTTTGGTAAGATAATTTTACAGATGTATATAGGAATAGTATGCCTCTTTACTTTGTCGCCAAGTTTATGAGGCGATATCGCTACTTTACTGTAAGGAGGCATTTAATACCTATATACATCAAATGTTTAAAACAGCAGCGCCACCTGGTAAAAAATGTAGTGGACTATGGTGTATGTTTACATATGTTTATAGGTATTTTCCGCCTCCAAAAAAGGTGTCGTTAAATGCTTCTATCTCTCTATCTCTTCCTTTTTTGTCATAATTTTATATGCGCACCAATAAAGCTGATCATCATTGATAATAATGAGTCATGAATTTACTAATTATCAAGACATTCGCGATGAAAACAACACAAAACGTCTCCGCCTCCGAAATCGGAGACAAACACCACCTAACCGTATAACATTCGTAGGTGTATAAGTACTAAATGCATGTATATATATATATATATATATATATATATATATATATATATATATATATATATATATATATATATATATATATATATATATATATATATATATATATATATATATATATATATATATATATATATATACCGTGCGTGTAATTGTCCATTAGGCATGTACATCACGTAGCGCGAGAGATATGACAACACAGCGCTGTAAATTCGTCCGTTCGGGGAGTATCCCAGCTCTCAGTTATTTCATTTCAGCCAGCTGGCACACGCGATGTTGTAATTCTTACTACCTATGCCTAGCGAGCTGCTACACACACGGTATATATATATATATACACACCCATATATGTTAGATCACGGTTCACATGAATGACTTTTTAAAAAAGGTTTATTTATTTAATGGAGCCAACGTTGGCTCTTGGAGAAGGAATTAGAATAATAAATTAGAAGTGTTGCATTCTAACTGAGTTTAATAACTAATTCAACAAAGCGTGTTTAGTCATATTTATAACATACAGAACCTGAGTAAGCAAAATATATAACAAAGGAATTGCAGTTCTGCAGTCTGCACAAGTTATGAGAAACAAAGGTGTAATATGATATCTTGAAGATAAGCAATTAATAAGAGAAGTCGTTATCATGTAATATGATATGCCTGTGAAGGTTTGTTACGACTAAGTCTTGGTAATAAGCGTATAATTTTATATAACAACTTCCCCCTTAATAAAAAAGTTGATGTTATGCAGCAACTTTTGAAAATTGTTAAAACGTTAAATGAATATAATGCAAAAATAAATTGAAACAATGTTGAATGAATACAAAGCAAAATAATAAAATAATGTAAAAGTTAAAATTGGTAAGCGATAATAAAACATTACATAACGTAATAAGGATAAAATACAATAGTCTAAATTAATAGACAAGGGTAAAACTCCACATGAAAGTCTATGTTAATTCGATGTCTTCTTCTTGAGGTCTAATACCGGGTCGCTTTCTTGGAGGGATCAGTCTAGGAAATTTGGTAAATACTCTGCTTCGCTCTGAAGGAGGTGAAGGAGGGTTATCCGTTGAGGATTGGATTCGCAATGCTCCACATCTTCTTCTTCTGCATTTACAAGTTATGTAAAGTAGAACTAATAGGATGATGAGAGTGATTATGAAGTATGTGAACCAAGATACATGTTTGGTCACAAAAGGTTCGTTTATGAGGTCATCTAGGTCTTTGGAATATTGCTCTAGTTTGTTTTTAGCAATATCTAAATCTTCTACGTCGAGACTGTTTAATTTTGGAATTTCGATTTTGTCGGGCATGTGATTGCAGCATTCAAAAGGAATTTGGATTGGATGTGAATTGTCCTTGATTTCGGAAAAGTCTTTAGCACTGGCTTGTATTCGAGTAATGCCTGCATAGGCGTAACATCCTGGTTGTAGTTTTATGATGGAATTTTTGTTAATTAGCTCTGTTATGGATTCTCTCTTCGGGCAGTTGATGGTAATGTGAAGTGGTTCGGAATTAATTACTAGCCATGTGTTGTCTTCAAGTTCTTGGACGTTGTATCCTTGACTAATGATGAAGGAAGTTTGACAATTTTCTGGGAGTTTCGGCAATGGTTTTAATATTCTAGCTTCACAGATGGCATTTTGGTCGATAGGATATGCAAACAGGTTCGAACATAGTTTGGTTCCAAAATAGAGTGGTTTGCATTCTTTCAAATTTTGTATAGGTATGTACATTAAAGAATCATCGTCTCTCGCGATAAACTTTTGTGAAATAGATAAAAAGTGATGTAGACCAGTTCTGTTATCAAGTATAGGTATAGGGTAGAGACGAAAGGTGTTGTAATTTTGAGGTTCAATGACAGGTATTGTTAAAACAAATATTAAGTTAGAATCTAGTTGAAAAGCTTTTAGTTCAATAATATCCAGATATTGAGCAACTGCTGATAGTTTAATTGGAAGAGGTAAATTGTTCCTTCGCAAACTCTGTGAAATCTCTTGTAACGCCGTTACTAAGTGATCAGGTGTTATGATTGATGAATGAATAATTCCTAATCTGGCGAATGTTATTGAATTTAAAATATCGTTTAGATTGTCTTCGATATACAAATAGCTGGCCATTAGTTGTTCGGAAATGTACAGAAATTTTAATTTTATTTCGGCAGCTTGGATCGTTTGAGTCATGGTTTGAATTGTGTGCTCGATTTCTTTGATATCTTTGTTAAATGTTTCCTCATCAATTTGTAATTTTTGTATAGTTGAGTTGAAATTTTTGATAACAGAAGTTGTAACTGAGATTTGATTTTTGATTAAGTTTTCTAATTGATGTTCGTCATTATTTAATTTATTTATACAATTAGTATAGTACTGGCCATCTTCAGCATCTAGGTTTCCAGTTATTGATTTGAATATTGTTCCGATACCGTTAAGTATTCCGCGTTTATATCTCTTTGTGTCTGAGAAGACTTCGTCAAATTTAATTTTTTACAGAACTAGATATCTCTGTTAAAAGGTTAAACTCTGTTTTGACTTCGCTTCTAAACAGAATTGATTTCTGGTCAGCGGCAAATTAACTTTAGTTTCCTGTTTTGTTTCGAGGTTTAATTAAGGTAGCAGAATTTTGAAAAATTTCTTTTATTTTAAAGGGACCGTTAAATTTGTTTTGTAGTTTGTTAATTTGTGATTCTTTTACATAAAATAAGTCACCTAGTTTGTACTCGGGTCGTTTTTGGGGAACATTTCTGTCAAAGCGAACTTTCACTTTCTCTTTTTGAGCTTTTGTTCGGTTGCAGGCAATTTCAAAATAGTGAGATGTTCTATTGTTTAACTCTCTGACATATTTTGTAATTAGCTCTTTTTGGTTGTGAAGAGTTTCAGGTGGTCTATTAGATGTATGACCAAAGATAGGTTCATATGGGGTGAAACCGTGTGTTTTATTTTCCGAATTGTTATAGCATATTTTTGCATATGGTAAAAATTGTGAAAGGATGTTCGTTAGGGTTTTCAGTTTTATGAATTCTTATCATTTCAGCTAAAGTAGCATGAAATCTTCCTAGGGATACGTTGGATTGGGAATGTCCTATGCTTGAATACGTCAGTTTTATGTCGCAGAGGGTACATAGATCTTTGATCAAACGGTTGTCAAATTCGCCACCGTAATCGCAATGGATTCTTAATGGGGTACCATAATGTTGAAAGATAACAACAAAGTGTTTACGATGGATTTTGCGGATTTATCCGGGACTGCATAGGCTTGCGTGAATTTAGTTAATTCTTCGCGAATGGTTAAAGCGTAATTTCGAGTGGGGAATTCAAATAAATCGATGTTAATTCTTTCGAAAGATGTTCTCCGTGATTACTAGAGGGTTATTAGATTTTTCTGGCATACTTTAGTCTTTTGACAAGTTTCGCAATTTTTATAAAATTTTCGACATCTTTAGTTAGACCTTGCCAAGTGTATTTTTCTTTAATTCTCCGAATCGTTTCGTTTATTCCGCGGTGTGGATAATTTTTTTCACTATGATATTGTTCTAGGATTATTGGGATTTGGTCTTCGTCAGGAGTTTGAACAATGTTTTGACAAATTATTACCTTTAAGTCTTTTTTCTGCAAAAGTGAACGATAAAATTTCAAGTATAGGGAGGTGTAGATTATTTTCCACAAAGTATATCTTAGAAAGATCTAAAATATCTTGATTTTTAAATAATACCAAAAATAGATGTTTAATTACAGATTCAATATCAAGAGATAGAGGGATGATGAAATATCTCCTATGTCTGACTGTTTTGTTCGATATTCAGGTTAACATATGTCCTTAATAAGTTTGTGATGGAGGTCTCGTAAATTATTTTGATGAAAGAAAGTCATAATATCTTTGTATTCTCGATGTAAAAGTTGCTTGTTTGACTAGTCTATAATTAATACATTCTTCTTAAAAGATGTCAAGTTCGTGTACGATTTATGATGGAATTTGAACATTCTGAAAATTGTTAATTTTTCTTCTTCTAAACAACGTACTGTATATTTGTTATTTTTTTAAAATTTTTTGTGAAGGATTTACTAATTTAAATAATGCATTCTAGCTTTAGGTTACAGTTTAATTGTAAAAAGTTTCTGATGCGTTTTTTAATCTTATCTTGAATGTTGTTTACATGTAAAATGCGTGTAATGAAACATTATAGCGAATACAATACAAAACTAGAGTATTAGGTTGTCCTGCAATTCTTGATAAAATGTTTAATTGATAAACATACAAGACGTGCTTCTGTGGGAAGTATAAATGTGCTTGTTAGAATTTCTTCGAATTTAATTTATACATTTTCTTTAAGTCACCTTTTGTTTAATTGATAAGATTAAGACTTACGGTATTTTATTTTCTATTTCCATTATTGTTACAACTCAATTAAAGGAAAAGAAACAATTTTTTTTCAGTAGAAGTGAACGAAAAATAAAGATATTAATCTACAGGGTGATGTTATAAATCATTTGAGATAATATATCATGTAAATTTAAAATACTTTATTCTTTTAATATAGGAAAGTTTTTGACTTTAACGTGAGATAATTTGTTTTGAGTAACTATTTTACTGGAAGGATTTTATTTAGGTGAAAAAAAATGTTTGTTAAATAATTTTGAAAAATTGTTTATGTTTGTAAAACTTAATTTATTATTTGCTAACGTATTTTTTTTTATAGTGTCGGAATCCGATTGAGACAAAACCTGGTATCGCTAATAAAGCTTAAATATAGATTTGAATTTTTGAATAGGCTCGAATTTTAGGTTTGAAAATTCTACAATTTTTGCTATTGCTTTCATAGATGCAAAAAATAAATTTTGTTCTCTTATGTTCATGTGTATGTGTGGTATATGAACTTTATTTTTATTTTGATTGCAAGAAATTGTTCGAATGTTTCTTAGAATTTTATTCATTTTCCGAATTTTCGGTTTGCGAGATATTTCGTTGCCGATTTGAAATGAAGGTTTTGAAACTATGTTAGGTGTTTTTATTTTCAGTTGTGATTTCGTATCGTTTTTTGAAATGTTAAAAATTGAAATTGTCGGCTTGGGTTTATCTATAGAGTACGATTTTGTATCGGAAATGTTAATGCTTTGTAGGTTAGCAACAGTGGAGGTTAAATCTGGGATTTTTGCTTTTTCCTGTATTTCTGGTTTGGCATTAGTGTTTGCCAAATTACGTTTTAGTTTAGTTATTTTTTCGGTATGTGATTCATAAGGAATTAAATTATTTTTGTTGCCTAAATTTTGATTTTTAATTTCAAGATTTCTGTTCTTACGTTGGGAATGCGGCTCTTGATAATTTGCATTAAAAATTGCTTTGAATTTTTGTACTGGTTTCAGGTTAAGGTTAGAGAAACTTACAGTTTTCGGTATCGCATTAGCGTTTAATATTGATGTTAGAAGTTCTCCGTTGTTATCGATTTTTTCAAGAGCATTCGGTAGGCGTACCTTTTCATTTTCCTGGGCTAACAGTATAGCCTCGGTGTTTTCCAAGTTACATTTTAATTTGAAGATCTTGTTCATACGTAATTCGATAGGGATTACATTTTTTTCGTTGTCTACATTTTGATTTCTTAAGATGTTTAAACTTTGATTTTTTGTGATGTCCAAATTTTGATTTTTTATAGTAAAATTTGTAGTTGGTTGTAGAGGTAAATTTTCTGTAGCTATATCTTTCGTAACTTGAAATAACGGTAAAGTTTTAAAATTTGTGACTAGCTGTTTATTTTTAAAATCTATTCGACATTCATAATGTTCTAGAAAGTCTGCGCCTAATAATCCATCAAAATCTATATCTAGATTATAGATATAAACCTTGTGTGACTCATCTGAAAAGGGGATGAGAACGGATTCGTTGATATAAAATTTTTGATCAGTAATACCCTGTATAGTTACATTTTCAGGGGATCTACGTCTATAATTTTCAGCTGTCTTGGGTTTAAAAATTGATATACCTGCACCTGTGTCTATTAAGATTTTAAATTTCCCTGTTGCGTCTTTCGTATAATAAAGATTTTTTGAGTTTACGGTTAACAAGGTACGAAAAAGCGTATTTATATGAACTTTTGTTCTGGGAAGTTCAGCATGGGGTCGATATTGTCGTTGAGGTTCATAGTTTGAATTTGAGTTTCTAGCTCCGTAATTGGTTCGAATTCCTCGTTGGGAGGATCTGTTGGTTGGTCCAAACCTTGGTAAAAATCCTGAGGCTTAGCAGTATAATCCTCGTATTGCTCGCTCTGAGAATTAGCAGTATAATTCTCCTGGAAATTTTGGTTGGTTTCAAAATTATAATTTTCGTATGATTCATTTTGACTTTGGTAATTTTGATAATCGTCGAAAGAGTAGTCGTTATATTGATTATAGTTACATTGATTGTCATAATTGTCATAAGGTTCGTAATTCAAATGATGAGCTTTTTGCTGGTTAAAGCGATTAAAATTTGGGTTAGGTTGGATAGCTGATGGTCGCTGTTGCATAAAATTGGGGTTCGGCCTTATGGCTGAGGGCCTGTTTTGCTGTGATTGATTTGGCTGATTATTTTGAGGGAATGTCCTCTGACTAAATTGATTATTACTCGGTTGTGCGAAGTTTTGATGAGAAAAATTTTGTGAGTTTGGGTTTCCTTGGAAACTTGGTCTCTGGAAGTTTTGAGACTGTTGCCTTGTGCGGCATTCGCTTATTACATGTCCATTCCGTTTACAGAAGGAACAAAACTTTTGTTGCAAATTGGGACCTTGTGGTCGCTTTTGTTGAATTACTGGGTTTTTGACTGGACTATTTTTTGGGGATTTTTGCTGTTCAAAATAAGAGAGTTGTAGCTCTCTACGAATTTTAATAATTGCGTTCATTATGGTCGGAGGGTTACTGGCACGTATTATTCTGCCTAGATTTGGTTCTAGACCCGTTAACAAATTATTTAATGTCATAGTTTCGATCAAGTTTGTTTGCGCGGTTCTTTGCTCCGAAGTTAAATTTTGTTTTTGCACTGCAGCGTGCATTTTCGCATTGTGCGTTTGTAGACGCGAAACAAATGTTAATGCAGATTCACCAGGCAATTGGTGAATTCGTTGTAGGTCTTGAATAAGAGCTGTTAAATCTCTAGAGTCACCGAAGTGGGTTTCTAGAAGTGCTTTAATTTCTGGCCATGTGGCAGGGTTGCGCGAATTTATAAGTTCGGCAGCTTTACCTTTTAGTTTATTTTTGATATGCACTGTTAACAAGATTTTCTGGTCATGAATTGCCATGCGTTGGGCACACTGACATGAGTTTAAGAAAGTTTGGAGGTTGATGGCGTTACCATCAAATTCAGGTATTAAAGAAAATATTTCGGAGAGCTTGTAAGGCTCAATTTGCTTTGGTGGTGGTGGTGGTGGTGGTGGTGGTGGTGGTGGTGGTGGTGGTGGTGGTGGTGGTGGTGGTGGTGGTGGTGGTGGTGGTGGTGGTGGTGGTGGTGGTGGTGGTGGTGGTGGTGGTGGTGGTGGTGGTGGTGGTGGTGGTGGTGGTGGTTGTTGTTGTTGTTGTTGTTGTTGTTGTTGTTGTTGTTGTTGTTGTTGTTGTTGTTGTTGTTGTTGTTGTTGTTGTTGTTGTTGTTGTTGTTGTTGTTGTTGTTGTTGTTGTTGTTGTTGTTGTTGTTGTTGTTGTTGTTGTTGTTGTTGTTGTTGTTGTTGTTGTTGTTGTTGTTGTTGTTGTTGTTGTTGTTGTTGTTGTTGTTGTTGTTGTTGTTGTTGTTGTTGTTGTTGTTGTTGTTGTTGTTGTTGTTGTTGTTGTTGTTGTTGTTGTTGTTGTTGTTGTTGTTGTTGTTGTTGTTGTTGTTGTTGTTGTTGTTGTTGTTGTTGTTGTTGTTGTTGTTGTTGTTGTTGTTGTTGTTGTTGTTGTTGTTGTTGTTGTTGTTGTTGTTGTTGTTGTTGTTGTTGTTGTTGTTGTTGTTGTTGTTGTTGTTGTTGTTGTTGTTGTTGTTGTTGTTGTTGTTGTTGTTGTTGTTGTTGTTGTTGTTGTTGTTGTTGTTGTTGTTGTTGTTGTTGTTGTTGTTGTTGTTGTTGTTGTTGTTGTTGTTGTTGTTGTTGTTGTTGTTGTTGTTGTTGTTGTTGTTGTTGTTGTTGTTGTTGTTGTTGTTGTTGTTGTTGTTGTTGTTGTTGTTGTTGTTGTTGTTGTTGTTGTTGTTGTTGTTGTTGTTGTTGTTGTTGTTGTTGTTGTTGTTGTTGTTGTTGTTGTTGTTGTTGTTGTTGTTGTTGTTGTTGTTGTTGTTGTTGTTGTTGTTGTTGTTGTTGTTGTTGTTGTTGTTGTTGTTGTTGTTGTTGTTGTTGTTGTTGTTGTTGTTGTTGTTGTTGTTGTTGTTGTTGTTGTTGTTGTTGTTGTTGTTGTTGTTGTTGTTGTTGTTGTTGTTGTTGTTGTTGTTGTTGTTGTTGTTGTTGTTGTTGTTGTTGTTGTTGTTGTTGTTGTTGTTGTTGTTGTTGTTGTTGTTGTTGTTGTTGTTGTTGTTGTTGTTCGGCTGATGCCGGTACTATTGGTTGAGCTGTCTCTGGTTGAGCTCTGTCTGGCATTTTGCTTTTTATCTTCATCAATCTTTCCTTGGTATTTAGATGTCTACAAATAAATAAAATTACCCAGTAGATGCAAAACAAAACATGTGATGAAACTTACTTAACTGCAACTAACAAAAGCAAAATGCAAATGGCGTTGATGTTGGTGGCGCGGCTAGCTTCTCAGATGCTCTGTCTACTTTTGCGTGTTAAAATCGTCATCGGTCGTATGTTTTCGTTTCTCATTTTAATAAACGGATTTCTACAATTTGACGTTTTAATTAGTGTATTCTGTGCAATATTGGTATGTTGACATCTCGACTTGGAGTAGAGATTTCTAGTATTATAATTACTAATTAGTTGATATAAAACAAATAGGCCGAATCATATCGATCGTAAACAATTGTATACTCTCCCTTCGTGTTTTGCGATAAAATGTAATTTTTAGATCTTTGTATATATTATTATATTCTTCACATTATTCGTTGACGTCTAGTTTTCGAGTAATTACTTATTAATAACCAAGCAGGTATTCCAGATGAAATCTAAGTCGAGAATAGTTGTAATTTTACAAACAAGGCATTTTAAAAATCGCGGGGGAACGGTCATAGGTATTATCGGTGTCATTTGAATTCATGATTTCATATATATTTTACCGACAGAACAATAACAATATATATGAAATGTTTCTGCAAAATAACAAATATTATGAATTTCTGAAATGTGTCAGAAATATAACAGATATGTTTCTAGGAAATGTTTCATTTCTTCCAGATTATAATTTGTTCAAAACATTTCATAAATGTTTCGTGTTTAGTGGGTACTTACCACTAAACTGCGAGTACTAAAACGTAGGTACATCTTTCAACATCACACATTTCATATAACTATCAAAATGTGTGTGTCTCATTTCCTAAAATTCTTATATTTGTTATTTGCAACGGTTTAAGAGTAATAAACAATAGAAATGAAAGCGGCCAGCATATCTCAAGATAGAGGGAACACCACAAGTCATAAAACGTATAGAAACATAAAGATCATATGTTCAACTATAAATAAATAACGTTTCATGATTTTAAGGAGAACGTTTTATTTTTATGAAATTAGTGGGCGAAAATTTATAGCTTATCTACCTAGGGGTTCTAAAGCATGCCGATCAATAACATTACATTAGTCTTCCAATAAAAACAACGGGCCCGCATTACACATACAGACCTGCGTACCTGCAACATCATATTACTAGCCTCTGTCTGGGAACGTTTCTTAGCCTCGCTGCGTTTGAGTGATTTCTATTACGAATAATTGACAAAATTAAAATATTTATTACTAAAAAAAATCTGATTTTGGTACTAGGGGCTCTAATGTATGGTTTTAAATAATACTAAAGTATATTATTTTTTTTCTGGACATGCCTATTGTAAGGCCTAGTAATGCAAATATATATAATATTTTTTTACCTGACTGTAAAATGACTGCACTATAAAAATTACATAATAATATGTCTATCTGTACAGTCTCAGTTGCTTTGTTAGCTTAGTATAAAATAAAGTTGTAAACAGTCAATCCGGTTTGAGTAGGAACCGTTTTGAGTAGTAACCATTTTTTTTTGCTTTTCGTAGGGTGGTCGGTGATTATAAAACTGACATCTCCACATCCCCATCAGGGGGTGGTGCCAGTCGGCCTCTATATACAAAATAAGGGTGAAAGTATTTTTTCAATTATCTCTGTAGCCATGAGTTTGAGAAAATATTATAAACGAGCATTTTTGTGCATAATGGAATTATCTACAATACTTATTAATGACATTTCGACGTAACTAACATAATAAAAAAGTTATGAGCAGAAAAACACGATATATTCGGGAGTTAAAAACTTTTGGGTGAAATAGCTCTCTTATTTTCAATCCTGCGATAAAAATTCGTTTTAGCTTTTTTATAGAGCACTGTCTAATAAACAATTTAACCTATTTACTTTTTTCTTAGGTTAATTTTTATTAGTCATTTAGTACCGCAAGGGATGGCAAATAAATATATAAAAAACGGCGATTACTTCTGTTTGAATGTATTATATTTACATTGAACTTCTCTCCACACCACACTTGAGGTAGATTTATTTCTATTTGAGGTACTGTCGTGTGCAAAAAAAATGGGACAAACCTGATAACGTATTTTTGCTAAAATCTAGTTGTATACATCTAACTTCAATTTTTGTGACATTGCCAGTTATTTGTCAAAATTCATTGCAGGTGTGCAAATAGAGACAGATTTACATTAGAAACAAATAGTTGTCCTATTGTTTTCTGCTCACGACAGTACCAAGTTGTGAGTCGTCTGCTGTAGGAATGTCACCTATGAAAATTTTAGCGTGCTCATAGATAAAAATCTTCGTGTCCTTATCGATAGGAATCTCTTTGTCGACTTCCACGTCGTTTATGAATTCCGCGGGTAGCATCCGCATTCATCTTCGATTTCCTCTTCGTCAAGAAAGCTCAAAACTACCACTACTCGCACATTTCACCACTGTAATTTTGGTAAATGGCAGAAGCCAGCCTTCCGGCCTCAGCAAGCTAAGCGGCACTTGGTTTTTCATCTCCAAAAGATCAATTTGAGAAGATCGAGAGGCGCGACCTCTTTGGGCACTGTACTGGTATGACATGCGTGCATTTTTTTTCCATATCCATTATTCTGCATCTTTGTCCCTTTCCAGCCAAGTTTGTACCTGATGATACACTCTGAAAGTGTGCATCCGCGCGGATGCGCAATATGTTTTTGATCACTGTATTTCCGTGCTGGCTTCCGGGGTAGAGCTAGTACGACATAAAAAAGTGGATCCCGCTCTACTAAGTGTCGCAATAACCACTTTTTTAACTGCGTTAAAACGATTCGCAAATCGGTTACTAAAACCAATTTTAATCTTTCCTCATTCTTACTCACACAAGATGAGGGTCGTATGTGCATATTCAGAGTGTATCATTAGGTACACACTTGGCTGGGGAAGTGCAAAGATCCATTATCTTAGAGATGAAAAAATAAAACATCACTCATATTCTTGTTCACAACGCTCCGAGATACGCGCGCCTTCCTAGGTGGAATTTGTATCGATGTTATCCGCGGAGTTGACAAACGACGTGGAGGTCGACACGGAGATTCCATCGACGAGGATACGGAGATTTGTATCCTAAAGAAGGCCTACATCCTAGCCCCAAAAAGAAGGAAATGTGCATAATGCTATAAGCAGAACTCGTGAATTGGAACTACCGGGAACACCACATAAAAAAACGTGGCCAGGACTCTACCTTAAGGGTGGTGTGGAAACAAATTCAATGTAAATATAATATTAATATTACTGAATACAAATGTATCGCCATTTTTTTTATACTTACGTACTTTACTTGCCTCTATTTGCAGTGCTGAAAAACCAATAAAAATGAACCAAATACGACAGATAAACAGGTTGAATTGTTTATTAGGAAAACGCTATTAAAAAGCTAATAAGATTTTTTTCGCAGGATTGAAAATAAAAGAGTTATTTCACCTCATAGTTTTACAACCTTTGATTGTTCATCTTTCTCTACTCATAACATTTTTATTATTTCAGTTACGCCGAAAAGTTACTAATAGAAGTGGTAGAGAATTCCATTATCTACAAAAATTCTATTTCAAAGTATTTTCTCACTCGCGGAGATAAATAAAAAAACTAATTGCACCTTTACTTGTTTACTTAACTTTGATTCCGGGATTGAAAACAAAAGAATTATTTCACCCCAAAGTTTTTCACTCTCTGATGATAACTTTTTTTATTATTTTAATTACGCTGATAAGTTATTAATAAAACTTGTAGAGATTTTTGTTAAATGTGTTAAATTGCATTCGGTATTAATTCGATATCTGCATCATATATCATGGCATCATCAACTATTACTAATAGTTTAGTTTCTGACTTCTGCAACTAAATAGGTAATCAATGAACATACATAAATCATGTATTTTCAATACATACAACTTACCTCCAAGGACTATATCCACAACATTCTTCATCATAATATTAACCTCGTTTTTAATTGACACACAACCAGACTCCAACATTCCAAATCCTAAAATATATATGTTGTCAAATATTTAGGAATCTGTAGACAGAATCAAAATAGTACCAGTACAATAGGTAAACATTTTTATTTTTCACCTGCATATTATTTGTATTATACATTGAATATGGTTACCATAAAGACGCCTATAATGACCACGGGCATAATGAGCGGGCGTTATGGCTATAACGCCCTGTTATATGAGAAACAAAGAAACAAATGAGAGAAAAAGAAGCAAATGTTATAGAACGAAATCATTAATTTGTAACAATTCCTAAAGAAGTAAATGTTATACTGTAGAAGAACGCACTACCGGGCGTGAAAATGACGCGACACCAATTTATTTCTCAGGGGGCGCCAGTCGCGTATTACCCCGATTCTTCTACCTCCCAGGCGGGTTCGAGATAAGATGCACTTCGATAGCCGGATAATGGACCAAGGCTGCACTACCACAGATCGGAAATGACGCTCTCTCTGGACCTGAATTCCCTCGTTAGGGGTTTAGGTACCTCTTAATTTCCTGAATTTTTGCATAAAAAAAATCCCAACCGAAGAATTTCTCTGCGGAGGGATCAATTTTTGTACGTGGAAACCACGTTTTGGTCTATTAATAACGGACTCTATTTCTCAAAAAATGCATAAAAAATCCCTATCGAACCTCCGTAAAGCAACCAGAAGGTCGAGTGTTAATGTGAATTAACTCGACGCATCCGGTTTTCTATACGAATGTTCCAGGGATTATAGAGGCCTCAAGAGGGCTCAAGATCAATTAAGAAACCGTTTATTCAAAGAATCCGTTTATTTAATAGAAATGGTTATACAAAATTCTCAAGATAAGAATCGTGCCTTCCCCAATCGAGGTAATGGCTTTCAGACCATACAAGCGAGAGCGCTTACGCTAACAATCGATTAGGTAGAAAAGATTCATGCATACCTTCTTAGAATCAAAATGCGAGCTTTTTAGAGAAGTCTGAGACTATTTGTAATTTATAATTACGGCTGACTGAAATTAACTTAAAAAAGTTTTACTAAATGAATTTAGTTTCGCTAGAGACTACTTAGCTTTAAAGTTCTTGTATCGTGGGAATTCACGTACTCAAACACATTCGTGAGGACTTATAACTGCATAAGTTTAATGGCGTTCGATCAGTCCACGATTTATTGCTCCTATGCAGTTGTTCAATATTATCGATATGGCAGCAACCCACCTTCGAGCGACTTTTAGGCAAAATTGAATTTTTGTTTTTTTATGCACAAGGCGTTTTCCTCTATAACTTTGTCATTTGAAAAGCCCTGTTATTGGCTTTTCTACCATTGCTTTGTCTGGACCACTCAACGCGCTCGACCAAATTGCGAGCTGCTGAGTCAATCCAAACTCTTTCTATGCGAAAAACCGGCCTTGTACATGTGCATTGATTTTTATCAATTTTTGCTTATCGGCACTACGCCGGCTTTGTCAAAATCTTCTATTTTGCCTTTTGGATGCAGTGCATCGCTAAAATTTTATGCTCATACTTTAGAATTAGGCTTTCAATGACCGTACATCCAAGGTCAATGTCTTTGGTGGAGGAATAAAAAATAAAAAATATTTCAAAGTATATTTTCGTGGTACTTTTTTAAACTGACTTTGTGGTACTTTTGAAAAATCTAAAATCTCAATTTCGGCGTACTTTTGAAAAATCAATCTGCGGGTGAAATTTTGGCGTACTTTTGAAAAATCGATTTTCAAGCCAAATTTCAAGGTAGTTTTGAAAAATTAATCTGCGAGTGAAATTTTGGCGTACTTTTGAAAAATCGATTTTCAAGCCAAATTTCAACGCAGTTTTGAAAAATTAGTCTGCAAGTGAAATTTTGGCGTACTTTCGATAAATCGATTCTTGAGCCAAATTTTGACGCCCTTTCAAAAATATTATTTTTCAAAGTCCAATTTGTGGTACCTTTGAAAAAGTATATTATTCATAAATCTTTGTCATTATATATACTTTTGCTCTCATATCCTGAACCAAAAACATTTTTCCTAAGTGAAAATTCGGTGTTTCTTCGAATTTTCACCTGGTCATTTCCAACGCCTTATAGAACCCAAAACGGTCCTTATGGACTGATCTGTGCCTCTGCAGACTCTTAAAAATGTCTTTAAATGAAATTTTTGCCTAAGTCGAATTTTGATTCTGTCTTCAACTTAGGACGATTTTGGAGAGTTCTACAACAATACCACTAAATATTTTTTAACAATCTTTAAGAAAATTAAAAGTGCAATTTTTAAACTTTCCTGAAAAATTATATGGTCCGAAATTTTCCAAGTTTTTCTAAATTTTTGAAGAGAAAACTTGACCACTAGTAAATAACATACCATTGCCTAAAAGTAAGCCAATAATACGATCTCATTTATGCTAGTTATTTCATTTTTTAATTTCCACTGAATACATGTTTCATATTTCCTTACCGGTTAATGGTTTGGATTTGACCGGCAATAAATATTCTGTGGCTTTTGCCGCATTGTTTCGGATATTGTGTGGTGTATCCATATTATTCTTCCTTTTATTTTGTTAAACATATTATCTACGTACAAAGCAAAGCAACAAAATAATCAACAACTGTCATAGACTACTTGAAAGAAGGTAAAAAGAAAAAGCTATCAGCATATTTTACTAAATTTGAAAGAACACGACATACAAGTAAAGGATCCCTACTCTTCTTACGAGAAGAGGTTCGGCAAAATTTCCAGGTTCGTAATAGTCCCTGGTAGCGGAAATAGGCCGACGTTAAATAAAGAAGTAAAACACGACATACTAACAGATACAATTAATAAACGTCAAAGTATCAACAAATGTCATAGACTACTAAAAAAAATGTATTTACAAAATGAAAAATCAATTTTTCATTAAAAAATATAATATTTGAGAAAAATGAAATGTTGTATGCACCACGAGCGTTACTAGATTATAACCAGGGCCAGATTATCCATTAGGCTAATTAGGCTGTAGCCAAGGGGCGCCAATGCGTGAAGAGGCGCGCGCTAGGGCGCGAGCCTATTTCGCACCCCCCGCTTACCAAATTGTTTGTTTCAATCTTGCCCCTCCCGCTCGTCAATAAATGATTTTCCATGCCCCCCGCCTCCCGCTGATCAATTTTAAAACTTCGTAACTCTGCTTATAAGTAAGAGGGCGCAAACATATCATTACCCTATGGGAGCGCCAATCCTTAATCCTGCCCTGATTATAACGTCCATCGGACTACATGCATCCCTCGGGCTAAAGGCCCTCAGGCTGCATCCCCCCTCCGGGCGTTATATATATAACGCACTTGGAGCATAAAAAATTATTATACATCATAATACATACGTTACTGAATTATAGGCTGTTTGTTTTTCGACACCAATTTCTTTTAGAAATATATTTGGAATATCTAGTTTTATTAATGGTAAGTCCTAAAATGTTTCCCTATCAAAATTTGTGATGTCTCCTTTTCTGATTTCCTAGTACGGAGTCGAATTAAAGATATTCGTTTATTACGAGAACCACAAAAATTTTGTTTGTAATGTAGGGTCGCAGCCATAGTAAAAAATTATATGACGAACTAACACTGTTTTTATATCTCATATTCACGCTCCTAAGTTATTGAAACGAACATCTGGGATGCTTCTTATACGACCCCCCAATTCTGATGATAACACAAACTTTATCCTGTTTGCAGATAATACCACTGCACTAAACACTAATTTCACACCTGATGAACTAACACGGACTGTCACAGAAACTGAAAAACATATTTACGAATGGTTTTTAACCAATAGATTAAAACTGAATGATGCCAAGACGCAATCATTAACATTTACATTGCGAAACAAGGAACCAAAAAACAGACCAATGCATCCGTAAAATTTCTAGGTGTGTACTTGGGCTCAATATTATTCTGGGAAGAACATGTTACAAAACTATCGACTAAACTCTCTAAAAATATTTATTTCCTTCGCAACCTTGTCAACACAGTATCCCTCAACTACTTACTCACGGCTTATTATGGTTCTTTTCATGCCAATATGTTGTACGGAATTTTAAACTGGAGGCACTCAGCCCATGTTTCCAACATTTTTGGTTTACAACGTAGATGTGTTCGCATACTATCTCATCTTAGATAAGGAGATGATTGCAAAGACCAATTCATTAATCTCAAGATATTAACTATGCCTTGTGTTTATATTCTCGAGTGTTTACTTTATCTTAAACAAAATGAACATCAATATGTAACGCACAGCCAAATCCATGAATATACCACAAGGAATAACGATAAAATTAATGTCAATTTTCTTCGACTTACGAGATCTAGAAACGGAACATGTTATTATTCCGCCAAATTTTACAATACTCTTCCTCATTCAGTAAAAAACTTAAACTTTTTGCAATTTAAAAATAAAATTAAAGGTTACTTAAAAACTAAGGCCTTCTACAGTTTTGAAGAAGGACGATTTCTCAGATTTAATTTAACAAGGACCTAGACACTGTACACTTACACTTATTACCACATATTACCCTTGCTTAATTTGTTAATTAGTTTAGATAATTTTATATTACTTTTAATTTGTTGTCATTCATTGTCTTACCTATGTATCTATGTAGTTTACCAATTTTCAATATCTTTTATATATCTACGTCTTTGTCTTACTGTTTTGACGAGTGTAAGCATTATTATGTATCTTGACACCAATAATGTATTATTATTATTATTATTATTATTTTAGCTGGCTAAAAACCAGTCACCATTCTCTGTGGCTCCGATCCTCACAGAGGGGAGCTGGTAGTACCGGTAGCCACTCCACGCCCGTAGGGTAAGTGACTACTGGGTCCGAGAATCGTGTGCCCTGAGCAGACGCAATGAACCGAGGATGACGGCCTTGTGCATTCTGCCGGCTAAGACCTCTGCCGAATTTCAGCATATGATCTTCAGTTCCGAAAGCAGTGTGTGTCTCGTTCCACCGAGGGCTCCTATAATCAGTACCACTATCTTAACAGTATGGTCTGGATAGAGTCTGCGGAGTTCGAAGAGCAAATCTCGATATTTTGTCCGTTTTTCCTCCTCCTTCAAGACAATATTGTTTTCCGCGGGAGCCGAGAACTCCACGACGAACATTGTCTTGAGTTGATGGTCGAGGAGAACTACGTCAGGCTTGTTGGCTTGTATTTGCCTGACTGTGGGAAAATAGTAGTTTCAATAAATTAGACACTTCTCATTTCCCACAACGGACTCAATATCCCCCGGAGCGTAAGGCAGCACTGGTGTTTCGTCTATCCCATACGAGTGCCTTAAATGGTAATAAAGCACTCGTAATGCTCCGTCGTGCCTTTGGATATAGGCCGAGACTGCATATGTCGGGCAAGCAGACAGCAAGTGCATAAAAGTCTCTGCCGCCCTGCAGCAGGCCCTGCAGCTGACATCAGGGACCTCTATATCCATGACACGACTACGATAGACGAGGGTGTTAAATACACCATCCTGGCAAGCCATTATGAATCCCTCGGTCTCAGACTTCAGCTCGGCTGACCTTAAGAAGGCAAAGGTCAGCCTTTCGGATAAGCCAAGGTTTTCTATATTTTTATAGAAAACTCCATGCATTGGCTTATCCATGTGCAGCTGCAGAAAGTTGTTGTGTTCTGCAGCTTTAATTTGGGCTTTTCGCCGAGCAGGTTCCAACTCGGTGACAGAGTCGCGATTTACCCGCTCGACGTCGAAGGAGAGACCAAGTTCATCTGCTGCTCTCTGTGCTGCCTTAAACAGAAAGGCTCCTACCCATGCATTTTCATGGTCTCGGACCATGCAGAGGAGGGGATCCGAACTCCTGATGACCTTACATCCAGAACCATCCTATTATGGAGACTCTCCAAACTCAAGAGTCTACGGCCTCCCCGATGTCGTGGGAGGTATAGCCGTGGAACGGACGATTTAGGATGCAAACTCCTATTGAGATGCATCTTCTTGCGGGTTCCTACGTCGAGTTGACGCAACTTTTCTTGAGTCCATTTCACTACTCCAAAGTAGAGAAGGATCGGAACGGCAAGCATGTTGGTAGCAGACACCTTGTTCTTCCTCGACAGCTCTGAAGACCAGATCTGTCAGAGTCGGTGCTGATACTTGCCGCGGAGAGCGTTTTTCACTACACTCACTTCTTGGGTGGAGCGTTGCTCGACACCCAAGTAAGTGTACGACTCTCCGGCATCTAGATGACGTAAGATGCTTCCGTCTACGAGCTGCGCGTCCTCTCCGTAATTTCCGCATCGTCCTCTCTTGAGATGGACCAGTGCACATTTGTCTAACGCGAACTCCATGCCGACAGCCTGCGTGTACTCCTGTACCACCCTGAGGGGCTGGTGTAGGTCCCTCTCTCCGGAGGCATAAAGTTTAAGGTCATCCATATAAAACAGATGGGTGACCTTATGCCTCCTATCGCCAGGGGTACCGCAGTTGTATCCACGGGTTTTCCGGAGCGAAACGGATAATGGCAGTAGTGAGATGCAAAATAGAAGGGGGCTGAGGGAGTCTCCCTGAAATACTCCCCTTCTGAATGTTACCGACTCCGTCGGACTCTATCATTACCCGATGTAATGGTAAAGCGAGTCCTCCAGAGCGGCATCAGTTCTTCGATGCATCTCACTACGGGACCAGGTACCGCAAGACATCGGAGCAAGTGTACAATAAGCTCGTGCGATGTCATGTCAAATGCCTTGCGGTAATCGATCCAGGTCATGGAGAGGTTACGCCTATACTACATGGAGTCCTGCGTGACACATGTGTCAATCAACAGGTTCTCCTCGCAGCCAGCGACACCTCTCTTTGACCCTCGTTGCTCATATATCCGCTCGTAAACCGGTTCAACTGCGTGGAGCACTCGCATGTACAAGATGCGCGTAAACACCTTGTAACATGCGTTTAACCAGGTTATCGGCCGGTAGTTCTTTGGGTTAGACAAATCTCTGTTCTTCGGGATCAGCACTGTCCGCCCCTCGACAACCCAAGAAGGAATCTGCTGCTCCCCATTTAGCAATGAATTGAAAATTCTGGCTAAATGGTGGTGGGTATTGGATAATTTTTTCCACCAAAAGTTATTGATCCCGTCGGGGCCTGGAGCAGCAAAGTTCTTAGAGCCCTCAAGAGCTCTTCGAACCTCGTCTGGGGTTATCGGTTGGCACACCTGTTGTGGTTGCTGAAACCTTTGACAAAAGGCTTCAAAGTGTGCCAGGGCTGGAGAGTCTCTATTGAGTGGAAGCTTGTGTTCGTACAATGTTTTCCAGAAGTTTTCCACCTGATCTGCAGTCGGCGGATTTTCAGCAACACGCTGAGGCGGTTCGAAAAGGCGCGAGGGCTTTTCGCGGAAAAGTTGATTTTCCGCTAGCCCCCTCACCCGCCTCACTAGTGACTTCTTATAAGACACTAGCATCCGTATCCTGTCGAGGCAGTGCTGTTTGGTGGTTTGCAGCACTGCCCCATTGAGTGTGTGATGGACGCGTCTTAAATTGGCAGCTTCTCGCCGCACTTTAGGCGTGAAAGGCCTATTGGCCGCCATATAGTCCATCACACATTGGATACGGGATGCGTGTTGCCTCGCCGACCGGATCTTGGCTTCCATCTTGTGTATGCACCGTCTCGCTCTCTCTTGTGGAGAAGCACTGTTCCGCCTCTCCACCTGAGACAAGCGTTGAGCGGCAGCATACACGGCACAATTTATGTGCCAGATGTCAGCCTCTTCTGGTAGCGCTGCACGAAGTTCTGCATCCACTCTGGCCAGATCTTGTGGCCCGGGGGGTTTTATGTTGTGCAACCCCTTCTGGTACTGAGGTCCTCTGGTACTGGTGGAACGACTGGGACTGCAACCTCAACCGGTTCATTCGGTGGACCTTCGGCCACCTCATTCATCGGCTGAGGAGCAGTTCTCACGTAGCCCCTGCGACGAAGGTGGGACACATAATCACGCAGGTTTTGTGGCGTGAAGGCGTTGTGTTCTGGGTGCCTTGCACACCACAGAACATGCATTCGCCACATGTATCCCCTTCGTGCGGGTTCACAGCTTTCGTAGCGCTGCATAAGGTCGTCCCTCAGTTCATCTGTCCACTCAAAGCATCCTTGTTCGTCGCGGTCGTCATGGGTCATGGCCCTTCTTGACAATTCCAAGGGCCCCTACAATTATTGGCACGATTGTGGTCTTTGCATTCCACATTCTGCTAACTTCTATTTGAAGGTCTTTGTACTTGCTCAACTTCTCTGTTTCCTTGAGCATTATATTGGTGTCAGTAGGGATACATCGATCAGTAAACAGGACTTCTCCTTTTTATTGTGTACGACGATGTCTGGTCGATTTGCGCGAATTTCTCTGTCTGTTATAATTGGCACGTTCCACATAATTGTGACGTCGTTGGTAGTGACAACCGTCTCAGGCGTATATTCATAATATTTTTGCGGCACCGGTATATCAAAGTTCTTGCACATGACCCAGTGGAGATATCTGGCCACTCTGTTATGTCTGATGATGCCAGCGTAGTACATCCTGCCACCACGTGACTGACATGTTCTTCTGCTACTCCGCACATTCTGCACTTGCTGTCAACAGGCTGTTTCAAGATCATTCTCTGGTGGTATCTGGTGTTTAGCGCTTGATACTGCGCTGCTATTATCAGGCTTTCCGTTTCCCCCTTCAGGCCTGAGCTGTTCAGCCACTTCGTAGACGCCATATTGTCCACTGCTGGTCGTTCGAGGTCGCGGAAGAATTGTCCATGCATCGGTTTTGAGCAAAGTACTTCTATTTTCCTCTTTTCAATGCTGGTTTTAATTTTCTTCTTAGCGTCCTTGTCAGTGGTCTCGGTACCCAGGCATTCTGCTTGAATTTTATCAGCTTCTTTCTGGATGGAATATAACTTCTTATCTTTATCATGCTCTTTAACTATCTGAGTGAATCTGTCCTTCCCCTGTCCGATATACGCGCTCAGTCCCACGATAGAGGAGTCATAAGCAGATTCCAGGTCTATCAATCCACGGCCGCCATCTTTCCTCTTAATATATAACCTGTGCACATCTGCTTTCTGATGATGAATTCCGCCCATTGTTAGGATTTTTCTTGTCTTCCTATCCAGTTTTACGATATCGCTTCGAAGCCAATCGATAATTCCAAAGCTGTAGGTGACTACGGGTACGGCAATAGTATTTATTGCTGTAATTTTGTTCTTGGCGTTTAGCTCGATCTTAAGAGCTTGCCTAATGCGACGATAGTATTCCCTGGCAACTTTACTATTCATTTCGTCGTTATCGATTCCGGCGCATTCTTCAACACCCAGGTACTTGTATGTTTCCCCCAGATCCATACTTCGTATTGAGGATTGATCATTCAGCATGATATTTTGACTTTTCACATGTTTACCTCGCTGGAGGACCACTGTAGCACACTTGTCCAAGCCAAATTCCATCTTGATGTCATCACTAAATGATTTAACGATATCCAGTCCTTGCTTTAATTGCGCTTCATTCTTAGCAAATAACTTCAGGTCATCCATATAGAAGAGGTGGTTTACTCTATTGTCACTACTGATTTCGAAGCCAAGTCTCTGTTTGTTTAGTTGGTTAGACAGGGGGGCGAGCGCTAGGCAAAATAGTAAAGGCGAAAGTGAGTCTCCCTGGAAAATTCCTCTTTTGATTTGCATATTCCCTGTTCTTATGTGACCTTTTGAGTGGTAGAGTCACATTTCTGTTTTCCATCTTCATCGGTTTCCATGAAGTCTGTTATTGTTGGGCATATACGATAAGTTTTCAGGGATTCAACAAACCATGTGTGGGGAACGCTATCAAATGCCTTTTTGTAATCTACCCATGCCATACAGAGATTTCTGTGCCGCTTCTTTGCGATCGATGTGATGGTCTTACTCACTAGCAGCTGATCCTTACAGCCTCTTGAAGCTTTTCTACAACCTTTCTGTTCCTCTGGGAGTATTTCGTACTTTAGCAGGTGGTTCCTTCAGTTAACCATTCAGGGGCTTCATCGGAATGTCTTATGATTTGACTGACAGCCGTCGTTAGGCTTTCATGCAGAGCACTCAGTTGTTTTAGCCAGAAGTTTTGTACTCTGTCTGGTCCAGGGGCTTTCCAATTGTGCGTCTGTTGAATTATCTCCACAACTTCGTCCACTCTTAGGTCTGACCACGCATCGGGTTCACTCCTTCGGTGCTGTCTACGTTCTTGTTCGATCCACGGAGCATTCTCATTGTGAGTCACTTCGGCCTCCAAAATTCCACGCCGAAAGTCCTCGACGTGTTGCTGTGAAGGCGGTGTCTCTACTTCGGTCTGTTGGCCGTTCATCTGACGGTAGAATTTCTTGGCGTCCTCTTCAAAAAGTTTGTTGTGTTGGTAATGGTTACTTCTTATATATCTCCCCAATCTCTTGTATATCTCCCCAATCTCTGCGCTTTTGCTTGCAGTTTCATCTTCAGGTTCTGCTCTACCAAGTTCACTTCACTGGATCTATTTTTCTTTAGTATGCTTTCGGCCTTTTTGAGTACTTGGTGCGTGGGTACTCCTTTTTTGTATTCCTCGAGAATCGCGATTTCTTTCCTATACGATTCTATGGTGTTCTGAATCCTTTTCATCCAATAAGGTTTTCCCTGAGATTTTTGTGGGTTTGTCGGTTCTTCAGTTTCTCCTGCAATCACCGCTGCAGTAGCATACATCATGCAGTTGATGTCGGTGATGGATATATTTTCCTGGTTGTGGGTCATTCTGGAGAGGATTATATTAGCTTCCCTAATTTGATTTCTGGTGCTTCTGTTTGGTTTTATCTTCTTAAGCCTTTTGCGGTCTCTAATATCCATAGCTTTAACCTCTTCTAACTTATTCTTGACGTGTAGTTCCAATTCTGCCGTTACTTGTTGATTCCTTGGTTCCAGAGGCTCTGTTCCTTCGGGGGTGACATCCAATTCTTCTTCGTTTTCTGACACTGGGATATTCTGAATCATGTGCCCTAAGCAGACGAAGGGACCCCAAGATAATCGCCTTCTGCATTTGACCTACCAATCATTCTGCCGAATTCTGACAGGCCGGTATGATCTTTAATTCTGAGAGCAGCGAGGGCTTCATCCCTCCAAGTACTCAGATTATTAGGACGACCATCTTGACCGAGTAGGCTGGGTACAGCACTTGGAGCTCATATCGGAAATCACGATATTTGGTCCGTTTTTCCCCCTCCTTCAAAGCGATGTTTGTCTCAGCAGGTGCTGAGAATTCGATTACAAACATCACTTTGTTGTGATGGTCGAGGAGGACTATGTCAGGCTTGTTGGCTTGAATGAGCCTGACGGTCGGGAACGAGTAGTTCCAATAAATTCGGCACCTCTCGTTCTCGACAACGGACTCAATATCTCCGGGGATGTAAGGCAGCACTGGTGTTTGGTCTACCCCGTACGAGTGCCGTAGATGGTAGTATAGCACTCGTAAAGCCCCGTTATGGCGGTGGATATAGGCCGAAATCGTGTATATCGGGCATGCTGAAAGCAAATGCATCAGCGATTCCGGCGCCTGACGGCAGGTCCTCTACACCCATTACGCGGCTTCGGTAGACCAAGGTGTTTATTGCATCACCCTGACAGGCCACAATGAATCCTTCGGTCTCCGACTTAAGCCCAGATGACCTTAGAAAGGCGAATGTCAGCCTAGTCGATAAACCCAGTATTTCTATGTTCTTATAGTACACACCGTGCATGGGTTTATCGACATGCTGCCTGAACAGATTCTCCCGTTCGGCAGCTTTTATTTGAGTTTTCAGACGATTTGGCTGAGGTTCGGTAACTGAATCTGGATCAGCACCGCGCCGGCCACCTCGTCTGACGTCGAATACGAGACCAAGTTCATCTGCGGTTCTTTTTGCTGCCTTGAACAATCCTGCGCCCACCCCTGCCATTTCATGATCTCTCACTAATAGCAAGAGCGGATCCGAGCTCCTGAGGATGTTACATGCCATACTCAGTGCTACTCTGCCATGCATACACTCCAGACTCAAGAGTCCTCGGCCTCCCCGATGACGTGGGAGATAAACACGAGGAACGGACGATCTAGGATGAATACTCCTATGGATGTTCATCATTTTGCGGGTATCTCTGTCTAGTTGGCGCAGCTCATCTACCGTCCATTTTACTACCCCAAAGAAGTAGAGCAGAACAGGAACGGCGAGCATGTTAGTGGCAGACGCCTTATTCTTCCCCGAAAGTTCGGACGACCAAATCTTTCGGAGTAGGCGTCTGTACTTGCCGCGGAGAGACTTCTTGATTTGTTGCACATCCTGGATGTGGTGTTGCTGCACACCCAGGTATGTGTAGGTCTCTCCGGCATCCAGATGTCTTAGGATGCTTCCGTCTGCGAGCTGCGCGTCCTCAGAGAATTCCCCGCATCGCCCTCTCTTGAGGTGGACGACCGCGCACTTGTCCAACCCGAACTCCATATCAATGGCCCGCGTGTACTCCTCGACCACCCTCAGAGCGTTTTGAAGTTCTCGCTCTCCGGAGGCATACAGTTTTAGGTCATCCATGTAGAACGGATGAGTGACCTTATGCCTCCGGTTGCTGGGTGGGCCACAGAGGTACCCGCGAGTTTGGCGGAGCTAAACAGACAACGGCAGCAGTGAGATGCAGAAGAGGAGGGGACTCAGAGAATCTCCCTGGAAAACTCCTCTTCGGAATGCCACCTGCTCTGTCGTAACCCGCTGTGCACCTGATGTTATGGTGAAGCGGGTCTTCCAGAGTGGCAGCAGTTGTTTAATGCATCTCACTAGTGGCTCTGCTACCGCAAGACATTTGAGCAAATGTAACAAAAGTTCATGTGATGTTGTGTCAAATGCCTTACGATAGTCAATCCAGGCCATTGATAGATTCCGCTTGTATTGCACAGAATCCTGTGTAATACAGCGGTCTACCAGCAGGCTGTCCTTACAACCTGCCATGCCCTTCTTGGCGCCACGCTGCTCATATATCTGTTGGAAGACCGGATCAACCTGCCGTAGTGTTCGAGCATACAAGATACGTGTAAATAGCTTGTAGCAGGAGTTCAGACAGGTGATTGGTCTATAATTCCTCGGATCAGACAAATCACCTTTTTAGGAATGAGCACAGTACGTCCCTCGACAAACCAGTCCGGAATCTGCTGCCCCTCGTTCAACCATTTGTTGAAAAGTCGGGCCAGACGTCGGTGGGTGGAAGGAAATTTTTTCCACCACCAGTTATTTATGCCGTCTGGCCCTGGAGAATTATTCGCAGCCACTCCCCGCATCCCTCAGAGTCAGTGACTGTAAATTCCAGACTCATGTGCCCTAAGCAAACGGAGGGATCCCAGGGTAACTGCCTTCTGCATTTGGCCTGCCAACCATTCGGCTGACTTTTGGCAGGCTGGTATGGCCTTTAATTCCGAGAGCAGCGTAGGCCTTATTCCACCCAGTACACCGATTATCAGGACGACCATCTTGACCGAGTAGTCTGGGTATAGCGCTCGGAGCTCATACCGGAGATCTCGGTATTTAGCCCGTTTTTCCCCCTCCTTCAAGATGATGTTTGTTTCGGCAGGTGCCGAGAATTCCATGACATACATCACCTTGGTTTGATGGTCGAGGAGGACTATGTCAGGCTTGTTTGCTTGTATTTGCCTGACCGTCGGAAACGAGTAGTTCCAATATATTCGGCACTTCTCGTTCTCGACAACGGACTCGATCTCTTATTATTATTATTATTATTATTATTATTATTCATAACTTTCTCTCCCTTCGGCGAAAGGGGTAATCTTAACTTATCCCAGGTATGTGTCACCATAAAGATTAAGTTCTGTGTTGATATATTTGGGGTTCTTGTTCCCTCGTTTGGTTGGTGTCTCCAAGTACCCTTCGTGTTATGCTGCAGGTATCCAGTTTCACCGACTTTTGGATGGGTATGTAGAGCTTGCTTCCCAGTTTTAGAGTCTCCAGAGCCTTGAAGAGCTTACGGGGTATTTCTCCTGTTGCGCCTATTACTATAGGGACGATCGTGACAGTTTCCATATTCCACATGGTTCTTATCTCATCAGCCAGCGGTAGGTATTTATTTATGTTCTCTGTGTGGGTCTTATTGATATTGTTCGCCAAGGGAGCTGCTATGTCGATTATATACGTTATTTTTTGTTGTCTTTGTGTTAGTACAATGTCTGGAATATTATTTGGTGTTGGTCTATCTGTAATAATCTTTCTGTTCCAGTATATTCTGCATTCCTCGTTTTCTTTTACTGGTGGTGGCTGATAGGTATAATATGGTTCCGTCTTTGCTGTTTGTAAATATTCTTCCTCTATAGCTTGGTACACGATTTTCGCTACATTATTGTGTCTCTCCAGGTATTGTTTCGGTGCTAGGATGGAGCAACCTGCGATTATGTGATCTATGTTCTCTTCCTTTTGATCGCACATTCGGCACTTTACGTTGTTTATGTCTTCCTGGAGGATTCTTTTTCTGTAGGATCGCGTTGGTATTACTTGGTCTTGAATCGCAGCACAGAAGTCTTCAGTTTCTAAAAATAAGTCACCGTTTTTCAGCCATGAATTTGAAGCTTGGGTATTATTATTATTATTATTATTATTTTAAGTAATCTCGACTTTGTCGGGCGAAAATTTATAAACAGAGGAAGAATTCACTTCATCCTGTTTATATTGATAAAAATTTGCGGACCAGGTGACATGTCTGCAAGATAGCGGCCTTCTGCATAAGATAGCGAAGGATTTTTGGTAGTTCCAATTGGGCTAAGTTAGGCAAGAGATTGGTTGTACAAACTTATTATTATTATTATTATTATTATTATAATTTTTTTTTTAACTCTCAGATTACTCTGGTCTTACAGTCTAAATCGGCTATTGTTAGCAAGATAGAGACTGCGACCCTACTGTTCTAGGAACGACCGGACTATGTTCGTAGCGTCTAAGATAACCGACTTCTGTATAACTCTGTAGATATTCCAGGGTATTTCTGTGTCTTTTATACCGTTTTTTAATGTGTTCGGTATCAGTCCCATGGAGGAGATAATGATCGGCACCACCCGTACAGTTTGCAGCTCCCACATCTCTTGAATTTCGCGTCTCAGGTTGGTGTACTTAGTTAGCTTATCGTTGTACTTTGACTCTATATTGTGGTTATTGGGAATTGCGACATCTATCAGGAGTGCTTTCTTATCTTTCTTGTATAGAATGGTTATGTCGGGTCTATTATGTTCGATTGTTCTATCTGTTATAATACCCTTGTCCCAATAGATTCTAACCTGTTCGGTTTCTACCACTGGCGGCGGTTTATAGCGGTAGTAGGGTTGATTACTGTCTGGCGTTATTTTATGTAGCTTCAGGAGTTCGAGGTATATTATCGCAGCTACTTTGTTGTGTCTCTCCAAATATTTTGTGCCTGCTAAGCTTTCACATCCAGACAGGATATGTTCGATGGTTTCCGATTGACTATTGCACTTTCTACATTTATCTGTCGTAACCTGTTCTTTTAGGATATGCTTTTGGTAATTCCTAGTGCTTACAACCTGATCTTGTATAGCGAACATGAATCCTTCTGTTTCCGGGTAGAGTGTTCCGCTCAGCAGCCATCCTAGAGATGCGTCTTTATCGATGTATTCTTTCTCTAGGTTGTATTTGTAGCGTCCATGCAGTTCTTTGGAGGCCCATTGTGTGACTTTTTCCCGGTCGGTGGTCATATTTGGAAAATGCGTGTGATTTCTCTGGCTTAGATTTAGAGGGTGTATCCGTTGTCAGCTTTGATAACAACTCTATGCAGGTTGGATTGTATTATAATTATTATTATTATTATCATTATTATTACTATTATTATTTTTTTTAGCGAGCTAAAAACCAGTCACCCTTCTCTGTGGCTCCGATCCTCACAGAGGGGAGCTGGTAGTACCAGTAGCCACTCCCCACGCTCGTGGGGTAAGTGACTACTGGGTCCGGGAATCGTGTGCCCTGAGCAGACGTAATGAACCGAGGATGACGGCCTTCTGCATTCTGCCGGCTAAGACCTCTGCCGAATTTCGGCATGCCGGTATGATCTTAAGTTCCGAAAGCAGTGTGTGTCTCGTTCCACCGAGGGCTCCTATAATCAGTACCACTATATTAACAGTATGGTCTGGATACAGTCTGCGGAGTTTCAAGAGCAGATCTCGATATTTTGTCCGTTTTTCCTCCTCCTTCAAGACAATGTTGTTCTCCGCGGGAGCCGAGAACTCTACGACGAACATTGTCTTGAGTTGATGGTCGAGGAGTACTACGTCAGGCTTGTTGGCTTGTATTTGCCTGACAGTGGGAAAAGAGTAGTTCCAATAAATTAGGCACTTCTCATTTCCCACAACGGACTCAATATCCCCCGGAGCGTAAGGCAGCACTGGTGTTTCGTCTATCCCATACGAGTGCCTTAAATGGTAATAAAGCACTCGTAATGCTCCGTCGTGCCTTTGGATATAGGCCGAGACTGCATATGTCGGGCAAGCCGACAGCAAGTGCACAAGAGTCTCTGGCGCCCTGCGGCAGGCCCTGCAGCTGACATCAGGGACCTCTATACCCATGACACGACTACGATAGACGAGGGTATTAAATACACCATCCTGGCAAGCCATTATGAATCCCTCGGTCTCAGACTTCAGCCCGGCTGACCTTAAGAAGGCAAAGGTCAGCCTTTCGGATAAGCCAAGGTTTTCTATATTTTTATAGAAAACTCCATGCATTGGCTTATCCGTGTGAAGCTGCAGAAAGATGTTGTGTTCTGCAGCTTTAATTTGGGCTTTTCGCCGAGCAGGTTCCAACTCGGTGACAGAGTCGCGATTTACCCGCTCGACGTCGAAGGAGAGATCAAGTTCATCGGCTGCTCTCTGTGCTGCCTTGAACAGAAAGGCTCCTACCCCTGCATTTTCATGGTCTCGGACCATGCAGAGGAGGGGATCCGAACTCCTGATGACCTTACAGGCTCCATCCAGAACCATCCTATTATGGAGACTCTCCAAACTCAAGAGTTCACGGCCTCCCCGATGTCGTGGGAGGTATAGCCGTGGAACGGACGACTTAGGATGCAAACTCCTATTGAGATGCATCTTCTTGCGGGTTCCTACGTCGAGTTGACGCAACTCCTCTCGAGTCCATTTCACTACTCCAAAGGAGTAGAGTAGGATCGCAACGGCAAGCATGTTGGTAGCAGACACCTTGTTCTTCCCCGACAGTTCTGAGGACCAGATCTGTCGGAGTCGGTGCTGATACTTGCCGCGGAGAGCGTTTTTCACTACACCCACTTCTTGGGTGTACGACTCTCCGGCATCTAGATGATGTAAGATGCTTCCGTCCACGAGCTGCGCGTCCTCTCCGTAGTTTCCGCATCGTCCTCTCTTGAGATGGACTAGTGCACATTTGTCCAGCCCGAACTCCATACCGACAGCCTGCGTGTACTCCTGTACCACCCTGAGGGACTGGTGTAGGTCCCTCTCTCCAGAGGCATAAAGTTTAAGGTCATCCATGTAAAACAGATGGGTGACCTTATGCCTCCTATCGCCGGGGGTACCGCAGTTGTATACGCGGGTTTTCCGGAGCGAAACGGATAATGGCAGTAGTGAGATGCAAAACAGAAGGGGTCTAAGGGAGTCTCCCTGAAATACTCCCCTTCTGAATGTTACCGACTCCGTCTGGACTCTATCGTTACCCGATGTAATGGTAAAGCGAGTCCTCCAGAGCGGCATCAGTTCTTCGATGCATCTCACTACGGGACCGGGTACCGCAAGACATCGGAGCAAGTGAACAATAAGCTCATGCGATGTCATATCAAATGCCTTGCGGTAGTCGATCCAGGCCATAGAGAGGTTCCGCTTATACTGCACGGAGTCCTGCGTGACACATCTGTCAATCAACAGGTTCTCCTTGCAGCCAGCGACACCTCTTTTCGACCCTCGTTGCTCATATATCCGTTCGTAAACCGACTCAACTGCGTGGAGCACTCGCATGTACAAGATGCGCGTAAACACCTTGTAACATGCGTTTAAACAGGTTATCGGTCGGTAGTTCTTTGGGTCGGACAAATCTCCGTTCTTGGGGATCAGCACTGTTCGCCCTTCAACCACCCAAGAAGGAATTTGCTGCTCCCCATTTAGCCAGGCATTAAAAATTCTGGCCAAACGGTGGTGGGTGCACGATAACTTTTTCCACCAAAAGTTATCTAACCCATCGGGACCTGGAGCAGCAAAGTTCTTAGAGCCCTCTAGAGCTCTAGGTTGGCACACTTCCTGTGGTTGTTGAAACCTTTGACAAAAGGTTTCAAAGTGTGCAAGGGCTGTAGAGTCTCGGTTGAGTGGAACCTTCTCCTCGTAAAGCGTTTTCTAGAAGTTTTCCACCTGATCTACAGTCGGCGTATTTTCTGCAACACGCGGAGGCGTTTCGAAAAGGCGTGAGGGCTTTTGGCGGAAGAGTTTATTTTCCGCCAATCCCCTCGCCCGCCTCACCAGTGATTTTCTACAAACCACTAGCATCCGTATCCTGTCGAGATAGTGCTGTTTGGTGGTTCGCAACACTGCCTCATTGAGTGTGTGATGGACGCGTCTTAAGTTGGCGGCTATTCGACGCACTTTAGGCGTGAACGGCCTATTGGCCGCCATATAGTCCATCACACATTGGATACGGGATGCGTGTTGCCTCGCCGACCGGATCTTGGCTTCCATCTTTTGTATGCGCCGCTCCGCCCTCTCCTATGGGGAGGCAGTATTACGCCTCTTCAACCGAGAGAAGCGTTGAGCAGCGGCATACACGGCACAGTTTATGTGCCAGATGTCAGCCCGTTCTGGTAGCGCTTCACGAAGTTCTTCATCCACTCTGGCCAGATCTTGTGGCCCGGGGGCTTTTATGTGGTGCAGCCCCCGTCTGGTACTGAGGCCCTCTGGTACTGGTGGAACGGCAGGGACTGCATCTTCAACCGGTTCATTCGGTGGACCCTCGGCCACCTCATTCACCGGCTGAGGAGCAGCTCTCACGTAGCCCCTGCGATGAAGGGATACATAATCACGCAGATTTTGTGACGTGAAGGCGTTATGCTCTGGGTGCCTTGCACACCACAGAGCATGTATTCGCCCCATGTACCCCCTCGTGCGGGCTCACTGCTTTCGTAGCACTGCATCAGGTTGTCTCTCAGTTCATCTGTCCACTCAAAGCGTCCTTGTTCATCGCGGTCATCAACATTGGGCTGTCGATCTTGTTGGGCCCCACCACCTTGCCCTTGACCCCTATCCGCACGGGGTCGATCGTGGGGGTCCTGTCTTCGGCCAATTGGAACCGGAGATTTGGTCTTGTGGGTGGTTAGCCCAGCAAGCCCACGACCGACACCAGAGGGGAAAACGCTTTCCCCTCCCGGATGCGCTAGAGCTGCCGGTTCGGTTTTGCATCCTCAGCTGGAGTAAGTGGTGGCGCTGCTCACCAAAGGCTAGACAGATGACGGTTAGCCCCTCCTGCTTATTTATTATTATTATTATTATTATTTTTTCTCTATTTTCTCATATTTTTAGATGGTCTAGGTAATTAGGTGAACGGGTTTCAACCAAGTTCACCTAATCAGCACTTAGAAAGCGTCTGACAATATGACAGGTGTCCAAGACTACTGACTTGCTAATTGTTGGGAGTACGTGTTAGATGTTCAGTTTGTTCAAGTTGGAAGTTTTATTATTATTATTATTATTATTATTTTTTTTTTTTTTTTCGGGTTGCCCGCTGCCGGACAGGACTTCCGTGGCCTCCGACACTTCACGGTAGCCGCGCCGGCGAATTCCTTGCAGCCACTCTCCACGACCTGTGGAGTTAGTGACTGCAAATACCTAAATCGTGTGCCCTAAGTAGACGAAGGGACCCCAAGATAACCGCCTTCTGCATCTGGCCTGCCAACCATTCTGCCGAATTCTGACAGGCCGGTATGATCTTCAATTCTGAGAGCAGCGAAGGCTTCATCCCTCCGAGTACGCCGATTATTAGGACGACCATCTTGACAGAGTAGTCTGGGTACAGCACTTGGAGCTCATACCGGAGATCACGATATTTGGTCCGTTTTTCCCCCTCCTTCAAAGCGATGTTTGTCTCAGCAGGTGCTGAGAATTCGATTACAAACATCACTTTGTTCTGATGGTCGAGGAGGACTATGTCAGGCTTGTTGGCTTGAATTAGCCTGACGGTCGGGAACGAGTAGTTCCAATAAATTCGGCACCTCTCGTTCTCGACAACGGACTCAATATCTCCGGGGATGTAAGGCAGCACTGGTGTTTGGTCTACCCCTTACGAGTGCCGTAGATGGTAGTATAGCACTCGTAAAGCCGCGTTATGGCGGTGGATGTAGGCCGAAATCGCGTATACCGGGCATGCTGAAAGCAAATGCATAAGCGATTCCGGCGCCTGACGGCAGGTCCTGCAGTTGGTATCAGGGACCTCTACACCCATTACGCGGCTCCGGTAGACCAAGGTGTTTATTACACCATCCTGACACGCCACAATGAATCCCTCGGTCTCCGACTTAAGCCCAGCTGACCTTAAAAAGGCGAATGTCAGCCTAGTCGATAAACCCAGTGTTTCCATGTTTTTGTAGAATACACCGTGCATGGGTTTATCGACATGCTGCCTAAACAGGCTCTCCTGTTCGGCAGCTTTTATTTGGGCTTTCAGACGAGTTGGCTGAAGCTCAGTGACTGACTCTGGGTCAGCACCGCGCCGGCCGCCTCGTCTGACGTCGAATACGAGACCGAGTTCATCTGCGGCTCTTTTTGCTGCCTTAAACAATTCTGCGCCCACCCCTGCGATTTCGTGATCTCTCACTAATAGCAGGAGCGGATCCGAGCTCCTGAGGATGTTACATGCCATACTCAGTACTACTCTGCCGTGCATACACTCCAGACCCAAGAGTCCTCGGCCCCCCCGATGACGTGGGAGGTAAACACGAGGAACGGACGATCTAGGATGAATACTCCTATGGATGTTCATCATCTTGCGGGTGTCTCTGTCTAGTTGGCGCAGCTCATCTACTGTCCATTTTACTACCCCAAAGGAGTAGAGCAGAACAGGAATGGCAAACATGTTAGTAGCAGACGCCTTATTCTTCCCCGAAAGTTCGGACGACCAAATCTTTCGGAGTAGGCGTCTGTACTTGCCGCGGAGAGATTCCTTGATTTGTTGCACATCCTGGATGTGATGTTGTTGCACACCCAGGTATGTGTAGGTCTCTCCGGCATCCAGATGTCTTAGGATGCTTCCGTCTGCGAGCTGCGCGTCCTCAGAAAATTCCCCGCATCGCCCTCTCTTGAGGTGGACGACCGCGCACTTGTCCAACCCGAACTCCATACCAATGGCCCGCGTGTACTCCTCGACCACCATTAGAGCATTTTGAAGTTCACGCTCTCCGGAGGCATACAGTTTCAGGTCATCCATATAGAATAAATGAGTGACCTTATGCCTCCGGTTGCTGGGTGGTCCACAGTGGTACCCGCGAGTTTGGCGGAGTTCAACAGATAACGGCAGCAGTGAGATGCAAAAGAGGAGGGGACTCAGAGAATCTCCCTGGAATACTCCTCTTCTGAATGCCACCTGCTCTGTCGTAACCCGCTGTGCACCTGATGTTATGGTGAAGCGGGTCCTCCAGAGTGGCAGCAGTTGTTCTATGCATCTCACTAGTGGCTCTGCTACCGCAAGACATTTGAGCAAATGTAACAGAAGTTCATGTGATGTTGTGTCAAATGCCTTACGATAGTCAATCCAGGCCATCGATAGATTCCGCTTGTACTGCACAGAGTCCTGTGTAATACAGCGATCTACCAGCAGGCTGTCCTTACAACCTGCCATGCCCTTCTTGGCGCCACGCTGCTCGTATATCTGCTGGAAGACCGGATCAACCTGCCGTAGTGTCCGAGCATACAAGATACGAGTAAATAGCTTGTAGCAGGAGTTCAGACAGGTGATTGGTCTATAATTCCTTGGGTCAGACAGATCACTTTTTTTAGGGATGAGCACAGTACGTCCCTCGACAAACCAGTCCGGAATCTGCTGCCCCTCGTTCAACCACTTGTTGAAAACTCGGGCCAGACGACGGTGGGTGGAAGGAAATTTTTTCCACCACCAGTTATTTATGCCGTCTGGCCCCGGAGGAGCGAAGTTCTTGGTGCCAACGAGAGCTTGTTGGACTTCCTCCGGACTGATTGCCGGGCACACTTCTTCCGGTTCTTCAAAGGTTCTGTGGCACAGAGCCTCGAAGTGTGCTATTGCTGGAGTGTTGCTATCAAACGGACGTGTTGTTTCGTAGATTCCTTTCCAGAAGCTTTCGACATCGGCTACAGTTAGTGGATTATCGATAACACGCTGTGGCTCTTGAAATAGGCGGGAAGGATTCGTACGGAACAACGTATTTTGCTCCATACTTCGTACCCGCCTATTTAGCTTTTTCTTGATAGCCATAAGCGCTCGAATCCTATCTAAACAGTGCTGCTTAATAGTGAGCATCACTGTTAGATTTAGAGTGTGGTGCTGGCGTCTGAATCCGGCTGCTGTTCGCCGGACTTTAGGCGTAAATGCCCTGCCAGTGGTTACGTATTCCACCACACTCTGGATTAGAGAAGCGTGTTGTCTGGCCAACTGTAGTTTGCCTTCGATCTTTTGTACACGCCGCTTAGCCTTTTCGATACCGCTCGAGGGGTCGGTATTCCTCTCGCGGGGGACGAGTTGGCTAGCAGCGTTGTACACGGCACAGTTGATCTGCCAAATGTCGGCGTCTTCTGGTAATTCCTCATCGATAACAGCGTCCATCCGAGCCAGGTCTTGTGGCTTTAGGTTAGCCCTGCTGTTAAGGCTAACCCTCATCCTTAAGTTGACTTCGGCGTACCTTCTAGGATGTTCCCCGTCAGCTCTTTGCCGCGGTGGCAGTGCGGCTGGCGCTTCTTCCTGCTGACGGGGTGCCCTTACGTAACCTGTCCTGCGCAGGTAGGATACTTGATCCCTGAGCTGTTGCTCAGAGAAGGCGCGATGCTCTGGATGCGTGTCGCACCAGATTTCGTGCAATCGCGCCATGTACCCTCTGCGCGCAGGTTCGCTGCTCTCATAGCAGGTCAGCAAGTCATCTCGAAGTTCCCTCGTCCACTTAAAGCGTCCATGGTCATAGCGTGTGTTGTCATCATTGAGACCGTCCGGTATGGCCCCTCCACCTTGTCTCTGACCCCCATCCGGTTGGGGTCGATTGTGAGGGGCCCTTCCTCTGTCTGCTAGAACCAGAGAAGTGGATCTCAGAGTGGTTAGCCCTGAGATCCACGTCCTATTATTATTATTATTATTATTATTATTATTATTATTATTATTATTTTTTTTTTTTTTTTTGTAAAAGCCAGTCACCCTTTAAACTCTGTGGCTCCGACACTCACAGAGGGGAGCTGGTAGTACCGGTAGCCACTCCCCACGTCCGTGGGGTGAGTGACTACTGGGTCCGCGAATCGTGTGCCCTGAGCAGACGTAATGAACCGAGGATGACGGCCTTCTGCATTCTGCCGGCTAAGATCTCCGCCGAATTTCGGCATGCCGGTATGATCTTAAGTTCAGAAAGCAGTGTGTGTCTCGTTCCACCGAGGGCTCCTATAATCAGTACCACTATCTTAACAGTATGGTCTGGATAGAGTCTGCGGAGTTCGAAGAGCAAATCTCGATATTTTGTCCGTTTTTCCTCCTCCTTCAAGACAATGTTGTTCTCCGCGGGAGCCGGATTATTATTATTATTATTATTATTATTTTTACGGCGGTGGCGGCGGCGTCGTCTTCATCATCATCATCATCATCATCATCATCATCATCATCATCATCATCATCTATAATTTTGAAATATATAAACAAATTTCAAAAAACAGTTTAAATGAAGATACATTTTTTTTTCTCTTATACCATCGTAAAATACCTGTAAGAACGTACATTTTTAAAAATAAATTGTCCTCTTACGAGTCGATGTACTTGAACAATAAGCGATGGAAAGGGTATAGATTTACCAACTTTCGTTAAAAAACATCTGCCCAAGGAATCACTACTTCCACATCCAGATTTTCTATCCAAGTCACTCACAACGAAAAAATTTTGTATGTGGAAATACTTTTATGGAACTTTAATAATATAATATTTGAAGTCTCTACCCCAAAAACCCATAAAATGATACCCCATAGTGGGGGCGGTTATAGGGGGTGGTAGTGGGGGTGGATAAAGTAAAAAAATATTTTGTGGTTTCTGGTTCTTATACACACACTAAATCACAATTTTTTTTCATCCTCTTTAATAATGGGGTGGGGGTGGCTAATGCCAACATTTTTTTTGCCACCTTAGCTTCTGTTGTATATACTAAATACCAATTTTATGAACTCTTATCTGCTTGATTTACCTATTTACCCCAAATTTACCCCAATTTACCCCCCAACCCTTCGACGGAACAAGATGAAAATATAATCTAGTTCTAGATCTCATTAAAGTACATACGTGTACCAAATTTCAAGTCAATATCTCAAACGGTTCCAGCGTAAACGTGCGCAAAAAAAAAAGGTACAGACCGACAGACAGACAGACATTAATTTTTTTTTCGCTCATACTTAAAATCTCGACGTTTCATGATATTCTATTTGAACAATAAAAATTTAAAAATTTTTTTTGTCGTTACTATACTTCCACTGGATGTGGAAGTAATTAATGCTTTATTACGGTATATTTCTAAAATTATCAAAAAGGCAATTTTTTGTGGTTTTTATTTTTCTTACAAATTAACAAATTATCAAAAAGTTTTTTCACAGGCCTAGTCTAATTCAAAATTTTATTGCGAACAATTTGAAATTTTTATTTTTGCCATACGGTTACTAGGACTGGAGATAATGAGGAAAATAGCAGAAAATTTCAGTGTTATTAATTGTTAAAATTTTACAAGAATTATCGATTTAATCTAAAACTACTCATAGCACTTGTATTAATACATTAAGGTGGATTGAAAAACATAAAAATTTGAATTTGCAAGTGGTATAGTTTATAATTTGTTGCTATGTATCTAAAATTAGTTCGGCTAAATTTTTAGCCAAATCGATTAATATTTAGCCGCGCCCTCATGGCCTTGAAAATGAACGAAAAATCCAATTTTATGATTTTTAACATTTTTCAAGTTGACGTTTAAAATTTTTTATGACTATTAATATCTAAACGTGTGGCAAAAGTTTTTCCAATAAAATATTTTTCAATTCCAGGGAAATTAGAAATGTTGTACAAAAAACGTTATTTTCACCAAATCCTACTTTAGTGAGAAAATTTTAATTTCGATGGGAATGGAAAATATTTTATTCGGAAAACTCTTACCACACAAGTTGAGACATTAATAAAGAGTTATAAAACAATTTCAAAAGTCAATCTGAAGAATTGGAAAAATCGAAAAATTGGCCTTTTCCTTCCTTTTCAAGTTCATGGGAGCGCGGCTGAATATTAACCGATTTGGCTAAAATTTTCGCCGAATTAGTTTTAGATACATAGCAAATTCAAATTTTTATATTTTTCGGCCCACCCTATTATACATACAGCAAATTAAAATAGTAAAATGGCTGCAGCCAGAGAAGTTACAGCAGCTCGAAAATTTCATTATTTTTCAGAGTTCGAGCTGCTGTAATTTTAAAACAGTTCACCGTGGAAGAAAATTATTTAAACAAAAGTTTAGGGAAATAATCTACAATTTTGATACTAACTAATTACTATAGGAGCGACGGAGACTGAAATAATTGCAAAAATCTGTTGCGAAGCACAAATTTTCATCATTCTGACGGCTGTAATTTGTAAAATATTAATAATAGAGAAAAGTGAACAAAAGTTGTAGCTTTTTTCATTTTCTACAACATTGGTAATATGTAATATTAGGGTAGAACTAACGGGAAGATTTGAGAAAGACCTATTTTGATTATCATTTTTCCAACAGAGCCGTCGTAGCGGACACGATATTTTTATGGAAAACTTGAATTAATGATTGGGTCAACCCCCTCTATAAATAGAAAATTCCTTCTAGGAATTATTCACGTTTTTTACTCTAATAAGAAATATTTGCAATTTTTTGAATAAAAAATTTTGGAACAGATTAAAAGAAATTTCGAAGAGATGATTGGCGAAGCGATCAACTTTCTGAAGATTGAGAAACGAAGATATATTGCAAAACCCCGAATGAAAAAGGAAGTTGTACCAAAGAAAACAGGAATGTGATTAAAAAATTTTGAATTAAAAGAAAAGAAACTGAAAAGGAAGAATTAATATTTTAATTTAAAAACGAATATTTTCTTAGTACAGTAGTATTTATTATTGGCGTCCATCGTTATGTTCAAATTGGAAAAAGAAATTACTAAGAGTACTTTTATTTTTCTAATGTGTAATATTACATGTATAGTATATTTCCAAAACATAATTATTACTAAAGAATGATTTCTTGTTCATTTTTTGTGGGTGATTTTATGTCATAAAATGTTATAAACAAATTTAAATACAGCGGCAGAACGCTTGTGATTTAAAAGATTAGCGGAGCTGGAATCGTGGGGTGGTTTAATTTAAATACATACTAATAGTATGTCGGGTACATGGCTTGGCTATATAAGCCAAAAAACTGCACTTTTTGATTGGGATATGCCACTTTCTGTGGCGTTGATACCAAAAGATAACTTTCCAGATAGGGAGCCACTTTAAAATCCATGCAGAACACCAAAATGGCGGCCATTAAAGATGGCCGCCATTAGCCACACTAAATGTTTTTATAACTCAGCTCCTAATGACCCGATTTCTATTTTCTTTTTTTTTTTGTTTGAAAGCTCTTGTAAACAGGATATTTTTTTGTCCTTATACATTTATCTCTACACCTTAAGGGTTCTGCGCAGTTTAAAAAAATATATGTTTTTTAATTTTTCGAAGTTCTTTTTGTAATTTGATGATTTGTGAATTATTTATTTATTTGCACAATAGATACTGATGTAGTTGTTTTGGCAATATCCTTCTTTCACGTCCTCAAAACTGCGAAACTTCAAGAGATGTGGATTCTCTTTGGAACTGGGAAAGGTCAGAGATGCATGAGCATTAATGCCATGTTTGAAAGTATGGCTGAACATAAAGCTGTTGGAGTGAGAGAATTCCATTCATTCACTGGATCAGAACGAAAGGGAACAGATTGCCTGGAAAGTGTGGAAATCATTTCCTGAAGCTGTTGAAGCCTTCCAAGCTAGGTCTATACCACAATAGTCTATTTCTAATGAGACCTTTCAAGTTCTGGAGAAGTTTACTGTTTTACTTTACTACAAAGACGCAGAAGACTTCTCAGTCAATCATGTTAGAAAGCTTCTCTTTGCTTCAAAAAGTCGCACTCTACAAAGTCTGCCCCCAACAAAAGTGGTACTAAAGCAGCATTGTCTTCGTTCAGCATACCAGGCTCAGGCAGGACAAATTTGGGGTCGTGCATGCATGGGCGTGATAGACAACATTCCAGTGCCAGAAGAATGAGGATGGACCATGGTTGATGGGGAGTGGACGCCGGTCTGGTCTTCTCTTCCTTCTCTTATGGCAGCCTGCAGAGAATTAGTTGAGTGCAATTGCTCTGGATGCCGTACACGATGCTCCTGCTCAAAAGCCAAGATTCCATGCACATTACTTTGTACGAACTGCACTGGTGGTCGACATTGCAGCAATAAATACAATAAAAGGTATGCGTTTAATTGATTATTTTTAAATTCATTTCACAATTTCAAGATCATATTGATTTGTTGATCCAATTCCTCAATATAATAATAATATATAATTATTTAGGTCTAGGGATGAATTAGAAGATAAAAACAGCTGATTGCAAGTGATCTAGAGTCGTAAAAGCTCTATAAAAGCAGTTAATTTACACGAATATTTCTTAGTAGGGAATATTATTTAGGTATTATGCAAATCACAACTTACACACTTTTTTATTTATTATGAAAATAAATACTTTCTGTATATTTTCTAATCTGGGCACGCTAATATGCTAGTTAGGTAAATACTTTAAAACACTCATTATTGGAGAACCAGTCAAAACAACTAATCTTTTAGCTAATACTGACGAAGTATTGAATTACATGATAGGATTCTTAGCATTTTAAAGGAAAAAATACTTAAATCATTTATTTAAATTCACTCATTCACACATTTTTATTCAATATGAAATTATCTCCTTTCTGTATATTGGTACCTTAATCAGGTCACGCTAATATACTACATAGGAGAACACTTTAAAACACTCATTATTGGAAAACCAACCAAAACAACTACTCTTCTAGCTAATACTGACGAAATATTCAATTTCATGGTATGATTCCTGGTTTTAAGGCAAAAAATATATTGAAAATACTTAAATCATTTATTGAAATTCGTTCATCATAACAGTTATTGAATCTTACATTCCATTTCAACTCTAGAAAAGTTGAACAAGTTTTTTCGAACTCGTTAGTTCTCATTAATAGAGTATAGAAACATTCATTCATTATTTACAAGCCTATTCTTGATTTATTTTTACAATTAATTATTTTTTATTTATTTGCTTTCATTATGATTAGAAAATATTATTTAGGTATTATGCAAATCACAACTTACACACTCATTATTGGAAAACCAATCAAAACAACTACTCTTCTAGCTAATACTGACGAAATATTGAATTACATGATAGGATTCTTAGCATTTTAAAGGAAAATCATTTATTTAAATTCAGTAATTCACGCATTTTTATTCAATATGAAATTATCTACTTTCTGTATATTGGTACCTTAATCAGAGCACGCTAATATACTACATAGGAAAACACTTTAAAACACTCATTATTGGAAAACCAACCAAAACAACTACTCTTCTAGCTAATACTGATGAAGTATTGAATTACAATTAAATCATTTATTGAAATTCATTCATTCACAACAGTTATTGAATCTTACATTATATTTCAACTCTAGAAAAGTTGTACAAGTTTTTTCGAACTCGTTAGTTCTCATCAGTAGATTATAGAAACATTAATTCATTATTTACAAGCCTATTCTTGATTTATTTTTACAATTAATTATTTTTTATTTATTTGCTTTCAATATGATTAGATGATATTATTTAGGTATTATGCAAATCACAACTTACACACTTTTTTATTTATTATACAGAAAGTAGGTATTTTCATAATAAATAAAAAAGTGTGTAAATTGTGATTTGCATAATACCTAAATACTATTCTCTAATCATAATGAAAGCAAATAAAAAAAAATAATTAATTGTAAAAATATTTCTTAGTATTTAGTAGTTTTTGTTTGTAATTTTTACTTTACTTAATGTAATAAATGCTTTCGAAATAATTAAAATCACTATTGTTTATAAAAACAAGTCTCTATTGACATATATGGAACACCATATACATAAACCTTTTTTTGTGGGGAAAAAATGGATATTGAGCCCAATTAAAACTTACTTATCAATGAAATTTGTGAGAAAAGTGAAATTTACAGGTTTTTGAAAACTGCGTGGAACCCTTAAGGTGTAGAGATAAATGCGTAGGGGCAAAAAAGTGTCCAATTTACAAAAGCTTTCAAACAAAAAAAAAAGAAAATAGAAATCGGACCATTAGGAGCTGAGATAAAAAAAAAATTGTATGGCTAATGACGGCCATCTTTAATGGCCGAAATTTTGGTGACCTGCACTGATTCTCAAGTGGCTCCCTATCTCAAAAGTTACCTATTGACATCAACTATGACCACAGATAGTGGCACATCTCAATCAAAAAGTGCGGCTTTCTTTGGAGTACCCGACGTACTATAATTAGGGGACAATACTATTGATTCTAGGGAAAATAGTTTTGCAAGAACTCCAACACATTAATTATTTCAGACTCGTAATAAAACTAACATTATACATAACGATTGATTCGCCAAATAATGGGTGGATGGACAAACGCTAAACCACCCTCTGAGTAAAATTGTACATGTAAGATAATCTAAATTTTTGAGGTAGTTTCCTTGGACTAGATTATGTTTACGCTAATTACAAGTATTGTAACAGTATTGTTTAAATCTAAGGATTATAATACTTTTCTAGTTATATAATTAATTAGAATAATTCTAGTTTAAGTTTAGATTTAATAAGTTTTTTTTTTGTTAATTTGGACAGTACAATAGTAATGCTTTGTTGGCAAATGTAAGTTTGGAAAAAAATATATATCAGATACAGCGATTTTTGAAAATTTCATAAAAATATAGAAATGTAGGATCCCAGCAAACACAAAAATTGCTGCCCTTAAATGAGCCATTGTAGCGATCAATGGCTTTCTTATGGCATAGGCGAGCCTTTTGTGGCCCATGTTAAATTATATGCAGGCGTACCATAACGTCATGTTGTTATGAATTGCCACATAGTAACCAGAAACGTTCAATTAATTATTGTGCAACCATAAAAAATGCTCTTTCAGTGTATACGTTGATGGTACTTTTATAGTAATAAGCAGGCTAATATTAAAGTACCGAATGTTATTTTTTACCCAAAGGCCAGCGAAAGTAATTCTGAAATTAAGTGATTGTACACGCGTATTATCTAATATGAAAAATTTCTCAAGGGGGTCACCAAGCAGTATCCGCCATTTGCTTTTTCGAGTTATATGCTTGGCTTGTGCGTTAAAAATTGTGTAAGCTAACCTTGTGGTTTGGTCAGTTCGTTAAGTCTTTTATAAGCAGGTACCTATTTTGTGCAACAAAGTGTGTTGTGATTTTATTTGATTGATGTGATTATAATTATAGTGTGATTGTGGAAAAACAGTAAGCTAGCTCGAGTTCTTCACCTGTGGGGGTTCTTTTCTTGACCTTTTTCCATGCGTCCCGTGTATTTTATTAATAGCCAGCCAGTTCTCATCATGTCGCTTTCAAATAAGTGTTTTATATAAAAGTTTGTACAAAATCCTTCATCTCAACATCAAGCCTAATATTAAGGAAATATTTTTGTTTTCTTGTTTAAACTTTCTTATTTATTATAAATATTTGATTGTTAGCTTACAACTTATTTTGCTTTTATTGATACCTCTGACATTTCCAAACTTTTCAATTCACAAAATAACAATAATGACGTCATTATTTGGTCTGGTTTCTAACAAATTTTTCAATATTGGATTATAATACTTTTATACCGTAGCCATAGGTTTACCTAAGTAAATTTCACATAAAAAAAATGTATACCAAAATCTAATAGGTTATGCAAAATATGTAGCTGCTTGAAAGTGTTTTTAATACAATACTTATATTGAAAAATGCGTACAACCAAAAATAAGCTGGCCAAAGGGTAACATCATCAGTGGTCCTTGGATGGCCCATTATTGTACACTGTTGTTGGCAAATTGAAGGATGGCTAGCTGCTGATCGGTGGGACATTTCACTTTGGGTGCGTTTATGACTTTTCATAAAAGCATCAATTATGATAATGCTGACGATGGTGCGCATGACCATTTATGTGCCAATTATGAATATTTGCTGAGATATTCAGTATTGTTATGCAAATGGAAAAAAAGGACAAATCATTGATGTTTGAAAATAGATGTTTTATTCCTAAAATACTGCTGTGTATTCACTATATTAATGTCTTTGTCTTATCGACAATGATGTTATCTGAAATATTGTCTTAAATAATTTCCCATGCGACATTTTTGTTATTTCGTCAATACAGTAAGCTGCAGATAAGCAATCAGACAGATTCACGAACAGATGACGCATACAGGAGAAATCATTTAGAAAATGTTCACAATGAATTAAAAGAATGTCATTTATATAAGATAAAAGCATAATAGGTAATTCATAATTACTGTAACTTTTTATTTATAAGTATTAAATTTATCTTTAATATACTGAACCATGTTAAATCGAAAGCTATTAATTAATTATGGAATTATTTGTTGTATAAAACATAAAACCTACCAGTTTGCATAGTAAATATCATAAAAGAACTCGTTATCACCCAATTTGTATCTTCGATATTTATGTCGTACAGCCAAGGTATCGCAAGAGTTTTATTATTTTCTTCAGAATCATTTCTGAATTCCATAACTTCCATTGGTGTCCCTAGTGTTTTACTATCACACATACATTGAATTATTTTGTTGTAGGAGCAATCATTATAAAGTGACATGCTAGGATCAAAAATAGTAAACATATTAAATATTAAATCATTTAATTTGTACTTAGTTACGATAAACATGCAAGTATACTTGTGATTCTTGTTTTACTTATATAAATTGAAGTAAGTAGAGCAGTTCTTAAGCTACTAAATTTTATATTAGTGTTGGTGGGATAGAAAGATAAATATTTTAAATTCTTTAAAGAAACGATACACTATTAATTTAAAAATCTCTTTGAAGTAGATTTCACGTGAAACTTTTTGGTCTTTTTTTCTGAAGTTAAAGTTTTATTATCATACCTATTTGATTTAATAACCTGACCCAGGCACTCTACTTTGGAAATCTTAAGTGGATCCTTTGTGATTGCCTCAATTTAAAGGCAATTACTTCCACATTCAGTGGAAATATAGTAATGACAAAGAAAATTTTAAAAATTTTTATTGTTCAAATAGGCTTAGAATGTCAAGAAACGTCGAGATTTTAAGTTTGAATGAAAAAAAAATCTGTTTGTCTGTCTGTCTGTCGTCTATCTGTAACTTTTTTTTGTGCGCACGTTTACTCTGGAACCGTTTGAGATATTGACTTGGGTACACATATGTACTTTAACGAGATCTAGAACTAGTTTATATTTTCATCTTGTTCCGTTAAAGGGTTGAGGGTACATTTGAGGTAAATAGGTAAATCAAGCAGGTAAGAGTCCATAAACTTGGTATTTAGTATATGCAAGAGAAGCTAAGGTCTCAAAAACAATTTTGGCATTAGCCACCCCCATTACCACTCCCACCTCATTATTAAAGGGGATGAAAGAAAATGTGATTTAGTGTATGTACAAGAACCAGAACCTCAAAATATTTTTTTCATCATCCACCTCCACTACCGCCCCCTATCACCACCCCCACCCCACTACCCATGTGGGGTATCGTTTTATGGGTGTTTGAGTAGAGGATTTCAAATATTATATAATTAAAGTTCCATAAACAATTATTCTCGCATACAAAATTTTTTCGTTGTAAGTGACTTGGATAGAAAATCTGGATGTGGAAGTAGTGATTCCTTGGGCAGCAGTTTTTAGTTAGCACTGACTATATTCTTGATAGTGGTTCGGGATTTAGTCCAGTCGAATTGTAATTTGACATGGTGAAAATAGTTAACAACGATTTTATTGTTTTAAGTTGGATATTCAAAACAAGCCCTTATAGCGTATCAACAGATGTCATACCGGATAAGGGAGGGGAGGGTTTGGGTAAAGTTGAAAAATCGGTTTTTCGCGTTTAAATAGAAGGCTAATAATCTGACAGGAAAGATCAACGGGAAAGTTATAGGTATTAAAAAAACCTATAAAATGAGCCCCCGGTCGTTAAGATAGCCAAAAAAACAGAAATTTTGAAAAAAAAATTAATTTCATCAAACTTTTAGAAAATTCTTTGAAATTTTACTAAAGTACGTGTTATATAGGAGGAAGTATCTGGTACAAATTTCAGATCAATATCTGAATTATTTTTCGATAGATTCAATTTTTTGGAAAAAAAGGGCCTTGGAAAAATGGCTATAAGTAAGGTACTTCATTTTATGTCAGATTTTGCTGAGAAGAAAAATTATATTCTTCGAAAGTTGTTCAACAATTACAAATGTTTTTTATATGGTCATTATTCAGAAAAATGTAGTGAAAATTGAATTTGAAAAAAAAGAAGATTTTTTGCATAAAAAATTCCAATTAAAGTTAAATATTTTTTGAATGGAATGCAGTGTCGAAAAATCATGTCTACCATTTCGAAGTGCTATTTTTTAGTTCACTTAAAAAAAAAACATTACTTTATAATAATGATTTTAGAAAAATATGAAAAAGTAGTGTGTGCGAGCGTAACGGTGCGCGGATTGGGCAGTCATAAAATGCGTTCAGGCATAATTGAGACAAAATATTAGTTACTTAGTTTTTATGTTCGATATTTTAAAAATGTGAAGGCAGTTGTAATTATATACACAATTATTTAAGAATAATTTCGTATAGAATTTTTAAAAATTAAATTAAATTCATACCCAGACAGCACAATATAATCTTAGAATATTCCTGAAATATACTATTGAGAATAAAGAATCATTCTTAGAATAGGCCGTGAATATATAAATTCTCCAGGGAATGTTCTTAGAATCGGCCAATGGGAATATCCTACATAAACCTAGATTATTCCTTTAAGAATATTCACAAATTATTCCAGGAATAATCCAGAAATATTTATACGTTTCAAACATATTCACAGTTTTTGCCTGGAATATATATATTTATATTCCTGGAATAATCTAGGTTTATATAGGATATTCCCTTAGGCTGGTTTCAGGAATATTCCCGTGAGAATGTATAGAGGCCCTCTGATATAAATAAAACTAATACATCATCAAAACGCACCGGGATGAGGGAAGACGCTCGCAATTGTTTACAGCAGCTCCTTCAGCTTGATGTTTTATTATCTTACACTTTTCGATTTAAATAATTATATAAAAATTAAAATGTAAAATAATAACAGTAATCACCTGAAAACTTTCCACTCCTTGTATATTAGTGCCTTCTTCCTAAAAATTTTACAAATATGGGAAAATAAAATATTGAAAATATAATATTGAAGAATTATTTATTATTTAATGAACATATTTATATTTTGAATCTATCTTAAGACTAAACTTCTTTGTCCGTTTCATTGTTTCTAAAACAAAAGAAAACATTTTAGAGGATTTTTATTTAGAATTTAAACTTGAAAATTGAAGAAAGCTATAATGTAAAAGCCTCATATTTTTGTATTTTGTAATTACTTCCACGTCCAGTGGAAGTATAGTATAGCGCAAAAAAATTGAAAAATTTTATTGTTCAAATAGGCTTAGAATGTCATGAAACGTCGAGATTTTAAGTTTGAGCAAAAAAAAATTCTTCAGCATGCCATATGTCTTGATAGTAAGTTTCATCAAAAGCAAAGTAAAAAATTACATTAAAAAAATCAAAATGGAGTCATGGTGGACGGCACGGAAGGTGAGTCGTCTAAGCCTCCTGACAAGAAATGTAAAATTTGTGGTAAAGTAGTTACTTTACAAGGTGATATAAAGTGCCAAAACGTAGACTGTGACTTTGTAATTCATTCTAAATGTTTTGATATTGTTTCCAAAGTTGTGAACATTGAAAAAATAACATTTAAGTGTAAAAATTGTGTTAATAATTCTAAAAGTAGTGAGAGTGGTGGAAATGAAAAGTTATATTATGAAGTTGTAGTTCTAAAAAAGGAGGTGGAATGTCTTAATCGCGCGAAGGAATTGTTAAATAAATATATAGGAGAATTGGAATGTTCAAATAATTTGTTAAAATCTAAAATATCTGAAAATCAACATCTTAAGCATGTGAGTGCAAGTGAAAACTTTTTGGCTGAAGCTAAAAACAATACCAACACTTCTTATGCGGCTGCTGCTAAAAGAAATATAAATACATCGTCAGCTGTTTTAGTCGTAAAATCGTTGAATCATAACGTCTCAAATATATCAATTGAAAAAGAGGTGAAGACAAAAATTAAACCTGGTGCATTTAATGCAAATATACAAGGCACCAAATTAATTAAAAATGGTATATTGATAAACTGTGATGATATCGAATCTTTAGCCAAACTTAAAGACGGCCTTAATCGTGAAATGGGACCTAATTTCAGTGTTACTGAGCCTAAAAAACTTAATCTCAGAATTATCGTTCATAATGTTGATACACTAGCCGCCGAAAATCCTGACCTTTTAGATGACATAGTGCACGATAATAAATTAGTTGCTCAGACTGGTGACATTAAAGTAATAACAAAGCTAAAATACAAAAAGGTTTTTAATCTTGTATTGGAAGCAATTCCTACTATTTACAATACTATCATGCGACAAGGATTTCTCTGTTTCCTGGAATAAGTGCAGCGTTAAAGAGCATTTTAGTTTACCCAAATGTTTTCGATGTTGGAAGATTGGCCATCAGAAAAAGACTGTATCAGTGAAAATCCTATCTGCCCTATGTGTTCAGGCCCCCACGAGAAGAAAGATTGTCAGTCAAACACGCGAAAGTGTAATAACTGTAACAAATTAAATGCAAAATTGAGGAATAAAATTTCTACTGATCATACTGTGAATAATCCACAATGTCATTATACACTAAATAAAATAGATGTATTAAAATCTAGAATTAATTATGGGTAAAAAAGCACAAAATAAAAATTGGTCACTTAAATACACGTTCGCTGTTCACGGGCTTTGCATGATCAGTTTGTAGATTTAATCGAAAAAAATGACTTTGATGTAATGTGTATATCTGAAACGTGGTTAAATGAAAATATTCCTGATAATGCAATAAATATACCTAACTTATAGACTGTTACGTAAAGATCGGCCAACTCGGGGTGGTGGAGTTGGAATTTTTATCAGAAACAACTTAAAATTTACTGAGGTTTTTGATGATTTTGGGAGTGTCGAAGGAGTAGAGCACCTTTGGGTCAAAATTAAATTAGATAAAATAGATCTTCTAATAGGAGTTATATACAGGTCACCGTCTAACAATTTAAATTTATTTGTGGAATATCTTGATAACATTATGTCGTATATAACACCTCAGTTTGATAATATATTTATTCTTGGTGATATAAATGTAGATCAGTCGTATGATAATTTTGTGAATAAATGTATTATATCGTATGATTTTCAACAATTAATCGCTGAACCAACACGCATAACAAATTTCTCACAAACGATAATTGATGTAATTTTTACTAACAGTCAAAATTTAATATTAAGATCGGGCACTTTAGACGCCCATGGCATTTCTGATCATCATGCAATTTTTTGTGAATTATCATATTCAGTATCTATCCGAAAACCGTTCTTTGTTACTTATAGGGACTTTAAAAACTTTTCTATTGACGACTTTAATGAAGATTTAATTAAGGTACCTTGGGATGATATTTTTTATATAAACGATATTGATGAAAAAGTAAATTTACTTAACAGCTATATTTTAATTTTATTCGATAAGCATGCGCCCTATAAAACCTCAAGGATAACTAAACCATATGCACCATGGATTACACCTAATATTAAAAATGTGATGAAAATCAGAAATAAAGCCCTTAGTAAATATAAGCGCTCCAGAGATCTAAATGATTATAGATCTTATAAACATCTTCGCAACCTTGTAACAAGTTCCTTGAAAAGGGAAAAAATTGCCTACTTATCTTTTCAGTTAAATAATCCCAACAAAAAAGAATTATGGAAGTCGATAAAAAACCTAAATCTCAAACAAAAATCTTCGACCGACATTCCTCATGAATTAAAAGATGCAACTAAAATAAATAATTATTTTCTATCAGTTTTCAGTCCGGTTAATAATTGTCTCGAGGCTACAGAATATTACAAAACTAACAAGTTTAACAATAACTTATCATTCTCGTTTAGTCTAGCCACCGTTGAAGAAATTAAAAGTATCTTACTTGACTTAAAATCCAACGCTCAAGGAACTGATCAAATATGTGCAAAAATGCTACAACTTTGTTGTCCAGTAATTTGTCCTCATATTACCCATGTAATAAATTGTTGTCTCGAGTCTGGTTATTTTCCAGATATATGGAAATCTTCTCTTGTTAGGCCACTACCCAAAGTTAGTAATCCGTCTGACCTTAGCGAACTGCGACCTATCAGTATACTTCCTGCTCTTTCAAAAATATTAGAAAAATTTATTAGCTTGCAAATGTATGATTACGTAATTACTAATAATATTATTTCCAATAGACAGTCAGGCTTCAGAAAAGGTTATAGCACGACGACGCTACTGACAAACGTTACCGATGATATAATTAGGTCTCTTGATAAAGGATTAGCTACAGTACTTGTCCTCCTGGATTTCTCTAAAGCCTTCGACACTCTCGATCATTCCTTGTTATGTGCTAAACTAGTTTACTTTGGATTTAATGATATAGCCGTACAGTTCTTCGGTTCTTATCTTATTAATAGATGCCAAAAAGTAGTAATTGATGAACTATCTTCGGAGCCAGCGTATGTAACATCAGGCGTGCCGCAGGGATCGATATTGGGGCCCTTATTATTCCTCATATATACATCAGACCTTTTTAATGAAGTTAAGCACTCAAATATTCAAGGTTTTGCAGATGACACACAGATATATCAATCATTTGACCCAAACCAGGTAAATTCAGTCTGTGAGTCTATAAATAAGGATCTAAATTCAATTCATGAATATTCTGTGAGACATAACTTAAAACTTAATGCTACCAAATGCAACGCTCTTATCTTCTGTCAAAAATCGGCAGAGCAATTGCTAAATAATAATATGAAATTAGTTATTAATAATCAGACTCTAAACGTGGTCAAGAGCGGAAAAAATCTTGGTATTATATTCGATTCCAAATTAAGATTTGAAGAATATGTCTCCCTTCTGGTAAAAAAATCATATATTGCTCTAAAACTGCTCTATTGTAACGCTAGTATCTTAAATTTTAAATTACGCAAGAAATTAACCGAAACGCTGGTTTTATCTAAACTGAATTATGGCATCATTTTATACTTTCCCTGTCTGGACAATATTACAAAATATAGACTTCAAAAGGTGCAAAATTGTTGTTGCCGTTTTATTTTTGGACTTAAAAAATTCGATAGAGTGACGTCAAAAATTAATCAACTAAGTTGGCTTAAAATAGAAAACTTGTATAAATATCACTTGGCTGTCTTTGTGTTTCGTATTATTTCTACTTCACTAACCCCTCATTTACGTGAAAAGTTGGTCTTTAGACATGATATTCATGATTTTAATATTCGAAATTCTAGTGAGTTATCAATGCCTCGTTTTCATTTAACCCTTTTCACCAGATCTTTTACATTTAATGCAGTTAAAATATACAATAGTATCGATGAAGAATTAAAAACGTTTTCCCTGAACACCTTTCGTGTTAAGATTAAGCAAACATTTCTTACCCAGGATTAATTAAATTAATGCTTATCTCTTTCACAGCTGATCAGTTCCTTTCATTTTAAATATTGTCAAATTATAAACGTATTTATAATTATATTGAGTAAAAAAAAAATACATTTTTTCTCCTCTCTTTTTTATACATGTATGTTCTTGTTATATTTATCTCTCATATATGTTCTGTATCTACTCTGTTTACATTAGATGTTTACCTTGTATTTTATATTTTTATATTATTTTTAATTTTATTTGACTACGTATTTTTCTTGTTGTAGGGTTAAGTAGAGTAGCTTCGGCTAGACTTCGCCCTCATCTTTATAATAAGTATTGTATATTACGATACTACAAAATAAAGTATCTTTTTTATTATTATTATTATTATTAAGTATATGTCATATCAGTTTTAAAAAAAAATTGCTAATATGATTTACTGTTTTTGGTAAAAAAACGCTTCGCAGGAGGCCGTGTATGTGAATTAAAACCAAATTTGTCACCTACACATAGAATTCTTGCCACTTAAAAAAAATATATATTCAAATCGTGCAAAAAATAGAGAGTTGCAGGGTTATTCCTCATTTAAGCAAGTATATATCCGAATCGTAAACAAATATATTATGTTGAATAATTACCTGTAACTGTTGCGAAAAGTGCTGGAAAACACTTTTTTGTCTTGTGTCCGTGTAAACTGTAAAGCTTGGCTAAGTCTACACTCATTACTTTTCTCATAAAGCGGCGTGAACATTCCTTGTAATTATTACCACCCAATCTACACATACTATCAATCTAGAAAAAAAAATACAAACAAGTAATTAATATCCTCTTACAAAAAATAATAGAGAAGATTGATTAAAATGAAAACTTACAAGTTCCTACAAATTATTTGTTCTTTGCCTCTAAGTCTAAGTATCATTTGCTAGTCACATAATCTAGGAAGTATAGTAATTTTATGTGCGACAACCCAGTTACGTAATTTATCAATAATTTAATTTGAATTTTGGTCGTGTTGCTGCACAAATGCTTGACTAGAAGTAGTTTTTTTTTTAACTATTTAACGTCGGCCTATTTCCGCTACCAGGGCCTATAGGCGTCTGAAAATAAGGAGCACGCCACCTGGTGGTCTATAGTCAAACTAATTATAGGCCTTTCTGTCATTGTCTCTTTAGTGTACGATGATATCAGCAATAAGTAAATAATGATAAACTGAGATGCTAAGTTATTAAAAATATGATAACGTTTAAAGGGGCTACACAAGATACAATTTGCTGGAGCCAATCTAGTCGGTATCCTTTGTAGATTGCAGGGACAATTCGTGAAAGTTGAGTTGGCACGACAATGTTCAAAGCATACCCCCTTTAATGTAGACACCTTTAACCAGGCATTGAGGGGGGAAAAAGTTGGTGCAAATAACCGTGGCCCGAGTAGCAATAATAATGTCCTGAACAATCACACATTGTAAGTGAAATTTTTGAAATAAGTAAATATATGCAATTTCAGTATATTTATAAAAGTAATATACACTATTGCACTATGCACTATCATGTTTTACCCCTGAATATTTCTATCTCATATTTTACAAAATACTGTTTCATTTATTTTACTTAAAGAATTAATAAATATCTTTTCAGTTACCTATATTCAAAGTACCACTAATTTCATGGGTATTTGATCTGACACTTGTTTGTGAACATAGAGCATACACATTTATTAAGTTTTGTGTTGAATATGGGTTGTACTACACAAAATAATATGTCCTGCATTTAAAACATATTCCCCTTTATACACACACTTAGAATTTCTACATTTTTAGTGCTTCTCAAATGTTCCATACATTGCAAATTGCAATATGCTTAACCTAAACGTCAATCATGTTTCCCGAAAAAAAAAAGTGATTTAAACTACAACTGTACATAAATTTAAAGAAATATTTAAGTCTATTAATATTTAACTAGCCGTCTGGCCGTTTATGTCGAAGAAACTCCTTTTCAAGGGAACAACTAGATAACCTAAAAAAATATGAATTTTGCTGAATAATGCCATTAACATCTTGCAAATCACTTACAACAAAATCTTGCAAACCTTTAGGTCATATATTATTAATATTATTATTTTTAACGCCAAAAATAACAATAAACAGAAAAAAATCGATATAAGTATTCACCAAATAAATAAACAACGGCCTATAATTAGTTCACGAGTTCTCCACTTTGGCGCTGGCATCTTAAATTCAGACGCCTATCACCGACGCCAGAAGACGAGCTACCCCCAACCTGGAAATTTTGCCGAACCTCTTCCCTTAAGAAGAGTAGGGATCTTTTACTTGCCTAACATTTAATAGACAAGGGACCGCCTGCTTTACATCCCCTCCGAAGGATGGTATATCCACTACGTAATCCTCGTCTGAAATTACGTAACTTCCGAGTATACACTGATATACAAGCCTCTAGAAGGTGGGGCGAGAACGCTGTATTTCCCAAGATAGGTGGGTCACCCATCCAAGTACTAACCGCGCTCGACGTTGCTTCAACGGAATATCGACTGATATTCACATTGAAGTCGCCTCTACGCTCGCCCCCAACTAGAAGTAGTGCTCGATGAAAAATTTGTATGTCATTGTCATGCTGCTCATCAATACTAGCGCTACAATTAATACTTTCGCCAGAATCGCTTTCCAATAAATTACTTTCACTGCCACTAATATTACTTCTAACAATGTTATATAAAATGATGGTATGTTAGCCAGAAAACTTAGAACTTTCTCACAGAATATTTACAGTTAGCCTTCACAGGTATCTCATATTACATATAGCAACTACTCTTCTTCAGCTATGCAGCATATTCATATTTCATGTCAAATTCCCACAATATGTTTGCATCATGTTGCTTCCTTTGTTCTAGAACTCTTCAAGTCAGCAACTCATAAGTTATAAATATATGTAAATTGCATTTTCAAGTCAGTTAATAGAACTCACTCATTAGATCAACATTAATTCAGGATAGTACGTACTATCCTTTTTGTAATTTTTAATAAAGTTTTTAAGAAGTCTAAAGTGTAACTTGTGATATAACAAATTTTGGCGCAGTCCCGGTAGGATCTGGAAAACACCCCTGTAACGGAGCTTAACTAGCAGAAAAACTACCCAAGAGAACAAGGACAACATCTCGAAAAAGATGCCTAACTAGTGGGGAAACTCTGTTAGAACAAGGACAACTTCTGCACAGGAGTGGTGGATTCTAATCCTTAAACAGAAAAGAAACTACGCACAAAGAAACATTTTAAGAAGCAACAATTACAAGATGTATAATTTTAAGAAGAAACAATTTTAAGAAGATTCTACGAAACACATTCCTGGCCCCTGAAAGTTGGTGTGTTCGGCATCGAGAAAACCCTCTACGGACGGAACACCTAGTGATACCCCTGGTAGAGAAGATTTTTGGTGTAGGCAAACTCACGGAGCAGCATTCGACTTCCCATTCAAGGCATGGGAATATTCTTAGGGTGGCCCATCTTTTTCGAAATCGAAATTTTTTATTTCTCACCCCTGCAAATGGTTCCATTTGAAGAAAAAACAGTCCCCTCAAAATATTATTGAGGCAAATTGAAGGCAAGGGGTGCCGCAGAATGCATTATTATGCAATAATAAAAGTAAATGGAATTATTTACATTCTTTGGTTGATGCATTGTTTTTTTTTTTTTTAATCAGCAACATTTATCTTTAGAATGATTAATCAAGTCTAGAAGTTTTTGAAATAAACTCTCGTTTTATCTTTGTGTATTTTATTATGAAACGTTTTTTTCATACATAGTACCAAATATTATCCTAAATCTACAAGACATATAGTAATGAAAACAATATTTTTTGCACTAGGCCAAAGCATGCGACAGGGTTTCTTTTTTTACATTTGGAAACTGTGATTTATAATCATTTACAACTTGGAGTAAAAACTGTTTTTGGTCTTCATTCTTTGTTAAAATGTCATTATAGTCAGTAATAAGTTTGATTCCTCTCTCAGCGGCATCATTTACAACTTTAATTTTGTTTACAATATTGAAACATCGGGTATGACTTTCATTTTCCCTCCATGTTGTTGGATCATTTTCCAAAAATTCCATAGACTAACCTAATTTTTGAAAAAACTGTTTAGTGTTCTCGCATATGAAGTCCTGAATTTCCTTCCGTCCACGTCAGTAATGTTACTAATCATAAGTCGTTTAATACCCTCTTGATTTGGTGCTTTCTTATTCAAAGCTTTAACCATTTCTCTTTTAGTGGTAACTGAAATATCGTCATCAAAGAAAGATAAGCCAACATTTACTAAATTAAGGTACCACAAATGGTTCACTATTTTCCTACTTGCGGCTTGAGATATTTCTTTGTCAATATTTTGATAATTAATGAGTTCTTTACAAAAGTCTAAGTCATGAAGCGGTGCTTTACTAGCAAATGACGCTGCAAACCAGGCCTTTACATAAAACTTTACAATAAAGAGACATATATCTTCAATACCTATTTTTTCTTTTTTAGTTAGTTGGAACTGATCTTGGAAAAAAAATATTTTTAGACAGTAAATGGCTTTGGCCATCCAACGTACATGATGAAATGCCCCTGGTTGATAGAATGTCGTATGAATGGGCTCTTCTTCAACAAAAAGTTTAGAAAGCATTAAAAATTCTTTATAATCATCACGAGGCTGTTGCAAAGTTAAAGCTGCATTTAGAAACTTTACAATTTCGGCTTTAACTGGTTGTAAAATGTGTTTAATTTTTGATACCTGAAATCCAGTTTTTAGTTTATTTTGATCTATTTTAGGCCAAAATTCCCTAAAACGTTTAAATAGTGGCACATTTGGACCAGTTGAGGAAGGCATTTTTGTGTCAAACTCACTTCTCAAAACCACTTCAAAAATATGATGTCTACAAGGAAAATATAGAATATCTCTTTCTAATTTTTGTTGCAATAGTGTGGCTGCCCCATTTATATAACCCATATTTGATGCTGTTGTATCACAACACAAAGCTATTACCTTTTCGTCCAAATTCCATTCACAAAGCACATCATAAACTGTTTCAGTCTGTTCTCTTCCAGTTGAATTGGGCAAAGCTGGTACTCCAAGTAGTTGTTCAATATCTCCACTAATAACTAAGATAGCAAGTCTATCGATATTTCCCATTCCAGTGAGAGAAGGTAAAAGTTTTCCATCCCCATGGATGACTGGGGCCGGCTATTCAGAATTACCGAAGGCAGTTTTTAATATTTCAGCTCTTTCTTCGCGGATGCGTTGTCTAGAGCGCTGAAGTGTGGTTCTGCTGATGGACAAAGATGTGGTGTCATGTCCTAGTGCTTCTGCTACTGCCGTCAAAATATGGACTCCATACCTGTCGCTTATTTTGCAAGCATCAAATGCAGTGGCTATTTTTGGTGTGATGATGTTACATGTTCCATACAATCTCCTCTTTTTTGGTTGTGACGGGCCAGGCTGGTCTTGTAACAACTCTTCTTGGGCTTCGATTATTTCATCTTCATTTTCGTTGGAGTCGGCTGAATTACTACGTGATGATGGACAGGTGACTGTTTCCTCTAATCTAGCTTTTTCTTGTTGACTTCGTTGCATTCGTTCGGATAATTTCTGTAATTTCTCCTCAGCTGATTTTTCTTGAGAAGCAAGTTGGTAATCAATACCATAAATCCAGGACGTCCCTTTTTTCTTTGGTTAATTAAAAACTGCTTATCTTCATCTATTTTCATCAACTCCAATGCATTTGCATGAGAAATGTCAAAAAGATCGTCCAATTTTTCAACGAAATTTTTTTCTTTACTCCCGCACTGGCCCTTTTAGCCGATTTTTGTAAGTTCCTCCACTCTGCATAAAGTTTATCTAGTTGTTTAACACAATGAAAATCCTGACGTGTCGGAATGCGAGCTTTATCCCAAAAAACTGACACCTCTTTTATTGTTAATTTAGCACTTTCATATACACTTAGCTTCACTTCACGAATGTTATAAAAGATCACTTGTAATACTTGTCTATTAGACGGCAATTTATTGCCAATGATTTGTGACGAATAGTGTCCAACTAAGTAAATGAAAGTATCCTTTCGTAAGGATCTAACATCAGCCATCGTTAAATGTTTTTTCAAAAAGGAACGTATGCTAGAACTTATAATGTCACCACTGTAAAGCACAATTGCAAACTGACATAAAAACCTACCGTAGGTGCATTATATTTCCAAACTTCCAAAACAAATAATTTCTAGGAAATAATTACACCAATAAAACATTATGAGATAAGAGGTATATATTTGTATTTTAAGTAAAATTTAAGTGTATTACCGTAATAAAATCTTATCTACAAATTTCTACCTGAATGCGGCACGGGTTACCGTTCACCGAATTATCTGAAACTTTGACATAAATTATTCCTAGTATAATAGTATATTTTCGTGGGGTGAGACTTAAAAAATACGCAAAAAAAATTCACCCCCTATAGAGATGGGCCACCCTGTATATTCATGTAAGTCAAAGAATCATCTCGCTATTTTTTCTAGTATATTTAAAAAATATATATTTTAATTTCATGTTTTACAATAAACGTAAAACGCAAGTAAAACAGAAAACAGTTCTAATATTCATAATAGTTAATTTAAATCACCTCAAGTATATAGTGTAACACAATACACCTTCCTCTTATCATATTATTTTTATTGCAACTTAATACTATCTTATTTTAACCTTTTATCTCTATGGTCAACGTACCATAATTGTGAAATCTACATAACTATAATATTTCATACACAATTTGGTTTTAAGTTGTAAGACACCATCGTTTTATTTTTCTTTTAATAATTAATTTCTAAAACATGTTTAACCATTTATTTAATTGTTTGAAAATTTAAATAAAAATATAACAATGCCAGACAAACAAGATGAACAAACTGAACAAAACGATACCCTTACCATAGAACCTTACAAGTTAAGTGAAATCTTTTCGATAATACCCGAATTTGACGGGAACCCAATATTTTTGCAAACTTTCATTACGGCTTGCATCCACGCCCAGGGCATGGCCGTGGATGACCAAAGAATTTTACTAACTCTGCATATAAAAAATAAGCTTAAAGGAAAGGCCGCAGAATTAATTAATTCACAGAACCCAACAACTTGGGACGAAATTAAAAAATTGCTCGAGTCTCATTTTGGTGATTCGCGCGATTTAACTGCATTAATTCAGGACTTACAAAGAGTTCACCAACTACAGAGTGAAACTGCTCTCACGTTTATATCTCGCTTACAAACGCATAACGCCAAAATGCACGCCGCTGTGCAGAAACAAAGTTTAACTAAAGAGGAAAAAAAGGATCAATCGGATTTAATCGAGACTATGACGCTCAATACTCTATTAACAGGCTTAGAATCTAAGCTAGGGCAATTAATTCGGGCTGCACTATGCTTGACGCAATAAATAGAATCAAACGAGAATTGCAATTGTCATATTTCGAATCTCAAAAATTCCCAAATAAGACCATTAATAAAAATACCGATGATCAATATTTGCCGCAGGAATATTTTCCTCAAGTTTCACATAATAACTTTGTTGATAACCTACCGAATCAATGCGAGAAACATGATTATACTAATCCTCAGGATTTTTATCTAGGTTCAGAGTATCCCGCGGATACTCCAACGACAGACCCCCAAGTCGACGAAATATCGAATCAAATCCAGACGTTGAATTTAAACAGGAACTTCAACCCGTTCCTGAACTTTCCGGAACAAGATTTCATGTAAACTCGTACCAATTTTTAACTGTAAATTCTAGAAATCTAAATTACTTTATGGACGCTACCAATACTTTCAAAATTTTGCTCGACACCGGCGCAGGCATTTCAATCTTTAAACCGAAAACTGTTGAAAAATATATGTCCAGACTTTCTGAGAATATTGTTATACAGGGTATAAGACAACGAAAGGTCACAATAAATGAATCTGTTCTTGTATCATTTTCACCTAACAAAGTGTACGTTTATAACCTCGATATTGAATTTGATGGATTATTAGGAGCTGATTTTTTTAAACATTACAATTGTATTATTGATATGAAAAATAATCAACTAATAACTAACTTTAAAACTGTCCCACTTTATGAAGTAAACCGAGACCTACCTGAACCACCAATAAAAAAATCTAAACCTCAAAATTCTGTCCCGGAAGACCTTCGCGAAACCAAAAATCAAAATTTAATATCAATCGAACCACGTACTGAAAAAATCATTAAATTAAAATGTAATTTAGCCAACACGGACGCTCCACTACAAGCCCAAGAACACGAAAAGGTACGTTTGCCTAACGCCCTCGTAAACATAAATGCACAGGGTGAATTTTTCACTTCAGTCTTTAATGCAAACGCCTTTCCAAAAACAATCAATATCTCTAATTTAAAACTTGAACCTGTTCAAAAATTTAAGTCGATTTTCAATTTAAATACGGAGAACCCGGACTTCCAATATTCAGACCGAACGTCTGAGATAAAAAACCAATTATGTTTAGAACACTTAAATGACGAGGAAAGTGAATTAATCACCCAAGTTTGCTTAGAATTTTCGGACATTTTCTATTTAGAAGGAGACAACTTGACATTCACCAACGAAATTAAGCACGCTATTGACACCAATAATTGCAAACCAATATTCACGAAATCTTATCGTTACCCCCAAGTCCATAAATAAGAAGTAAAATCACAGGTTTCAAAAATGCTAGACCAAGGTATAATTCGCCCTTCAATCTCTCCTTGGTCCTCCCCAGTTTGGGTGGTTCCCAAAAAACTTGACGCATCCGGAAAAGAAAAATGGCGAGTTGTCGTAGATTATAGGAAATTAAACGAACAGACCCGTTGACGATAAATATCCCCTTCCAAACATTTCTAACCTTCTAGATCAACTCGGAATATGCCAATATTTTACAACTCTAGATTTGGCTTCTGGTTTTTTGGAGGTCAACCCCGAAGATATTCAAAAGGCTGCTTTCACAGTCGAGAACGATCATTTTGAATTTGTTAGAATGCCTTTTGGTCTCAAGAATGCCCCATCGACATTCCAAAGAGTAATGGACAATATTCTGTTAGGGATCCAGAATGAACGTTGTCTTGTGTACATGGACGATATTGTTATTTATTCCCCTACCATCCACGACAATATGTCCCGTCTAACCGAAGTGTTTCAACGTCTAAGAAAGGCCAATCTCAAAATTCAGCCCGACAAATGCGAATTTTTACGAAAGGAGGTCGCCTACCTAGGACACCTTATCACGAAGGACGGCGTGAAACCAAATCCCGCTAAAGTCGATGCCATTATAAACTTTCCTCAACCCAAAAACCCGAAGGACATCAAGTCCTTCCTAGGGTTAGCAGGCTATTATAGACGATACATTCCCAATTTCTCTAAGATTTCGAAACCCCCGTCTAAATTACTACAAAAGGATACACCTTTCAATTTTGACAATAACTGTACGAATTCATTTAAAAATTTAAAAGAAGCGTTAACGACTACTCCAATATTAATCTACCCCAATTTCGATGAACCCTTCGTGATAACTACTGACGCGAGCTCATTTGCCGTCGGGTCTGTGCTCTCCCAAGGATGTATAGGCAAGGATTTACCCTGCCTATGCTTCAAGAACTCTATGCAGCGCGGAAACTAAATATTCCACCATTGAACGTGAACTTTTATCGATCGTCTGGTCGGTAAAACATTTCAGACCATACCTATTCGGCAGAAAGTTTAAACTAGTGACTGATCACCGACCACTTACCTGGCTATTTTCCATAAAAGACCCAGGAAGCAGACTTGCTCGTTGGCGACTTAAACTGGAGGAATACGACTATGAGATCGTGTATAAACCCGGTAAAACTAACAAAAACGCTGATGCCCTATCTCGGATAAAAATCAACCATTTTTCAGAATGTTCAAAATTTAACTAAAACATTTTAGCCGCAAACACAGATACTTCAGATAACGAAAACTGAGACGATGAAATCCCCGACAACGACGATGAAACTGACGAACAAATTGTCCAAGAGTTCGGCACTTTTGCCAGGCTATACAAGACAAAGAGACAAAGTCTTTAATAGATTACTCTAAAATTCAAACCCCCAACAAACAATTATTAGACAAAGAAAACAAGAACATTATAACTTTCTTCCAGCAAAATAATCTGAGAGACCTTCATTACAAAATCATCGAGGACTTTTTCGAAGAAACTCCAGAGTTTCGTAACGACAAAATCAATATTGTTTCTAGTAAATCAGTCAGACATAGGAAATATTACATTATCCCTCTACCATTTAATCCTGAATCTGTAGTAGAACATCTATTTTTAACGTTATTTAAGAATCAAAACGAACTAGACCTTTCCAAAACTTATCATGTTGAAAACAATCTAGATCTCCCAACACTCGAAGTTTTATCGTTCATCTTCGCGGAAAAAGATTTAAAATTAATCATTTGCCAAAACTTAGTACAAATTCCCGACGAAGACCAAATCCCGATAATCTTAGAACAACATCATAGCGGTAAAAGTAATCTACACCGTGGAATAAATGAAATGGTTCGAAGAATAAAAAATAAATATAATTGGCAAGGCTTATCTAAAGATGTTGAAAACTTTATCAAATCCTGTGAAATTTGTCAAAAGAACAAGGTATATCGGAATCACAGAAACGCCAAGAACACCGTTTGAGAGAATCAATATAGACATATTTCAAACTCCCACAAAAAACTATGCTTTAACTATTCGCGATGAATTAACTAAATTCACACAAGCATACCCGATCCAGGACAAATATGCAAAATATTGTTGTATTTTCGACACTACGGTAAGAATCCATTGTGATTATGGCGGTGAATTTGATAATAGGTTACTAAAAGATCTTTGTACCCTTTATGATATAAAACTGACCTATTCAAGTGCAGGACATCGCCAATCTAACGGATCAATAGAACGATTTCACGCTACCTTAGCAGAAATGATCAGAATCCATAAATCTGAAAACCCCAAGGAACATCCTCTCACTATTTTACCCTACGCAGTAATTTGCTACAATAATTCAATCAACAAAACACATGGGTTCAGTCCATATGAATTAATATTTGAACACACTTCGTGCAGGCCCCCTGAAACCTTGTATAATCAAAAAGAACTCATAACTAAATATGTCAGAGACCTAAATAATAGAATATCACACTATTACAAAATAGCACGTAGTCGTACACATAATCAAAAGGAAAAAGCTAAAATTCGTTTTGACAAACATGTCCCCGAAAACCGACCGAAATATAAGAATTGGCGATAAAGTCTATGTTAAAGAATCCCAAATCAAAGATAAATTACAAAACAAATTTAACGGTCCATTCGAAATTAAAGAAATTCTTCAAAATTCAGCAATTTTGAATAACCCTGAAACAAAACAAACTTCTAAAGTAAACTTTGATAGGATGAAACCATATTTTGAAAATTGAACTTTATTTTCAGGTTTCTCCTGCTGTTCGGATCAGCAATATCTCAGTACACGATAAGCCAATAAACAACACCGTAGGAGTTTATTATCATCGGGACACAGACATAGTAATTTCCCACAAGAAATGGACTCTACTCGTACACAAAAATATATCCATCTTTAAAATGGCTCTAGACAAAAACGACGAAATCTTACACACAATTTTTAACAAACTCGATTTGGCATACCAAAACATGATAGCCTTCACAAGCGAAGTTAAAACACACCTTAGCCTTTTAGAACAGATATCAAAAACCATACATAGTAAATTTGACGAGATATATTTTGATACGAAACGTTACAAACGCGGAATTTTAAACGGCATAGGTACAATACTCAAATCAATCACCGGAAATCTAGACGCGGAAAATGGCGAGTATTATCTTAACTGCATTAACAAACTAAATCGAGACGAACTATCAGCTAGAAAACCATCAAAAATCAAATATCGGTCACAACTTCCGTTATTAAAAACTTCAATTTGACTAACCAAAAGCTACAAATCGATGAAGAGACATTTAATAAAGATATAAAAGAAATTGAACGCGAAATCCTAAGTGCCGGGCATGATATACAAATAGCCCATATAAAACTAAAATTCTTAGGTATTTGCGAACAACTCATGGCAAGTTACTTATTTATTGAAGATCATTTAAATGACATTTTAAATTCTATCACTTTCGCAAGACTTCATACGTCAATTATTAATCCTCAGGATCTAGTAAATTCTTTGCAAGAGATTTCACAGAACTTACAGAGGAACAATTTACCACTTCCAATTAAATTATCAAAGGTTGCACAGTATTTAGACATTATTGAGTTGATAGCTTTTCAGGTAAACTCAGAATTAATATTTGTATTAGACATACCTTTAGTAGACCCTGCAACATATTCTGCTTTTAAATTATATCCCATTCCTATTTTGAATAATAGAACTGGCTTATATCACATTTTGTCAACTTCTCAAAAATACATTGCGAGAGATGATGATTCTTTGATGTACATACCTATCCCGGACCTCAAAGAATGCAAACAACTTAACTTCAATACCAAATTATGTCCAAATTTATTTGCATACCCAATTGACAACCATGCCATATGCAAGGCCCGTCTCATCAAAAACCTCAAAATGCTGCCAGAAAACTGCCAGACATCGTTCATCATCAGTCAAGGCCATAATGTCCAAAAGTTAGAAGAAAACGTATGGTTAGTGATTAACGCGCAACCTCTACATGTGACTATCAATTGTCCAGAGAAAACTTCCAAAACCGATGTCATCCTCAAAAACTCAGTTATAAAGCTACAGCCAAATTGCTACGCCTTTGTAGGCATCACAAAAATTCAAGCCAGTACGAACGAGGTAACAGATGCAAAAAGACGACAATCATCCAGTCCAAATCCCATACGAATGTTGTAGTCAAATCCCAGATAAAGTTCGAGTGCCCAATCTGAAACCTCTAAAATTAAGCAACTTAAATACTGAGGACCTCGAAATTGCCAAACACAAACTGGACCAATATACAAAGGACTTAGATGATTTAATCAACGAACCCTTTATTACGAAACATATCTCCTGGTTCACCTACTTCACAATTGTTTTAATCTTCGGACTATTATTTCTCTATTTATTCTGCAAATGCAGAGCACGAAGACGAAGATTAGCCATTGGTGTCTCCACATTGCCTCCACCTCCACCGAGGCCTAGTAAACCTCCCAGGACATTTAGCAGCCTATTCCCTTCACGAAGACGACCTCCACTAAGAAGAGAAGATGAAGAAAACGAAGACATAGAACTCAACTAAACCCAAACTGTTTTGTGTTTTTATTAACTTTTGTGCTAAGACTCTTCAGTGAATTTTATTACTCACTATATTTTATAATCCTGTTAATTTCGACTTATTAACATTTTATTGCTTTCTATTTTTTTTAGTTTAACCCTTGCATTTTTACGCTTAGTATGTTATATTTTATATATAGGGTTTTTCTACATTTTTTTACATTCTTATAATTTTACAATTTTTCATTTCTTTTTATTACTTTTAAAAGTTGCTGTATAAGCATCAACTTTTTTATAAGGGGGAAGTTGTTATATAAAATGATGGCATGTTAGCCAGAAAACTTAGAACTTTCTCACAGAATATTTACAGTTAGCCTTCACAGGCATCGCATATTACATATAGCAACTACTCTTCTTCAGCTATGCAGCTATTCATATTTCATGTCAAATTCCCACAATAGGGGATCATGTTGCTTCCTTTGTTCTAGAACTCTTCAAGTCAGTAACTCATAAGTTATAAATATATGTAAATTGCATTTTCAAGTCAGTTAATAGAACTCACTCATTAGATCAACATTAATTCAGGATAGTACGTACTATCCTTTTTGTAATTTTACTTCCACGTCCAGTGGAAGTATAGTAACGACAAAAAATTTTTTAAAAATTTTGATTGTCCAAATAGGCTTAAAATGTCATGAAACGTCGAGATTTTAAGTTTGAGCGAAAAAAAAAATTTTTCTGTCTGTCGGTCTGTCTGTCGGTCTGTCTGTCTGTCTGTCGGTCTGTCTGTCTGTCTGTCTGTAACTTTTTTTGTGCGCACGTTTACTCTGGAACCGTTTAAGATATTGACTTGAAATTTGGTACACATATGTACTTTAATGAGATCTAGAACTAGATTATATTTTCATCTTGTTCCGTCGAAGGGTTGGGGGTAAATATATCTTTCAAGCTAAATATATTAATTTATGATAATGAAACCGGAAATTGGGGTAAATTTGGGGTAAATGGGTAAATCAAGCAGGTAAGAGTCCATGAAATTGATATTTGGTATATACAACAGAAGCTAAGGTTTCAAAAAAATTTTGGCATTAGCCACCCCCATTACCACCTCCACCTCCTTATTAAAGGGGATGAAAACAAAATGTGATTTAGTGTATGTACAGGAACCAGAAACTTCAAAATATTTTTTACTTCATCCACCCCCCACTACCACCCCCCTAACACCACCCCCACCCCACTACCGATGTGGGGTATCGTTTTATGGGTTTTTGGGGTAGAGGATTTCAAATATTATATTATTAAAGTTCCATAAACAATTATTTTCACATACAAAATATTTTCGTTGTGAGTGACTTGGATAGAGAATCTGGATGTGGAAGTAGTGATTCCTTGGGCAGCGATTTTTAATAAAGTTTTTAAAAAGTCTAAAGTGTAACTTGTGATATAACATATTCTCTAAATGAACACTACTTATTAAGTTCGTGGTGCCTGCAGTACTACGATTAAAAGTTTGGGAATTATTTTGACTGATGCTATCATAAGTACTTTCTTGTAAATGTGAAGAATTTGTTGGTAAGCTTTAGTTCAATTGTAATAACTGTCTCTGATTTATGTCATCAGTATTATGGTCTAATAGAGTTTTAGAGTTCTATTAACTTCTCTATGAAGCTGCGCAAGTACCAGTAGTATTTCTATCTTTTCTTTTCCTTTTCATTTTACTAAGAAAATGTATAAGTGACGAGATGCCTTGTTAAATTTTCCCTATAAAAAAGATTAATGTACTTACTTATTGTTCATCGGTCACTTATCACTTATACTACACATAAAAACACTTAAGTATCTCAACAATAACAAACGATTAAAGCACGTAAATTCTGATATTGAGGTTATGTTATGAAATACGTAAATAAGAAAAAATCGCGGGTAGTTTAAAACACTATATACATGTGCATGGCTTTATTTCTGAAGTCTAGCCTTGGCTACACTGCTCAAACATGATAACCTGATAACAAAAATATGGATTGAGCTTTTGTTTAAAACTGGGAATAACATAAATTTATGCGCCTCATTTCAGACCCTGGTAGGTACATCTCCCTCAGAGATCTCTATGCACGTTGCCACGACATAACCCCACTAGCGGACTACGTCCAAGAAATTTCACAAAGGTTCTATCAGTTCAAACTGGACGGTAGTCCACTAACCCGCAACATTACTCGAATCAGACAGCATAATGCCATACTTTTCAATCTAAAACACCCCTTACCATACCAGGCGTTGCCTATTTTCCGGAAATTCCCCTAGCCACACTCCCCTCTACGATAACCTATATCTACCCCTCTACCTTCCGCCAACTTTACATCTTCAACCTTTCTCCTCCTTTTTTTCTATTTTTACGCATATTTTGTTTCATCCTTTTTGTTCTTTTGTCCCTTTTTGTCCATCCAAATTCCCTTTAGACCAATAACATCTCATAAATCCCAACCTTTTTAAACCACATCTTCCTCGACGGCGGTCAGACCACGAGGTCGTCATCTGCTCGAACGGGTTTTTTCGTTCAGTTCTGTTTTCCCGTATCAGCAACCAAAATTTTTCACAGTGCGCTTGCCAACGAGTTTTAGCTTTTATTGTGCTACATCCATTAGTTTTAGGCTCATGTGAGCACATTTCCTTAATCTTAGACCAGTTTTTAAATCCACCTGCGGTGGATAGGAGCTCTGGTTAGCAAACCACTGCCTCTAAGCCAAACCGGACCCACCCCGCCCATCCAGACGTCCACCACGACGCTACACGTCGTGGCTGTCTGGCTGGCAGCGGGGCGGGTTCCGACTAGGCACATTTCATATTCCAAAATGTTGAATAAAATCTTTTTCAATTGAATTGAATTGGGAATAACATCATTGTATAATATAATCATTACAATCATATTAAATATTTTTTATTAATCGAAATAAATAATAACACGCATATATTTAAGTTACATTTTCTAGAAAAAATTAAAAGCTTTTATAAAACGTTGATTTGGTTGAATAACAATTCTTTCATTCTCAAAGTATATTCACGGAATATTCTTGACCCAGGAGGGAATATATAATACAAAATGAATATTACTATCATATTCATGGTGAATATTCCAGGTATATATTTAAAATTATATTACTGGAATAATCCGTTATCTTATATATATATATATATTCCAGAATGAATCAGAATATATTCATTCTTTTTTGCATAATTACAGAATATTCTTAGAATATACGGTGCTGTCTGGGTATATTCGTCAAATAAATCGCTTACATATATTGCATACATACGAAGGCGTAGAAGGGCCACTGCAATATTTTTTTTTAATTCCGAGTTTAATCTCGGAATTCCGACTTTAATCTCGGAATTCCGACTTTAAACGCGAAATTCCGACTTTTAACTCGGAATTCCGACTTTTATTTCGAAATTCCGACTTTAGTCCGGAATTCTGACTTTAACCTCAGAATTTCGAGTATAATCTCACAGTTCGTAGATTAGAGTTGGAAACATGATGTTTAAAATGCGTCGGTGTAAAAGTGAAGATGAAAAAATGACTATTATGACCTCTCGAAAAATCCATCCTGTTTTTCTTAATAAAAATGCATGTCAATGACCGAAGTACATTATATTTTACCCAAGAAAGACATAGTAGAGATCTTTGATACCGGTCCATATTTGGTTGAAATTTGATGACTAATAAACTTAGCTACGAATGTGTTACCGTGGAAAGTGGGACACATTGTATATCAATCATTGAAGTTTTCCATTTTATTTATAACAAAGTGAAATTAATTACCAACACATGTCTTGACAGAACTAACGTAGGTATTGTTTATTTTAAATGACACACTTTTGTTTTCCATTTTGCTAATTTGATAGATTGTAAATATAGAGTAAATAGGACAAACAGTTTGTAAGATAAATACTATGTGCTTTTTTTACAGTCTTTCAGATGATGTAAAAATATACATAAAACCCAATTAAGGCTCATAACTGCAAAATGAGATGTTCGATAGTTTTTCTGACAATATTTTTTGGAAAATACATGTGATTTTCTACTTTAACTTTTATTTATCAACTTTTTCACCCAACTCCAAAAATAATGAAGTTAAATGGAGTTTTAATGTTAGCGAGACCACAGTTTTTCGAATAAAAATCTGAATAACCGCGTATATACAGACGAATTACAGTGATTCAAGAAATAAATTAACAATAAAAACAAAATAAATTTCTTTGAATCGTTAAACTAATAGGGATGGTAATGTATGCGTCTTTGTACGGATTTTGATATTTATTTAAAAAAAAGTTTAAAACAGAGTTTAGTTTTAGAAAATTCGGCTCTCTACATAGAAATTATTTTATTGTTATTAAAGTGTTCAAGAACCGCTGCCTAAGGAATCACTACTGCTTCCACATCCAGACTTCTTATCCAAGCCTCTTAGAACGGAAAAAATATTTATACACTATATGCAAAAAAACCGATGCCTAAGGAATCACTACTGCTACATCCAGATTTTCTTTCAAAGTTTCTCACAACGAAAAAAAAAATTTGTGTGTGGAAATAATTGTTAATGGAAATTTAATAATATAATATGTGAAATTTCCTACCCCAAAAACACATAAAACGATATGCCACATAGATAGTGGGTATGGGGGTGGTGGTAGTGGGGTGGTAATAGGGGTGGATGAAGTAAAAAAAAATGAGGCTTTTGGTTCTTGTATACACACTAAATCACAATTTTATTTTTTTCACTCCCTTTAATGGTGGGGATGATAATGGGGGTGGCCAAAAAATGTTTTGAGACCTTATCTTATACATACTAAATACCAATTTTATGGACTCTCACTTGCTTGATTTACTATTTATTCCAATTTATTCTCCAACCCTTCAACGGAATAAGATCAAAATATAATCTAGTTCCAGATATCATTAAAATAAATGCTTGTACCAAATTTCAAGTCAATATATTAAACGGTTACAGAGTAATCGTGCGCACAAAAAAGTTAGACAGACCGACAGAACGACAGACAGAAATATTTTTGCTCAAACTTAAAATCTCGACGAGTCATGACATTCTAAGCCTATTTGAACAATAAAAATTTTTAAAAAACTCAAAAAAAATTTTTTGCGTTACTATACTTCCATTGCATGTAGAAGTAAAAAACCGCTGCCCAAAGAATCACTACTTCCACATCCATATTTGCTACCAAAGTCTCTCACAACGAAAGAATTTTGTATGTGGAAACAATTGTTTATGGAACTTTAATAATATAATATTTGAAATCGTCTACACCAAAACCTCCGAAAACGATATCCCACGTCGGTAGTGGGGTGGGGGTAGTGATAAGGGAGTGGTAGTGGGGATAGGATGAAGTAAAAAAATATTTTGAGGTCTTTGGTTCTTGTACACACACTAAATTACAATTTTTTTTCACCCCTTTTATAATGGGGTGGGGGTAGTAATGAGGATTCCAAACATTTTTTTTGAGACATTAGTTTCTCTTTTATATATCAAATACCAATTTTTTGGGACTTTTACCTGCTTGATTTACCTATTTACCCCAATTTACCCCCCAACCCTTCAACGGGATAAGATGAAAATATAATTTAGTTCCAGATATCATTAAATTACATACGTGTACCAAATTTCAAGTCAATATCTTAAACGGTTCCAGAGTATGAAACTTACCTTTGCGTCTTTGCCAGGCAACAACGCTGTCGGACGCTGTCTGTGCTATAACGGCGATATTGTGTTACAATTTTAAAATTCTCCTCACTGCAAAGAAAAAATTGGGCCCCTCTAAGCCCAAATCGCGGACCCAACTAAAATTTGCCAGGACGCTACTGGTTTCCATTTGATATGTAAATTTTACTGAAAAATGTCTATATCTACAATCTTTGTATAAAATACTGTGAATATATCTCTACTCGACGCGCATTTCGCCAACCATGTTGGCATCATCTGGAGACGGTTTAAACTGGTTTTTATCGTGTCCAAATGATGCCAACATGGCTTGCGAAAATCACGTCGAGTAATCGTATTCAAGTGTTTTGGTGTTTGTGGAAACTACTTCAGAGGCATATAACCATAACAATGGCTTTTTTGGGATTTCAATTTATTGAGAAAATACAGTATTAAAGTGAAAATAGGAAATTGGGAGAATTTTATTATTTGTCAACATGATGAAAATATGCTTAAACTATTTTATTCACTGAATAATAATAATCAAAGGAATAGGCACATATTATAAGGGGGTTTCTAGACATCGATAGAATTTGCTGAAATTTTAGTATGTTACACGTAAGGCATAGTAGATTAAAAACACTGTCACATGTCGACGAGATTGCTGCGTGCGGGGGCGAAATAGGGGCGGCCAGTCCTGGGGAAGACCCCGGATTGAGCGGTAGGAGGTCACAAATTTATGTAATGGAAGTCGGGCGCCAGCGCCTACCTACCTATGCGTATCACGCAGCTACTGCCGACCTCTCAGGGTTAGGTTCTGGTGAGCTTCGGGGCAGTTAGGTCCGTGGAGGACGGAGGACCAACCCCCTATCCTTCAATCACGAAAGTCGCCCTATCCTTCAATCACGAAAGTCGGCGCGTTAAGCGCAGCCAGTGAGGATGCCTCAGGTCAGAGAAAAAGAAAAAAGTAACAACGCGACGAACACCGTAACCAGGCTTAAATCTACCTGGCTCTCAGAGAGTTAGTGTTCGTCGTTCTTCCCGCGAATAGGGCTACTGCGCCCGAGATTCTAAATTGTTAGGTATTCTGACCTGCGCAGGGGTCCTCAAAGGTGGATGGGCCGACCGACAGGGCTATAGCGGTGTACAGCGGATTGCCACCTGACGATGACTACTTTACGCTTGGAACTTGGAAACTGTCCCGGTAAGATGACAGAGTAACTAACACCAGGTAATTCGTTGGGGGTTAATCTCCGCTTAATAGTCCATGTACAGATGTACCAGCAAGCAACAACAAGTCCTATCACAACTATGGTGGCTAGTACTAAGATCCTCACATTTGAGGGTGATGCCAAAGACCTGTCTTAAAAGCCCTACCAAGCCCTGCCTCTGGCTGGGATTGAGGTGTGATAAAAGTTACTTTAATGAAAGAGACGGAGTTTTTAGATTAATTAAGAGCAATAATGTATGAGTGTAAATAAGTTTAATAATAATATTAAGGAAATAAAAGAAATAAAAAATTATGTATAATAAAATAATAAAAAAAAATATTAATAAAAAAAAGATTAAAAAAAAATTGAATGGTATATACATATACCGCTGAAGGATTGTATACCTTCGAATACGGACTATATTAATGTGATTGAAGCAATAATAATGTACAATTACGATAACTTTCTAATTAATAATGCATTCCACTGAATGGAAAAAAAAAACAAAAACGTAAAAAAAATTAAAACCTCCCCTAAAACTAAAACCTAAAAATTAAAAATAAAATTCTAAAAGTCCTAAATGTATCCGATTTGATTTCGCAATGATTTAAAACCTAAAGTACCTGCCGTGATTAATTAAAATTCTTAACACTAACTGTGCCAGGCAACACAACTATAAAATAACAAAATAAGTAGGTACAAGAAGGAGTCCCTTAATTCGTTACTAAAACGAAAGAACAAAAAAAACGTGGTGCTCCACCTGTGGTTTTAAGGAATTTAAACTAAGTACCTATCCTACTTGTAACTTATGAATTTGAAATTTAGAATCAGGGCCTAAAGGATGAATAATAATAACAATAATAAAGAACAATAGAAAAAATTAAAAAGAACCTGGCAAGTTCTATTCTTAGGAGCTAATTCACCTCTCGGTAACTGAACTTCGATTTCACCTGTTCGCCGTTCTATGGTGAAGTTCAGGATCCAGGTGAGTCGTGCCTAGGTACGGTACCAGAGCCGCTTGATGACAGTTAACATCAGTTAATACAGAGTCGCGGTTTTTGGTATCTCTAATACTGCATATATTCTACGGACGAGTGACAGGTGGTTGGTGCAATACCTGTACACTTCTATGCAACAAGCGAACGGTAAGGTAAGTAAACAATACAGACAAGAGAACGGAAGCACGAGCAACGCACTTTACCACAAAAAATACGCGGCCTCTACTTGTATGAAGTGCAGGCAAGGTTTCACGGTTTCGTGGCCTTCGTACCTGGACGCTAACACCCTTTACCTGGCGCACCTGGAAGTAGTACGACGAAGGGGGGCTATAGTAGTGCACTTGCGAGATAGCGAGTTGTACTCTTAAACCTTAAGCTCGATATGAGTCCCGAATAGCTTACACTATTAATTTGTTATATTTATAACCCTTTATTTGGGCGCTAATGACATTTGCTAAGGCTAATTACTTTAACTAATATAATTTGTGAATTCTAGATAGCTGATCAATAGCAAAAGGGGACGTAACGCTTGAAACTCGGTTAGTGGGTCACTAAATATGGGTCAAGCACCGGGTAGCTACCTTCGACAGGTAGTTGACAGGTGTCTGTGCCTGCAGCAGGTGATTATTGTCCCCGCGAAACGTTAAGTCCTTGACAACTGCTTAGTGGAGCTTATACTACACCTTTTAATTTAGGAGGTGGCAGTTGTATCTGCGATGATTGAAAAGCCAGAACGAAAAGAATTTAAATGATTTAGAATTTGTTTTAGTAATTTTGAAAGGACGCTATGCTAAAATTTAAATGGCGGACCTTCTTGTTGATTTCAAGATCCGTCGTAGAGGGAGGCGGAGCTTCCCACTGCGCAAAAGCAGACTCTAAGCTCCTCGCGTCTCCGCTAGGTGAAAGACGAGCAGGATATGCTAATGGATGCCCAATGGCTAACTGTAATTTAAATAATTTAAAGAGAAAAATTATTTTGACACAATTTAGATGATTCACGATTACGCGGTTTCGCGCGTTCCACTAGCCCTTGACCTAGGACCTACTATCTCGTACTTTACGCCACTGATTAGGCTGGTAATTAACTTTGACGCGAAGCCACTCTCGTAACAACTCCCCACGCCCTCTAAACGAACAGACACAGCACTTTACAACCCTGTAAAAATGGCGACTTCCCAAGCGTCCTTTATTTTATTTGAATTTAATTTAAAATTTTTTTTAAAAATTCGTGATTTTACGCAATTTTGGCAGCGATTAGCCTGAGGGACTAATTCATCATTCGAGGAGGCTGTAAAAGCACTTCTTGACAACCCTCGAGAGCCGGGGTCGGCTTAAGTTTATTATATTTTATTTTCAAGCAAAGGTTTATGAATCTTATTGTTGTTTAGATCGACAATAGCTCTCCCTTACGTCGCACTATTTTTTGTACACACTAACGATAAGGCAATGAAATCAATGTGAAAAGAAAAAGGTACAGACCCGTGCTCAAGGAGCTAGTTTCGCCCAGCCCACCTGTGATAGGTAATAATTGAGAGTTGATCTGCAGACAATACAGGTAGCTATAGCACAGGTGAATACAACGAAACTGTTCGCCTGAGCTTGGCTCGATGACGTCGAATATAAAAAAATGCTTACTCCTCTCCCTCGCTGTAATCCCTGAAGAATACACTACACCTGTTGCTCGCACTATGGTTTACACTCGCGGATCGACGGGGGAGAATTTAATTAACTCAGTTAGGTTGAGTAACTCGCGATTCCAGCCAGGGTTCCTAGAGTGATCTAGATGAATTTGAAAGTGTGAAAGAAAAAGACTTTATGATTGTCTGAAATTATTCTTTGAAGTCATAGATGAATATATAAAAAAATTAAACTCAGCGGAGATGCTCTCCGTGGTTTCGCTGACTGTCAAAGTGCTTTAATTAATGTTTAAAAATGATCGTTAATTTACCGAAGACTCAGATACAACTCGGCGTCGCGTCAATGACGCCGCGGAATTTCTCGCGGTTTGCGGCTAAGTTCTACTAGCTCGTGGAAATCGCTAATAAAAAAAATGTTTTTTTTTTATCGACTGGCTGAACGTGTTTGCGACACTGCAATGATTTGTTTCACTGAATTTACATGAGATTTAACATTAATAGAAAGAACAAAGAACTCGACACGGCGAACACCCTTATGCAAGGGAGTGTTTCTTACTTGGCGAAAAAATGGAGACTGACTCCCTTTTTTCCTTGTCTTTGCTTTTGTACCCTCGAAGGTTTGGGTGTTGCTTTTTGGTGGCGTAGGTTTCGAGCGGAGCATAAGGACCCTTATTGCCATAGGTCAAGTGGTCATATGCAAAATTGCATAATTGTGATTCATTTGATAATAATTCGTGAACCACCCCGCAGATTGTTCCGCGGATGGTCCCATCGTAAAGTTGAGGATTTTCTACCCCTCGTCGCCAATTTTTAGCGCTTCACCGTGAATGGCTCGGCAGCTATGAATTATTTAATATTAAAGAGTTTAGTCTCCCCGCTAGAGTGCCCTCCGCGTTGTTTTTGGAGTTACGCCCCGCGGTTGCGACCTACTGGGTTAATAGCTCGCGCCCTGTGTGCGGGACGACGAGCCTCGTCGAATGAGACCACTTGACTACCTGTGAGTCGCGAGGCTTCCCCGTGCTCATCGATTACCTGGCCTAAAAGCGCGATCCGCACCTTTGAGGGCAAAAATAAAATATTTTCCTATGCCGTAGGGATCTGAAATTTTGACGAGATATGACTGAAGTTTTCTAGACTAATTGTGTGAAATTTTATGACGATTGGTTGAATTTAAATATTTATTTAATGCAAAGACGCGTAATGGTGCGTAATTGTGTTCCTACGCGACAACCGGCGCCTAGCCAGCCCTTTCAAGCGGACCAGTTTTGCCTGCCGGGTCGAGGTGAAGCCTCTTGAACGCTGGCCGGACAGGGGCGTCTCGTGTTGCCTATAAAAAGAAAAGAAATAGTTTTTTATTTATTTATTTATTTTTTTTTTCATTTTCAAGTTTATTTGAGCACTTCTTACTTTGTAATTTCTTGAGATACGAGGCTGGAATTTTTTATGTGGTATAGTGTGAACATACAGGGTGTGCCTTATAAATTGCAGGGAGATTCGACGGTCCTGTGCAAAAGGTCCGTCGACACCCCCCTTCTTTTAAGTGAGACGTCAACGGCCAAGCTCTGGCTGAAAGAATTTAGTACTTAACCTATTTAATTTATTGTCTTAGCCTAGAAAAAAAAACAATAAAAAGAAAGTAATTGGTATGACGGACGGCATTACAATAACTTGTCGTCCGTGTGCTTAAGTCTAAGTGTCCGAAATTTCTAAAAGCGTCTCCCCAGACGAAGGGGACGCTCTTCACATGGTAACGCGGCGATACATTATCTTGATGAGGACCGCCAGACTCTTAGCGCACTGAGTCCAGGGCTCGAAAATTGGCTTTTCACGCACTCGGCCGTCCCTCCACGGCGACACCGAGAGGAATAGGCGGAATACGTCGCGCACTACTTAGTGTTCTGCTATGTGTGTAGCGGTTCGTGTACTACACTCGCGGTAGGTAAGATTATTCGTGTGATGATTGTCCTCGCGCCTTATGGTAGTTCCCTAGCTTAATATTATTATTGTCTTTCTGGCCCTTGCGCGACGCGTTTTGGACCCGCGATGATCGTCAGTGTTTTCCTTTTCACGGCACTTGCGATGGACTCCTCACCGGAGCACACGGAACATGCGATTTTCCGCGTTCGGCGTCTTCGTCGTCGTGCTGGGTCTGGGGAATGTGTGGGAATCGGTACACTGGCTGCCGGGCCCTGATTACTGCTTCCCGGTACGGCCGCTATACCCTTGGCGGCGTCGTACCTTGAGGCTGGATCGTCAAGCGCATCGGCTGGCTCTAACCTGTCTTTCCGACTTCCCTCACGTAGTTCATTTTCTCTTTCGTCATCGGTTTCGTCTGCCGTGCAGGACTCGTCCGTGATTTCGTAAAACTCGTCCGTCTCTTCTTTGTGCTCAGTGCCATCTCCCGGTCCTGGTGGCTCGTCCATCTCGCTGTCTGTTCGCACCACTTCATCTCTGGGCTCGTTTGGGTCTTTGTCTGTCCCTTCTGCCCCTTCTTCCTCTCCTGAATGGCTCTCTCCTTCGAAGTGCTCTGACCGTGATGATGGGGATATTGGCCGCGGTGTTCGTCCACCCTCGGACGGACCCTCCGAATCTGATGGTTCCCCAGATTCTGTCTCCGGATCGGCGTTGATCCGGGGAAGTGCTGCTCGTAGGTCGTCAACGTGGAAATCTACCTTCCTGTTGCCCCTCTTTATGGTGTACACTTCCGGCGAAAGCTTGTCTAGTACCAGATACGGCCCTGCCCACGGAGCTTCGAATGGGGCTTTGTGCTGTCGCAGCGCTCTTGCCATGACCCGGTCTCCGGCACAAAATGTGACCGGAGGAACCGCCTCGGTCGGTGCGTACCGCCCTTGGTACGACCGTTGCCGAGCCTGCACTTCCTCGATTCTCTGCTCCCTGGAGACCCTGGATTGCTTCCGTCGTTCATCTTGGTATGCCCGGAGAGCCCATTCTCCTGGCCTAGGGGGTTCGAAGCCCAGAACGATCATTGCTGGCGTTTTTCCGGTGGCTGCGTTCCTCCTCGTCCGGAGAACACGCAGGGCGCCCGGGAGGTGTCTGTCCCACTTCGTCTTTGATTTACCATATGTGAGTGTTCGTAGTACCTTCTTTAACTCCTGGATCCTCCTCTCGGCTGGATTGGCCCGTTGATGGTACGGGGCTGAGTGGAAAACCTCCACGTGGTTTCTCTCGCACCACGCGACGTATTGCCCTCCGACAAAATGTTCCCCGCGATCTGAGATTATGTTGCGCGGGTATCCGTACCGTGAGGAGATCGAATCCCTCAAGAAATCCACGAGTACCTTCCCGGTTGCTCGGGGCACTGCAATCGCTTCCACCCACTTGGAGAAGACATCCTCCGCCAAGAGAATGTAACGGTTCCCGGTGCCCTCCGCGGCTTTGTATGGTCCCAGTATGTCTAGACTGAGGGTCTCGAAACATGTGCTCGGAGAGTGCGCTTTAAATGGAGCTTTATCCTGTAGTTGCCTAGCCTTGACTGCGTGGCAAATTAAGCATGATTTTAGGTAGCTCCCGACGTGTCGGGAGACGTTTGGAAAATAATACCCTCGGAGTATAGCCCGTGTGGTCTCATCGCGCCCCGGATGTGCTGCTCCCTTCGTATCGTGGTGTCCCGCTATTACTCTCGGGATTCGTGAACAAGGTACGCAAAGCGTATGTTGCCCATCAGTACAGCGCCATAACAACCCGTCTCGTACTCGGTGTTTGCGGTGGAATTCTATGTCACGTACTGTTACTGCTCCATCTGTATTTAGTCTATTCCAGCGCTCGATCCGGGCTTGTGTTGCCGTGGATCGACGCTGGGCGTCAGTTATTTCTCTGTATAGTCCGGTGGTAGTCAATGTTCGGATGGCCTCCGATTGTTTCGCGCGATCTGGCAGTAACATCCTGCCTTCATCGAGTTCCGGCCGGGCGGCTTCCCTGTCGGGGTGCCGACTGAGGAAGTCCGCCAGCAGGTTCTCTTTTCCCGGACAATGCTCTATTTGGAAGGAATACTCCTGGAGGAGGAGTGACCATCGCATAAATTTAGTCTTTTGGTCTCGGTGTTTGTTGAGCCAAAGCAACGAGCGGTTGTCTGTACGGACCGTGAATGGTCGGTCCTGTAAGTAGAGTGCGTATTTTTTGATGTACGTCACCAGACTGAGGCATTCGAGCTCATTTATATGATATTTCCTCTCAGTCTCGCTGAGCGTCGAGCTGGCGTACGACACGATGCGTCGTTCGCCGTCTTCGTCCAGCTGGTACAGTACCGCGGCCATCCCAATAAGAGACGCATCCGTCTGAAGGACGAACGGCCTCGAAAAATCTGGCCGGTGTAGCTGAAGCGGCTGTGAAGCAGCCTCCTTCAGCTCATCGAACGCCCGCTGACACTCGCTTGTCCATCTAAACTTCAGGTCCTTGGCCAACAACTGTGTCAGGGGCTTCGTCAACAAGGAGACGTTTGGTATGTACTCCCTGATCCAGTTGAATAACCCAAGAAAGCTCTGGAGCTGTTTCTTGGTGGCCGGAGGTTGAAATTCTCTAATGGCCAAGACGTGTTTGTCCTGCGGGGTCGTCGTATAACCTCTGATCCGGTGTCCCAGGTAGTCCAGCTCCTGCGCCGCGATGGTGCATTTGCTGGGTGACACCGTGAGGTTATGTGTCCTCAGTCGCTCAAAGACTAGTCGTAAGTGTTTGGCGTGGTCTGTCAAGTCATTGCTAAAGATGATGATGTCATCCAGATACACCTGCACGAAGTTGTGCAGGTAACCCGTGAGGACATCTCGGGCCATCAATTTCTGAAAAGTTGCCGGGGCAGATTTTAGGCCGAACGGCATAACCCGGAACTGATAAGTCGCCCCGTCTGGAGTCGAGAAGGCGGTGTATGGTTTACTGGCAGGGTGCATCGGCACTTGCCAGTAACCGCTCTTCAAGTCGAGTAGTGTGAAGAACCGTGCATCCCCGAAGTCTTTTATGGTGTCGAAGATCTTCGGCAAGACTGAGGCTTCGTCGAGTGTCACCGCGTTTAGACGGCGATAATCGACGCAAAAGCGCGGTTTCTTCCCCGGCCTCTCTATGATAACCGGAGGGAAGCTGTACGGTGACGTGCTTGGCTCAATAACGCCCGCCTCAAGCATCTCCTCAACCTGTTCATTGAGGATCCGCTTCTTCCCCGGTGATGGGGGGTAAGGGCGGACATGTATCGGGGTAGGATTTGTGAGAATGATTCGATGACACGTCGTTATTGTGGTGGCTTGGGACGGAGAGTCCGAGAAAATGTCAGCGAACTCCTCGAAGAGCGGCGCCAGAAGGGCGCTGCCTTCGGGAGGTATTTCAATTGTCTCTGGCAATACGGCGTCAGTTCGCGGAACGTGGTCTCTGTTGGTGTTATCCCAAAACACCGTCTGTCTGTCGTCAGTGCCAACGTACAGACAACTTCGTTGGTAATCTAAGACCGCGCGTTCCTTGAATAGGAACGGGGCCCCGAGTATTATATCCTCGTTAAGGTCGCTAATTATATTAAATTGCGCCGTGTATTGGCGGTCGTCTATGTAAAAAGTTATAGATATGTTCCCTAGGGAAGTGATGGTATCGGCGCCGCAGGCCATCCCGAACTGTACGTGTCCATCGCCGGGTTGGTACTCAGACGCGAAACGAGCATTAATAATATTACGGGTAGCACCTGAGTCTATGAGCGCAGAGTGGCGTTGTCCGCCAATCTGGACGATTACCCGTGGAAGACGCGGAAGCTCTTCCACGGTGTTCAACGTTTCTAGTGGGCGTCGTAGTCGTTTGTTGGTCAAGCAGTTGTTGGTTCTAGACGCAGGGGAACCCTGACGGTCACCAACATCGTGACACGCAGGGGATGCAGGACAGAGGTGGTCGAAGACGTGACCTGTGCCTCCCAGTCCTTCGTTGGGTTGAGGGAATGCAATTTGACTCAAAGTTCGGGGAAGTGAAACTTCTTTCGGGGAGCTGGAAGGACACTCTCCCGGAGAAGGGAATGAAACTGCCTCCGTAGAGGTGGAAGAAGCAGGGATGTCGGCGCTGACGTGAGGCGTCAAGCGCTTGACGGTTGGTGTCCCTGTTGGGATGATTCTAGTTGCGTGCGCGACCTGAGGTAGGGCCTCTGCTGTGGCCGATGTGGTGGGGTTCTTATGCGTGTGTGGGACTGGGGAGTCATTGGTGATGTGCTCAGGTTGGAGCGGGGGTTCAGCGAATGAGAGGAGGGGCTTGTCGACCGATGTGGTCGAGCGGGGGAAGTTGTCCCAAGTGGACGTTCCGGGAGGGTCACGGTGAGCGGCGAGACCTCCCGGGATAGGGAGGGTGTGCGAGGGCAATTCCTCGAGGCGTGGGGGGGCGGATTGTGGACCGTGAGAAGTGGGCGGGGTTTCGCCTTGGAAAGGCTGGTGCCCCTCGACCTTGGCTTCCGTGTGGGGAAGGCGGTCCGCGTCGTGCGGGGGGACTCGTGTGATTGGATCCCTGAACTGGGGTGGCGCCTCGAGGAGGGGAAAAGCGTCGGAGTCTGGGCTCTCTCCGAGCTCTGGGGTCTGTTTTGAAGTTAACGCCCTCCGGCGTAGGTCGTCCAGTAACTGGACCCGGTCATCGGGGTTGGCCCTGTTCCACGGCGTGCGGGAGTGCGGGTAGCGGCTAACGGGAGTTGGGGGGTGTCTCCCGTTGGCGGAGTCTAGTGTTTGGGGAAGCTTTCCCGAAGGGTTTGGGCATTGGCTGCTTGATGACCGGTCAGGGGCTGAGCTTAGCGCCCTCCGGCGGAAGAGTTCCGAAGGTGGGAAGTTACCGCCGGAACGGGGGGGACTCCGCTGTGAGCGGGACTCAGGGGACTTGGCTGAGTTTAACGCCCTCCGGCGGAAGTCGTCTGGTTGAAGAGGGTCAGTTAATTTTGGGTCGTAGTGGGGTTCGAGTTCGTGGCCGGGGCTGGGCGACCGTTGTTGCCCTCGGCCCGATCTCGGTTTCCCGAGAAGGGATTAGTACTACCTCTGGATGTCGCGCCGGTGTTAAACGGGCGGTTGGCCGGATAGCCATTGTCTGGCCTAGACTGAAACCCATTAGGTGAGTTGCGAGGGGGATGATCCCTCCAGGATTGGCGATTATCATCGCGTGAGGGTGGGGGTCGAGCGCGGTCGGTCTCCCGACCCGCGTTCTGTCGTTGGTTTCTGAAAGGATTGTTAGGGCACTCGTTGTGGAAGTGGAATTGAGCGCCCTGACAATAGCGACATGGGGTAGACGGTATGCGTGCTGCTGACGGGGGGTTACGTGTGGCTCCATGGGGAAGTGGAGGAGGCCTGTTGGGCTCCTCGGAACGTTTGGGCCGAGTTCCACCTTCGGCATTAGGACGATCAGGCTGCCGGTGGGTTTTGGAAGGAGCTGCGCGGTTCATGTCCGCCTCTACTTTACTCGCGAGGGTAACAAGCTGCTCTAGCGAGCGGAAGGGGTGGCACCTAATCCGGGAGCAGAGTTCTGGCTCCAGGAGGTCTAACACGATGGAGATCCGGGCGTATTCCGGTTGACTTCGGGCCACCCGGTTAAACAAACACATTTTTCGGGTAATAAAAACCGCAACGGCTTCGCCGGACTTCTGCCGCTCGCCATAAAGTTGGGTGGTCGCCCGCGTTAGATTTTCTGTGGCGTCGTATTTCTCGACGAGGCGTTCGCAGAATGCCTCGTACGAGTTGAGCAAATAGCGGTACGGCTCATACCAGGTTTTAGCCTGGTCGCGCAGCAGATCCACGCTCAGGGCCAGTTGGATCGCTGGATCCCTGACCCTAAGGCGTCGGAAATGATCTTCCATTCGCTGGAGGAAGTCTCCCGCGCTCTCGTGTTCGAGGCCTCGGAATTCCGGCAGGGGTAGTGGCTTGTGGTGGACCGACGGACTGGGCGTTACGCGTCCGAGAGCGGACACGAATGCGTCCGTCATCTTCGAAAACATCCGTTCCATGTGGGCCTCGAAGTCCAGAGGGGACTGGGCTTCTCGAGGCCTTGGAGCGGGAGCGGGGATGCCCTCTCGAACGAGGGTTCCATGTTAATCGACACGTACCTATTACCCGCACGCTCGATAGGTGTGGACAAAGTCCTTGAATCAGGCAGGTCCATTGGAAATGTATTTATTGCCCCGAAGAACTCGTCCGACTCTCCGGACTGGTCCACTACTAGAGCGCGGCTTCTATGCATGGGGGAATCTTATCTAGTCGTTATAGCCGAATACGCATAGAACGAAAGAAAACAACGTGAAGAAAGGAAAAATGAAAAAAAAATGAAAAGAGAAAAAAAATTTTAGGAACCACTGAAGGGCAAGTTTAATTTCTTCCGGGAATTCCGGAGATGTGATGCTGGGTTTTAGCGCTCTTTAAATAGTGGGAGCCCTGACGTTGGGCGCCATGTCGACGAGATTGCTGCGTGCGGGGGCGAAATAGGGGCGGCCAGTCCTGGGGAAGACCCCGGATTGAGCGGTAGGAGGTCACAAATTTATGTAATGGAAGTCGGGCGCCAGCGCCTACCTACCTATGCGTATCACGCAGCTACTGCCGACCTCTCAGGGTTAGGTTCTGGTGAGCTTCGGGGCAGTTAGGTCCGTGGAGGACGGAGGACCAACCCCCTATCCTTCAATCACGAAAGTCGCCCTATCCTTCAATCACGAAAGTCGGCGCGTTAAGCGCAGCCAGTGAGGATGCCTCAGGTCAGAGAAAAAGAAAAAAGTAACAACGCGACGAACACCGTAACCAGGCTTAAATCTACCTGGCTCTCAGAGAGTTAGTGTTCGTCGTTCTTCCCGCGAATAGGGCTACTGCGCCCGAGATTCTAAATTGTTAGGTATTCTGACCTGCGCAGGGGTCCTCAAAGGTGGATGGGCCGACCGACAGGGCTATAGCGGTGTACAGCGGATTGCCACCTGACGATGACTACTTTACGCTTGGAACTTGGAAACTGTCCCGGTAAGATGACAGAGTAACTAACACCAGGTAATTCGTTGGGGGTTAATCTCCGCTTAATAGTCCATGTACAGATGTACCAGCAAGCAACAACAAGTCCTATCACAACTATGGTGGCTAGTACTAAGATCCTCACATTAGAGGGTGATGCCAAAGACCTGTCTTAAAAGCCCTACCAAGCCCTGCCTCTGGCTGGGATTGAGGTGTGATAAAAGTTACTTTAATGAAAGAGACGGAGTTTTTAGATTAATTAAGAGCAATAATGTATGAGTGTAAATAAGTTTAATAATAATATTAAGGAAATAAAAGAAATAAAAAATTATGTATAATAAAATAATAAAAAAAAATATTAATAAAAAAAAGATTAAAAAAAAATTGAATGGTATATACATATACCGCTGAAGGATTGTATACCTTCGAATACGGACTATATTAATGTGATTGAAGCAATAATAATGTACAATTACGATAACTTTCTAATTAATAATGCATTCCACTGAATGGAAAAAAAAAACAAAAACGTAAAAAAAATTAAAACCTCCCCTAAAACTAAAACCTAAAAATTAAAAATAAAATTCTAAAAGTCCTAAATGTATCCGATTTGATTTCGCAATGATTTAAAACCTAAAGTACCTGCCGTGATTAATTAAAATTCTTAACACTAACTGTGCCAGGCAACACAACTATAAAATAACAAAATAAGTAGGTACAAGAAGGAGTCCCTTAATTCGTTACTAAAACGAAAGAACAAAAAAAACGTGGTGCTCCACCTGTGGTTTTAAGGAATTTAAACTAAGTACCTATCCTACTTGTAACTTATGAATTTGAAATTTAGAATCAGGGCCTAAAGGATGAATAATAATAACAATAATAAAGAACAATAGAAAAAATTAAAAAGAACCTGGCAAGTTCTATTCTTAGGAGCTAATTCACCTCTCGGTAACTGAACTTCGATTTCACCTGTTCGCCGTTCTATGGTGAAGTTCAGGATCCAGGTGAGTCGTGCCTAGGTACGGTACCAGAGCCGCTTGATGACAGTTAACATCAGTTAATACAGAGTCGCGGTTTTTGGTATCTCTAATACTGCATATATTCTACGGACGAGTGACAGGTGGTTGGTGCAATACCTGTACACTTCTATGCAACAAGCGAACGGTAAGGTAAGTAAACAATACAGACAAGAGAACGGAAGCACGAGCAACGCACTTTACCACAAAAAATACGCGGCCTCTACTTGTATGAAGTGCAGGCAAGGTTTCACGGTTTCGTGGCCTTCGTACCTGGACGCTAACACCCTTTACCTGGCGCACCTGGAAGTAGTACGACGAAGGGGGGCTATAGTAGTGCACTTGCGAGATAGCGAGTTGTACTCTCAAACCTTAAGCTCGATATGAGTCCCGAATAGCTTACACTATTAATTTGTTATATTTATAACCCTTTATTTGGGCGCTAATGACATTTGCTAAGGCTAATTACTTTAACTAATATAATTTGTGAATTCTAGATAGCTGATCAATAGCAAAAGGGGACGTAACGCTTGAAACTCGGTTAGTGGGTCACTAAATATGGGTCAAGCACCGGGTAGCTACCTTCGACAGGTAGTTGACAGGTGTCTGTGCCTGCAGCAGGTGATTATTGTCCCCGCGAAACGTTAAGTCCTTGACAACTGCTTAGTGGAGCTTATACTACACCTTTTAATTTAGGAGGTGGCAGTTGTATCTGCGATGATTGAAAAGCCAGAACGAAAAGAATTTAAATGATTTAGAATTTGTTTTAGTAATTTTGAAAGGACGCTATGCTAAAATTTAAATGGCGGACCTTCTTGTTGATTTCAAGATCCGTCGTAGAGGGAGGCGGAGCTTCCCACTGCGCAAAAGCAGACTCTAAGCTCCTCGCGTCTCCGCTAGGCGAAAGACGCGCAGGATATGCTAATGGATGCCCAATGGCTCACTGTAATTTAAATAATTTAAAGAGAAAAATTATTTTGACACAATTTAGATGATTCACGATTACGCGGTTTCGCGCGTTCCACTAGCCCTTGACCTAGGACCTACTATCTCGTACTTTACGCCACTGATTAGGCTGGTAATTAACTTTGACGCGAAGCCACTCTCGTAACAACTCCCCACGCCCTCTAAACGAACAGACACAGCACTTTACAACCCTGTAAAAATGGCGACTTCCCAAGCGTCCTTTATTTTATTTGAATTTAATTTAAAATTTTTTTTAAAAATTCGTGATTTTACGCAATTTTGGCAGCGATTAGCCTGAGGGACTAATTCATCATTCGAGGAGGCTGTAAAAGCACTTCTTGACAACCCTCGAGAGCCGGGGTCGGCTTAAGTTTATTATATTTTATTTTCAAGCAAAGGTTTATGAATCTTATTGTTGTTTAGATCGACAATAGCTCTCCCTTACGTCGCACTATTTTTTGTACACACTAACGATAAGGCAATGAAATCAATGCGAAAAGAAAAAGGTACAGACCCGTGCTCAAGGAGCTAGTTTCGCCCAGCCCACCTGTGATAGGTAATAATTGAGAGTTGATCTGCAGACAATACAGGTAGCTATAGCACAGGTGAATACAACGAAACTGTTTGCCTGAGCTTGGCTCGATGACGTCGAATATAAAAAAATGCTTACTCCTCTCCCTCGCTGTAATCCCTGAAGAATACACTACACCTGTTGCTCGCACTATGGTTTACACTCGCGGATCGACGGGGGAGAATTTAATTAACTCAGTTAGGTTGAGTAACTCGCGATTCCAGCCAGGGTTCCTAGAGTGATCTAGATGAATTTGAAAGTGTGAAAGAAAAAGACTTTATGATTGTCTGAAATTATTCTTTGAAGTCATAGATGAATATATAAAAAAATTAAACTCAGCGGAGATGCTCTCCGTGGTTTCGCTGACTGTCAAAGTGCTTTAATTAATGTTTAAAAATGATCGTTAATTTACCGAAGACTCAGATACAACTCGGCGTCGCGTCAATGACGCCGCGGAATTTCTCGCGGTTTGCGGCTAAGTTCTACTAGCTCGTGGAAATCGCTAATAAAAAAAATGTTTTTTTTTTATCGACTGGCTGAACGTGTTTGCGACACTGCAATGATTTGTTTCACTGAATTTACATGAGATTTAACATTAATAGAAAGAACAAAGAACTCGACACGGCGAACACCCTTATGCAAGGGAGTGTTTCTTACTTGGCGAAAAAATGGAGACTGACTCCCTTTTTTCCTTGTCTTTGCTTTTGTACCCTCGAAGGTTTGGGTGTTGCTTTTTGGTGGCGTAGGTTTCGAGCGGAGCATAAGGACCCTTATTGCCATAGGTCAAGTGGTCATATGCAAAATTGCATAATTGTGATTCATTTGATAATAATTCGTGAACCACCCCGCAGATTGTTCCGCGGATGGTCCCATCGTAAAGTTGAGGATTTTCTACCCCTCGTCGCCAATTTTTAGCGCTTCACCGTGAATGGCTCGGCAGCTATGAATTATTTAATATTAAAGAGTTTAGTCTCCCCGCTAGAGTGCCCTCCGCGTTGTTTTTGGAGTTACGCCCCGCGGTTGCGACCTACTAGGTTAATAGCTCGCGCCCTGTGTGCGGGACGACGAGCCTCGTCGAATGAGACCACTTGACTACCTGTGAGTCGCGAGGCTTCCCCGTGCTCATCGATTACCTGGCCTAAAAGCGCGATCCGCACCTTTGAGGGCAAAAATAAAATATTTTCCTATGCCGTAGGGATCTGAAATTTTGACGAGATATGACTGAAGGTTTCTAGACTAATTGTGTGAAATTTTATGACGATTGGTTGAATTTAAATATTTATTTAATGCAAAGACGCGTAATGGTGCGTAATTGTGTTCCTACGCGACAACCGGCGCCTAGCCAGCCCTTTCAAGCGGACCAGTTTTGCCTGCCGGGTCGAGGTGAAGCCTCTTGAACGCTGGCCGGACAGGGGCGTCTCGTGTTGCCTATAAAAAGAAAAGAAATAGTTTTTTATTTATTTATTTATTTTTTTTTTCATTTTCAAGTTTATTTGAGCACTTCTTACTTTGTAATTTCTTGAGATACGAGGCTGGAATTTTTTATGTGGTATAGTGTGAACATACAGGGTGTGCCTTATAAATTGCAGGGAGATTCGACGGTCCTGTGCAAAAGGTCCGTCGACAAGGAAATTGGGAGAATTTTATTATTTGTCAACATGATGAAAATATGCTTAAACTATTTTATTCACTGAATAATAATAATCAAAGGAATAGGCACATATTATAAGGGGGTTTCTAGACATCGATAGAATTTGCTGAAATTTTAGTATGTTACACGTAAGGCATAGTAGATTAAAAACACTGTCACACACACACACACACACATACAGGTCTGACCGTATTTGTGACAAACCATCCTCAAATGTATTTGTGGAAGCTTTGCTAATACGGTTGCCTGCCTATCAGGTTAAAATTCTTCTTTTCGTAGATATGTCTCATTTTTCGATACACTTCGTAGTTAAGAAGTTATAAGGTGCATATATTTCTGACGACGTTTGCCACTAATACTATGTACGTGTGTAAAATGTATTCCACAAATCTACTGTGTATCATGTACGCCACATATATATTTAATGAATGTGTGTATGAAAATATCAGTAAAAATACGAATTTCCAATATTACAATTATATTTAATAAAGATGTAAGTGTATCTGTTTGTCATTCACAACATTCTAGCTAATATTTAGATACATTATTTAATTAATAATCACAGATCACGTTATATATTCCTATATAAAATTTGTTACGTATTTAATAATTTGTCATTAGATCAATCCTTTAGAAAACTTTTATGTACAATAAGTAGATAGGCACACTTATTACAAGCTTTTGTTTAACTTGCTTTGTATGTATGTTAGTTTGTATGTTGTTAGCTTGTATGTTAGTATGTTTAGTTCAAATCTTGCAAGTCAATTTTGAACGACTTAACGACGGCCAATTGAATTTTGCATACACATGTAGTTCTGGTAACCATACCATAATATGGTACTAAAAAGGGTATTTTTACTTCCACATCCAGTGGAAGTATAGTAACGACAAAAAAATGTTTAAACATTTTTATTGTTCAAATGGGCTTCGAATGTCATGAAACGTCGAGATTTTAAGTTTGAGCGAAAAAAAAAAATGTCTGTCTGTCTGTCGGTTTGTCGGTCTGTAACTTTTTTTTGTGCGCACGTTGACTCTGGAACCGTTTGAGATATTGACTTGAAATTTGGTACACATATGTTCTTTAACGAGATCTAGAACTAAATTATATTTTCATCTTGTTCCGTCGAAGGATTGGGGGGTAAATTGGTAAATTTGGGGTAAATATGTAGATCAAGCAGGTAAGATAAAATTGGTATTTAGCATATACAAGAGAAGCTCAAAAAAATTTTGGCATTAGCTACACCTATTACCACCCCCACCCCATTATTAAAGGGGATGAAAAAAAATTGTGATTTAGTGAAACCTCAAAATATTTTTTTACTTTATCCACCCCCACTACCACCCTATATCACCACCCCCACCCCACTACCGATGTGGGGTATCGTTTTATGGGTTTTTGGGGTAGAATATTTCAAATATTATATTATATATTATTAAAGTTCCATTAACAATTATTTCCACACACAAAATTTTTTCGTTGTGAGTGACTTGGATAGGAAATGTGGAAGTAGCGATTCCTTGGTCAGCGGTTTTTTTCTTTTAAAGTGCATGTACTTTACGGTGGTGTTTGGAAAGAAAAAAAAATTAAACTTAAACCAATTTTTTGGATTTTAATTTTAATTATGGATATTGCACGTATAAACAATTTCAAATAACTACGTCATTTTTTTGTGAAACCAAAAAACGATAAGTGAATTATGAAAGTATATGAAATAATCAACGTTTAAAAAAAGAATTATGTTCTACTTGCATCTGAATCCGTGATACGTTAGTTTTTGTTCAAAAATGATTATATTTCTCTCTCTGCTAGTTGAAAATTATCCACAACTAAAATTTTTTAAATTACATCGCATAAAGCACCATTGAGGACATAACGCACGTTCGAAAAAAAAATTATCTCCCCACCTCTTAAATATTGTAACTAGACAACTAGCTTAATTAATGGTATACATCAGTCCATTTTCAGCATTCGAGCCTTTTTTTTTAACATTTTTGGTCTTTTTACTTCCTCGTCGAGTGTAAGTATAGTAACGACAAAAAAAATTTTTAAACTTTTATTGTTCAAATAAGCTTAGAATGCCACGGAACGTCGAGATTTTAAGTTTGAGTCAAAAAAAAATTATGTCTGTCGGTCTGTCTGTAACTTTTTTGTGCGCACGTTTACTCTGGAACCGTTTAAGATATTGACTTGCAATTTGGTACACATATGTATTTTAACGAGATCTGGAACGAGATTATATTATCATCTTGTTCCGTCCAAGGGTTGGGGGGTAAATTGGGGTGAATTGGGGTAAATAGGTAAATGAAGCAGGCAAGAGTTCATAAAATTGGTATTTAGTATATACAAGAGAAGCTAAGGTCTCAAAAAAATGTTTGGCATTAGCCACCCCCATTACCACCACCACTCCATTATTAAAGGGGATGAGAAAAGATTATGATTTAGTGTGTGTACCGTGTACAAGAACCAAAAACCTCAAAATATTTTTTTACTTCATCCACCCTCCACTACCCCCTATCACCACCACCACCCCACTACCGATGTGGGGTATCGTTTTATGGGTTCTTGGGGTAGAGGATTTCAAATATTATATTATTAAAGTTCCATAAGCAATTATTTCCACATATAAAATTTTTTCGTTGTGAGAGACTTGGATAGAAAATCTGGATGTGGAAGTAGTGATTCCCTGTGCAGCGGTTTTAAACTATAATTTGATCGTATAATTTATTCATTCACACACTGCATTTTAAATGGCGATCAGGTTTAAATTATAATTTTTATATCGGATAGTGTATTGACTCAGACGTTGAATTCTAAGAAATAGCGGAGGATCCAGTATTATTTTAAGTAAAAACGATGAATATAAAATATATAAATATTAAAACGTAATACTAAGATGTAACTAAAAATTTTGAAATAAAATTAAATGTAATTAAACGTAAAAAAAAAATATTATTTAAATGTACCTAATAAAACGTAAAAAACCACTGCCCAAGGAATCACTACTTCCACATCCAGATTTTCTATCCAAATCACTCACAACGAAAAAATTTTGTATGTGGAAATAATTGTTGATGGCACTTTAATAATATAATATTTGAAATCCTCTACCCCAAAAACCCATAAAACGATACCTCGCATCGGTAGTGGGGTGGGGGTTGTGATAGAGGGTGATAGTGGGGGTGGATAAAATAAACAAATATTTTGAGGTTTTGTTAAATTGTAAATTACAAAATTTCAGTTCATTGTATTTCAGTTAGTAATGAAAATATTTTCACAAACTCCAAAATCTATTGTTGTATTTTTATGAAAAGTCAAATGCATATGAAAAAAAAAATAAAAATAACCAGGAGTCCCTAGACCCAGGGGAGGCTAACGAATTTTCAAAAATTTTTTCGCAAACTGCTTTTTCAAAATTTTTTAGGGGTCAGAGAAGTGCTTCTCTAGATGTTATTTCCCAAATTTCGTATGGGTCCCAAGCGCCACACACGAGAAAAAAAATATTGAAATATCACCAGCCGCCACTGTTAGTTTCTATTCATATTCTAGTCACGTTTCTTTTTAAATTAAAATAAGTATTTCAAAGATGTTTCTGTCATAATTTCTTTGCCTTTTATTCTATAAAAATAGTTAAAAAAAATTATTTGAAAGACTAATTTATTAATAGTCTAAGGAGAAAAAAATTTTTCTCTACGACTTGATGGTATTCCAAAACAATTGCTACTCAATTTTCAAATTTGTTATTGTATTTTAGGCGTTGTTATAAGCATTTCTACTTGAAATTTGATATGACGTTAATTAGTTCCACTAGAAGCACATTTTTTTAAGTTATCTGGTATCGTAACAGAAAACCAGATTGTTGGTTATGAAATTGCGAAGAAAATTGGAACTGTGCCATCTTTTTCGTAAATAACAAAACAATTAAGATCGATCTTTTTTAAACAGTTGACAATAACTTAAGTGATAATATATATGATTTAATGAAACTTTCGAAAAATATGATTCTAGGGAAACAAAATACCTAATTTTCAGTCAAAATGTAAATATTTTTAAACATTTCTGTTAATACCACTAAAAAGTACAAAAACCCAAATTCTAAAAACAATTATGTTGTTCGGCGACTTAATGTACTTAAACAATTGCGATTTTTAGGCACTATTATACATTTTGAGTAAGAATATTTTAGTTTTGTTCGCAATTTCATAACGAACAATCTGTTTTCAATATATTGCGAATTTTTGTTTAAAACCAGAGATATTTTAGAAGAACTGCGAAAAACACAGTATGACACCTTTTGAAAAAATACTGTAGGTATTGTACAATCGGCAAATAAAAATTGCCCAAAGTAGATCATGTTTTTACGATTAAAGAAATTAAAGAAATAAAAAGACATGTATTTCTCGAAAAAGGCAGATAGAAAATTGCATTTACTGCAATGTATACATAAGTTTCATTGACTTTTATTACAGACTTTTTTCGGTTGGTCTTTGAATATGAATGCGGAGGAAGCAATTATGTTGCCTAATTATTTCTAGCACGACTAATAAAAATATGAAGGGGATCCAATATTTGACACCTTAAGCCAAAAATGTATAAATATTTAAAAACAGCGCCGCTACTCGACTGTGCTACCGATATTAAAATATTAAAATTATGTGTTTTAAATATGGCAGAAAATTTTAAAAGTTGTTAATTTCAACTCAACATGTGGCTGGTCATAAAGTCATTATTAGCTCTGCAAATGGTTTGGGCTTGAAAATGAAATGCAGGTCATTTTATGCCTCGACAACCTTTAATGGATCTAAATGCAAAGCAATCGGATTCACAACAAAAAACATCCTATTATAAGTGAATATGATACTATAAATATATTAAATCGTACCTCTGAAATAAAAGAACTAGGTGTCAGCTTGAAAAACAATTTTAGCTACCGAGGAGGAGGTGTTGGTCAAGTATTCGTAATATAAACATCACCACCCCCATTGGTTGTTTATTTTATTATTCACTGAAACGTAAATTGTTGACACAAAAAATCGTACTAGTAAATTCAAAACATTAACTTTTACTACAAGCTGCCATATATCACTCATATTGCTACAAAATTACCTATGGAAACAAAAAAGAAGTTTTAGGTAAATATATAGGGTGTCTCACTTAAAATTCCTGGTGCCATTTTATTGATAACTAAAAGAGATATTTGAATTCTGTTGGAAGTATTCATCAAAATATATAAATGACTTCAGTTTTTAATAAAAACGATCTCTCTACAAATTAAGATATAGATAACGTTGTGATGCAAAGCAATTTTTAAGGACTTAATGGATTTCCCATAATAATACATTCAGCCGTGCAAATAAAAAAATTACATAATTTATATTTATTTGACATAATCTTATTTTAAACTTATCGAAAAGATGTTTATTATTTATTGTATTTCTATAATATCGACGTTATTTTTATAAGTTTGGTTTAATAGTTTATTACATCTTTTGGGTGAAATACTTGAAAATAAATAATTTTTATAGATCAAAGGAAATAAGTTTAACAATAATGGGTAACCTGAGACACAGATATATACCTATATAGAACAAAAAGTATTTGTCTGCAAAAACCGCAAAAAATATGAAAATATGTATGCAATTATCTTTTTAGTTCTTACTCAATATTGCCATTAAAAATATCAAACGTATATTTCAATAAAACAGCATTCAAACTGTTTTTTAACTGTAGCCAGACTAAAAGTGAACCTTACATGAAGTTTTATAGTAAATATTTAGAGTTGACTTTTCTATTTAATGATTGATTTTAATTGCCTTCAAGTAAATATATCCCATGCACTAAGATTCTTTTACATTGTACGTGTCATTAGTTAGTGCGTTTTACTAGGCTTCTTAAATTATTGTTTCAGACAGCTTCATAGAAAACATAGTTCCAATAATGATGAAAAAAGAACCAAAAGCCTGAAAGTTTCAATTTACATTCATTTTGTAAGACTTACAAACTGCTGTAGTTATTATCGTTGCAGTGCAGCAAAACCGCAATGCAAACGAATTTATGTAAACAATTATGAATAATGGCACGTCGTATTTTTGTGTGCTTCTTCAAAAACTTAATAAAATTTTGTTCTGAAATTATAATGAAACAGTTCGTACAATATGCAGTTAATATAAAACGCCTCTAGCGATCACTCTGTATGATGGATATGGTCCAATTTCAATCAAGTATTCTGCTATTACATCAAATAAGGATCATAATGCATTTGCAGTTTTTCTATAATTTTTTTTTTTCATTTGGGCAATAATAAAAATTTAATAATATAGTTAAATTTATTTTGAGAAAAATCATAAAACATTATTTCTTATTATTTAGTCTCATATAATGTTATTTTTCAATTTGTTCACGACATATAAAATCTTGTCATTAGCAAACATTTTTGACTTAGTGAAAATTTCACTTTCCTTGAAACCAAAGTGCTACTTAAAATTTCTTTAAGAAAAATACGTACTTATATATCTGCTTTCTATTTAAAAAATAAGTCAGCCTTCAGTTAGTCAAATCTTTCTCGTTATTATTAGACACTTTACGAGTACCTAGGTAAAATTTTATTACGGTCGCTCAGTTAAATTCTGTAAAAATAGCGCGAAAATGATAATATCTACAGTTTATCCCCAATGATTCATCTGCAGGTAGTTAGAGTAGGTGTTTTTGGAGAGTTCTGGCGCCACATTCCCACATTCCACATTCCGCAATGCGCATGACCGCCGCGCGCGATGTGTGACGTATGAGTTGGTGTATTTTTAGGGAATGTAATTGTTTTACTGCCATTATTGCAATATGGCGAGCAGTCTAACCTAACCAAAAAAACATGGCGGCATATAAAAAAAAAATATGGCGGTATATAGAAAAAAACATGGTGGCATTTAGAAAAAAAAACATGGTGGTATATGGAAAAAAACATGATGGTATAAGCTAGATCTAACCTAACCTAACGTATTTAAAAAATTGATTCTCCTCTACCATATGTTACGTCTAACAGCAACACGATACTCCAGACCTGACCTAATGTATTAAAAAAAATGTTGCCCCTCTGCTGAATGATACGACTCACAGCATCATGTCACTATTCTTAGCACATAGCAGTATATAGAAAAAAAAATGGATTCTCCTCTACCATATGTTACGTCTAACAGTAACATGACACTCCAGAACCTAATGTATTTAAAAAAATTGATTCTCCTCTACCATATGTTACGTCTAACAGCAACATGACACTCCAGACTTGACCTAATGTATTTAAAAAAAAAATGATGCCCCTCTGCTGAATGATACGTCTCACAGCATCATGTCACTATTCTTTTCACACAGCAGTATATAGAAAAAATGGATTCTCCTCTACCATATGTTACGTCTAACAGTAACATGACACTCCAGAACCTAATGTATTTAAAAAAAAATTATTCTCCTCTACCATATGTTACGTCTAACAGTACAGACGTCTAACACTTCAGACCTGACATAATGTATTTAAACAAAAAAAAAATTATGCTTCTCTGCTGAATGGTGCTTTTTTGTGTCTTGTTACCATTGCAAAATATCTATTGAATATAGAAATATTTAGAATATGAGAATTATTTCATATTTTTGAATTTATTTAAGTAGCATAAGATCTGAAAATAGAGGATAAATAATTTCAAAAACGACAAAAGAGCTTATCATGTCTAGATACCCAAGGTAAAGTACTAATTAAATAATGATTAGAAAGTTACTGTGAAAATATGAGTAGCCTGCATTTCCATACTTCTTCAGCGGCGTCGAACGATATTTTTAGAACGGGTTAACATGAAAATATTTTAAATTGTAGCAATATGTGATAGATGTATTTTTGATGTGATTATGAGTTCAAAATGTGATGGGTATATTTAAAAAATAAATACAGTATTAGTTAAGTCAGTCTAGTTTTGTATAGCGAAGTGAATTGACGTTATGAACGCTCAAAATAATACAGAAAATTTAAACTTTAACATAGAAATTTTGTCAAATGAATTAAAGAATCTACATTATGCTGCGGAATATATTTCCAAGTTAGTTTGTTTTAACGTGGAAGAAATTGAACTATTGGAAGAACTTTCGGTCGCATATAACCAAGGAATAATTATTTGTCATAAATATTTTTATAATATTTTAAACCTGGAGGAGTTTTGTGAGGAGATGATAAATGCTGACTTGAAGCGATTTTTAGAAGATCATTTATTTGGACATCTACCGGATGAAATTATAGAAAAATATGAACTACAACATGTGGAGAACAACGGAAATGATGACGAATAATTTAGAATTATATAAATGTATACATTTTCACTGTATTCAAATTATTAATATGGTTTTATTTTAAATAAAAAAAAAAAAAATAACTATATATGTGTTTTTTTCTAAGTTGATGAATGATAGAACTAATCGTATTGTTTTAAAAAAAAAAAAAGGTACAGTTTTATTTGTATTTATGTAAAACTAAAATTTAAATAACATTTGATTTTATTTATAAAAAAAAATATACATAACTCTATTATCTCAAAAAAGAATTTCTCTAGTGCATTTCTAATAGGTTTGCCATAAATCACCATAACCTTTAATTATAGTCTTCCTTCTTGTAAAATTTCGCCGGGCGGGTTTATGAAGTTCATCAACAACTTGTAGTTTTACATCACTGACACTCATAGTTTTTTCTTCCCTTGAACACGCTGTTCGGGTACGTTCACCTTCACCACTGTAAGAGTTTCTGCAACTGAATGTTCTAATTTGCTTATTCTAGCTAATAAATTATTTTCAGAAACCTTAATTTCTTTAATTTGTGCGTTAAGGTCTCTCTTCACATCGCTAAACATCTCAACAATTTTTCCATGTGTAAATTCACTATACGAGTTTAATTGTTTCCCTACAAATGTAGTGTATGATTGTTTAATTGTTTTATAATGTTCAGCTGTGAATTTTTCCAATCTATCATTAATTTTCTTAACTGTTTCTTGCATATGCTCGTCTACATATAAACATGTTGCTGCATCTCTAGGATCTTTCGGTTCACCAATTTTAGTTAAGCGTTTATATTGAATATCGAAATGATTGTCATTGGTAAGCTTAAAACCTATGCCTCGCTGACCCACTACTACACTCGATGAAGGTCGTTTACTCCTACGTCCGAATTTATCGATAGTGTTGTTTATGCCAGCCATCTTGAATAACAACTGTTAGCATTTCAATAATATATATAAATATATATTTGTTAATATACTATGCATGAATGTATATATATGCATAAAATGAATTCCTCTCTGGACGTCTATCCGCCTCTCCACCTGTGTCTGTCCATCTATGCCTGTCCGTCTGTCCATCTGTGCCTGTCCGTCTGTCCATCTGTGCCTGTCCGTCTGTCCATCTGTGCCTGTCCGTCTGTCCACCTGTGCCTGTCCGCCTATCCGTCTATGCCTGTCCGCCTATCCGTCTGTCCACCTATGCCTGTCGGTCTGTCTGTCTGTGCGTGTGGGGCCGCGGTAGTACATTTAGACACACAGTTAGACATGGGCGATAGATAGGGTTCGAATTGCATCCGCCATGTTGGATCCGCCAAATTGGATACGCTATGCTGGATCCGCCATATTGGATATGGTCCGGGGACCTGACCTAACCTAATCTGCGGACCACCGCGGGCCCACACAGAGGGGTAGGTTAGGTTAGATACGTCCTCATGTGAGGACACTAAACGTGAGAACACAATTGCTCACGTGAGGACATGGTGAGGACACGATTGAGGAAATATTTTTTCATTAGTATCCTCACGTGAGAACATATTTATGTTTTATGGATAATTAAGGATAATTACACAATTTTACCCGTTCGATATGTTTCGATCTGTTCAGTATATTCCGGTATACCTCGGTCTGTTCCGGTATACCTCGGTCTGTTCCGGTGTGTCTGGAATGTAGCGCCAGAACTCTCCAAACTGCGAGACACGGTGGCTCAACCTAACCTAACCTGCCCGTCTGTGTGTGGGCCCGCGATGGCTCGCAGGTTAGGTCAGGTCCCCGGACCTGACTTAACCGCGGGCGAGCCACCGCGGGCCCACACACAGACGGGCAGGTTAGGTTAGGTTGAGCCACCGTGTCTCGCAGTTTGGAGAGTTCTGGCGCTACATTCCAGACACACCGGAACAGACCGAGGTATACCGGAACAGACCGAGGTATACCGGAATATACTGAACAGATCGAAACATATCGAACGGGTAAAATTGTGTAATTATCCTTAATTATCCATAAAACATAAATATGTTCTCACGTGAGGATACTAATGAAAAAATATTTCCTCAATCGTGTCCTCACCATGTCCTCACGTGAGCAATTGTGTTCTCACGTTTAGTGTCCTCACATGAGGACGTATCTAACCTAACCTACCCCTCTGTGTGGGCCCGCGGTGGTCCGCAGATTAGGTTAGGTCAGGTCCCCGGACCATATCCAATATGGCGGATCCAGCATAGCGTATCCAATTTGGCGGATCCAACATGGCGGATGCAATTCGAACCCTATCTATCGCCCATGTCTAACTGTGTGTCTAAATGTACTACCGCGGCCCCACACGCACAGACAGACAGACCGACAGGCATAGGTGGACAGACGGATAGGCGGACAGGCATAGACGGATAGGCGGACAGGCACAGGTGGACAGACGGACAGGCACAGATGGACAGACGGACAGGCACAGATGGACAGACGGACAGGCACAGATGGACAGACGGACAGGCATAGATGGACAGACACAGGTGGAGAGGCGGATAGACGTCCAGAGAGGAATTCATTTTATGCATATATATACATTCATGCATAGTATATTAACAAATATATATTTATATATATTATTGAAATGCTAACAGTTGTTATTCAAGATGGCTGGCATAAACAACACTATCGATAAATTCGGACGTAGGAGTAAACGACCTTCATCGAGTGTAGTAGTGGGTCAGCGAGGCATAGGTTTTAAGCTTACCAATGACAATCATTTCGATATTCAATATAAACGCTTAACTAAAATTGGTGAACCGAAAGATCCTAGAGATGCAGCAACATGTTTATATGTAGACGAGCATATGCAAGAAACAGTTAAGAAAATTAATGATAGATTGGAAAAATTCACAGCTGAACATAATAAAACAATTAAACAATCATACACTACATTTGTAGGGAAACAATTAAACTCGTATAGTGAATTTACACATGGAAAAATTGTTGAGATGTTTAGCGATGTGAAGAGAGACCTTAACGCACAAATTAAAGAAATTAAGGTTTCTGAAAATAATTTATTAGCTAGAATAAGCAAATTAGAACATTCAGTTGCAGAAACTCTTACAGTGGTGAAGGTGAACGTACCCGAACAGCGTGTTCAAGGGAAGAAAAAACTATGAGTGTCAGTGATGTAAAACTACAAGTTGTTGATGAACTTCATAAACCCGCCCGGCGAAATTTTACAAGAAGGAAGACTATAATTAAAGGTTATGGTGATTTATGGCAAACCTATTAGAAATGCACTAGAGAAATTCTTTTTTGAGATAATAGAGTTATGTATATTTTTTTTTATAAATAAAATCAAATGTTATTTAAATTTTAGTTTTACATAAATACAAATAAAACTGTACCTTTTTTTTTTTTTAAAACAATACGATTAGTTCTATCATTCATCAACTTAGAAAAAAACACATATATAGTTATTTTTTTTTTTTTTATTTAAAATAAAACCATATTAATAATTTGAATACAGTGAAAATGTATACATTTATATAATTCTAAATTATTCGTCATCATTTCCGTTGTTCTCCACATGTTGTAGTTCATATTTTTCTATAATTTCATCCGGTAGATGTCCAAATAAATGATCTTCTAAAAATCGCTTCAAGTCAGCATTTATCATCTCCTCACAAAACTCCTCCAGGTTTAAAATATTATAAAAATATTTATGACAAATAATTATTCCTTGGTTATATGCGACCGAAAGTTCTTCCAATAGTTCAATTTCTTCCACGTTAAAACAAACTAACTTGGAAATATATTCCGCAGCATAATGTAGATTCTTTAATTCATTTGACAAAATTTCTATGTTAAAGTTTAAATTTTCTGTATTATTTTGAGCGTTCATAACGTCAATTCACTTCGCTATACAAAACTAGACTGACTTAACTAATACTGTATTTATTTTTTAAATATACCCATCACATTTTGAACTCATAATCACATCAAAAATACATCTATCACATATTGCTACAATTTAAAATATTTTCATGTTAACCCGTTCTAAAAATATCGTTCGACGCCGCTGAAGAAGTATGGAAATGCAGGCTACTCATATTTTCACAGTAACTTTCTAATCATTATTTAATTAGTACTTTACCTTGGGTATCTAGACATGATAAGCTCTTTTGTCGTTTTTGAAATTATTTATCCTCTATTTTCAGATCTTATGCTACTTAAATAAATTCAAAAATATGAAATAATTCTCATATTCTAAATATTTCTATATTCAATAGATATTTTGCAATGGTAACAAGACACAAAAAAGCACCATTCAGCAGAGAAGCATAATTTTTTTTTTGTTTAAATACATTATGTCAGGTCTGAAGTGTTAGACGTCTGTACTGTTAGACGTAACATATGGTAGAGGAGAATAATTTTTTTTTAAATACATTAGGTTCTGGAGTGTCATGTTACTGTTAGACGTAACATATGGTAGAGGAGAATCCATTTTTTCTATATACTGCTGTGTGAAAAGAATAGTGACATGATGCTGTGAGACGTATCATTCAGCAGAGGGGCATCATTTTTTTTTTTAAATACATTAGGTCAAGTCTGGAGTGTCATGTTGCTGTTAGACGTAACATATGGTAGAGGAGAATCAATTTTTTTAAATACATTAGGTTCTGGAGTGTCATGTTACTGTTAGACGTAACATATGGTAGAGGAGAATCCATTTTTTTTTCTATATACTGCTATGTGCTAAGAATAGTGACATGATGCTGTGAGTCGTATCATTCAGCAGAGGGGCAACATTTTTTTTAATACATTAGGTCAGGTCTCGTATTTACAAATATATATTATATACATATTATTGAAATGCTAACAGTTATTCAAGATGGCTAACATAAACAACACCATCGATAAATTCGGACGTAGGAGTAAACGGCCTTCATCGAGTGTAGTAGTGTGTCAGCGAGGCATAGGTTTTAAGCTTACCAATGACAATCATTTCGATATTCAATATAAACGCTTAACTAAAATTGGTGAACCGAAAGATCCTAGAGATGCAGCAACATGCTTATATGTAGACGAGCATATTGATCAGCATATGCAAGAAACAGTTAATAAAATTAATGATGGATTGGAAAAATTCACAGCTGAACACAATAAAACAATTGAACAATCATACACTACATTTGTGGGGAAACAGTTAAACGCGTATATTGAATTCACACATGGAAAAATTGTTGAAATGCTTAGCGATATGAGGAGATACCTTAACGCACAAATTAATGAAATTAAGGTTTCTGAAAATAATTTATTAGCTAGAATAAGCAAATTAGAACATTCAGTTGCAGAAACTCTTACAGTGGTGAAGGTGGACGTACCCGAACAGCGTGTTCAAGGGAAGAAAAAACTATGAGTGCTAGTGATGTAAAACTACAAGTTGTTGATGAACTTCATAAACCCGCCCGGCGAAATTTTACAAGAAGGAAGACTATAATCAAAGGTTATGGCGATTTATGGCAAATCGATTTAGCTGAAATGCAACCGTACGCTCGTGAAAATAGAGGTTATCGATATATTTTCGTAGTAATCGATTGTTATTCTAAATATATGTGGACACGCCCTCTTAAAAATAAAACTGCTCGAGAAATATTAAAAGCAATGAAGGAGGTTCTCAAAGATGCCGATTATGCACCAAAACATATACAGTCAGATCAAGGAACTGAATTTTACAATAAATACTTTACTAAACTAATGGAAAAATACGGTATCAATCATTATTCTACTTATAGCACGAAGAAGGCAGCAATAGTAGAACGAGTTATACGGACATTAAAAAATTGGCTGTATAAAAAATTCTCACTCAGAGGTAAATACAAGTGGCTTGACATTTTACCTGAAATTACGAAATTATATAACAACACTAAACATCGTACAATAGGAATGAAGCCAGCAGATGTTACAAGACAAACACAAATAAGGGCATATAATCAGCCAAAGGTTGTACCTTTGAAATTTAAATTTCATGTAGGTGATGCTGTTAGAATCAGTAGATATAAAGGCATATTCGATAAAGGATATACCGCTAATTGGTCCACGGAACTCTTCAAGATTGTCAAAGTAAATACAACTAACCCACATACTTACTTACTTGAAGATATGAATAAGCAGCCAATTAAAGGTAGTTTTTATGAAATAGAATTACAAAAGGCTAAAAACCCAGATGTATATTTAGTGGAGAAAATTTTACGTCGTCGAAAAAACAAATTATATGTTAAATGGCTTGGACTCTCTAGTGAATTTAATTCATGGATCGATACTGCTGATTTTGTTTAAATTTTATAATATATTTTTTTCTGTTTCATAGTATTAAAATAAATTAATATGAGTACATCTTTTTTTTTTATTTATTTATTTATTTTTTTTCAATTTTTTCATGTAAACATGAAGATAAGGGAAGAAACAATTAAATACAAAATATATGATTAAAATATTTAATAATATATAAAAAAAAATATAATATATAAACAAATATTCAAGTTATATAAAAAATAAAAAAAAGAACAAGCGTATAAAAAATTACATTAATAAGTTATAAATAAAATATATATCTGAATCCTACAAACAGTTAATTTTAATTAAAAAAAAATAATTTACATGTATATAAACAATTACAGAGAGAAAAATTATAATAAAAAAGTATAAGGTCCTACAAACTATTAATATATAAACAAATATCCAAGTTATATAAAAAATAAAAAAAAGAACAAGCGTTTACATTAATAAGTTATAAATAAAATATATATCTGAATCTTATAAACAGTTAATTTTAAAAAAAGTATAAGTTCCTACAAACTATTATAAATGAAAACTATATTTATATATGTATACAAAAAAAAAGTTATGGAATGCGACAACTACCCCATGCTAGTGTACTGATACCATCAGGTAAAATATATCTTTTATCATCATGGGGGGATAAAGCTACTTTATTAATAGCCAAAGTATGAATTATATGTTTTATAGATTTAAACACACTTTGACGACATAAAATAATTTTTTTTTTCAGCAGACAATCTTTGTATGTCTCATGTTGAAGTCTTTTAACTACACATTTTTTCACCCCTTTGGCTTTTTTAATTACAGTGCGGGGACCTATAACGAAATCATACAACTTTGAACGTAATCCGACAAATTCAAGCATGGGAACACCAGCATTCTCATCCTTGAATACACCCAATACCGCCTTATTTACCAGTGGGATGTTGTATGGATTGTCTCGAGCGTAATTGGATGTATCGAATTTCTCAATATTTGCCTTGATATCGCTGTAGATATCCTCACACTGTATATCATAAACCAAGGAGTCAGTGTCTGAATATAAAAGTTTTGCCTTATCTCCGTATTTTTCTTTAATAAATTCATAGTGAAACGAGTACATTGTTGTTTTTGATATATCTAATACGCTAAACCCAACATAGATAGGTTTATCATATTTACATTTCGTCTTATTCATCTGAATGGCGACGAAGTTCTCATTGAAAATAGATAAGCTATGAAAGTTGGGTTTAGCGATTAGATCTTGAGCTCCTTTCTTCTGCTTCACATTCTCCCAGCGGTTGATGAGTTTAACATCAACGCGCTTTTCCACGGCCTCCATACATTTCCCAAAAATTGCATTATTTGCTAATTTGTATGAGTTTTTCTCAAAGTCGTTTTTTGCCTCTTGCCGTTTTTTGGTGTTCAAGTCAATATACCTTTTCAACCAGTCTGACTGCTTAAAGGATAGAATTCGATGAATTTTTGTGACTTGAATACCATGTTTGATCGCCTGGAAAACGTTGCGATAATGTAGAACATATTTTTGTTTATCAAATAGGTTTGGAATTAATTTTGATTGCGTGCTTACACCATTCGGTGGAACCATGTTTTGCGGACAGAAAGGCAATTCATCGTGCTTATCATGTAGCTCATTTGGATAACTAATATCTACCTCGAGAATATACCCGATTTCACTATCAAAATCACTACACTGAGTTAAAATGTCAAAGTCGGCTATCTCTTCCTCTGATAGCCACTTAAACTCAGAATGAGGCAAGTATTGAGATAAAGAAAGCCCATATAAATTATTGGCGTCTAAGTAAATTAAGAATCGTGGATCTTCATTAGCATTATACACCAAATGGCTAAATTCATTATCAGCTGTTTGTTCGGACATATACTTATTATTAGCTACTGCATGGCGATGGGAACACTGGGAAACTCCGCCTCTGATCGATTTTCTTATAAAATGCAGCATATCGACATCTGTCAGTAGTTCAAGTCTTACCTAGAACAATAACATGAAATTTATTATAAAAATATATAACGGAAATATAAAGAATATTTTACCTTTGTGTATTTCATCATGGCCTGCCACGATAACCCTGGGAGAGTCATAAAGTTACAAGTCTCCAAACCATATATGTTCATGCAGACAGCTCTGAATGCTTCAAAAACATCAGTGAGAAGAAGTACGTCCGTTTTTAGGTATAAGTCGGAATATTCCGCTAAATTTCTACATTGGAAGGTCCTCCACACCTTCTTAGCGTGTTCGTAATCCTCCTCACTGATAGAAGTTTCGGTTAGCGTGCTAAAGAATTTATCTTGCGACGGCAGCTCCACGGTCGATTCCAATTTCTCGTATGAATCTATATACTCATATGGGAAAACACCTTTTCTCATCACCAGCTTGAACTCCTCATCATTGGAAAATGTCCTTCTGGTCTCAACAAATTGCTGATTCTCCAAGTTTTTAGCCAGACTATCGAGACTACAGGCCATAAATCTAAACGAGTCCAAAAACCTTAACGTCAAATAGCGTTTCGTTCTATTGTCCGTATGGTTTTCATCATCATCATCAATGTCATCATCGTCGTCGTCGTCATCATCGGCTTTATCATCCACACGAATTTTGGCGAAAAACCCAATATACTTCTCCTTATTGTTTGGAATAACATTTATAGTTTTCGTTTGAGCTGCCGCCTCCTGAATAAACAAATGCACATCATAATTGCTCATGTTATGCAAGAATATTGGAACGAATTGGGGTGTGCGGTATCTCAGATTACACTGTCCATGAGCTGGACCACGATAGTTTCCTGAAAAAAAAAATGTATATATATATATCAGAAATACAATTGTATATCTCGTAAACATATTAATAAAAATATTTTTTTTTTACCTGTAAAATGATCATGATCTTTCACTTTCACAAGTGAGAGCATAGGTTTTCCATCTTTAAAAATATACTGAAACCTCTCCCCGCAAATAAAACAATCAGTAGCGGCGACATGTCTCTGTTTTTCTTCTGGCGTAAGAGGTTTCATGGGGTTAGGTTTACTAAAACAATCTTTATAGATGCGTCGAACATCTGCTATCAGCCATTTGATATATACAGCAGCACAATCTTGGCCCCTATATGACTTTAAAACAGACAACGAGTCGTCATAGGAGCACTTTATAAAGTAAGCAAAACTATACGCCTCATGAATGTGCGTGTTCATGGTATACTTTTCCTCTGGGTTTGGCATGCAGTTCTGAATAGGTTTCAGAACAGCCTCAAAATCGCTGTATATAACAAATGGCATTTTGAAGGAAAGATGGAATTCCTTAAACTCTAGGAAATTTTTTCCTGGCTCTGGTAATATAGTGCAGACTTTCTGGCAATCACCTCGATTCAAATGTGCGTCCAATCCTGATTTTTCTCTAAAAAACACCAAACACCCATCGCAAATATGTATGGCTCCATTGCGTTTAGTTCTTTGACTTGCAACTAGCCTAGACATATTTTTTATCCAACAATAATGACCGTGTTCACCTTCACCATCCAAGTACAGCATATTTATCTGAAATAACAGAAACATTGAATTTAGACATGAATAAATATTTCAGTTTAAGAAAATATGCATACATGAGTAGCTTTCCTTTGTTGCGTATGGTACAATGGTCCCACGACAGAGTATTTTTTTTCCACTTCCTCCAAACCGAAAACATTTAAACTAATTCTCGGGTTTTGTTTTTCAAATTTTTTGATATCCTTCACACTAACAGGAAAGGTAATGTTATGCAGATTGAGTTCATGTAAAAAATTTCTGTACTGGGCGACACGATGAGCATCACGGTCAACTGGATGCAAGGCGCTGAGCACGGTCCAGGCGAAACATTTATCATCTAAAAATAAGATAAGAGCATATTAGTTTTTTATAGATAATATAAAAAAATATGAAATAAATACCTGAATTTTGCACATTCACAATCGCTTTTCTATCGGAAATTTCCTTAGGAAGAGGCACATATGTAGACGCCCGCAGCGGATTATATTTAGCTATATTAATCTCAAGATATAGCAAACATATGAGACTCCAACCTGAATCCTTTTCCTAAAATGATGAGAAAAATATTAGTGAAATTTATGTATCATAAATATAAAAAGACATCACACATTTTCCAATGTTTAAGTTCTATATATATATAAAAAAAAATAAACTCACCTCGAATTCCTCGCTTTTTTTCTTTAATATGTCACAGAATTGCGTATAGAGTTCATCTAAATCAGTTGATATCGTTAATATTCTATATTCACTATTGAACGATTTGATCTCCTGCCGTATATCGCCTCCTTCTTCTTTGGTAGGTATTACATACCACCCAAACAGCTCAAAATAAATTTTAACACTTTTGTGTTCAGCTACAATATACTGCATAAGATTCAACACTTTATCCTTAATCACAGTGAAAAAATTTTCAACTGAAGCAGAATTAATGTCAGTTACATCCCCATGTTTCACTCTATATGACGCAATTCTGTTTTTAAATGCCGTTTGTACCAGCTCTACACCCTCTCTAATTTGTATAGTAACGCATTTTTCTCTGTGACCAACACTTCTACGATGTGCAGCCATTTTTCCTTTTAGTACACTTATATCGCATTCTTCGCAGGTTACCATATTATCAACGCTGCTGGTTGATTGCTCTGCACTACTTATCGAGGACCCCGCGGAATTTACCACCGCCACACTTGGACTCGCTCTAATAGCGTTTATATCATGCATTTTTTTCATGTGAGTGTTTATATTAGCCTTATACGCACTCTTGATGCCACACACTGCACAAGTATGCATTTTTTTCTTTTCAGAATGAATAATATTCACATGTCTTTTTAAAGCATCTGGGCGGCTAAATGATTTATCACATGCGTCACATTTGAATGCAGCCATTTTCTTCAAATAAAGAAATCAAGCTATTGTACTGTTTTTTGTCTTCACATATAGGTGATTATAATAACCGAATTACCTACGTTTTATTGCAAAATGTAAGCAATTTAAATTAAAATAATGTCTCGTCAAGTCGATATTTTAATAATTTTTTTTTTTTAACTAGGATAAATTGTATTAATTAAACTAAACATATTCTTAGCAAATAAGTAAATTATAAAAATAATAATTTTAAAATAATTATTGAGTACAGTTAAATTCTATTAATGAAGTAGTGGATAAATTCGCGTTGGTTTTTTTACTTTGACCCTCGTATGTTAACGTATACTTCTTTTCAGACGACATAATATTAGAAATAATTTCATCCGTAAAACTTTCAGCTAATCTTTTAGGTAAAAAACATTGAAAAACATCTTGATTGTCTTCCAGTGTAACTTTTATGGCGCGTCCGAATTTTAAGTAAATTATAAAAATAATAATTTTAAAATAATTATTGAGTACAGTTAAATTCTATTAATGAAGTAGTGGATAAATTCGCGTTGGTTTTTTTACTTTGACCCTTGTATGTTAACGTATACTTCTTTTCAGACGACATAATATTAGAAATAATTTCATCCGTAAAACTTTCAGCTAATCTTTTAGGTAAAAAACATTGAAAAACATCTTGATTGTCTTCCAGTGTAACTTTTATAGCGCGTCCGAATTTTGTTTTCATTGGCCACAAAACTTTAATATAATAAGCTCTATCAACAGTTAAATCTGAAATGCGTTTTTGCTCAAAAATGTTACTTGCATTATTTGAAATCGCATTAATCTTACCTATGTCGAGATTTCTAGACATTTTGCAATAAATAATTTTAAAAATAAATATATGAAAAGAAAAAACAGTACCTGCTAAACACACAATTAAAACCAAAATAACTACACAAATGAATTATTTTTAAATTCAATTTCCACTTAATTTTTAGACTTGAAACACGCACTTTTAGTAAGATCTAAAATGTAATAAACATTCTGTTAAAGTTTGCTTTTATATTCTCTACCTTAATGGGAAACATTAAATGCTCATTTCTTAATGATTAGACAACATTTTGTTAGTCGAGTCAGTAAAATTTCCAAATTTTTCAAGAGTGTAATAGTTATTTAATTATCGTCTTCCTTTTGTCTGAACCTATTAGAAATGCACTAGAGAAATTCTTTTTTGAGATAATAGAGTTATGTATATTTTTTTTATAAATAAAATCAAATGTTATTTAAATTTTAGTTTTACATAAATACAAATAAAACTGTACCTTTTTTTTTTTTAAAACAATACGATTAGTTCTATCATTCATCAACTTAGAAAAAAACACATATATAGTTATTTTTTTTTTATTTAAAATAAAACCATATTAATAATTTGAATACAGTGAAAATGTATACATTTATATAATTCTAAATTATTCGTCATCATTTCCATTGTTCTCCACATGTTGTAGTTCATATTTTTCTATAATTTCATCCGGTAGATGTCCAAATAAATGATCTTCTAAAAATCGCTTCAAGTCAGCATTTATCATCTCCTCACAAAACTCCTCCAGGTTTAAAATATTATAAAAATATTTATGACAAATAATTATTCCTTGGTTATATGCGACCGAAAGTTCTTCCAATAGTTCAATTTCTTCCACGTTAAAACAAACTAACTTGGAAATATATTCCGCAGCATAATGTAGATTCTTTAATTCATTTGACAAAATTTCTATGTTAAAGTTTAAATTTTCTGTATTATTTTGAGCGTTCATAACGTCAATTCACTTCGCTATACAAAACTAGACTGACTTAACTAATACTGTATTTATTTTTTAAATATACCCATCACATTTTGAACTCATAATCACATCAAAAATACATCTATCACATATTGCTACAATTTAAAATATTTTCATGTTAACCCGTTCTAAAAATATCGTTCGACGCCGCTGAAGAAGTATGGAAATGCAGGCTACTCATATTTTCACAGTAACTTTCTAATCATTATTTAATTAGTACTTTACCTTGGGTATCTAGACATGATAAGCTCTTTTGTCGTTTTTGAAATTATTTATCCTCTATTTTCAGATCTTATGCTACTTAAATAAATTCAAAAATATGAAATAATTCTCATATTCTAAATATTTCTATATTCAATAGATATTTTGCAATGGTAACAAGACACAAAAAAGCACCATTCAGCAGAGAAGCATAATTTTTTTTTGTTTAAATACATTATGTCAGGTCTGAAGTGTTAGACGTCTGTACTGTTAGACGTAACATATGGTAGAGGAGAATAATTTTTTTTTAAATACATTAGGTTCTGGAGTGTCATGTTACTGTTAGACGTAACATATGGTAGAGGAGAATCCATTTTTTCTATATACTGCTGTGTGAAAAGAATAGTGACATGATGCTGTGAGACGTATCATTCAGCAGAGGGGCATCATTTTTTTTTTAAATACATTAGGTCAAGTCTGGAGTGTCATGTTGCTGTTAGACGTAACATATGGTAGAGGAGAATCAATTTTTTAAATACATTAGGTTCTGGAGTGTCATGTTACTGTTAGACGTAACATATGGTAGAGGAGAATCCATTTTTTTTTTCTATATACTGCTATGTGCTAAGAATAGTGACATGATGCTGTGAGTCGTATCATTCAGCAGAGGGGCAACATTTTTTTTAATACATTAGGTCAGGTCTGGAGTATCGTGTTGCTGTTAGACGTAACATATGGTAGAGGAGAATCAATTTTTTAAATACGTTAGGTTAGGTTAGATCTAGCTTATACCATCATGTTTTTTTCCATATACCACCATGTTTTTTTTTTCTAAATGCCACCATGTTTTTTTCTATATACCGCCATATTTTTTTTTTATATGCCGCCATGTTTTTTTGGTTAGGTTAGACTGCTCGCCATATTGCAATAATGGCAGTAAAACAATTACATTCCCTAAAAATACACCAGCTCATACGTCACACATCGCGCGCGGCGGTCATGCGCATTGCGGAATGTGGAATGTGGGAATGTGGCGCCAGAACTCTCCAAAAACACCTACTAGTTAGTTTCAAAATTTAGAACACGTAATGAAAATAGATTATATGCACTTTATATATTATTTTGTGTTTGTACATTTTAGCATGTTTTATCAAGTATGCTTTCTTTTCATGTTTGATTTAATAAATACACACTTAGTTATTGTTAATTTTTTAAATTCTCTTAATATTATACAGTATGTCCACCAATTAAATTCGGAAGAAAGGAAACTTTTTATCTGCAAGTTTTTTTCACGAAAAGCAAGAAATTTATATTAATTATAAGAAAATGGATCAAATAAAAACTTTTTATTTTCATGCTCATACTAGGCTTTCAGAAACAATAAGATCATACATACATAATCCGTAAAAGTAATTATAATCTGCACCAGTAGTACAACCACACCAAATTTATCCAATATTTAATTCTATCCAATATATGCTTTACTAAAAGATAAATATGAAAGATTTTGAGAAATTGCTTAAAAGAAAAAGTGAAAACATAACAGGACCTATTAAAAATTTCACTGGAAGATTATTATACTCTTCGCAACTAGGAAAACGTTGGTGACTGAATTCTGAACGACTTTCAAAATGTCCGTCCGTCCGTCCGTCCGTCCGTCCGTCTGTCTGTCGGTATGTCCGTCCGTCACGATTCCTTTAAGCACGGTAACATAAGAGTGAAAAGTCCGATTGTATTTAATATTATTTTTCATTATATATATTTTTTGCTGTGCAAATTATGTAAATATGTAATAGTTTCCCATACATAGTTGCCCAGAAAAGTAGGATAACATACAAAAAAATGTATTGTTAATTTTTTTGTTAAAATAAAACTTAAAAATATTTAAAAAAACGATATGATTGTTTCAACGTATATTTTCACGTTTCGGCGAAGCGTTCGGTTTTTTTTTCAACTCTAATATACCGGATACCTACGAGATCAGTTACACCACCACATCTTTTATTTTTAAGGAATCACTACTTCCACATCCAAATTTCTCCCATCCAAGTCTCTTTAATCGAAAACATCTTGATACTATATTTGCACTCTAGTAAGCGAAACTAATCGCTCATAGAATTTTAATATAATGTTTGAAATCGTCGATAATATGTGAAGTCGTCAATTAAGTTAAACTGTTCGAATGAAAATGTGCGCACAAATAAAGTTACAGACAGAAGAACAGATACAAATTTTTTTTCTGTCAAATTTAAGTCTCGACGATTCATTGCATTCTAAACTTATTTCAACAAAAAAAAAAAAAAAATGTGTTTTTTACGATCACTATAATAGTAATACTTTTCGATTGACTAGTGCGGGCACTTACTAGGTATTATAAACTTAAATACGACTTTCATTTTCCCTGTGCAACCGTTGAACCGTTCGCATCATGTCTTTCTCAAAAAGAATATCCGAGCCAAAACTTTTGAACTTCATTGCACCACAGCTTGTGAAAAGTACAATGGTGTAGATTGTACTAATTGTAAACCTGCGGAAGATTTAATAGATACTAACGGAACAAATGAAACTTTGGAAGTTGACGAAACAAATTCATTTGATGAGTCTTTACTATAAATAAAATTATGGTTACAATATTTATACTTTAAATAAAATAAGTGTTATACTTGTAACTATATAAACCTATTTCAATCCTTTGAATCAGTTCTCCCACTTTTATCATTACCAAATAAGAATTGTGAAAAACAAAAATTTTCCGGAAAACTTTTTCACATTCTTAATCTAAAAATTATATTGAACCTTTAAAAATGGTATAACTATATAGGTTCCATATGTTTTTATAATAATATATATAGTTCACGGTCATTTTTTGAATTTTCATGTATTTTGTAATGTGCAAAAAATGTAGTACATTATTTATCGTGAAAAACTGCCTGCAACTCGGAAAATTAGCAAGTTACAAAAACATTCCAAGAGACAAAAAATATTTAGAAGTCCTCAATGCATAAAGTTTAAATTTTTTCAAATTTTTAAGTTACTTATTTTAGCGCTACAATTTCAAAAAAAGGGTGGTTTTTCATGTTTTTCCGGAAAAACTCGGTGAAAACACACTTTACAGGGAATCTGCAAATAAAAAAAGGCTTGTATTTCGATGATATTTCACCTACATTTTTTCAGATTTTTTTTTCAACTTTTACATTTTCCCTCCCCCACTTTTATGGATTTTGGAGTGGCCATATCTCGAAAAATATGCATTTTTAGAAAAAATTCATAAGAGTAAAAACATATTATTTTGGGTCAAAAAGGTAAACATATTGTTTTATTACATTTTTGACCTAATTCTACAAGTTACAGAACCCATGATAAAAGGGGTGTTTTCTACCCCTTCCGATCATCTCCTACTCTAATCTTTTTTCAACATTTTTATTAACTTCATTACAAACACAACAAGGTTTCATCAAAATCCATTCATTAGCACTCAAATTAGATGTTATGGAATCCAGATATATTTTATACTTTGATATGACAGAAAAAATTACATATATAGAGTGTTTTTAATTTTAATTTATTACTTATATTCCTTATATTAACGGACGGAGCTATAGTTTCCTAATATCATTTGTTAAATCCGTTAAATAGTTCAATTGAAACAATTTGTATAAAATTGCATGAAAATAAAATTATTAAAATTCAACATAAATATTTAATAGTTTAAAAAGTATATATTTTGTGCATATGAGTAATATCAAATATCAATTTAGTCAAAAAATCCTTATAATCACACATAATGCTAGAAATCCCGAAATTACATAGAGAAATAAAATGATTCTTTGTACTAAAGTAAATTTTTTTAAGTGGGACCATATTGGTAACAAGGTAGTACTACCATTAAGAAGGAAGATATTGATAAGCTAAGCTAACTTTGCATATCTGACAGGTACAACTGAAATTACCGTCCATATATAATTGAAGGGTAAGATGTAACTAAGGTGGTTTTGAAAACAGTGAAATATTTAGCTCATCAAACTGTTAGATCGGCTTATCGATATTTTCATTGTATTACTTCCTCCACGTAATGGAGGTTTTTGACGAGTGTTGAGACTTGAAGAAAATGACATTTTTGATGATGGCCATAAAAAAGTATTATTTAAATTTTTTGCAGATATTAATATAGAGATATTTACTAGAAATCGGGCAAAAACGCACTACCGCCTCTACGTTTTCCACCTCCTACGTCCCTCAGGCCGGTAATTTACTTAAAACATGTTAACCTCCATCTGTCATTTTTTTTTTTGTTAAATGCTTATCACTGAGATAATAGACATTTTAGACACATAGTACCTTATATGACGATGATGAAAATTTGAAGTAGAATCTAAAACTAAAATAATATACAGGGTGTTCCATTTAAAAAATACCACTTTATCTTGTCGCTTCGTATAAAAGCATGAACAAAATTTTATGTTAGTAAAAAATAATAGTTAATTTCATTTGGAACAACTTTTACTTTAACATTTGTTACTTTAACATTTTTTTTATTGTTTCCGAAAAATGTATACATTAATCATGAACATTTAAATATATGGCTAACAATAAGTGTCTGTTGAGCACATTATTAGTATTATATTTATTTTTAGTAAGTATCACTTTTAATTTGATCCACTCAAAAATACCCATTTGTGGCTAACTTGAATCTGTCGGAAGCAGAAACTCCTAAAAGTGCTTGCTGTAAAAAATATAACGTAGAGGGCGCTCTAGCACAGTATAATAATACACAATCCGTGCATGCCACAAATATTGTAGAAAGTACCACACGTAAAACTATGCATTTCTGGCAACTTTTCACACATTTTGCCTTTTGAGAAAATAGTCGATTAACTTATTCTCTATGATAACGATTATTGTGAACCGTGACGGATAAAAGGTCACCCGAAGGATTTATAATAGATGGTCCGCTAAAATATGATGAATCACAGAGTTCTGGTGGATAAAGACTCTGGCATACGCGTGTATGTATGCCACAGTTTTGGAGTATCCCAGAAATGAGTTTGATGCACACACAGGTCTCCATAAATATGACGGCACATACACACACACACACACACACAAAAAAAGTGGTCTGGCCTGCGGACCAGACTAGTGTAACCTTAGGTATTTGGATCCGATGGATACCAATGTATCCTTATATATTTGGACCTCCTGAAACCGAATCTGAAGTCAGAATTTTCATATTCGCTCGTTTTTCACCCCTAACCTTTAAGAACACCTCCAACGCACAAAAAAGTGGTCAGGCTTGCGGACCAGACCAGTGTATACCAGAATTGTCAGATTCGCTCGTGTTTCACCCCCAACCCCAAAAAACACCCCCAAAACAAAAGAAAACTGGTCTGACCTCGGACCAGATCAGTGTATCTTTATGTAACCGAATCCGAAGTCAGAATGTTCATATTCGCTCGTTTTTCACCTCTAACCTCTAAAAACTCAACGCTCAAAAAGTGGTCTGGTTTGTGGACCAGACCAGTGTATCCTTTTGTATTTAGATCCGCTGAAACCGAATCCGTAGTTAGAGTTGTCAGATTAGCACGTTTTCACCTCCAACCCCCCAAAAAAAACACTCCCAATGCAAAAAAAGTCCGGAGGACAGACGGGGGTGAAAACGGGCCAATCTGACAAATCTGACTTTGAATTCGGTTTCAGCGGGGTATCATAAGGGTACATTTTTGGAGTTAGGGCTGATTTCCGATTCGGTTTCAGAGGGGTCCAAATACATAAAGATGCACTGGTATGGTCCGCAGGCCAGACCACTATTTTGGGGGGTGTTTTTTTGGTGTTAGGAGTGAAAAACTAGCGAGTCTTACAATTTTGACTTGGTCCAAATATATAAGGATACACTGGTATGGTCCGCAGGCCAGACCACTTTCTTTTTTTTAAGGGGGGGTATTTCTTTGGGGTTAGGGGTGAAAAACAAGCCAATCTGACAATTCTGACCTCGTATTCGGCTTCAGCGGGTCCAAATACATAAAGATAAACTGATCTGGTTCACAGGCTAGACCACTTTTTTTGTGTAACTGCTTAATTGAATTCTATGCGACCACGACAGCAATTGCTCTGTCTTTAATAATAATTAATTTTTCTCTTTGAAGGGATTTTATTCTGACGGGATTTTACTTATTTACCTAATAATAATGGATTTTACACTTAAAGATTTCTGAAATATTTTCAAAAAAAAAAATCCCTTTCGAGCTCTCAGAACATTGAGTTTCAAATTTGTGGAGTCATGAGACTTTCAATTAACTCAATTTCCGATCTTCTAAACGAAAACCCTTAAGGGATTAATATTAGCAAAAAGTTATATTATCAATAAAATGCAAAAAGTTCAAAGAATATATTTTATTTACTAGGTTTAAAATAAGTACAATAGAATTGTGCAAATCCTATTCAAAAAATTATATAATTTGAAAGAATTGCCTCCCCAATTAAGGCAAGGTAAATTTTACCATACAAATGAGAGCGTGCACTAACAATCGATTTGATAGAAAAGGTTCATGCAACTTCCCCAGAATTTAATATAAGCATTTAGGTTTATAATTGTGGCTGACTGAAAATAATATAAAAACGTTTCACTTAAATAATTTTGGTTCGCCTGTGATTAGCTTTGAGGTTCTCATATAATAATAATAATAATAATAATAATAACATGTCTTTATTAAGGGCGAAGTTAACCTTACATTATGGTTCTCTAACACTTAACCCTGTGATTATATCATTATTATGTGATTATATCATTCACAAGAACGGAGATCAAAAGTGCGTTTGACTAATACATAAGTTGGATAACTTTCGGTCAGTCTCACGACTTACTGGTCACTATGCAGGTTCAATAAAGGGAAAGTGACAACCTCCTTGTTTTCGAACGACTTTTTGGCAAAACTGTTTTTTGACTTATTTATAACTTTATTATTTGGAAAGCTCTGCATTTGGCTTTCCTACTATCGCTTTCTATCGATTATCCAACGCATTGGTCCAAATTACGAGTCGCTGGATGAATCCAAACGTGTTTTATGTGAGAAACCGTCCTGGTCCACTTTTACTATTTTTTGTTAATAATTGCCTATAGACGCTACGCGCCTTTGTCGCATTTGTCGATTTAGCCCTTTTTGTATGTCACATAGTCAAAATTCATTCTTTTGAATGATACCCAAAATGACTGGCCTTCATGGCCTTTTATGAAGAGATTAAAAAGTTGAAAATATTGGCGAATATTTTCAGTGTTTCTTCCAAATCTTCCAAACTTGTACGTCACGTTCAAAAATTCCTTTAGTCGAAATCTTATTTTGTCTTCGACTTAGGTCGATTTTGGTAAGTTCTGTAACACAAACACGTAACAATTGGTGTTAGAAGCGGAATTATAACGGAAGATTTCTGGATTGTTCGAGAAGGTTTCTACAGAGTTCTTTTCTGGAATTAGTGGTGACACGGAAAATTCACTTACGGGGCAAGGACTCATTGTTGAACTAAAACTGTGAAAAGTGTGTTTTTGTGTGTCAAATTCTTTCAACTAGAAAGTGATAGAAACCCTGAAGAAGATTCATATGTGTTAGTTCGCGAAAATCTCTGGAACATTCTATTCGGAAACTAGCGGAGATAATTGAATTTTTTCAACTGGAAAGTGATATGGACAATAAGTAAGACTTGTTTGTGTTAGTTTAAGAAAATTTCTAAATCATTCTATTTGGAAATTACTGAAAATAGTGAAATTCTTTCAACTGGATAGTGACCTAAACTTTAAATAAGACTCTTTCGTGCTATTTCGAGATTTTTCTAGAGTTCTAGAAGTTCCATTAGAAATATCGACGAGATATCTGGATTTTTTAAAGACCATTGTGCAATAAGCTTGGTTAACCTCATCACATGTCCATAACAACAAGAACCATGGTAGCAAAAAAACAAATGCATGACCTACTTGCGGAGTTTAGGAAGATGATGGAGCAGCAACGCCAGGAAGATAAAGAAGAACAAGAAAAGTGGCGTCAAGAAGAAACAGAAGAGCAAGCAAGAAGACGTCAAGAGGAAAGACACGAATTGAAGAAAATAATGAAAGATCAGGAAATAAGACGTCAAGAAGAGAAAGAAACAAGGAAGACGCCAGGAAGAATTAATGAAAATTCTGAACAATCAAATGAAATTACAACAGAATGCAATAATTTCCGCCAAGGAAGAACTAAAGAGTGAAGTCAAAGAAGAGATAAATAAGGTCGAAGTTAAAGCAGATAAGGTTGAAGATAAAGTAGGTGAAGTCAAGGCAGAAGTCAGTCAAGTCAAAGGAAAAATGAGTAAGGTCGAAGAAGAAGTAGAGCGCCTTAAACGACAGTTGAGATAGAAAGGAAGACAGTTAGTAGCATCGTCAGGTCCTCGGTTGAAACCTCCCTCTTTTGACACCAAAGCTCATGGACAACCTATAAAAGACAATTCGAAGCAGCTGCATTTGCGAATAGCTGGAATAACGAGGAAAAGGCTATGTTATTAGTTCTAGCGCTAAAGGGCAAAGCCTCAGAATTACTTCGAACTATCCCAGTGGATTTCAAAGTTTTGGAAGCTGTATTGGACTTCAGATATGACGAACACCTGGCTCAGGTATACCGGGCCCAGCTAAAATTAGGGACGCTAAAGGCTGGGGAAAGCTTACAAGAAATCGAAGCTGCGATAGAGAGACTGGCACACGTGGCATATCCGAGTGCCAACAGAGAATTTCAGGACCAATTAGCCGTGGGGGCCTTTTTAGATGGCATAAGAAACGAAGAAGTCAGGCGAGTTCTTAGAATATCGGGGCATCAAAGTATTTAGCGAAGCTTTGCTTTGCCCTTGAAGTAGGCTGCCTATAAAAACACACCGCGGTCAGAAGTACGTGCTGTGACAGTCGAAGAAACATGCTCAGATAAAAGAAGCTGGACACTATGGGCATGCACGAAATGTTCAGTAAATTATTGGCTAAACTGGATTCTCTGGAAAAACAGGTTAAGCAACCAAGCATTGGAAAGCTAAGCCGAGTGGGGGTATTCAATGTTATAGCTGCGGAAAACTAGGCCATGTAAGACGAGATTGTCGACAGTGAACCTCCGAGATGGTACATGCCACTGGGGCGGTGCTGACTAGAAGGTGCGATGCCCCAGAGAAATATAGGTATGCCAGCTTCGAAGAATGTCTACCATTACAATGCTGTGTAAACGAAAGGAAAGAGATTCCAGATGATTGCACAAAGCAGGTTTTAAGACAAGAGCAACTAAGTGATGCAGAAATTTGGGCCTATATTTCGAGCAAAAGAAGAAGGAATCCGACCGGAATGGAAGGAGGTTTAAAACAAAGAAGTAGGATTGAAGGATTTATGGTCACAATGGGATTCACTTAGAGTCTTAGATGGGCTACTGAGGAAAGCATGGGAAAGCCCGGATGGAAAGCAAGTTACCATGCGTCTAGTGATTTCCAGGTGTCGTGTACTAAAAGTACTCCAGGAAGCGCATAATGGAATGTCCGGCGGACACTTTGATGTAAAAAAGACGCCGAGTAAAGTAAGAGAACGATTGTATTGGGTTAATAGTCGCGAGGATCTGGAGGCTTAGGGTCGCAAATATAAGAATTTTGTTGCCAATAAGGAACCACTTTCTGAAACTATGCGAATGAAAGTCGAGAACGGCCGAATAATATCACCATAGCTAGTGACCGAATGAAGGCTCATTATGATCGTAATGCCAGTTCAAGAAGATTCAACGTGCGAGATCTGGTTTGGCTGTATAACCCGCAGTGGAGGGAATGGAGATCCCCGAAGCTTCAACCGCCTTGGGAAGGAACGTACTCTATCATCACCAGAATCAATGACGTTGTCTACCGAATTCAAAGAAGTAAAAGGTCGGAGATGAAAGTCGTACACTTAGACAGACTGGCTAAGTACGTTGGAGAGCGGGACGTTCAAGCTTAAGGAGGGGGCAGTGTTACATGTTCCACCCCCAAAAACATCTATGAGAGTTCCCTCTAGGTTCCATGTGGAAGTAAGAGGGAACAATTAAGTTAGTTAGTTCGGCAACCATCTCAGAGATTGTGCGCGTGCTAATGTAGAAGAACTTACTACCATGCGTCTGAGTGACGCGACACCAATTTATATATCAAGGACATCAGTCACTTTATCCCCTCTTCTTCCACTCCCAGACGGGTTCGAGATAAGATACAGCTCGATAGAACAAGTAATAGGCCAAGGCTGCACTACCGTAGATTATTCACGACGCTCTCTCTTTAATAAACAAATTTACCCTTTCTCTTTGATGGTATTTTACTTATTTACCTAGTAATAATGGATTTTATGCCTAATGATTTCTGATTTGTTTTCATAAAAAAATTCCTATGAAGCTTTCGTAAGGCAACCGAAATATTGAGCTCTTTAATGCTTTATGTGATCCACTCCACGATGGCTTAAATGTGTGATCCTTCCTGATCCTTTTTGCCATCACCGTATACTTTTATACTACTGGGGTTACGGCCCCCTTCGGCATGTAACGCGATTGATAATTTGTTTGGCTCTCTCTGGCTCTTTTACCCTTTCGAGCCTGGGTACATTTGCTTGTTTCTCACGCTTTCTCTGAGGGTGAATATCCCAATCTCCAATTTGTGCTAATTCGTAACCTAAGACTACGAAACTGGGTGTATGTCTCGTAGCGGCATTTTTACTAGTTCTTAATATGTTTGCCATTTGGCTGACGTAACGATCCCATTTATCGTTGGATAGACCCTCCGACTGAAGAACTTATATCTAGGTACATAATGTGTATTGGTTTGTTTGTTGCTGAGATAGTCACAGTCTAAGGCACTTGAGTTGCAAACATTCCATAAGTTCCTGATTCGCCAGTCGTTCTATTCGCGGCCGTTTCGGACACGACTGGTTCAGTTCGATTATTATGATCTCATTTTTACGAATCTGCTATTAAAGTTAATAAATATTTTTTGTTTTCTCCGATTAAAAAGTGGTGAAGAAGTTATATTTACACAGTTTAATGACAATATATATAGTGCAAAATGGTGAAGTTCTGTGCCGTTTGCAGAAAGCAGAAAATAAGAAAATCGATCGTTTCATAAGTAAGTAGGTATAAACATCATAGTTGTAAAATTATGGGGTTCAGTTTACAGTTGTAATAAGGTGAATAGCAATTATATTTTAATATTCTTTCAATACATATTTCACTTGAATAAAACATCTCTACCTATTATATTTTTTAAATCCGCGGTTATGTTCCTAGAGGTTATGCAAATTTAACAAACAATTATTACATAAAATAGGTGGAATTGAAAACAAGGCTTGTCTAATATGTGGCGTGTTTATTAAATATGCCATTCAATAGTTCAGAAACATAATAAATTATAATGACCAACATTCAAATAAAATATATTAACAATTTTTTAGCCATGTAAATATGTGTAATATTTACCATCTTATTATATGGAAACTTTCAGAAGGAATAGAAAAATGTAATTTTATGAATGATGACACATTTTACATATTTGTAACAATAGATATATTTCAAAGTTTAGACTAATTAAATTTAAAATGCATCAAGCATCATCTTTCTGAGATATATTGCATGCCTACATCACGTTGTATAAAGAGCCGGTAATGCAGGAATTGCAATAATTCATTTTAATGAAAATTCAAACGGATGTGCGTGTGCATGGCTTTTTAAAGGATCATTCGGTTGAAGTTGTCTGCTTTTTATTGAATTGCGTATAATGCATTCATTCAGTTATTAAAATAATATCTGCTTGAAATGATTCTGACTGTTTTATCTCTACCTGGATAGCCGACCTCTGGTCTGTCGTGGAAGTGGAATATGATTCTCATGACTATACGTTCCCGTACGTATAATTTATCTTTAACGTTTTCTGCATTTATCTAAAATGAACCCTTAATCACTTGACGTGTGTTAATGCATTTCACCTCCGCAGAGGCGGAGCTTTAATTTCTTGTTGCCTTAGAGTATTCCATCGTTTAATTACTTCCACGTCCAGTGGAAGTATAGTAACGACAAAAAAATTTTTAAAAATTTTTATTGTCCAAATAGGCTTAAAGTGTCATGAAACGTCGAGATTTTAAGTTTGAGCGAAAATAAAATTTCTGTCTGTCTGTCGGTCTGCCTGTCTGTCGGTCTGTCTGTCGGTATGTCTGTCGGTCTGTCTGTCGGTCTGTCTGTCGGTCTGTCTGTCTGTCGGTCTGTCGGTCTGTCTGTAACTTTTTTTTGTGCGCACGTTTACTCTGGAACCGTTTATTGACTTGAAATTTGGTACACATATGTACTTTAACGAGATCTAGAACTAGATTATATTTTCATCTTGTTCCGTCGAAGGGTTGGGGGGTAAATTGGGGTAAATTTGGGGTAAATGGGTAAATCAAGCAGGTAAGAGTTCATGAAATTGGTATTTAGTATATACAAGAGAAGGTAAGGTCTCAAAAAAATTTTTGGCATTAGCCACCCCCATTACCACCCCCACCTCCTTATTAAAGGGGATGAAAAAAAATGTGATTTAGTATATGTACAGGAACCAGAAACCTCAAAATATTTTTTTTACTTCATCCATCCCCTACTACCACCCCCTACCACCACCCACTACCGATGTGGGGTATCGTTTTATGGTTTTTTGGGGTAGCGGATTTCAAATATTATATTATTAAAGTTCCATAAACAATTATTTTCACATACAAAGTTTTTTCGTTGTGAGTGACTTGGATAGAGAATCTGGATGTGGAAGTAGTGATTCCTTGGGCAGCGGTTTTTATCTTGAATATCTCTAGAATGTGTTTGTACTTCTATCACTTGTTCATGTAATCCAAATCGCTAATATGCGTTTCCGATACGAACAATTTGGTGGATACCTCCTTTCCTCTTCGTCGTCTGCTTCGACGTTCGATTCCTGCTCAGATAGTCTGCTAGAATATTTTCTTTACTAGGACAATGTTCTATCATGAAACTGTATTCTTGTAATAATAATGACCAGCCTGTAAATTTGGTTTTCTCATCTTTATGCTTGTTTAGCCATAGTAATGCTCTGTTGTCTGTTCTAATTATTATAAATGGACGGTCTGTCAAATAAATTTTATACTTTTTGATGTAGTTAACGACACATATGCATTCTAACTCGTTAATATATTTCCTCTTCGTCGGAGATAGTGTATTGCTAGCATAAATTACGATATGTTTCTGGTCATTATCCCCCAGTTGATATAGTACCCGGATAGTCCTATCAAGGAGGCATCGGTTTGTAATATGAACATCTTATTAAAATCTGATCGGTGCACTTCTATAGGTTGAGTTAATACCTCTTTTAGCAGACGGATCAAGGGCTTAGTAATTATCACAACATTGGGAATATATTCACGTACCCAATTACTTAAGCTGAGGAAACTCTGAAGTTGGCGTCTCGTCGTAGGCACAGGATAGCTGTATCTGAAGAATATGCTTTTCTAAAAGTTGGGTGGTACTGGCATTTATCTGATGCCCTAGATAAGTTATACTTTTCGTGGCTACTACACATTTTTCTGGAGATACCTTTAAATTATGCAGACGTAGGCATTCGAAGACGGCCCTCATATGGTTTAAATTGTGGTCCATATTTTCACTAGAAATGATCATATCATCAAGGTATACTTTGCAAAAGTAGTGCAGAATACCCAGTTGAAATGCCCATTGCCATCAATTTTTGGAACATACAAGGAGCTGTCTTCAGTTCGAAGGGCATCACATTAAAGCGGTAAGATGTTCCATCTAATGTGGTGAAAGTTGAAAAGTTCTTTGACGACTTTTCAATAGGGATTTGCCAGTAACCACACATGAGATCTAACACACTAAATACGTTAGAGTTTCCTAAATCCTTTATACTCTCGTATATTTTAGGTTAACATGGAGGCTTCGTCTAACAAGGCCACATTTAGATGACGATAGTCAATACAGAAGCAAGGCTTCTTGCCGGGCTTTTCTATGATAATGGGAGGCGAACTGTACTGGGCTGTACTATAACTCCGGTCTCTTCTATTTGATCGTACATGATCTTCTTTTTAGTCGGAGACAGGATAAGGTTTAATATTAAATGGTGTGTCATCTTTTACTAGATTTTGTGTTTCGTTGTCGCAGTGGTTGCTTGAGTCGATACCGCTATGAACAATTCTGCGAACTCCTTGAATAGAGGTCTTAAAGTATCGCTTTCAATAATCAGTTCCTTAGGAAGTTGGCACTGTTCTTTTTCATAATAGGCAGTCTGATTCCAGAAGACTGCTTTCCGATCTTCGGTGCCGATACAGACACATTTACATTGATAGTGAAATACGACATTGCTGTTATTTAAAAAAGGTGCTCCCAGTATTAACTCCTCATTTAAATTTCTAATGACTTGAAACTTGGCTTCGAAAGGTAGGTACATCTAGTACATTAACGTTTATCGTCGTAGTCCCGAGGGATTCTACTATACCATTGCCGCATGTCATAACAAATGTCTGTGGAACTGTGAGTTGATCAACATCGTTTAAAAATTTAGGTTTGATAAAATTCCTTGTTGAACCTGTATCCAGTAAAGCGTTTATTGCTTGACTATTTACAATAATTTTGATGCGAGGTAGGCGGAAGACGACGCTAGATTGATTGATAGATTCTAGTGATGCAGAATCGTGTTGGGCAGATTGGTGGGTAGGTTGGCTTCGTGATCATTAAATAAACAATTGAGATCAGGAGGTCGACGAAATTATTTAATTTGAGTTTATATTGTTTCTTGCTCCGGGGTTTCTTCTTAGGTCGCCTCGAGCTTGGTTGGGTCTGATAATCGGGCTTTGTGCAGATTGACCTTGACCAAGGCTTCTTGGGTTTTCCGTATTCATGTAGGGATTATTTGGACAGTCTAAATGGAAGTGCCATTGCACAGTCAGACAATACTGACAGGGTTGATACGTGACTCGGGAGTTCCCTGCGTCGCCGGTATCTCTTCTAAGAAAGTTTATATTGTTTGCAAAGTGCACTCTAAGTGCCGTGGAATTATATCTTCTTTGAGAGCCGTTGAATTGCACTCGTGGTACATTGAATGTATTGAGAGCTTGTGCTGGTGACACTGGGGGCGATTGTTTGGTTCTCCAATTACTAGAATTTTGTTTATTTTGAGGTCGAGGTCCTTTTGGATTATTCTGGACTTGAGACATTTGTTCGTCCTTTAAGTCTTTCACAACTTTATTGGTCATCGAGACCAATGTGTGTGTTGTGAAATTATACCACCTTTCAAATGAGATTTAACCTCCGGTCTAAGTTGATCGATTATTACGCTGGTCTTCATCGACTCAGGTTTAAAGGGTCTATCCTGTGAACCAGGCAAACTTTTCTTTTAATAAATATTGCCGTATCTCCATGGGCATTCTATTTATCGCCATACAGCTTAGTCATCGCTTGTGTGATTATATCACTCGAATCAAAACGACTTCTGAATTTTTCAATAAATAAGGGATAGTTGGTTTCCAGCGCTCTGTACTGATCAGGGTGTATTAAATAGGTGATGCAACGACAACCCTCACAGTGGCTTCATAAGTGCTTACTTTATACATAATGTAATAGATGGCAGGACCAATAAGTTCTCTCATTACTTATAGATAGATCATTTTACAGGTTCTCTGCATACGTGCATACAGTGTTGCATACATTTCCGGCCTCTTGTTTCGTTTAGTGAAACAAAAGTCCAGTGACATCTAACATTAAGTAGATAAATTAAAACATTGAAAGAATATATGCAACACTACATGCAGCACGTGTCGCCACAGCTAACCTCAAAAATATATATTTCTTAAGATTTACAAGTATTACGTAGCTATTATTAAAATTTCTGCCTGGTTCCTGTACTTTCAACCAAAGTTCAACTTAACGTGAATGAAGTTTTAAATAGTTTGTCACAATAAAATAAGACACTGTTTGCAGGTTAGGAATCTAACCTATAATTAGCAGTCTATTTTTATTAATCAACAATATTGAAAAATTATTTGCGTGAATTTTTAAATATTTGCTTGGAGCCAGTATGGCTCCAAGCTAGAAATGCCTATACAAACATTAAAAACCGCTGCCCAAGGAATCACTACTTCCACATCCAGATTCTCTATCCAAGTCACTCACAACGAAAAAACTTTGTATGTGGAAATAATTGTTTATGGAACTTTAATAATATAATATTTGAAATCCTCTACCCCAGAAACCCATAAAACGATACCCCACACCGGTAGTGGGGTGGGGGTGGTGATAGAGGGTTGGTAGTGGGGGTGGATGAAGTAAAAAAATATTTTGAGGTTTCTGGTTCTTGTATATACACTAAATCACATTTTTTTTTCATCCCCTTTAATAAGGGGGTGGGGGTGGTAATGGGGGTGGCTAATGCCAAAAATTTTTTTGAGACCCTAGCTTCTCTTGTATATACTAAATACCAATTTTATCGACTCTTACCTGCTTGATTTACCCATTTACCCCAAATTTACCCCCCAACCCTTCGTCGGAACAACATGAAAATATAATCTAGTTCTAGACCTCGTTAAAGTACATACGTGTACCAAATTTCAAGTCAATATCTTAAACGGTTCCAGAGTAAACGTGCGCACAAAAAAAAAGTTACAGACAGGCAGACCGACAGACAGAAAATTTTTTTTCGCTCAAATTTAAAATCTCGACGTTTCATGACATTTTAAGCCTATTTGAACAATAAAAAATTTAAAAAAAATACTTCCACTGGATGTGGAAGTAAAATGAGAATAAACGAAAAAACTTTAAAATTTGAGGTTATGTTAGTTATACGATGCACATGCCCATGTAATTGTAGGTTCTTATTGCTCGCGCCATCTACTAAAGTAAATAGAAACCATGCACTTATGAAGCCATTATTATAATAGGAAAGTGCCGTACGTCGGACCACCTATTTAATACACCGTGGTACTGATCAAACCATTTTTTGGCATTGCCTTCTAATTGTTTTGTTATTTTGAATCGTCGATCAGATTCGTGTGTGATTCGTGCTCTGACGAAAAAATCATCCATGTTCGTTATGAATGTCTCTGGATCTTCATGATCGAGACCGTGGAATTCTACATTTGGATCCTTATATCCTCCGCATACGGACTCTTTAGCCCTCTAGAGACTTTGACCATTATAGTGGTCGTTGCTCGTAATATTGGATATGAGTAGATTCTGGCAAACCTTCTCCTCCGCAAGAAATTAGCGACACTTAATGACAACATCCCACGTTGGGCGCCATATAGAAGAACTTACTACCATGCGTCTGAGTGACGCGACACAAATTTATATATTAAGGGCTCCAATCGCGTCTTTCCCCTGTTCTTTCACTCCCAGGCTTGTTCGAGATAAGATAGAACAAGAATAGTCCAAGTCTGCACTACCGTAGATTATTAACGACGCTTCTCTTTAAAAAAGTAATTTGGTCTTTCTCTTTGACGGGATTTTACTTATTTACCTAGTAATAATGGATTTTATACCTAAAGATTTCTAATTTGTTTTCATAAAAAAAATTCCTATCGAGCTTTCGTAAGGCAACCGGAATATTGAGTTTCAAACTTGTGGAGTCAGGAGACGTGAACGTCTCCAGACTCCACAAGTTTAATTCAATTCCCGGTCTTCTGAATGAAAACTCTCAAAAGATAAGACTTACAACAAGTTATATTATCGGGGATAATGTAACTAGTGTTATGATTATCATCGGTGATAGCCCCAGGTAAAACCGATGAAAATTGACCGAGTGCGAAGCACGAGTTCAATTTTCTATAGGTTTTAACGAGTGGTATCACCGATTATTAATCATAACACGTGTTATATTTGGTGAGAGAATATAACGAACGTTTTGCGTTATTTTGGTTCTCCTTGAAGCGCAAAATTCCATGAACTGGTTCCACTGATATTCTTTTTTAATTTTGGTATTTTTTGGTGTTTTTTTCTCAATTAACTTTCGAATCTCTTCCTCGCTAGCATCTCCCCATCGACGGTGATCTACTGGTTGAAACATTTTTCTGCTTAAGAGCACTATTTTCTGATTTCGACGCGTCTATTGAAACTTTCTGTCACTTTGACAGTAAACTATTTTATTCATTAAAAACAAGTGACAGTCAACATGCGGTGATAAAATTATCACCGATTTGATAGCCTACTATGCTGTTTTGTTTTTGTATTTTAACCAATGAAATTAATCAAAAATGTACCATGTGACACGTGAATTATATTCTCGGGGATGATATAACTAGTGTTTTGATTATCATCGGTGATAGCCCGAGGTAAAACCGATGAAAATTGACCGAGTGCGAAGCACGAGTTCAATTTTCTATAGGTTTTAACGAATGCTATCACCGATTATTAATCATAACACGTGTTATATTTGGTGAGAGAATATAATGAACGTTTTACGTTATTTTGATTCTCCTTGAAGCGCAAAATTCCATGAACTGGTTCCACTGAGATTATTTATTAATTTTGGTATTTTTTGGTGTTTTTTTCTCAATTAACTTTCGAATCTCTTCCTCGCTAGCATCTTCCCATCGACGGTGATCTACTGGTTGAAACATTTTTCTGCTTAAGAGCACTATTTTCTGATTTCGACGCGTCTATTGAAACTTTCTGTCACTTTGACAGTAAACTATTTTATTCATTAAAAACAAGTGACAGTCAATATGCGGTGATAAAATTATCACCGATTTGATAGCCTATTACGCTCTTTTGTTTTTGTATTTTAACCAATGAAATTAATCAAAAATGTACCATGTGACACGTGAATTATATTCTCAATAAAATGCAAAAGTTCAAAAAATACCATTTATTTACTAGGTTTAAAATAAGTATAATAAAATTGTGCAATATCCTATCCAATAAATTAATTAATTTGAAATGAAGGTAAATTTTACCATACAAATGAGAGCGTGCGCTAACAATTTGGTAGAAAAGATTCATGCAACTTCCCCAGAATTTAATGCAAGCATTTAGGATTTTATTGTGGCTGACTGAAAATAATATAAAATTATTTTATTTAGAATATTTTTGTTCGATTGTGACTAGCTTTAATGCTCATATGTGATTATATCATTCACAAAAATAGAGTTCAAAAGTGCGTTCGACTAATACATAAGTTGGATAACTTTCGGTCACTCTCACGATTTGCTGGTCCCCATGCAGGTTCAATATAGGGAAATTAACATGACTTCGCCTTCGAATGACTTTTTGGCAAAATGGTTTTTTGTCATATTTATGCACAATGCGGTTTTCCTCTTTTTTTTTTTTTTTTAACTGTTTAACGTCGGCCTATTTCCGCTACCAGGGCCTATCACCGACGCCAGGAGACGAGCTACCCCAACCTGGAAATTTTGCCGAACCTCTTCCCTTAAGAAGAGTAGGGATCTTTTACTTGCCTAACATTTAATAGACAAGGGACCGCCTGCTTTACATCTCCTCCGAAGGATGGTATATCCACTACGTAATCCTCGTCTGAAATTACGTAACTTCCGAGTATACACTGATATATAAGCCTCTAGAAGGTGGGACGAGAACGCTGTATTTCCCAAGATAGGTGGGTCACCCATCCAAGTACTAACTGCGCTCGACGTTGCTTCAACGAAATATCGACTGATATTCACATTGAAGTCGCCTCTACGCTCGCCCCATGTTTTCCTCCTTAACTTTGTCATTTGGCTTTCCTACTATCGCTTTCTACTGATTATCCAACATACTCGAACAAATTAGGAGCCACTGGAAGAATCCAAATTTGTTTTACGTGAGAAACCGGCCTTTGTTGCATTTGTCGATTTTACCCTTTTTAGTAAGTCGCATCGTTAAAACTTTATATACATTCTTTTGTAAGATACCCATAATGACTGTTCGTCTGTTCGTTTCATGGTCTTTTGTGAAGAGATTAAAAAGTTGAAAATATTTTCAAAGTCCTTCTTCAAATTACGAGCCACTGGAAGAATCCAAATTTGTTTTACATGAGAAACCGGCCTTTGTTGCATTTGTCGATTTCACCCTTTTTAGTAAGTCGCATCGTTAAAACTTTATATACATTCTTTTGAATGATACCCATAATGACTGTTCGTCTGTTCGTTTCATAGTCTTTTGTGAAGAGATTAAAAAGTTGAAAATATTTTCAAAGTCCTTCGTAAAAGTATATCGTCTCTTTTTCCTTGGCCAAAAATTATACTTTTATTTTTGGTATATTTTTCCATGACCACAATATACTTTCACTCCTATGGCCTGGACCAAAACATATTTTCACTTGGTTGTGCCTTATATCTTTTTGTGCTAGTTTTCGACTCTGATGCCTTCCAAACTTATATTTATGCTCAAAAATGCCTTTAAATGATTTTTTTTTACCTAAAGCGAATTTTCATTTTACCTTCGACTTAGGTCGATTCTGGGAGGTTCTATAACACTAACATCTACTGGAACATTGTGGAAAGATGTAGAAAGATCCAGAACTACTTACCCAAGAGTATAAAAGGAGAGTGAGTAGCCGCACGAGGACAGTTCAATTAGCAGAGAGTACAGTTGAATTAGCAGTTTAGTTCAGACAGCAAGTTGAGTTCAGATAGTAAGATCAGAAGTAAGCCAAGTGATCAAGTGACTGAATAGTTGAAGTATTATATTAGTCAAGTAATTAATTATTGTAATTAGTAGGTAAGATAATAAATTAGTGTTTAGTGTTATTCTGGTGTTATAATTTCCGGATCCATGGTACAGGGTGTTTACAAAAGGGGTATAAACACGTAACAATATTAGCTATCATTAGCTAATAGATTTAGACCATTTATTTTCTAATAACAAAATTCTACACTTAGATACCATTTTTTACTGTCTAATTCAGCCCATAGAGCATTGCCTTGATAAGACAAAATCTTTTAACTTTATTTGCATTTAGCAACTGTCATTGTTAGTCAAGCATATGAGAGAAATAAAATGCTACCATTAGATACCATTTTCTACTGTCTGATTCAGCCCATCGGGATTGTCTTGATAAAACAAAATCTTTTAACTTTCTTTGCATTTGGCAACTGTCATTGTTAGTCAAGTATATGAGAGAAATAAAACGCCTACAGTGTTTTGAAAAAGTACCATTTAAATAGAATAATGGCAAACTGTTACATATTATGTAACACGAGGAATCGTGTTTTTCATAGGACAAAGTATAACCTTTTGCACCTCAGGTTCATGATTATAGAACACATTTGCGAACTCTGTTACATGTCTCCTGATAAATGCGTTCCTTTCACGTGCCTCGTTAGATGTAATTCCTAAGTTTTCAGATACAAATTGCTGCAGAAGACTATTTCTTAGGTACCTTTGTTATGATCAAACTTACCGACTGTCCAGAAGTACCTATGGTTCATAAATTATTTAATAAAATCGCCTGTATGCCTTGACGCAGTTTCACTAGAAACATGATAAGATCTTTTTTTCGATAAGTTTCTTTCATATCCATATACAGCAACAAGTTGACAATATTCATACAATGTTTTAAATTGCTCTTTAGTTAGGGACGTCGGACTTTGGAAAACCATCAAAATATTCCTCATCGTAATATTTTATAGTAGCTGAAATTTGCATAAATTCTTCGTGAGTTCAAACCATGAAGCAGTTTCAATTCCATTCATGATCACTCCTCTGGGAATAGAGACATGATGTTGGAGATTAATATAGCCACTGTGATTCATATGCCCAATAAAATAACTGGCATCTCTAGTAAGAAATGTTTGTGGCATAAAAATCTACACAAATATTCAACTTTAATCTTATTCTACAGTTGAGGGCACAAACATTTCTCAAATCTTTGTACTATTACTTTCATAGGAATTGCAGCTACATTATTTTCTGTTTCAATTACTTACATTAGTCTATTATTAGAGGCCAAACATATTCTGAAATCTGGAGTCATTACTGCATCATTTAATGCAAATAGTGGTCTACGTAATATGGCTAGCTCATTTCCTCTACGGTTGATATTTTCTTCAAGATTTATATCATTTATTCTATGAAAAACACTATTCCTCGTGTTACATATGTAACAGTTTACCGTTGTTCTATTTAAACGGTATTTTTTCAAAATATTGTAGGCACTCTATTACTCTCATATACTTGACTAACAATGATAGTTGCCAAATGCAAATAAAGTTAAAAGCTTTTGTTTTATTAAGGCAATCCTCGATGGGCTGAATTAGACAGTATAAAATGGGACCTAATGGTAGCATTTTGTTATTTGAAAATAAAAGTGCTAAATCTATTAGTTTTAATGATAGTTAATATTAATATTATCGAAAATTCAGACATGTGTCAACGCTTTTTTAAAAAATATAAAGATATACCCGGTTAATAATATTTTCAGTCAAACCGGAAGTGATAGAAATGTTTCAATTGACGCATTTAATAGCATTTATGGACTATATAAGCCCTGAACAAATTATATTAAAATCATTTGTTACATAAGGAGAAATAGGAAGTTTATATTACACCCGGTACATCAACTAAAGCAATTGCTATCGAGATCGCGTGGAATGTAATTATTATACTCTTCGCAAAAAACGAAGAGTATATTGCATTTGATCGGCATATTTCTAAAACCGTAAATATCGCTCGTAGATAAAAAATTTTCATATCATTGTATTAGTGAATGAATTCTGAACAACTTTCAAAATGCCCGTCTGTCCGTCCGTCACGTTTCTGTCCGTCCGTCACTTAAGAAAGAAAAGTCCGATTATATTGAAATTTGGAAAGTAAGTTAGTGTTAGCTAGAGGAAGAATCCTATTGTTTTTGAAGAAAATCAATCAGTAAATAAGAAAGTTATTAATCATTTAATTTAAAAAATATATATTTTCTTTATTTTTGTCGCTTGTACTTAAATAGAAATCTTGCGAAATATTATCTCTATAACATTTTACTAATATATATTTCATAATAATATATTTAATGCGTTAAAATATGATTCTCGTAAAATATATATTACAGAAATTCATTTTCGTAGTAATCTGTGGTGGTCCAGTGGCTAAGCTTTTGACTTGCAATCCAATGCGCCTTTGAATATCAAATAAATTCGTTTTGTTGTTGTTGTTGTTGTTGCAATCCAAAGATCATGTGTTCGAATCCCACACAGGTTGGATGTTTTTTTTTTTTTAAATTTTTTTTACATATTTTTTTTCACAACAAAGTTGGTATCACAAAATTTAGGATGTCTAAAAGCTAACACTATTTGCAAGAAAACTGCGAAGAGTACCTATCCTATAGAATGTGTAACAATTATATTTATTGTTCAGTAAATTGGCAAAAAGTACCTACGCTTTTAGCTTGTTATTAATCTAATTTTCCTTTAGGTGTAACATACTAAAATTTCAGCAAATTCTATCGATGTCTAGAAACCTCCTTATATCTGTGCCTAGTCCTTTATTTCCTTGATGAAAATGAAAATAAGGTCTAGTTCAGGACACCGTAAAAATGTATACAATAAAAAAACTAAATATTTAGTGTACATCATTTATTAAAGTATAATGCTTAAAATTTTCAGTTTCGTTAGATGTAAGAACTGAGAATTTATCTATAGAATGAAATAAATACAAACTATGTTTGTAATAACAAAGCCACTCCAGCTAACGTCCATTTAGCGGACTTGTCTTTGGTTTTTAAATTAAATGTCCAAACATAAGTAGGCCCCCTGGTTCTTGTTTTATAAACGGGACATTCATACATATTCCGCAAATCTTGCTTATCTTGTGTAATTGCTTTGATGTTGATAACTGGCATAGGCGGAAATAATTCTTTTAGTCTCGAATCCATAATAATTCCGGTTTGTACATCCCACCTAGCTCCTTCCATATGCAAGCCATGCACATAAGCTCCATCTCTTGGTGAATTTCTAAAAATTTAAACTTTAATACATTTTACTGTTTATTTCGAGGTTTATGTTTATAGGATATATTGCTCATGTAGTTAGGAATGATGTTCGTGACTTTTCAGGAAAATTCAGTATTAGCATAAAACAAATGTCATGTATATATAAAGTGCGAAACAAGGCTAATTTACAATTTAATATTTTAGTTGAATGAATTTTTAAAAAGAGATATGGTTTTAAACGTTACATTTGTTAACAAAACAAAGATCAATGCAATTAATAAAATAGTATAAATTAAAGGATTTTTTTACAACAATTGAATAATTCATTTATTATATGTGATATACTGGAGTACCAAATAATACAGGAACAGTCGATAAACTTACTTTATTGCAGAACATACATAAACAACGCTACTTTTCTAACTGACATAATCATGCTTAAGCCTAGTTTACATTTATGCGCTTCAATACATTACATTATAGGTACGTTTTTGAACAAGTAATGGGGCTCATTACTCACGGCCGTGGGTAATAAGTCATTACTCAATAGGCTAGGACCAATCACATTCATATTCATTATTCAATAGTCTTGAGCCAATGACAAGAGTTCATATTCATTATTCAACAGTTTTTATTGAGCAATGACAAGAGACGATTTAAAGTTCAAAAACATTGTGTGTGCCATAACTCAATTTAATCTGCCATAATAAGTAGATCATCGATTTCGCCGAAAGTAAAAAAATATCACGTTTCGTACGCTCTTGCAGCCTCGAACTATCGATTTCGCCGGTGCGATTCACAATGTACGTCAAATGCAATTCTTCCTTTCCATAATGACATAGTATGGCCCTTCGACTTGAATATTAAAAAGACCTGAACATTGAAAGATTTCATGTTTCCCCTTCTTGCAGATTGCGAAAACGAGCACCTCAACACGGTTTTTGTCGTATACATCGAGAAGTATCACTTTTAGCAAAAAAGAAAAAATCCAACGAAAAGTTCTTAAACCGAGAAATAATTTGCTGGTTTTAAAATCTCCGTATTTTTTTGTTTTTTCGGAGATAAAGAGGTTTAGAAATGGCATCAAACGTTCTTAAGTCAAAATATCTCTTTAAAAGTTAAATATCTCATCAGAAATTATGGCACTTGTGCCAAAAATGTTTAGAAACCAAATTAAGAATTATTGATTAAGCTAATTTATTTTTTTAATTTTCTCCTGCTTAAAAAATAAGGAAGTTTGAGCGGTACAATGTGTGCCTTCGCATTTTTTCCTAAAAAATCTCGCCATTTGTCACAATTTTTTTTCGACAAATGAACCTTAAAGTGTAACTTCCTGTTGAGTAGTCGTAGAAAAAGTATAGTATTCTACTCGCGTGTAATAGCTTACTCACTCATCTTGAATAATAGCTGTCATTACACGCTTGTTAAATAATATACTATTTATACTAACATCCAAAATGTCGCTTCATAATAGCCGATAGTGCCCGGGGTACCTCCTGGACTAGTTTTTCGCATTTATCTATCAAACAGTTAGCAGGAGGACAAAATGATATACTGGGTGACATTGAGATATGGCTCATCCCCTTTTATTCGTTTGCTTCTTAACTTAGAGAAATGCTTCTTTTTTTTTAATGCACCAATTAACGACATTATTTGACATTAGATATTGTTAACAACGGTTGTCATGGCGACACTTGTTTTTCGACTACTAGGCAAATGTTAGTTTAATAAAACAAATATATATATCTAATACCTGTAATATCTGTGAAGCTATTGTAACAATAAAGTATTTTGAAAGATGTATAAATATTTTTTATGTCATCAGTTGGACAATGGACAATTTAGTCAAATTTAATATTGCACTTTTTATTACAATTGTGCGAAGTAATCATCAAATAATTATTACACTGAAAATTTGAGCTCGATCCGATATGTAGTTCTAGAAATATACTGCTTTAAAATCTAATTCTTCATAAGCTGAGGCGGTCGAATCGCTGACGTAAATGTCTCCACAATCCTACCTCGCTTACCTAATAATTTTGCCCACCGCAATCGAATGTCAGTGTTCACATTTTTGGCATTTTTCGTTTGACTTTTCTCGATCGCGATTTTGTGTTAGAAGAGTGTCTTTCGCCCATATCTTTCCGTTGCAAAAAAAGAGATAGTCGGCCTTCCCTGTTAATAACTAATCAACCATAATAGTAATTTACGTTATATGTCCGGTAGGTGACTTCCCAGTGAACACGGATACATACCTGGTATGTTTCTCTTACGTAATCTATTCAACATGTTATATCCAAGGATATTGGATGTATGGTAAATGTAAGGTACATGGACCTTAAAATTTCAGCCACAAAAAAAGTTATAGCCATGTAATGGCAACATAACTTGTAACATACTCGTATGTAGCAAATATATAACATACATGTAAAAGACATATATTGTATTTCAAAATATTTACCTTAAAATATGTTCTGATGTTACATGTGTGCTATATAACATGCAATTTCCGTGGTATATGCACAAGGGGGTAGCAAATAATATACAGGGTGTCCCCAAATGGGGGTTACCTATACCACAAGTGGACCTAAATTTTAGTTTTTCGACAGTCACTATAAAAAAATTTTGTTTCTTAAAGAAATACAACGTGTTAAGAAAATGTACTTTTTTATGCAGGGCGCTCAAAAATTTCAAAAATATGAATTTGACCCAAGAGCAAACTACCTTTAGTTTTCTCGTTTTTAAGGAAAATACAATTTGAAAAAATTGTTTAATACGTCTTTTTCCCCAATGCCTCACCTCAGTTTTCTTATTTTTCCGTAACGGATACTAAAAAATTTAGGATTATGAAAGAAAAGTATTTCAAATGGCTTTTTTTATTAAAAATGAAAAATAAAGGTAGTTTACTCTTAGGCAAAATTCATATATTTTTGGAATTTTTAAGCACCCTGCTCCTTCATAAAAAAAATAATTTTTTTTAACATAAATCGTATTTTTTTAAAAATGCGGAAATTTTTTTAAAAATGCGGAAATTTTTATAGTGACTTTTTGTCCAAAAATTAAAATTTTGGTCATTTGTTGTATAGCTAATCCCATCCGGGGACAACTTGTACTACTGTTACAATATGGCTTAAGTAAGGAAAAACTAGATGTAAAAAAAGGCCAATCTAAAATAAATAATTTTTATATTCATAAAATACATATATCATAATAATATATTAATCAAAGTCATACGTTCATTTATATAATGAGTAATCAAAAATAAACCAACTGCCAAATTAATAAAGGAACTAAATGCCAAATTGCACATTCTCTAAACTATATAGTTTGTTTATTACAAGCAAACTTTTGGTTAACAGGAAACATAGAAGATAAAATAGCTGAAGAAAAATAACATAAATAGAAAAAGTTAGCTGATTGCAAGCTATGTAATAAGGTAAAAAAAAATAAAGAAAAGCCTGACAGTATACATGAATCATTTTCATTCCGCTATAAATTACGAAGAAATAAACATTAGCATGATTACTTTAGAGACAAGAAAAGTGTATAAGTTTTTGGTAAAACAGAACAGCTTTATCTTACATTAAAAGAAGTTTTAGGGAAAAAGGTAGACATTAAAAGCTTAATGAAGTTTGTTCCAAATGATGCTCGGACTTTTACATTTAAAAACTGGATTTTGAGGGTGACGTTGAAGGCTACAGTAACACTATTGATTTTGATATAGATGTAAACGAACAATAGAAACGAAAATCGCAGGCATATTAATGAGAAGTACGACACTTTGCATTTTCTAAGTGTCTATACACCTAGGTACATACACAAAATATACTATTTTTGACAGTCGAGTTATTATTATATTATCTATATATTAAACACAGGTAATTTTTAGTTTTATTACTTATTTACTCTAGTGACTGAAAAATGCTTTTTTGAACTATATATTTAACATCCGAATAAAGTTTGGTTTAATGTATGGTTATCCAAATTTAATTGTACCATATATCAACTAAAATTGTGAACGAAAATAGTTAATGAAAAAACAAGAATTCTTCAATTATTCAAAAAGGAGCTAAAAATTTATTAGAAACAAGAAAAATTCAACAAACGTGACAATAATACTCAGATAATGACGAAAACAAATTTCCTATATAAAAAAAATTTTACTTACAGACAAACCTGTCAGCATGAATTTGCAAGCAGACTAATACTTAAAACTTAATTATCTTAAAACTAGTTTTTGGCGCCTGGTTTCCTTTTTTCATACATATCTCAATAAATTATGGTACAATAACTGCTCCAGCTTCTTGTTTTCTCTCTGTAGCCTTTGCTTTGACAGTCTGAACCACTCACTAGCGATGTTCTCAAATTCTTTTTGACAATGTGGGAACGTTTCGTTAACAGCAGCTAGAACAATAGTTTATGACAAAATTTTATAACTCTTTTGTGTATTATTTACTTAAAAGCAACTTCTAACTTTTTTAGAAATTCTTTGTCTTTACCTATAGGTACCAACAATATGTTACATCGTTGCCCAAGGACTTTGTTTCCATTTATTACTTATATAAATGTGCAGCTTTAATGACTGTGATTATACAATTTAAGCTACAATAAAGCACCTATAATTTTTCTGTGGCTTGAGCTTAGTTAAATTTCATTAAATTTCAATTTCAAGATTGGGAAATATGTCAATAAAACTCCAACAAATAAGTAGGTACCTAATAAGCGACTTAACACTGCACCGAGGTGCTAATGATTTACACTTCTACGTACTTACCTACAATAGTTTTGATCTCTGAACTTGATTCCACACAAAAACAAAGACGATATTTTTAACATGTTAAAAACGCACGCTAGAAGTCACGTTGCACCTCCTTCAGGGTCACTTGTGTTAGGTTAGAATATTACGATTAGGTTATTTTGTTAGGTATAGTATAGATATTTGAGTTAATTTCGTATCCTTTTCTAGCACGAACTATGTAATACAGAGTGCGAAAGAGATGTCCTATAATAATTTTATAACCAGATTTACCGGGAAATTTAAAACATCACAATATTAAAATGTTATCCAACTGTATGAAGATACGGGATTATTAAACTAGTTTTTGATCGGCGAGTTTTATTTTTGTTATTAGATACATAAAAAAAATAAAACGGCCGGTAACACTAATCACTATTTTAATAAATTTATAGAATATTTAAACGAATAAATCATCAAATATTATATAGGCACAATTACATTTTCATTGCCACTTAATGGCAACTGAAGACATTTTTGTTTAATATCACAAGCTTTAATTGGTAAAAGAGCTTCTTATTTTCATTGGGCATGCTATTATTATGTTGATTAAACTACACTGGTCACTGATGTTATAACCTAACTATAGCAGCTACTACACCAAAACAATATACATAATATATATACTTAACCAAACTTTTTTGGCATTCCATATGTAAGCTAGCTTGTTTCACGTTTGTAGTTTACCAAATTACATGATTAAATATGTGTAATGTAATTGTAGAAAAACTTAAAATGTCCATGATGATCACAAAATATATAAATGTTATATCTGGTGTAAACATATAAGATGGTTGATGTGTAATATGTAGCAATTATCTAAATATCACATATTTTAATGTTATTATTTAACACACAAGCAATATAACTTTAAACGTACATACTGATTACAGAAATATATAAATGTTATATAGCTGATAAATACACATAATACTTGTTATTGTAATGTAGCAGTTACGTAAAAATCACATATTTTAATGTTATTATTTAACAAGCAGGCAATATAACTTAAAATCTACATGATGATAACAGACATACATAAATATTATATGGCATGTAAATATACAAAATACTTGTTATTGTAATGCAGCAGTTATGTAAAAATCACATATTATAATGTTTGTATTTAACAAACAGGCATGTTTGTTAATAACTTAAATGTATATAGCATTTGAAGATGGTTTATATAATAGAGATATATTTGGTAATATGGTGTGTGTTACCTTGACAATCTCTCTTTGGTACGTAACAGCCATATGTGTGTTCACTGGGTTATTACAGTACGAGTTGTTTTACGGACGAGGCGTCGCAGGAGCCGAGTCCGGAATATAAACGAGTACTGTAATGAAACCTACCGGACGTGTATCATATAATATTTTATTTCATACTGTCCGGTAAATCCTTTTTAAAATGGATAAAAAGTTATAATTATTGAAATTTGAAAAATATTAGTTCGTAATCTAGCCATTGTTTTCTATAGCTCATTATGATTGTCTTTAGCTTGTCATTTTCTACTAAAAAAAAAACATATTTTTTGCATTGTTTTGTATTATGGCGATTTCGGAGGAGACTTAAAATAAATCTGTTGAGGCAACCGGAAAATTAATTCAGAAAAAATCATCATATTTAGTGTAAATCAAATAATCTGTATATTGGCTCCAATTAAAATAGAGAACTTTAGAACTAGAGAGCTTTATTTAATCAAAATAATAAAAATCTAATAAAGAGAAGCCGGATTTTTTATTGTTTGCCATTCTTCATTTACTAAAGTTGGTAGAAAATTATATTTTACAAGTAGAGGTATCTATAAATACCTAACAGTATTAATATATGTATGTACATACCTATTAATATAGCTTCAACTTAAATAAAAATTATTAATTTTAGTTAAGCAAAATATTAAAAATTTTGTAAGTAGAAGTCTAATCTGTAGTTATCTAACATTCTTCATTTACTAAAGTTGGTAGAAAAGTATGTTTTATAAGTAGTGGGCCAAAGTGCTTACTTCACAATAGTATCAATATGAATTAATATAAGTTCAAATAAAATAAAAATTACTAACTTTAGTTAAGCAAAATATTATAAATTTTGTAAGTAGAAGCCTAATCTATAGTTATGTAACATTCTTCATTTACTAAAGTTAGTAGAAAGTATATTTTATAGTAAAAAAACACCGCTATACAGCGGTAAATGATTTTCTTTCATAAAACACTTCTCGGAACGCATTTTTATAGTTGGCTATGACTCCATTCTTATGTGTTTCTTTGAATTATGACAGTTATTTTTGTTATAAATATTGGATAACCTATTAATAGATATTGTTATATCCAAAAAGGTGTACTCAGTTTGTACATTTTGTACAGAATTTCGTGATATTAATAATTTGCATCGTCATTTAATGTACTTAACTGACTTACTTCGTAATTGTACTTTAGAAGCGGATGATAAAATGTTGTTCCGGAAAATTCATGAGGCTCTTTTACAGCTTTCTGTCAAACAAAAGGAAAAATCGAATTATCTCAAGGTATATCTATTATATGAAACATAAACATTTGATCGTCGACAATTTTCATTCCACATATTCACCATTAAAGAGAGAAGTTCTGAAATAATTTGAAAAGCATTTGAGAATAGTGTTAATAAATAATTGTTGTAGTGAGTTTAAAAATAAACATTTCATGTATTAAATAATTGCTAAAACTGTGTATTTAAATATTTTATTTCTTTTATTTTTAGGTGAAAAAGTCAAAAGTCAAAGTTGCTTACTAATAACAATAACATGATAGTGTTGCTAGGTAACTCATTACAGTATCAGATACCGTATGTTCGCAAGTAACACATTACGGTATCAGATACTGTAATGTTCGATTTACCGGCCGCAAATGAGTCCGAAAAATAGTCATTTACCGGACAGTATGAAATAAATAATACAACAACAAAAGATAACCTAACAGACGTAGAATTTAATTTTACTTCAAAAACCCGTTACAACAGTCGAGCTATCTTTTATTTTTTGCTCTACGACAAAAAAATAAGGAAAAGTGTTTTTTTCTCATCTCTTGCGAATGTCTAGATAAACGTTGATTCTAGAAAGAAACTGGTGGGGATCGATTAGAAAGATTATAAAATGATTATGAATTTGTTTCCTTGAAAAATTTCTGTAGGATTAATGGTTTCGCTGCTATATATATTTAAAGACAAAATTTCGATTTCGCCTGAAAACAATTTTCCAATTAAATGCCATCGGGTCAAGATATGGCTAGGCAACCTAGTCGCGATCTATTAACCTACATGTTATCTTTTATATAAACTATTTCTTATCTGAATAACAGATGAGGGTATTAATTTCTTATGCCGGATCTTAGACTACTAGGCAAGCGGGTCAGCTACGTCTACGTCTCCCGATGCGATAGAGACATTGATATCACACTGCTATAACATGAAAGCGCCATGAGTTGATATGTTCTTGATTAACTTTGAAGCCTATAGAGACCCTAGAAAATTCTTTTTTTTTTGCATTTCGCTCTAGAATTAATAGATCTTTCAGAAAATGTAATAAATGAGCCCATTCCATAGTTAATGTAATAAGCAAAATCGAACTTAATGTTGTTCCGATGTATTGTTGGGTATTATATTTTTACAGACAGCCTTTTGTGAAATAGACAAAGACTTTAAGACCCGGTAATTTCACCTCCCGTTAAATTTATTCTCCAGATGATTTCCTTGGATACAATCGTGTCAATAATTGTTTCCATGGAATTTATCTATAGAGTAGAATTAACAGCAGATGAAAGTACCGGGCCTAAACTTTTAATAATGCCATATTTTACAGTTAATGGTGCTAGTAAAAAGAACGAATCGCCATCAATATTTTGAGTTTTATTCATTCCCTAAATAATAAATGGGTTCACGCTTATCACAAGCAAGATAAAATTAATGTGAGAAATCGTCAGTTTTTAGAATTAATCTGCTAACTTTATAACAAGTAAATACATTATTTTACCTCGTATTTGCTTCAAGTGTTTCGAAAATAAATGTTTTTTTTATTAATCTGAAACGCAGATTACAGAATGAAACTCCGGGAAATAGGTTAAGAAATTTGCATTATGATGCAGTTCCAACTTTATTACTTCCTAAAAGAAGTATTACAAAGTTAAAACCGCCTCTGTGAAATTTCAAATAAATTTCCGGAAGAAATTTTATTGTGTTTGGTTAGAACTACATACATATATTAGACATAGATTAGACACAGATTGAGATATTTCAATAGAAAAATGAGTTTTGAAAAGGGGCGAGCGTAGATCTTCACTATGTATGTATCTCGATTCTCCAGTAAATCAACGTACAGCGCGGTTAGTACTTGGATGGGTGAAATCTATCTTGGGAAACACAGCGATCTCGTCCCACCTTCTAGCGGCTTGTATATCATTGCATACGCGGAAGCTATGTAATTTCAAGACGAGGATTGCGTAGTGGATATACCATTCTTGGGAGGGGATGTAAAGCAGGCGGTTCCTTGTCTATTAAATGTTAGGCAAGTAAAAGATCCCTACTTTTCTTACGAGAAGAGGTTCGGCAAAATTTCCAGATTGTGAGTACTTAGCTCGTCTCCTGGCGTCGGTGATAGATCCTGGTAGCGGAAATAGGCTGACGTTAAATAAATGGATAAAAAAAAATTGAAAATTGCAGGAGAAAAAAAATAAAGAAAAATTGTCAAAAGTTACTGAAATAGTTATTTTTATACCAAGACTACGAAATTCCTTTTTGCATACCGAGAGAAAAATTATCGCCGAGGCCGCTTGCGGCCAAGGCAAGATAATTTCGAGAATCCTAAAAAGTTTCGCGGCCATGGTACAAACACTATTTTCTTGTACAACCTTAAATCATAGTTAGATGGTGAAAATGATACCACCGTTTATGCTACATTTAGCGGTGGCCTTAATGTCACAACGTTTCTGTGGAAATGGTATATTCTGTATGTATACATTTTGACAGTTCTTGAAAAATCATAAAAATGTCAGAGCGATAATGATATTTCAATTTCTTGCACTCTTCCAGAGCTAGAAAGTATCGTAAATTCGGCGCTTTCTGATTTAATACCTGAAAAATCTAAGCGGCAATACGAAAAATGTTACAGCGACTTTAAATATTGGTATGAGAAACAAGATATTAAGACGGTGAATGAAAACATTTTATTGGATGGAGAAATCAAAAGTTATAAAAGTGATTTTTAGTTTGGCGGTTATTAGTAATGGTAGCGGCCGCGAAATTGAACTTCGTGGACTGTTTTGAGAATGTGAAATACTCACCTCGCGTACGGCTGCACCAAAAAAACCGCTGCCTAAGGAATCACTACTTCCACATCCAGACTTCCTATCCAAGTCTCTTACAACGAGAATACTATATTTGTACTCCACTATGTGGAAATAATTAATTGTTTAGGGAACTTTAATAATAGAAATCGTGTACCCCAAAAACCCATAAAATTATATGCCACATCGGTAGTGGTGGTGGGGGTGAATGAAGTGAAAAAAAATCTTGATGACTTTGGTTCTTGTACACACACTAAATCACAATATTTTTTCACCACCTTTAATAATGGGGTGGGGGTGCTAATGCCAAAATTTTTTTTGAGACCTTAGCTCCTCTTATATTTATTAAATACCAATTTCATGGACTCTTACTTGCTAGATTTACCTATTTTACCCAATTTATCTCAATTTGCCCTTCAACTCTGCAGCGGAATAAGATCAAAATGTAATCTAGTTCCAGATCTCATTAAAATACATACGTGTGCCGTATTTTAAGTCAATATCTTAAACGGTTCCACAGTAATCGCAACACCAAGAAGATACAAGACAGATCGACGAGCCAGACAAATTTATTTTGCTCCAACTTAAACAATGAAAATTTTCAAATTTTTTTTGCGTTAATATACTTCAGCTGGATGTGGAAGAAATACGCAGAAAATGACATGACAAATATAAAAAATCATTGTGTGCCGTAAACTATACAATAGAAGTAAAGCCTCTACTTCAAGCATTTTCACCGAGGAAACCTACTACGCATCTATACTACTCACTATACATCCAATTTACCCAAGAAAAGCCGCTGCGCATTTGTACTTCTTGAAGTGACCCACTGCGCATCCATTTAACTTGAGGAAACCCATTGCGCATCCATACCACTTGAGGTAACTTACTGCGCATCCATACTACTCGTGGTAACCTACTGCGCACCCATTGTGCTCGAGGAAAGCCACTGCGCATCCACACTACTTAAAGTAACCCATTGCGCACCCATTTGACACGAGGAAACCCACTGCGCATCCATACTACTTGAAGTAACCTACTGCGCAGCTTTAGTACTCGAGAAAAGTCATTGCGCATCCATAATACTCAGGAAAACCTACTGCGCATCAATACTACTTGAGGTAATTATTTCGTCCATAGAGATGATATTGGATAAGTCACAAAATTTATATAACAAACATAATACACAATTGACTAACAAACATTTAGATATGCAGGGTGATTCTTTTAAGGCGGTCATTAGAATATTTCCCACTTGAAGATGAGATAGAGATTTGAGATTTGGTACCCTACCATAGTCGACCATTGCGGGTCCGAAAATAATAATTTCAAGGTGGCAGCACTTCCGGAAATACCGGAAGTCGATACCAACTTGCTTATTTTAAATGGAACACCCTATATATTTTCGACTTTTCGAAATGATCATAAAATTCTGAGCCAAAACATGTAGCACACCTTTCACCTTAACCGAGCAGTTTCGGAGATATTTGACATTTTATAAAAAATTTGACAGGTGCAACGGTTTGTAAGAACCGTTATAACTTTCTTCGTGTAGGAGATCCTTATTTGCTCTTTGGTACGTAGAAAGAACACAAAATGAGCTACTCTTTACAATAAAAATAGATTCTAAAATAATATACCAAGTGTTTTATTTTTCACGTTACATTTTGTCAAATTCAAACCTCAAAAACTTTTTTATTTCAAATGGAACACCCTACATTTTTTTACATCAAATTATGTTAAATTAAATTCCCTTTTTTCTAGTATAAGCATTGTAGGGGTTAAAGTTACAACTTTTCGGAATATTGGCGATTTTCTTAAATGTCCAAAAATGTTTAATAAAAATTGCCATCAACTTACCCATGATTAGAAACAATTATTAATGTCAGTCATTATTTTATGTTAAAAAACACCAAAACGTTAAATTACACCCACGAAGACTTTTAGATTTGTTTATTATTTATGGAGAATGTGTATTCAGCCACCTTAATAAATGCATCTGCCAGGGTGGGGGATGATTTATTTTGCCAATAAGGATTTGTCAAATCTTGAGTGGTTAACTGGGCAAGTTTGGGAAGAAGACTACTCTCCGAAAAGTTATTATATTTCAACAGGAATTTTTGAGCCAGAAATTGGCGTCTAAGATGTAATGGTGGTTCATTACGTTCAGCCAGTAGAGCGGAAGTAGGCGTAGATTTCATGGCACCAAGGACTAATCTCAGTGCCTTATACTGAAATCTGTCTAATTTAATTAACTGTGATTTTACAGCAGAGCCATAAAAAACACAACCGTAATCTAGACTGGATCTAGTATATGCCCTGTAAAATATAAGGTTTATTTTAGGGTCAGAGCCCCATGAGTACCTGTTGATAGCTTTTAATATGTTTAAACTTTTTTCACATTTAATTAAACATTTAGATATGTGTTGATCCCAAGTCAGTTTAGTATCAACGGTTATTCCTAAATAAGTATATTGATTGCAAACTGGGATATTAAACCGTGCAAGACATAAATTAGGATCATTTGGTAAGCGACGTCTAGTGAAAAAAACCACCGCTGACTTTTCAGGTGATATTTCAAAACATTGTTGAAAGAAATAATCGTTACAGCAATGCATAACATATTTAAGATCTCTAACACACTGGAAATAACTTTTGTTAATTATGTATATACAGAAATCATCTGCATATTGTAAAACGTTTCCCTAAATGCCCATTTTATGCAAATCCATAGTATATATATTAAACATAAGAGGACTGAGTACAGATCCTTGTGGAAAACCCCCATTAACTTCTCTGGGACCAATAAGTTCATTGTTGCTACGAATAAATACTTGTCTTCTTAGAAATAAATCGATAATATTAGCAGAAAATGTTGATGGTATTTTAAGCTGAATGAGTTTATTATAAAGTATATCCGGGAGGACACTTTCATAAGCACTAGCTACATCTAGAAATAATGCTGATAAGTATTTATTACTTGAAAATGTTAACTGGATATCGGAAACCAAGTTAGCAACACAGTCGATGGTGCCTTTACCTCTACGAAATCCAAATTGGGAATTAGGTAACAAATTGTTTTTCTCTAACCACCATTCCATCCTAACTTTGATAATTCTTTCCAACGTTTTTAAGAGGCATGACATCAGTGAAATAGGACGCACAGAATTTACATCATTAGATTTAGAGATGGGGATTATTAGGCATTGTTTTAGAACGTCACAGTTTTCCCCTTTAAGTAAGATGTTATTAAATATCAAACATAGGAATCTTTTAGCTATACTAGGTAGCTTTTGAATCATAAGATAATTTATCCCATCAAGGCCAGGTGATGAACTGCGCGAACTTATGCTGGATTCAAGCTCTTCCAAACTGATCGGAGTTAATAAAAAATGATCGGAATTATCATCCATATGTAGGACTGCTTGTGGAGTCACAAAGCTAGGAGCTAGTTTGTTTAAAAGGCGTTCAATAGTGTCTCTACTGTATTGATGAATTTTGTTTTGTTTCTTCCCTTCGACTTTATTAACTCTTCTCCATATTTCAGAAGGGTGAGTTTGTCCATTTAAATTTTCACAAAATGTTTGCCAACCGTCTCTTGCCTTAATTTTAAAAGTACGCTTACATATTGCGTCGAGCCTTTTATACTCAATGTAATTAGAAGTTGTCATGCTATGTTTGTATGTAAATAAAGCCTGATTGCGAGCCTTAGCTACAGACGAACATTCTTCATCCCACCAAGGGGGAGATTTTGATTTTTTAGAAATGAAAGGCTTTTTTCTCTTACATGCTACATTAGCTGCGCGGCTGATCGCGTCAGTAAGGAATGTAATCATGTCATTGCTAGAGCTAAATTCTGGCAACACTGATAAACTATTTTCTATTTCGGTTTGATATAAAGACCAGTTTGCATTGTACATAGACCACTTGGCAACGGGGATTACTGAGATTTCCTCAATACCGTACTCCTGAAGGATAATTCTGATCGGGAAGTGATCAGTGCCGTATGTATCTAGTATCACGTCCCACTCAAAACAAGACATTAAATCAGAAGAAAGAATAGTAATATCAACGGCTGAGGAAGAGATACCAGGGGATGATATTCTAGTGACAGAACCATTATCACCGATAATATAATTGTTAAAATGATCCAAAGCTTCTAAAAGTGTAACACCCTCTGGATTATTAATAGACGATCCCCACACTCCATGATTGGCATTGAAGTCACCACCTAGGATGAAAGAATGTGGTATTTGATCAAAGATATTCAAGTAATCCGAAATATTTGATTTTACGCTAGGAGGTCTATATAGATTACCGACAATTTTTTTCCTTTAACGGAGATTGTTTACTCCACAGATTTCAATTTTTTTATTAAAATTGTATGTGAAATTAATTGGTTCATAAGTAATTTTATTGGAAATAAAGATGGCTACGCCACCTTTTCCATCAGATCTGTCCTTTCTTAATATGTTAAAACCATTTAAACGTATATCATAATTTGGTTTATACCAAGTTTCAGAAATTAATGCTATGTCAAAATTTTCTTCCTTAAGAAGTTGTGAAATTGAGTTTTTATTAGAAAATGCCGATCTGGCATTCCACTGAATAATTTAAGTGTTCCAGCCATTTCTACATGAAAAAAGTTTATTCACAATACTATTTAAGACATCCTCAAAATTAAAACAATCTACAACTTGAGAGGCGCTTGTAGAAGTGGTTGGATTTTGTAGGTCGTTAACCATAAATTTAACTAGTTCTTTTAGCTCCAAGGCAAGTTTACTTTTTATTGCATCCAGATCAACAGGGGTGTCCTTGTTACCGGAATTGATTACAGGTCCTGCACAAAATGAATTTTTATATTCTCTAGCAATAGGGGGAAAATGTGGTGTTGTGTCTTGGCTTGTTTTCCTTTTTTTGTTAGGCTTTGCTACATGATTTTCTTGACCAGTAGCTAAGCTAGTATGTTTAACACCGTTTTGGGGAGTCTCCCTGGGACCAGGTGAATTTAGTGGAGGAAATTCAGCATTGGAGTCTATCAACGGGACGTACCTATTTCTTTGGACAATACTAGTATAAGCCGGATTATCTATGAGGTTCTGTGCTTCTTTAAAGGAAACATTGAGGCGGGCCATAGCTTCTTTCGTTCGTTTTTGTTTTTTGTACTCCGGACAATCTTTATGAGTAGAATTATGACTATCTTCTTGACAAAAAACACAAAAGTTACTACAGTCCAAGCAATCATTTTCATCAGTCGAACTGCATTTTCTACATCTTTTTTTACTTTTACACTGCCGAGCAGAATGGCCATATCTAAGACATTGATAACATTGCAAGACAGGTTGAATGTAAACATTTACCTCACACCTAACTTTATTAATATAAATAAATTGTGGTAGATGAATTCCAGAAAAGGTGACAACTATCATCTGCCTAGCTACACGTTCTTGAGTACCATCATTATTGACAGTTTTATAGATACGTTGCACTTTTTTAATAGGAACATTCGATTTAATAATGTTTAGTAAGGTTTCCTCACTATATGAAATGTCTACAAAACGTACCATACCTTTTTTTTTTCTGTTAAATAATTGGGAATGTAAGCTACCAAGTCATTGTTTTTAAAGAATGGCTCCCCTACTAATTTATTAGCCATATCAGCTGAGTTAACTTCGATTTTAATTCTATTCCTACCCACATTACTAATTTCTAGAATATGTTTATCATACATAGGGTAATTAATTTTTCACCTAACTTCATTGGGTGCAGCCTGCCTATATTTAATGTATTGTGTTCCACAAAAATGAAATACGGCCCTGAATCAGTATTTTTAAATCGATTGGCAAGATCTATAAAACGGGTCTGCTGTTTTTCAACTGGATTGCTTTTTTCCGATATATTGTTTTTATCACTTATGTTTTTATTAACCAGAGATAATGGATCATGATATACAACTTGAGATGTAGAATTATTATTAGAGTCGGTATCAGGGTTTATGACGTGTGTACGGTTCGAGCTACGCCTTGCTTTAAGATTTGTTCTCACTCATACACATATCAAGCGGTAATTGTAAAGCTACCTACGACTTTCCACTCTATAAAACATTTACAATTATACGTTCGTCTCTGTCATTCTTGCATGTGGTTCAAATCGATACTGGGACAACGTTTGTGCCTTCTCAATTACTTTCGACATAGCCGTGCGACAATATTTTAGATTTTAAATAAGTAATAGGTAGATAAATAATAATCACTTGAATAACGGACTATTTTTATTATTCAAGCTATATGTGTATTAGATATTGTTGTATTAAATTAAATTAAGCGTGTGTGTAATTAAATTATTTATATTAATATTATTTAAAAAATGAATGTACAAATTATTAAAGTACTCTACTACATCCTTTTTCAGGTTCTCTCCATTTCGTTCTTTAAATCCAAATATAGCTATGTTTTTCTGCCGTGACTGTTGCTCTATCATATTTAGTTTTTGTTTATAGGATTTTTCTTTTTGTGTTGCTTGTTCTTTGAATTCTTTTAATTCTTTCTTAATTGACAATAATTCTGTACGCAGTAGTCTAATTACTGTGGTTCTGTTATTATTGTAAATAAAATAAATTTCTCACCGCAATGCCTGGTTGCACTATTAACAAACAGAGTCGGTAACTTGTATTGAATGTTTTGGAGTATTTTCAACGGGAAAAAGAAAATAATGGACCGTTACGTCCGCTTACATCTATCCAAGAAAGGGTAGCCGATTCTTTAAAAATCAGTTTAAGCAGTGTTTCTCGAATAATTCATGAACAAAAAATGGGTGTACCTCTAAATACCCCGGGGCAAACACATAAGGTGCCGAAAAAAAAAGTGATGATGTGGATGATAGTATCAAGGCAGAAGTGAGGAATGTGATTTATAGCATGAAGGAGGCATATGACACTTCAAATATTGAATGAAGAACTAAAGGCAAAGGTATAATTGACATTTCCAAAGCAAGCTTAGGGCGACTCTTAAAGACATGTGGATTTAAATATAAAATGGAAAATAATCGGCGTTATCTCTGTCAGCTTAGTACCGTCCTCCATAACCGTATTAGTTTTTTGAGAAACTATATTGAAAATCTTCAAAGCGAAAGTCCTCTTGAATTTGTCTATCTGGACGAAACATGGATTTTTTCAAAGGGGGCCTTCAAAAGAACATGGCAGAATGAAGATGTAAAAAGCTGCAGAAAGGGCCACGAAAATACTGGCAAAAGATTTATAATAGTACATGCTGGTAATAGAAATGGTTTTGTGGAAAATGCTAGCCTAATATTTTCAACAAAATCAAAAAGTGCTGACTATCACGATTCTATGAACAGTGAGTTATTTGAAAAATGGGTTTTGGAAAAATTAATACCTATGTTAGAAGAACCATCGATAATTGTTATGGATAATGCATCATACCATAGCTCACTGGCAGAGAAATTACCGAACACTTCCTGGACCAAAACAAAATTGCAAGAGTGGCTGAAGAACAAAAATATCGAATACAACAAGGAGGACTTTAAAACCGATTTATTAAAAATTTGTAAGCAAAACTGCCCAAGTCAAAGGCGATACGTTATAGATGAGCTGCTGAATGAACACGGTCATCAAGTACTAAGATTACCTCCATACCACTGCCAATATAACCCCATAGAGATGATATGGGGAACTGTAAACAGTATTATGATCGACACATTGGTGAAAATGGACATAGCGATGAAAATGTGCTAAAAGTATGGAATGATGCTCTAGAAAGAGCGACCCCTGAAGTCTGGACAAACTGTATACAGCACACTGAGAAATTAATCAGGCAAGACTTTGAAAAAGAAGTACGTTATGATGAAACACCCAAACTTATAATAAATCTGGCGGAAAGTTCTTGGGAGGAAGATTTTTGTGATAATTATAATAGTGAAGGAGAGGAAGACTGAATGTTGTTGTTCTTTTTTATTTCAATAATAAATATTTATTTACAACTATTTATTAATATTAATTCTTTATTTTTATTTTTTGTTATTTTTCATTATTTACTTTCATTTTTTAGTGGACAATTATTTTGTTTAATTTTGTAATTTTAAATAAATCTATTTTAGGTTTTTTTTTTAATTTATTTCCTTCATTTCAACCGCAGTGCAAAACTGGTTGATCCGACACTGTTCGTCCCTCACTTCAAATCATCTTAGACCGTACGCTTTTCGTGACGCACACGTCATAATCCCTTATACCGACTTTAGACACATTATTTAACTCATTATGGGTTAACACTTGATTATCATCGTCCATAAAATAGACGTCCTCGACGTGGATATTACTAGCCGCTTGCAACAGCTCCTGGCTGCGTGAGCCAGGCCCTGTCAAAAAAATCTCATCAATCCGTATTGAAAATTATCAAAAATTAATAAGTATCTATGAGAACCTATATGGTCAATAAGTTTCTATAAGAGTTAGGTAAAGTTGCTGTTGAAATTGTTATCAGTTTATATCCGCATTGACCAGCAAAATGAGTCAAGCCATATCCATTTGTTAATCCAAACATTTACTTATACCATATCAATGAGAATTTATGAGTACAGTATCTAATGTAATTCGTGCGGCTTTCCGTGCTAAAAGACAAGTGTTTCTTTAAGAAACGAGCTGCATTAGGTTAGAACAGTTTGGATTTGCAATTGAAGATTACAAATTATAATGTTTGAATAGGGATTTATGAAATCAGTTTCTATGAGTATTAATGTTTTTTTTCAGTAATATATTAAATGTGTTTTCATTTGTTTGAATGGGTAAAAAGAAAGGTCAGTATTCAACTGCAATTACAAATACAAGTTTAATCGCTTCGAATGGGATTATATGCGATCAATTTCTAAAAGTATTTATGCTGTTTTCCGAATATAGTTATGATGAGGTTTAATCAGTAACAAATTGTTAACTAGTTGTTATGATATGGTCGGAAATTCCAAGTACACATTTAGTATTCCTTCAAGGGGATTGATGAGAGCAGTTTCTACGAGTATCTGTTTGTTGTTCCTATAGTAAATTATATAAGTCTTTATCAGTACAGATTCGGATTTAATTTAAATATGAAAATTATATCAGAATAAAGCAACCAAATATTTTAAACAGTATCTATTTGTAAATCCAAAACATTTACTTATACTACTCAATGAGAATTTATGAGAACAGTATCTAATGTTAAACGTGCGGCTTTCCGTGGTTAAATGGCAAGAGTTTCTATAAGAAACGAGCTGCATTAGGTTAGAACAGTTTTGATTTGCAATTGAAGATTCAAAATTATAATGTTTGAATAGGGATTTATGAGATCAGTTTCTATGAGTATTAATGTTTTTTTTTCAGTAATATATTAAATGTGTTTTCATTTGTTTGAATAGGTAAAAAGAAAGGTCAGTTTTCAACTGCAATTACAAATACAAGTTTAATCACTTCGAATGGGGTTAGATGTGATCAATTTCTCAAAGTATTTATGCTGTTTTCCGGATATAATTGTGAAGAGGTTTAATCAGTAACAAATTGTTCACTACATGTTATGATATGGTCGGAAATTCCAAGTACACATTTGGTATTCCTTCAAGAGGATTGATGAGAGCAGTTTCTACGAGTATCTATTTGTTGTTCCTCTAGTAAATTATATAAGTCTTTATCAGTAAAGATTCGGATCTAATTTAAATATGAAAATTATATCAGAATAAAGCAACCAAATATTTTAAACAGTATCTATTTGTAAATCCAGACATTTACTTATACTATCTCAATGAGAATTTATGAGAACAGTATCTAATGTAAAACGTGCGGCTTTTCGTGGTTAAATGGCAAGTGTTTCTATAAGAAACGAGCTGCATTAGGTTAGAACAGTTTTGATTTGCAATTGAAGATTACAAATTATAATGTTTGAATAAGGATTTATGAGATCAGTTTCTATGAGTATTAATGTTTTTTTTCAGTAATATATTAAATGTGTTTTGATTTGTTTGAATGGGTAAAAAGAAAGGTCAGTTTTCAACTGCAATTACAAATACAAGTTTAATCGCTTCGAATGGGATTATATGCGATCAATTTCTAAAAGTATTTATGCTGTTTTCCGAATATAGTTATGATGAGGTTTAATCAGTAACAAATTGTTAACTACATGTTATGATATGGTCGGAAATTCCAAGTACACATTTGGTATTCCTTCAAGAGGATTGATGAGAGCAGTTTCTACGAGTATCTATTTGTTGTTCCTCTAGTAAATTATATAAGTCTTTATCAGTAAAGATTCGGATCTAATTTAAATATGAAAATTTATATCAGAATAAAGCAACCAAATATTTTAAACAGTATCTATTTGTAAATCCAGACATTTACTTATACTATCTCAATAAGAATATATGAGAACAGTATCTAATGTAAAACGTGCGGCTTTTCGTGGTTAAATGGCAAGTGTTTCTATTAGGGATTTATGAGATCAGTTTCTATGAGTATTAATGCTTTTTTTCAGTAATATATTAAATGTGTTTTCATTTGTTTGAATGGGTAAAAAGGAAGGTCAGTTTTGAACTGCAATTACAAATATAAGTTTAATCACTTCGAATGGGGTTATATGCGATCAATTTCTAACAGTATTTATGCTGTTTTCCGAATATAATTGTGATGAGGTTTGATCCGTAACAAATTGTTCACTACGTGTTACGATATGGTCGGAAATTCCAGGTACATATTTAGTATTCCTTCAACAGGATTAATGAGAGCAGTTTCTACGAGTATTTATTTGTTGTTCCTACAGTAAATTATATAAGTCTTTATCAGTATGCATTCGGATCTAATTTAAATACAAAAATCATATCAGAATGAAACCCCAAATATTTTAAACAGTGTCCACCTGTAAATCCAAGATAATATTATAATGAGAATCCATCACAACAGTATCTAATATAACGTGTGCGGTTTTCCGTGGCTAAATTTTAAAATTATTTGCAATAAATAAGCTTTAACGGATTCGAACAGTTTTGCATTTCCAGATGAATAGTTTTAATTGTTAGGGATCTATGAGGTCAGTGTAATGTTTTTTTTTTCAATAAAATGTGTTTTTATTGGAAAATAAACATTACACAAAGACACTGATCTCATAGATCCCTATTTAACAATTAAAACTATTCATCTGGAATTGCAAATTAAAACTGTTCAAATCCGTTAAAGCTATTTATTAAAAATACTTTTAAAATTTAGCCACGGAAAGCCGCACGCGTTACATTAGATACTGTTCTAATTGGTTCTCATTAAAGTATATCTTTAAATGTTTGGATTTACAAGTGGATACTGTTTAAAATATTTGGTTGTGTCATTCTGATATAATTTTTGTATTTAAAGTAGATCCGAATGCATACTGATAAAGACAAATTTTCTATTGGAACAACAAATACATACTCATAGAAACTGCTATCATCAATCCTTTCGAAGGAATACTAAATATGTACCTGGAATTTCCGACCATATCGTAACATGTGGTGAACAATTTGTTACTGATCAAACCTCATCACAATTATATTCGGAAAACAGCATAAATACTGTTAGAAACTGATCGCATATAACCATATTCGAAGTGATTAAACTTGTATTTGTAATTGCAGTTGAAAACTGACCTTTCTTTTTACCTATTCAAACAAATGAAAACACATTTAATATACTTATTACTGAAAAAAAAAACATTAATACTCATAGAAACTGATCTCATAAATCCCTATTCAAACATTATAATTTGTAATCTTCAATTGCAAATCAAAACTGTTCTAACCTAATGCAGCTCGTTTCTTATAGAAACTCTTGCCATTTAACCACGGAAAGCCGCACGTTTTACATTAGATACTGTTCTCATAAATTCTCATTAAGATAGTATAAGTAAATGTCTGGATTTACATATAGATACTATTTAAAATATTTAGTTGCTTTATTCTGATATAATTTTCATATTTAAATTAGATCCGAATGCATACTGATTAAGACTTATATAATTTACTATTGGCACAACAAATACATACTCGTAGAAATTGCTATCATCAATCCTTTCGAAGTAATACTAAATATGTACCTGGAATTTCCACACGTAACATGTAGTGAACAATTTGTTACTGATCAAACCTCATCACAATTATATTCGGAAAACAGCATAAATACTGTTAGAAATTGATCGCATATAATCCCATTCGAAGTGGTTAAACTTGTATTTGTAATTGCAGCTGAAAACTGACGTTTCTTTTTATCCATTCAAACAAATGAAAACCCATTTAATATATTACTGAAAAAAAAACATTAATACTCATAGAAACTGATCTCATAAATCCCTATTCAAACATTATAATTTGTAATCTTCAATTGCAAATCAAAACTGTTCTAACCAAATGCAGCTCGTTTCATATAGAAACTCTTGCCATTTAACCACGGAAAGCCGCACGTTTTACATTAGATACTGTCCTCATAAATTCTCATTGAGATAGTATAAGTAAATGTCTGGATTTAAAAATAGATTCTGTTTAAAATATTTGGTTGCTTTATTCTGATATAATTTTCATATTTAAATTAGATCCGAATGCATACTGATAAAGACTTATATAATTTACTATTGGTACAACAAATACATACTCGTAGAAGCTGCTATCATCAATCCTTTCGAAGTAATACTAAATATGTACCTGGAATTTCCGACCATATCGTAACATGTAGTGAACAATTTGTTACTGATCAAACCTCATCACAATTATATTCGGAAAACAGTATAAATACTGTTAGAAATTGATCGCATATAACCCCATTCGAAGTGATTAAATTTGTATTTGTAATTTCAGTTGAAAACTGACCTTTCTTTTTACCCATTCAAACATATGAAAACACATTTAATATATTACTGAAAAAAAAAACATTAATACTCATAGAAACTGATCTAATAAATCCCTATTCAAACATTATAATTTGTAATCTTCAATTGCAAATCAAAACTGTTCTAACCTAATGCAGCTCGTTTCTTATAGAAACACTTGCCATTTAACCACGGAAAGCCGTACGTTTTACATTAGATACTGTTCTCATAAATTCTCATTGAGATAGTATAAGTAAATGTAAAGACTTATATAATTTACTAGAGGAACAACAAATAGATACTCGTAGAAACTGATGCTCTCATCAATCCTTTTGAAGGAATACTAAATGTGTACTTGGAATTTCTGACCATATCATAACAAGTAGTGAACAATTTGTTACTGATTAAACCTCATCACAATTATATTTGGAAAACAGCATAAATACTTTTAGAAATTAATCGCATATAACCCCATTCAAAGTGATTAAACTTGTATTTGTAATTGCAGTTGAAAACTGACCTTTCTTTTTACCCATTCAAACAAATGAAAACACATTTAATATATTACTGAAAAAAACATTAATACTCATAGAAACTGATCTCATAAATCCCTATTCAAACATTATAATTAGTAATCTTCAATTGCAAGTCAACCTAATGCAGCTCGTTTCTTATAGAAACACTTGCCATTTAACCACGGAAAGCCGCACGTTTTACCTTAGATACTGTTCTCATAAATTCTCATTGATGTGGTATAAGTAAATGTTTGCTGCTCCATTCTGGTAGAAACTGATAGAAATTTCAGCAGCAACTTTACTCCAGGCTCCAGTAGAGGGAGCTGTATACGTGTAGCTAGTTCATATCTAATCTAATGTGACCTAAGGAACTGAAGTGTGTTTGTTAAATTAAAAACAAAGCAGTCTCTTTCACTGCTAACTCATTCATTGCTTCTAGGCTAGAACAAGAACACCCGAGGAAATAAGGACTTTGCAGAATTTTGTGTTTACCACAATATTAGTATTTCTATTTGAAATATGCAATTTAAACTGTACATTTGTCGGCATGCATATCCAAATTAATACTAATAAAAAAGCAAAATGGAAGTTTACAATAAAAATACATCTGTAAAATATACAATTGAAACTGTACATTTGTTGACATGTATATCCACATTAATACTAATAAAAAACAATGTTGAAATTTACAATAAAAACATGTTGATAAATGGCGTGTTACATACGATAGATACTGGAGAAAGGACGGACTGGAACTCTTATGATATTACTTATAGAAAAGTTTAGAATCTCTTTAAAGTTGTATCTTTAATTCCATATGTTTACAGATATAAGGGCAAGGGTGCATTTGCAGACACTAAACTGTAGATTTATTGATGTATATTTCATATAAGTACTCATGAAAGGGCAACATGATAATTCCAAATAGCTCATTCGGAATTACTGTTTCATAACCGATTTAAAACTTAATAAAACAGATAAAATCCTGCCTGTATAATACTAATATAACTTATAGGAACGATAAAACCGCATCACTTTTTTTTTATAAGTTTCTATGTGGAATTTTTGGCAGGGGGGCGACCGCCGGACATCTGTACCACAGAAGCCGGGGTCCCAGATAGCACAGAGACGTCTTTAAGAAGTCTTAAAGACGTCTTCCTTAGACATTCACGATGTCTTAAAGACGTCCGTGTACGCCTTACAGACGTCTGGAAGACGTCTTATTTAGGCCTTATGTTACAAATAGCGACGTCTTACAGACCTAAAATTGAAAAAAATACATTTGCATATTGGTTTTATAAGCAACCTTTATAAAAACCAACTAAAACTTTTTTAGAATTATTTTAACGAAAAAAAAAAAAAAACGGAATCAGTAGGGATCGAACCGTAGACCTATTGACTCGTAAGTGAACACTTTAACTCCGAGGCCACTGAGCGGTTGTAATTTGTTCTCTTAAAGACTCTATAGTTAGCAAATGCAACGACTAGATTTTGATGGATAATTCGGCTATTATACTTTTCGCAAAAACGAAGAGTATATTGTATTTAATCGGCATATTTCTAAAATCATAAATATCGCTCATAGAGAAAAAATTTTCGTATTATTGTGTTAGTGAACGAATTCTGAACAACTTTCAAAATGTCCGTCTGTCCGTCTGTCCGTCTGTCCGTCTGTCCGTCTGTCCGTCTGTCCGTCTGTCCGTCCGTCTGTCCGTCCGTCTGTCCGTCCGTCACGTTTCTTGTAAGCACGATAACTTAAGAAAGAAAAGTCCGATTTTATTGAAATTTAGAAAGCAAGTTATTGTTAGCTAGAGTTTAGCCTATTGTTTTTGAAGAAAATCGATCAGTAAATAAAAAAGTTATTAATTATTTAATTAAAAAAAAAATAATTCTCATAATTTTTGTTGCTTGTACTAAAATGGAAATATTACGAGATATTATTTCCATAATAATTTTTTTTTGTTTATGAAGTTTACTAATACATATTTCATAGAAGTGAAATATGTATGAATGTCGAAAGATATATATCACGGACAATCAATTTTTCTAGCAATAGGTGGTGGCGCAGCGGCTAAAGCTTTGCGTTGCAATCCAAAGGTCCCGTGTTCGAATCCCACAGGTTGGATATTTTTTTTTCATTTTTTTTTTAATCAAATTTTTTTCACAATAAAGATGGTATCACAAAATTTAGGATGTCCAAAAACTAACATTATTTAGAAGAAAACTGCGAAGAGTATCCTATAGAATGTGTAACAATTATATATAAAAAGCTCAGTAAATTGGCGAAGAGTACGTTTTTAGCTTGTTAATTATGTTATCATTAATCTGTCACTTATATTTAATAATGTCATTAATAATTTATAAAAAAAGATTAAAATTAAATTATTAATGACAAATTACTACAAATACACAAACAAAATACACTGCACATGTTACAGAAATATCTGTCAAATATAAAGAAAAACATCGTAAAATTGAAAAAACAGTTTTGTTAACATTTTGTTTTGCTTCTATTGGGCAATACTAACATTGACATCGTAATTACGACGTCTTTAAAAAGTCTTTAAGATGTAGAAATCAGACATCTTAAAGACGTCTAAGGAAAGACGTCTTCAAGACATCTTTATAAGGAATAAGACGTTTAGACCTAAATAAGACTTAATATGGACGTCTTAAAGACGTCTTGTGTTATCTGGGGTCTTCCGCCTAGTCCCTTAATAAACAATAAACGTGTACTTACAGTAAATCAGCCACAATAATTTTGAACCTTAATTAATGAGAATACCACTAATAAATTTGTAATGCAAATATACTTTGATAACACCCAAATTAACTAAGCACCGAATTAAACACGTCCGCACACTGGAAGAATACGAACAAATTATAAAATTAAGATATGTTATAAAAATATTTGGTAACTAAAAATTCCTTTACTTTAACTTTAAAGGCATTAAAGTTTTTTTCTTCTTTAATATCAAGAGGCAGATAGTTCATAAATTTTACATAATACTCGAGGTAACTTTAATAACATAATATTTAAGATCATCTACCCCAAAAACCTATAAAACGATATGCCACATTGGTAGTGGGGGTGGATGAAGTAAAAAAAAATGTTGAGGCCTTAGGTTCTTGTGTACACGCTAAATTACAATTTTGTTTTTCCACCCCCTCTAATAATAGGGTGGCTAATGTCAAAATTTTTTTAACTTATCCTAATTAACTTCTCTTATATATACTAAATACCAATTTTACGAACTCTTATTACTTGCTTGATTTATCTATTTACCTCCATTTACCCCAATTTACCCTCAAACCCTTCAACGGAATAAGATCAAAATATAATCTAGTTTCAGATCACGTTAAAATACATACGTGTACCAAATACCAAGTCAATATCTTAAACGGTTCCAGAGTAATCGTGCGCACAAAAAAAGTTACAGATAGACCGACAGACAGACAGACAGACAGAAATTAATTTTTTGCTCAAACTTAAAATCTCGACGTTTTATGACATTCTAAGCCTATTTGAGCAATACAATTAATTTTTTTTTTGTCGTTACTAGACTTCCACTGGATGTGGAAGTAATTCACTTTTTATAATAATAAATCTTGCTACTTTTACTTCCACATTCTGAGAAAGTATAGTAACTGTCTGGCGGTCTGTCGGCCTGTCTGCATTTTTTTTTGTGCGCACGATTACTCTGGAACCGTTTAGGGTATTGAATTGACATTTGCTACGCGTATGTATTTTAATGAGATCTGGAACTAGATTATAGTTTGATCTTATTCCGTTGAAGAGTTAAGGGTAAATTGGGGTAAATGGGGGTAAAGGGGGTAAATCGGTAAATCAAACAAGAGTCCATATAATTGATATTAAGCATATATAAGAGAAGCTAAGGTCTAAAAAATTTTTTTGGCATTAGTGACTCCCATTACAAGCCCCACTCCATTATTAAAGGAGGGGAAAAAATAAAATTGTGATTAGTGTGTGTACAAAAACCAAAGATCTCAACATCTTTTACTTCCCACCCCCTACCTCCGCCCCCACTACCGTTATGGCACAACGTTTTATGAGTTTTTGGGGTCGACGATTTCAAATATTATATTATTCCATTCCATTAACAAATATTTCCACATAGTGGAGTGCAAATATGGTATCAAAATTGTTTTCGTTGGGGAAAATGTTTTTCATACAGATTAAAGCCTAAGGAACAATTTAAGACAGGTCCTAAAAAAAAACTAGCTGTACTTTCAAAATGGCGGCCATATGTTAAAAAAAAACTGTTTCCATTGTTGTTTTTGTCATTTAACACAAAAACTAATGGACAAAAACTTTTTTTACAAAAAACAACGTGCATAAAATTTTCTACAATTTTGTTCCTATACAATATTTTGACAGGAGTTACCAATTTCCAGATAAATGAATCCAAAGTTAAGAAAACATGGAAATCGGTAAATCACTTGGAAATAACTGTGACAATTATTGTAAGGCGTATAATATAACTTTATATTATTAACATAACAAACAAATAAAATAAACTGAAAAAAATTAATAATAATAATATTGTAATTTGCAGACATTTATCTCGAAAACGGTAACAATGATATCTGGAAAACGGTAACTCATATCCAAATATTGTATAGGAACAAAATTATAGAAAATTATATGCACTTTGTTTTTTGTGCAGAAAGTTTTTCTCCATCTTTTTTAGTTTTTGTGTTAAATGACAAAAACAATATTTACATTTTTTTTAAACGGACGCTATTTTGAAAGTACAGCCAGTTTTTCCTTTTTAGGACATGTCTTAAATTTTTCCTTAGAACTTTAATCTTTATGAGAAACATTGTCCCCAAGGATTGGGGGGTGCACGGACCGTTAGGGTGTGCTCCCGTAGTATTACATTGAATTTTATATTTTATTTTAAGAGCTGAATCATTTATCTGGAAAATGGTAACTCCTATCCAAATATTGTATAGGAACAAAATTGTAGAAAGTTGTATGCACTTTGTTTTTTGTGTAGAAAATTTTTCTCCATCTTTTTTAGTTTTTGTGTTAAATGACAAAAACCATATTTGCAAATTTTTTTAAACGGATGCCATTTTGAAAGTGCAGCCAATTTTTTTTTAAGGACATGTATTAAATTGTTTCTTAGGCTATAATTTTTATGAAAAACATTGTCTACAAGGATCGGGGGGGGGGGTGCACGGACACTTAGAGCGGGCTCCCGTAGTATAGTTATTTAGTCGATATTTTTGTGTCGAGGTTTTTTTCAAATTTGTAATTTAATTTTATACTTTTTAAACATACATACAACATAGCGTATTATTATATCACGAGTCCCACACAGAATTTTTTAACCTTTAAGCCGACTGAGTCCAATTTTGTATTCTACTAGTCACACACGGTCTACAAGACCGGTTCTAGTATAAATATATTTATGTGCTATATTTAATTTTAATAAAAACTGCATCAAAATCGAATCTCACGTTGAAGAGATATAAAGCCACAGACAGACAGACAGACCGACAGGCAGACAAACATGCGAGTCAAAAAAATTGAAAATTTTTAAAAGCTCCCAATCAATGTATCTAATCGCACCAGTTTCATATGACCGAATTAAAATGAGACCGAAATCATATTCAGCTACCATAATTGTCTGCACATTTTCAATTTTACTTCAATCGAACAATTTCTAGAGAAGTTCAACATGGCGAATTCAAGATGGCGACCAAACATCAAAATATAATATGGCAAAAACCTTCTCGACAAAATAATCTTTCAAATAAAAAAAAGTTCATCAAAATCAGACCACCCGTTGAAGATATATGAAGCCACAGACAGAGAGACAGACAAACAAACATACAAACATACGCGTCAAACTTATAACACCCTTCTTTTTGGGTCGGGGGTTAAAAGATGAGGCCGGTTTCTTACATAAAACAAATTTGGATTCATCCAGCCGCTCGTGATTTGGACGAGTGCGTTGGATAATCAATAGAAAGCGATAGTAGGAAAGCCAAATGCAGGGATTTCCAAATAACAAAGTTATAGAGAAAAACGCCTTATGCATAAATAAGTCAAAAAACAGTTCTGCCAAAAAGTCGCTCGAAAGCAAGGTATTGCCATTTTCCCTTTATTGAAACTGCATAGGGACCAGTAAGTCGTCATAATCACGTTCGAGAACCTTAAAGCTAATCACAAGCAAACCAAAATTTTTTAAGTAAAATATTTTTATATTATTTTACATGTAAAATCCATTATTAGTAATAAATAAGTAAAATCCCATCAGAGAGAAAGACCAAATTCTTATTAGAGAGAGAAAAATAAATTTTTATTAGAGAGGGAGCGTCGCTAATAAAATCTAAGGTAGTGCAGCCTTGGCTTATTACTTATTCTATTGAATTGTATATTATTTCGAACCCGCCTGGGAGTGGAAGAACAAGGGGAGAATGCGACTGGCGCCCTTGATAAATAAATTGGTGTCGCATCATTCAGACGCAGAATAATGAGTTTTTCTATATTTACACCTCTTAGTAAACACCCTGTACCGTGGGTTCGGAAATTATTACCAAAGATGGGTAAAGGAAACTTTCCAATGAAAGTTTCCAGGAAGTTTTCGAGAGTTTCCGGAACGAATTTTTGATAAAAATGAAAGTTTCCAATAAAATATTTGAATATTCCGAAAGTTTCTATGCAACGGTGGCGTTTACAAACAATTTTGATTTTTACTCTCTTTTAAATCAAATCGTTCTGAACATAATAGATGTCAAATTAATAAATCGTAAATGTCAAAAAAAAATTCGAATTAAATAACAGACTTGCAGAACATTAAACGTTGAAGGCACTACGGGTGTTATAGGATAATGACGCCCTCGGTCGACGTACATTCCCTCGGGCCAGAGGCCCTCGGGATTGTACAGTGCCGACCTCGGTGCGTTATTATCCTTATAACACCCTTGGTACCTTAATAACTATAATAATTTAATAGACATTATAATTTGCAGGCAACCCTTGTGAGAATAACTGGAATTATAGTAAACAATATTAGATTAGATATGTTAATGTAAATAAAATATACATGGATGCTACTAACATTACAGATATTTTACATAAAAAAATGAAGTATTCTTTATATAAAAGTGTTATATAACTTTTACATAATAAACTAATATATTATTTATATAAAAATTATGTACACATGTTGCGGACATTTGATGTTACATTCATACATGAATTTTTTGTAAAATGTTACATAACAAAGAAATGTATTTTTTACGTAAAATATTTACTTCATTTTACATAAGAAAATGAAGTATTTTTTATATAAAAGTATTATATAACTTTTACGTAATAAAGTAAAATATTATTTATATAAAAATTACGTACACATGTTGCGGACATTTCTCGTTACATTCATATATGAATTTAACTCACATGCTATGTAAAATGTTTAATGGGAGATAACGTAATAATATAGTAATTACGTAAATATTATGCAACAGTGTTTACTGGGGTTATGAAAAGTATGCGTGGTAATGAGGTATTCCATATCGCCGCATAATATGATCTATGGGGATGAAAAGTAAGAGTTTCTAAAAGTATAAATCCTGCATCAATATGATATTACTAAAGGAAATCTTATTAGCATCTACAAGTTTCAATATGTTATGGAAAGTATACGTGATAATGCGGTATTCCATATCGCCGCATAATATGATCTTATGGGGATGAACAAGTAAGAGTTTCTAAAAGTATGAATCCGGCATTAATATGGTATTACTAAAGGAAATCTTATTAGAATCTATAAGTTTTAATACGTTATGGAAAGTATACGTGGTAATGCGGTATTCCATATCGCCGCGTAATATGATCTTATGTGGATGAATGGGTAAAAGTAAGTATCTAAAAAAGTATGAATCCGGCATCAATCTGATATTGCTAAAGGAAATCTTATTAACCTCTATAAGTTTTAATACGTTATGGAAAGTATACGTGGTAATGAGGTATCCCATATTGCCGCATAATATCATCTTATAAGGATGAAAAAGTGTTTCTAAAAGTATGAATGCGGCATCAATCTGATATTACAAAAGGAAATCTTATTATAATCTCTATAAGTTTTAATACATTATGGAAAGTACATGTGGTAATGAGGTATTCGATATCGCCGCATAATATGATCTTATGGGGATGAATAAGTAGGAGTTTTTAAAAGTATAAATCCAGCATCAATATGATATTACTTAAGGAAATCTTATTAGTATCTTTAAGTTTCAATACAATATGGAAAGTATACGTGATAATGCGGTATTCCATATCGCCGCATAATATGATCTTATGAGGATGAACAAGTAAGAGTTTCTAAAAGTATGAATCCGGCATCAATATGATACTACTAAAGGAAATCTTATTAGAATCTGTTACAATACGTTATGGAAAGTATACGTGGTAATGCGATATTCCATATCGCCGCGTAATATGATCTTATGGGGATGAATAAGTAAAAGTGTCTAAAAGTATGAATCCGGCATCAATCTGATATTACTAAAGGAAATCTTATTAGTTTCTATAAGTTTTAATACGTTATGGAAAGTATCCCTGTCAAAAAATCCTATTTCATACTTATAGATAATTATAAATTTTTTATGGGTAATCATAAGGGCCTATCTGGTTTATAAGATTTTATACAGTACATTAATTTTGCCATATAGAAATTATATTGGGATGAATAAGTATCTAAAGGAGTCTTAATTGAGTTGGAATACCCATGTTGTTACTGAAGTATTTCCATAAGTATTTATACTAGAAACAGTTTTTATATGGCGTTACTACTTTTAATTTGATAAGCTCTCATGGGATTTGAATAGTGTTGAAACTGAAAAGGTTTCGTCAGTAAAATCAAATACGAGTTCTGTAATCTTTTATAAGAAACAATTAGTATATGGTTTTTGTAAGATCTGAGGTTGTTATCAGTTTTAGTTTATATAATAATTTAATGAAGATTTATGAGGATAGTATTAAAAAGTATTAATAAGGAATTATATTTGTACTTATTTTTATAAGACTTCATGGGTGCATACCGGTTTAGTTTATATAAGAATTTAATGGAAACGTGTAAGGATGCATATTAAAAAGTATGAATAAGATATAATCGAATACTTTTGTGAGTTTTTTTTTTGGAATCTGAAGACTAATGAAATTAAAAAGATATACCAAGAAGTTCCTAGTAGGCATTTTATGCATTTTTATAAGGATATATTTGTACGTATGGGTCCATATCAGTTTAGTTTATATAAGAATTTAATCAGGATTTATAGGGACATCTATTAAGAAGTATTGATAATAATGATTTACAACTATTAATTTAATAAGTGTTCATGGGGTTCCAATAGTGGTAAAACTAATAATGTTTCATCAGGAAACCAGGTATGAATTTTTTAACATTTAATAAGAAATAATTATAGTACAGTGAATGAAGATAAAAATCAACTATTACCTCCGATTTCGTGAACTTCCATCGATTTGCATGAAAATTTGGGATCGAGTATATTTTACCCTCAACTTCAAAAGTGACATATGCTCGACTTGCGCTTTTTGCATTTTAGGGGTGAAATCCACCTTTAGTTAAAAATGGGAAAAAATGCAGATTTAAGCACTCTGGCGTAAGTAATCTCGTTTAATTAGATAAAATAAATATTTTTCAACACTTATATGCATGATTTATGATTTTAATTAATTTTTCAACCCTGTTAGCAACCACCCCTTAAATCGAAAATCATGAAAAACTCATTTTTTTGTATTTCTGAAATATGAAATCGCATATTAACATTACACAAACGGTTTGTTTAATATTTATGATATAATTTTTGGTTGACTGTTAAATTTCAACCCTTAAAAACCACCCCCTTAATGCAGAATCATTGAAAAAATTGGTTTCAAGAAACTTTAATCATTTGAATAATACATTACTGAATTGAAATCTCATTTACTGAGAGATGTTCAGAATTCCTTTCACTTTTTCTATCTTCAAAAGAAACATACACGCACTCAAAAAAATGTTCCAAAAAAATGTTATTGGTTTTTTTACAATAACTCCGTTAATTTTTATGATATCAGGTTCATCCAAAAATCATTTGAAAGGTAATTTCAAGGGCGATCGTATTAAATTTAATCTTTTAAAACCCTTATTTTTTAAAAGATAAAAGGTTAAAGGGCCCCGGTTACATGGTTCTCGCAGTAAAATTTAGGCTTTAAACGTTTCTATTTCGGTTATTTTTTATCCTACAAAATAAAATAAAAACTGAAATCTTTGTTAAAAAAAACCTCAAATTTCGTTCTCTATTATTTTTTACATATATCGAGTATTTTTGGAGTTATTATCAAAAGAAAATGAAATTTACGAAAATTTGAAAAACTCTGATTTTTTTAAATCATATTTTTTTTTCAAAAATATGCATTCTAAACCGGTCAAAATTTTTAAAGTCATTACTTATACTAAAATAAAGAAAGTCTTATAGGGATTACTATAAATTTTAATTTTTGTGGAAATGGCGTAGGTTTTATTTTTGACTTTTTCCTAAAAAATTCGAAAGGGTCCTCTTATTTTCATCATAACTTGCTTAATTTTGATGCTATCAACTTCTTCTACACCTCTGATAGGTATTTCTGAGTACTTTGAAAAGTGTTCAGTAAATATATTTTATAAAATGCATCGTTTTCCCGTTATTTAAGCTTGAATACTTAGATTTGAGTACTCGCCGAAAAAAAATATACATTCAATTACTTATAGCTCACTTTGAATTAATATTAAAAGGTTTTTTAAGGAAGAAATTTATTCGTTTTTTTATTAGCTTCAATTTTGGTAATGACAACTTTTTTGTAAAAACTTATAGTTTTTGAGTTATTTATGAAAAACCGCTTTAAAACATGCATGTTTTTCACGAAAAATCAAAATCTTTGATCTTTAATAACTCAAAAAGTATTGATTTATTTTAATAATTTTATATAACAAATTTTGCTTAGAATTGGTCCCTCTATCGATTTCTGGGGTTATTTTTCACAAAATAATTTCCACCCCGAGAAGGGGTGGCATCCACTCCCAAGGTAAAAGCTCAAGTTGGCACTATGCCACTTTTGTTTCTTGAGGTATCCTCTAACTACTCACAAATTTTCATGAAAATCGATGGAGGTTCAACGAAATCGGAGGTGAAAACCTTCAGTGGCTGTACTATTAGTATATGGTTTTTATTAAGATTTGAAGGGTTATTATTAGTTTAGTTTTATATAAGAATTTAATAAGAACTTCTCAGTGCACCCATTGAAAAGTATTATTTACAACTATTAATTTGAAAAGTTTTAATGTGATTTCAATAGTAGTCAACTTAAAAATGTTACAATACTTACTAAACAAAACTTACTAATACAACAGATTTCATATAATTTACATTAAAATCCATTGTAAGTATATACACATTGTATTTTAAAAAACCCTTTTATTCCCATAAAAGCATACAAGTCTTACAATAGACTTCAAGCTAGGAATATACATTAAAAACTCACAGAATCTATAAAATGTTCGTGTTTCAAACACCATAAAAACTTATAAATACTCATAGGCCTCGTACTGAGAATTTACATTAATATCTTTCAAATTCATATAAATACCTATAAAACTTCGCGATTTAATTACCATTACCATAAATACTTATAAATATACTGATAGACTTTATTAAGGGAATTTACTTTAAAACCCCATTGAATATCCTCATAGAATTTTATAAAAACCTCGTGTTTTTTCACTAAAACGTGCAAGTGTTGATAGACTTCAGGCAAGGAATTAACATTCAAAACACATTTCAAATGCTTCAAAAACTTAGACACATCTGAACCTATAAAATTTTCGTATTTCAAACACCATATAAGAACTTACAAAAACTGATAGGCCTCGTGTGGAGAATTTTCATTAAAAATACTTTTCAAATACAAATAAAATATCTATAACACTTCATATTTCAATTACCGTGAAAACGTATAACTACTGATAGACTCCATATAGGGAATTTACATTAAAAACCCATTGTATGCAGCAAATCTTATAAGAACTTCGTATTTCCTATTAATATATTCAAATGCTGATAGACCTCAGGCAAGGAATTTAAATTAAAAACACATCTCAAATAGCCACATCAAACCACATTCAGAACTTATAAAAAACTTTATATTTCAAATACTATAAAAACTTAAATATACTAATACATATAACTACTGATAAACTCCATATAAGTAATTTACATCAAAAACCCATTGTACGCAGCAAATATAATAAAAATGTACATTAAAAATACATCTCAAATAGCCACATTAAACCACATTCAGAACTTATAAAGAACTTTGTATTTCAAATACTATAAAAACTTAAATATACTAATACGTATAACTACTGATAAACTCCATATAGGTAATTTACATTAAAGACCCATTGTACGCAGCAAATATTATAAATACTTTGCATTTCCTATTAATTTATGCAAATGCTGATAGACCTCAGGCAAGGAATTTACATTAAAAACACATTTCAAATAGCCGCATATCAGACCACATTTAGAACTTTATATTTCAAATACTATAAAAACTTACTAATAGGTTTCATACGAGGAATGTACATTTAAAACACACACACACACACACACACACACACATAATTAAAACTTATGAACGTTTAGTGTTACATACTCCAGCCTCCAGTAGAGGGAGCTATTATACATGTCGCTAATTCATATCTAATTTAATGTGACCTAAGAAACTAGCGTGGGCTTGTTAAATTGAAAGTAAGGCAATCTCTTTTACTGCTAACTTATTAACTGCGTTTAGGCTAGAACGCTAGAGGAAACAAGGACTTTTGCAGTATTTAGTGTTTACCACTATATTACTATTGATATTTGAAATATTAATAGTAAGTAATTTTTTATTATCAAATCAGAATACACGTATGGTAAATTGCTGATACACAAGTTATATAATGCCCCATTGTTTATTTATTAAAGGATAAGGACTCACTCATAATAGATTAAGTAAATAGGTTGCAGAATTGCAAACATAGCATATAGTCTTAAGCTGTACACTTTATAGTAAAGTACTTTAATTTGTGAAATAAAGTTTTCTTCTTGTTTTTTAAAAATTGGTTTTTCTGTCCAAGAAACAACAGTGGCGCAGTCAGTAGGATGAGTTGCGGGGTTCTATGAATAAGATTCCCTTCGATTTTTGTCGTTTAGCAACACACGGACACACGTTTTCGCAAAAATCGTCAAGTGAAAATTGTTCGAATTAGTGAAAAGTGAGTGGTAGGTGAACTGAGTAACCTACAAAGTAAAGGTGAATTGAATAACTTTTACAGAAGCAGAAGCCATTTTTTGAGAAGATTATTTCACAACCCCTTTTTGTGATTGATGAATGAAAATCATCGCTGGACAATCAGGTCAAGTCGCAACATAACCTAGGATTAAGAAGCGGAAGTGGGAACTACACTTTGGACCCATATTTCCACCTAGAATTAAGGAAATCAAGAAAGGAATTTTCAAATGAAAACAGCACTTTTTGCAATGTAAGTTCATTTATTCTAGTCATTATTACTGTTGGAAGGAAACAAATTTTCATCAGCATCATAGCACAGTCAAGTTTGCTAAATTTCAAATTTAAATTAAATTTCACAATTTATTCCTGAAATGAATAGACATCACTGTAGTTGATAAATAATAGTAATTCCGTGAAAATAAAATATTTTTTCAAGTTAATTTTGTCAAAAAAAAAAGAAATTATAAAACTTAAATTCAAGAAACGTCTACAACTTGGAAGAGACATTTCCTAGGGTAACACATCACCTTCGGTATCTGAAAATTTGAACTAATAATTTTAAGTATAAAATCTATTGTGTATTTATTTAAAATTTTTCCAACTTTAGTATTTAACTAGCTTTATTGCTCTGAGTTCCTTCTAAACTGTTTAGTTAAGTATTCAAATCCTATTACCGTTGAAAACTGGAGGAATTAACTCACCTACTTAATAACTTTAACTTTAATTTTGAAACTCCATCAGTTTTAAACGAAGAAATGGATAACGCACTGTATAGAATCTATGGAGATAATATACCTACATTTAATGGCGATGAGCACATTTTACCATCATTTATAAGAGCTAGCAAAGAATTAATTGTAGCTTTCCAAGATGACAAAGTACCTCATAACCGAGTAAATAAGTGCATTATTAGTACGATTATAAGTAAATTACGTGGACATGCATCCAATATTATTTTCCCACGAAGTGAACTTAATACATGGCTACTTATTAAACAAAACTTGCAAAGTACATTTGCAGACGGTAGAAACATCGATTGTTTGATGAATGACCTTATGTCAACTACCCCAAATAGGAACGAAACCCTCACACAATTTGGTCTAAAACTCCAAACGTTACGTAGCTTACTAATATCTAAATTAAATGAATCGAACGAGCTGAATAGTTCTAAACTTGTGAAAATTCAATATTATGAACAAATTACCTTGAAAATTTATTTAAATAGTTTACCAGAAAAAATTCAAATTATTACAAAATGTAGGGAACCAAAAACTATCGAAGAGGCTATAACTATAGTAAAATCTGAAGAAGCTGACGAATTTAAGCAAAGAATACAAAACAAAATTCCTAGACCTAACATACAGACGAACAGACCAAATCTTACCCCACAACTAACATTCTACAAACCACCCATTGCTAACCCTTTCATGCAAAGAAATCAATATCCGAATACTCAGTACAATAATTTTCAACAACAAAGATACCCAATGCCAATGCTCCTATGTCATCTATTAGACCACCTTTTCAAAATAATTTCCATAATCACGCACAAAGAAATTCTTTTACCTCAAATGCAAATTTCCAAAATAACTGGCCACAGATCACACACTAACGTATTTAAGCCAAACTCGAATGTAGCGAGATTTCAACCAAAACCAACCCCTATTATACTTCTTCTGGTACTACTAAAGCTGCATATAATCAAAATTTTAAGGCTAGAGAATTATTTACCCAAGTCGTCGAAAACACAGAGGATTATACCACTAATCCCGATGTTAACCCACAAACGTAGGAATTATTCACAATTCCATCCATCGTACCCTACTGAGTTTGAACCTTATTATGATGACTTTTATTATCAAAACCAATACCCAGTTATGGACTCTTTAAACCAAGCCAGCTCTGAACAAAGCCAAAATTTTTATTCAGGAATCAACGTTGATTCCTCATATAACTAAATAAAAAGTTTTTAAAAAGTCAATCACGCAAACAGTGATCTAACAAATGGCGCAGTCGGTAGGATCTAACTAACATCGCGTGTTCGGGAGCCTAACTAGTGGTAAACGTATGCAGAGGAACAAGGAGTCCATCTGCAAAAGGTGCCTAACCATTGGAAAAGAACCATTAGAACAAGGAGAACTTCTTAGCCGTGGTGGTGGATCCCAATCCTTTAATTAGAAGAACCTACTAACCAGATGAAGAAAATATTCACGTAAGTTATTTTAAGAATCATCTCGCTTACTTTATTCATAACCTATTTAAGTGAACAGTTCTATTGTCAAAGTGAAATCCATTCCTTTACAAACGCAACGAAACAAGTTTATTTAATTTTAAGTTTATTTATTTTCGTATTATACTGCTAATACGAAACATTGTGTATTATACAGCTAATATACAATCCATTTACGCACGCAACGTAACAAGTTAATTTAATTTAAGTTCGTATCATACTGCTGATACGCAACCAATTTCTTTTTGCAATCCAAATAATCTCTAAATAAAAAGCAAAATGCCAGACAGAGCTCAACCAGAGACAGCTCAACCAACAGCACCGGCATCAGCCGAACAACAACAACAACAACAACAACAACAACAACAACAACAACAACAACAACAACAACAACAACAACAACAACAACAACAACAACAACAACAACAACAACAACAACAACAACAACAACAACAACAACAACAACAACAACAACAACAACAACAACAACAACAACAACAACAACAACAACAACAACTACAACAACAACTACAACAACAACTACAACAACAACTACTACTACAACAACAACAACCAGAGCAAATTGAGCCTTACAAGCTCTCTGAGATATTCTCTTTAATACCTGAATTTGATGGCAATGCCATAAATTTACAAACATTCCTCAACTCCTGTCAGTGCGCCCAAAGCATGGCAATTGGAGATCAAAAAATTCTTTTGACCGTCCACATAAAAAATAAATTGAAAGGCAAAGCTGCCGAATTAATAAATTCTCGTAACCCTGGCACCTGGCCAGAAATCAAAGCACTATTGGAAACTCATTTTGGGGACTCCAGAGATCTAACGGCCCTGATTCAGAACCTGCAGCGCATTCACCAATTGCCAGGCGAATCCGCATTAACATTTGTATCGCGTCTACAAACGCACAACGCGAAGATGCACGCCGCAGTGCAAAAACAAAATCTCACGGGAACGCAAAGAACTGCACAATCAGATCTTATAGAAACCATGACGCTTAATAATTTGTTAACGGGCTTAGAACCAAACTTAGGCCGCATCATACGTGCCAGTAACCCTCCAACCATACTAAAAGCTGTTAGCAAAATTCGGAGAGCACTGCAACTCTCCTATTTTGAACAACAGAAATTTCCGAAAAATAGTCCGGTCAAAAATGCCAATTTACAACCCAAACGACCAACCTCTAATATTCAACAGAAATTCTGCTCATTTTGTAAAAGAAATGGACACGTCATAAACGAATGTCGTACAAGGCAACAGCAACAGTCTATGCCATCGACATCAAACTTCCAGAGACCAAATTATCAAGGAAACCCATATTTTCAAAATTTTTCTCAAACCAATCAATTTAATCAGAGGACATTCCCTCAACCTAATCAATCTAGTCAACCACAACAAAACAGGCCCTCAGCCATAAGACCGAACCCGAATTTCAATCAGCAAAGACCCTCTGCTATCCAACCTAACCCAAATTTTAATCGCTTTAATCAGCAAAAAACGCATCATTTGAACTATGAACCTTATGATGATCAATGTGATTATAATAATCAATACAATGACTATTCTTCTGATTACCAAACTGCAGAGGATACTTACGAACGTTATAACTTTGAAACTAACCAAAATTTCCAAGAGAATTATACAGCTAATTCTCAATACGAACAGTACGAGAATTATACTGCTAACCCTCAGGATTTTCGATTAGATCCGGAGTACCCCACGGATACTCCAACACAACAAACAGACCAATTCGAACCAATTACGGAACTAGAAACTCAAATACAAACTATGAATCTCAACGACAAAAATTTATATCAACGAATCTGTTCTCATCCCCTTTTCAGATGAGTCACACAAAGTTTATATCTATAATCTAGATATAGATTTTGATGGATTATTAGGCGCAGACTTTTTAGAACATTACGAATGCCAAGTAGACTTTAAAAATAAACAACTAGTCACAAATTTTAAAACCGTACCACTATTTAAAGTCACGGAACAAACTACAGTAAATTTACCTGTACAACCAACTAGTAACTCTAACATCAAAAATCAAAATCTAAATTTAGGCAACATCAAAAATTTAATTTCTATCGAACCTCGCATGGAAAAAATCTGTAAACTAAAATGTAACCTGCGAAATACCGAGGCTATAGCCTCGGTTGGCCCAGGAAAACGAGAAAGTACGCTTACCAAATTCCATTATCAAAATCGATCACAATGGAGAATTTTTAACTTCAATAATAAATGCAAACGCGATCCCAAAAACCATAAACTTTTCAAACCTTAACCTAGAACCAGTACAAAAATTCAAATCAATTTTTAATTTAAATACTCAAAATTCCGACAAACATCCACAGACAGACAGATCCTTCGAAATTAGGAACGAATTGCGCTTGGATCATTTAAACGAAGAAGAGGCCGAAATAGTAACGCAGCTTTGTTTAGACTTTCAAGATATATTCTATTTGGAAGGAGACAATTTAACTTTTACTAACGAAATTAAGCATTCCATTGACACGAACGATTCAAAACCGGTTTTCACAAAGTCATATCGCTACCCTCATATCCATAAAGAGGAAGTTAAAACACAAGTCTCTAATATGCTCGATCAAGGCATCATTAGACCTTCGATTTCTCCCTGGTCCTCTCCGGTTTGGGTTGTACCTAAAAAACTCGACGCCTCCGGTAAACAAAAATGGCGAATTGTAGTGGACTACAGAAAACTCAACGAACTGACTATTGACGATAAATACCCGCTATCCAATATTTCCGACCTCCTCGATCAATTAGGCAAATGTCAATATTTTACAACTTTGGACTTAGCCTCCGGATTTCACCAAATCGAGATTGATGCAAAAGATATTCAAAAAACTGCTTTCACAGTTGAAAATGGTCATTTTGAATTCGTAAGAATGCCTTTTGGGCTTAAGAATGCTCCATCAACATTTCAAAGAGTGATGGATAGCATTTTATTAGGTATCCAAAATGAACGATGTCTCGTCTATATGGACGATATTATTGTTTACTCCCCTACTATTCACGAGCATATTTCTCGATTAACGGAAGTTTTCAAACGATTACAGAAAGCCAATCTCAAAATTCAACCCGACAAATGCGAGTTTCTCCGCAAAGAAGTCGCTTATTTAGGACATCTCATTACAAAAGACGGCGTAAAACCGAATCCTTCGAAAGTTGACGCTATTCTAAATTTCCCTCAATCAAAAAATCAAAAAGAAATTAAATCATTTCTAGGCTTAGCCGGATATTATAGGCGCTTTATCCCTAATTTCTCCAAGATTACCAAGCCCTTAACAAAACTACTACAAAAAGACATACCATTTCTCTTCGATAATGATTGTATAAATTCTTTTCAAAATTTGAAACAAACATTAACGACAACTCCGATATTGATCTACCCTAATTTTGACGAACCTTTCGTTCTAACCACTGATGCGGGCGCATTTGCCGTCGGCTCAGTGCTGAGCCAGGGGCTTATTGGCAAAGATTTACCCATTGCCTATGCTTCTAGAACCTTGTGCAGTGCAGAAACTAAATATTCAACGATTGAACGCGAGCTTTTATCGATAGTATGGAGTGTAAAGCAATTTAGACCATATCTGTACGGTAGAAAGTTCAAGCTTGTAACCGACCACAGACCACTCATCTGGCTATTCTCTATAAAAGACCCAGGAAGTAGACTTGCCCGTTGGCGACTTAAATTAGAAGAGTACGACTACGAAATAATTTATAAACCCGGCAAAATCAATAAGAACGCGGACGCACTTTCCAGAATCAAAATTAATCATTTTTCCGAATGTTCCAAATTCTATTCAAAGGTTCTAGCCGCGAATGACGAAGAGTCAGACGACGACAAAAACCCAGATGATAACGATGAAATCACTAACGAACAAATTTCTCGAGAATTTGAAACTTTCACCATCCTATATAAAACAACATCTTTAATAGACTATTCAAAAATCAAAGCCTCAAACAAACAACTCTTATACCGAGACCATAAAGATATTATAACCTTCTTCCAACAAAATAACTTACAAGACCTACATCACAAAATTATCGAGGACATATTTGAAGAAAACCCCGAATTTCATAACGATAAAATCAATATTGTATCGAGCAAAACAGTCAGACATAGGAGATATTTTATCATCCCTCTACCTTTTTGATATCGAATCTGTAATTGAACATCTATTTTTGGTATTATTTAAAAATCAAGATGTCCTAGATCTCTCTAAGACATACTTTGTCGAAAATAATTTAGACCTCCCCATACTTGAAATCCTATCATTCATTTTTGCGGAAAAAGACTTAAAAGTAGTAATTTGTCAAGATATCGTCAGAACTGCCGACGAAGATGAAATTCCAATTATATTGGAGCAAAACCATTTTGGTAAAAATAATCTACATCGCGGAATAAATGAAACGATTAGAAGAATTAGAGAAAAATACACTTGGCAAGGTCTAACTAAAGACGTTGAAAATTTTATAAAAAATTGCGAAACTTGCCAAAAGACTAAAGTATGCCGGAAAAACCTTAATAACCCTCTAGTAGTCACAGAAACCGCAAGAACACCATTCGAAAGAATTAACATCGATTTGTTCGAATTCCCAACTCAAAATTACGCGTTAACTATTCGCGATGAGTTAACTAAATTCATACAAGCCTATGCAGTCCCGGACAAATCCGCAAAATCCGTCGTAAATACCTTGTTGTTATACTTTCAACATTACGGTACCCCGCTAAGAATCCATTGCGATTACGGTGGCGAATTTGACAACCGCTTGCTCAAAGATCTCTGCACCCTCTACGATATAAAATTGACTTATTCAAGCGTAGGACATCCCCAATCGAACGGATCCATAGAAAGATTTCATGCTACTCTAGCTGAAATGATAAGAATTCATAAAACTGAAAATCCGAACGAACATCCTTTCACAATCTTACCATATGCAGTAATATGCTATAACAATTCAGTAAATAAAACACACGGTTTCACCCCATACGAACTTGTATTTGGACATACGTCCAACAGACCACCTGAAACTTTGTATAACCAAAAAGAGTTAATAACCAAATACGTTAGGGATTTAAACAACAGAATATCCCACTACTATAAAATAGCCCGTAGTCGAACGCAAGCTCAAAAGGAGAAAGCGAAAGTTCGCTTTGATAGAAATGTTCCCCAAAAACGACCCGAATACAAAATAGGTGACTTAGTTTACGTAAAAGAATCACAAATCAAAAACAAATTGCAAAACAAATTTAACGGTCCCTTTAAAATAAAAGAAATTTTCCAAAATTCTGCTACCTTATTAAATCTCGAAACGAAACAAGAAACTAAAGTAAATTTTGATAGAAAGAAACCATATACTGAAAATTAAATTTATTTTCAGGTTTCTCCTGCTGTTCGGATCAGCACTCTGTCAATACAAAATTACCCCGATCAATAATACTGTTGGTGTATACTACCACCAAGACACGGACATCGTGGTGACAAATGACAAATGGACTCTGCTAGTGCATAAAAATATTTCATCCCTCAAAATAGCTTTTGACAAAAATCAAAATATCTTAGACAGAATCTTGTACACTCTCAATAATGGTGATCACAAGTCAATTATTTTTACGAATGAAATTAAAACAGATTTTAACCTTTTAACACAAATATCCAACTCTATAAAAACGAAATTTGACGAGATCTTTTCAGACACAAAAAGATATAAACGAGGAATACTTAACGGTATCGGTACAATATTCAAATCCATAACTGGAAACCTAGATGCTGAAGATGGCCAGTACTATACTAATTGTATAAATAAACTAAATAACGACGATCATCAATTGGAGAACTTAATCAAAAATCAAATTTCAGTTACGACTTCTGTTATTAAAAACTTCAACTCGACTATACAAAAATTACAAATTGACGAGGAAACGTTTAACAAAGATCTCGAAGAAATCGAACGCACAATTCAAACCATGACTCAAGCTATTGAGGCCGCTCATATAAAACTAAAATTCTTATACATTTCCGAACAACTAATGGCGAGCTATTTGTATATCGAAGATAATTTAAACGACATTTTAAATTCAATAACATTTGCCAGACTAGGAATCATTCACACGTCAATCATAACCCCTAATCACTTAGTGACACCACTACAAGAAGTTTCACAGAGCTTACGAAGGAACAATTTGCCTCTCCCCATTAAATTATCGGCAGTTGCTAAGTATTTGGATATTATTGAATTACAACCGTTTCAAATGGATTCTAAGTTAGTATTTGTTTTAACAATACCACTTGTTGAACCCCAAAATTATAACACCTATCGCCTATACCCTATCCCGATACTTGATAACAGAACTGGTCTACATCACATTTTATCTATCTCACAAAAGTATATCGCGAGAGACGATGATTCTTTAATGTACATACCTATACAAAATTTGAAAGAATGCAAACCTCTTTATTTTGGAACCAAACTATGCTCAAACCTATACGCTTATCCCATCGATCAAAATGCCATATGCGAAGCCAGAATCCTCAAACCACTAGTTAGACTCCCAGAAAACTGCCAGACCTCCTTCATCATCAGTCGAGGGTACAATGTCCAAGAACTTGAAGACAACTCATTGCTAATAATTAATTCCGAACCACTTCACATTACCATCAACTGCCCAAAGAGAAAATCCACAACAGAGCTAATCAACAAAAATTCCATCATCAAACTACAACCAGGATGTTACGCCTATGCAGGCATCACCCGAATACAAGCCAGTGCTAAAGACTTTTCCGAAATTAAGGACAACTCATACCCTATCCAAATTCCTTTTGAATGCTGTAATCACATGCCCGACAAAATCGAAATTCCAAAATTAAAACCTCTCAAATTAAACAATCTCGACGTAGAAGACCTAGATACTGCTAAAAACAAATTGAACCAATATTCCAAAGACCTGGATGACCTCATAAACGAACCTTTTGTGACCAAACACATATCTTGGTTCACATATTTCATAACCACTCTCATCATTCTATTAGTTCTACTTTACATAACCTGTAAATGCAGAAGAAGATGTGGAGCATTGCGAATCCAACCATCAACGGACAACCCTCCTTCACCTCCTTCAGAGCGAAGCAGAGTTTTTACCAAATTTCCTAGACTGATCCCTCCAAGAAAGCGACCCGGTATTAAACCTCAAGAAGAAGAGGACATCGAGTTAACATAGATTTTCATATGTGGAGTTTTACCCTTGTCTATTAATTTAGACCATTGTATTTTATTCTTATTACATTTATGTAATTTACTACTCGTTTATTATTATTATCATCTACCAATTTTAACTTTTATGTATTTTATTATTTTGCTTTGTATTCATTCAACATTGTTTCAATTTATTTTGCATTATATTCATTTAACGTTTCTAACAATTTTCAAAAGTTGCTGCATAACATCAACTTTTTTATTAAGGGGGAAGTTGTTATATAAAATTATACGCTATATTATCAAGATATAAAGCGACATTACAGATAGCATCATATTACAGTGTTAGATAACAGCTTCCTTTGAATTGCTTATCTAGATATTAAGTTTCATTTTAACTTCTCACAATATTATGCTGATTAGCTAGCTTGCATTTCCTTTGTTCAACTTTGGCTGACACATCATTTGAAAACTTATAAATAAGACTAACGAGCATTTGTACCGGCAGTTATCATACTCACTTCATATTAAATGTATCATACATAAATTGTATCTTTTATTCAGGAATCAACGTTGATTCCTCATGTAACTAAATAAAAAGTTTTTAAAAAGTCAATCACGCAAACAGTGATCTAACATATATATATAAGACCTTCCCTATTTCTATTTTCCAAACCTCAACTCTAAATTTCTCTTAGATACAGGTAGTACACGTAGTTTTGTATCTCGAGCTTTAGCATTTGAATATTTCTCTGAATATATTCAAAATGAAACTTTTCAAGTAAAAATCACGCATGCAACGTCAATTCATGACGAAGTAATAAATATTCCAATCAACCTAATGTTCAACATAAACTCAAATGTATAAATTCTGTCTTCGATTTTTCAGATAACTATGACGGTCTTATTGGACTTGATTTATTGCAACAACTTAATGCTAAAATAGACTTATCAAACAATATTTTAATAACACAAATAGAACAAATACCCATTTATATAAAAACCCCAAAGAAAAATACAAAACCAAATAACAAATTAAAAAACCCTATACCATTACTATACCTGCAAGAACACAACAAGTTGTTCCTTTATCAGTAAAAATGCAATCAGGATTAGGTATACTAGAGCATCAATATTTTGACAAAGTAGAAATGCCTTCAGCACTAGTTTACATAAATTATCATATCGCAATCACAACCCTAACAAGTCCTTCAGAAAACCCTATAGAAGTAACATTTTACGAATTATTAGATATTGAACAAATTAATGAAATGGAAACTAATTTTATAGAAAACATGGAAACGGACACAGAATTAAATACTCATATAGACAACTGTCAAACAGAAAACTTACGCTTATCTCACTGTAATAAAGAAGAAAAAAATTCAGTACATCAACTTTGTTATAAATATAGAGATATTTTCTATAATGAACAAATCCCCTTAACATTTACAAATTCAATTAAACTTAAAATAAAATTAACCGACGAATCCCCAGTATTTACAAAAAGCTATCGATATCCGGAAGTACATAAACAAGAAGTAGACGCCCAAATGAAGAAAATGTTAGACGCCGCTATTATTCAAGAATCCTATTCACCGTATTCTTCACCTATCTGGATTGTCCCCAAAAAGATGGATGCATCTGGAAAAAAGAAGTGGCGTATCGTCATAGACTACAGGAAACTAAACGAAAAAACCGTCGATGACAAATTTCCATTGCCAAACATCACCGAAATTTTGGACAAATTAGGACGAAGCCAATATTTTACTACAATCGACTTAACAAATGGTTTCCACCAAATTGAAATGGAAAATGAAGACATTCAAAAAACCGCTTTCTTAACAAATAAAGGACATTATGAATTCAAGAGAATGCCCTTTGGTTTAAAAAATAGTCCTTCTACCTTTCAGAGAGTAATGAATAATATCCTTCAGGACTTCAAGACGAAATATGTTCAGTGTATCTCGATGATATTGTCATATTCTCCTCAAGCCTTCAAGAACATTTAACAAGATTAGAAAGCGTCTTCCAAAGATTAAGAAATGCAAATTTTAAAGTACAACTAGACAAGTTCGAGTTTCTAAAACGAGAAGTAGCATATTTAGGTCATGTAATTACGCGAGATGGAGTGAAGCCGAACCCAGATAAAATTCGCGCTGTTAAAGAATTTCCAACCCTCAGAACTCCGAAAGAAATTAAATCTTTTCTTGGTTTAACTGGTTACTACTGCCGATTTATTAAGGATTACGCAAAAATTGCTAAAACACTAACAACCTGTTTAAAGAAATCAAACAAAGTAGAACACATCCCTAAATTTATGGAATCTTTTAATTATCTTAAAACTCTACTTATTAATGCACCCATTCTTAAATACCCAGACTTTACTTCATACTGACAACTGACGCAAGCAACTATGCACTTGGTTCCATATTATCACAAGGCGAAATTCCACAGGACAGACCAATTGCATATGCTTCAAGAACTTTGAAAGAAACCGAAACAAAGTACAGCACCATAGAAAAAGAATTATTAGCCATTATATAGGCGTGCAAAATTTTCCGACCTAATCTGTATGGCCGCAAGTTTAAAATCTATGCAGACCACCACCACCACATGGTTATTCAATTTAAAAGAACCAAATTCTAAACTAGTCAGACGGAGATTGAAACTAGAGGAATTTAACTACGAAATAATATATAAAAAATATTCCTTAAACCACAATGCAGATGCTTTATCAAGAATACCCCTAAATATACATGAGACTGAATCCGTTACGAATAATCCAGGAAATATAAATTTCGATGTAATCGAATATTTGGAACAACTAAGTAATCAAGTACCACTCTTAAATAACGAAGAAATTCTAATAAGAAGCTCTACCGACATGGCACCAGAGGCACAACAAGAAAAATATCAACAACAACAGCATCAGAATTACCGCAAGAAACTGTAACAATAAGAAGCTCCGCAGATACAGCACCAGAAACGTTAAAAAAATCAACCAAACGTCATTATAAGACAAAACATTCGAATAGAAAATCCAGAAAATACCGTACACACAAGTACAGACGGACAGATTAAAATTATTCCTATATTAGATGAAATAATTAATAATAAACCATTACAAATCATTATCGACAAAGGGCCTCATCCAAATAATGAATATGGCGAAGATAACATAGACGGCAATAAAATAAAAAATATTTTAATATTTTTCCAAATAATAAAAAGGGTATAATCGACGTTCTAAAAGAACATGCAAACCCGAAGGCAACTACTTACCTGTACTTTATTAACAAAAATTTTATAACATTATTCAACGAACTAGTTAACAAATATTTTCAAAATTTAAAACTAGTAATATGTTAGTCCAGTTACTGAGGGTGGTTCTGTATGCATTTTGATGTCCAGAAAATCAACCGGTTGCATCATGTAGGCATCAAGGCCATTATAAATTTCCACCGGGGCGTCAGCCTGGCAGAGCGGGCACAAGCTCAGAATCTGCCATTTTCAAAATGGTGGAAATGCAATTGTCATAATTTTACTAAATGACTTTTAACTCGTAACCGTGCGTTTTATTAACTTTTATATATAAGCACTTTTTGTTCTACATACTAAAAGGAACGATTTTGTTCGTTTTGTAAAAGCCCAGAAAGTTAACCGTTATGTAATTGTTGGGACTTATTTATCAGCGAATGCCTAAAGTAAAGTTTCCAAAGAGAAAACAATGCTAATAACTCAGAAATGACGTATTTAATCAATTTCTTCGTAGAAAATTTTCCTCGTTTTATGGGGAACAAAACCGTTATAAGATTTGCAGGCTCTAGGAGGTACTGTTTCCGAGTTAGAAGTGATTTTACACATCATTTACACCATACCATTTGTTTTCAGGAATAGCGATATTAATAAGCATCTTTTGCAAAGACAGCTGAATTAGAAAATAGATATAAAAAGTATTAGCTTGTTGCGGGCTTCCACGGCACGAGGTGTAATGAGCGATTCAAAACTTTGTGTAATGTGCCAAACAGACACTAGTGCAATTCTAACTTCGATCAATAATGGCAAGTAAATCCAATCATAAGTCTATTTCGACTAAAAAGTAGCAGGCAATAGTTCAGCATGTTACTGGCTTACCACTAGAAAGAGAATTCAGTATGAAAGATTTATTTACCTACCTACCTATAATATAGTAAGACCAAGAAAACTTTTTGATAATGAAGGGTTCATAATCAAAACACAAAGGATCACCCTTGCTGATGAGCTCAAAAAGATTTTGCAACCAGACGACAAGTCTCCTTTGAAATCAAGTTTAATGCCAAATGTTTTTGTGATTGATGTCTTAGGATATGCACGAAAACTCCCTTCAAAAAGGATTGCTTCTTTTGATGATTTTGCGAATGCATTTTTTGATTATATTTACCACCTGGCTGGAAGGGATCCAGATCCATAGCGCATTGACTTTGCATTTGATTCATACACTGATATGTCACCGAAAAATTATGAAAGGATTAGTTGAAATTCTGGTAGTCCGATTTATATACTTGATATAGATGTTAACACACCACTTCTTATAAAGGAAACTATTTGGCCTTTCTCAGAGAACAAGATTAAATTTCAGGAGTTTCTCAGGGTAATTATTTTTAAAACTGCTGGAAGGAAGTGGCCTGGTACTTCAGTTTACTATAGTGCAATATTAGGAGCAAAGCTAATGGCATGTATGTCAAAAAAGTAGGACTCACCAGTTCAGCATCATGATGAACTTTCTTTCTCAAACATTGAAAAGCCGGATGTATGAATTATGCCACACGTTTTTCATGTAATTCAAACAGGCATCAAGCAATGTGCCATAGTGCCATCTGCCCCAGATGCATTAGTATTGGCACTTCACTTCTTTGGCACATTCTCTTCAGCCGGATTGGAAGAACTATGTATGCGACGACTTGGCTTTGCTACCACTACGAGTCGTGTTCCCGTACACATCATACAGAGCGTCACGGCAATGATTTATGTTGTGTTTTTCCGGCACTACACATATTAACTGGCTGTGATTAGCAAATTTGAAACCAAGAATGCTACTCTTAAGTGCAATCCCACTTCTTTCCTAATGACCTATGAGAAAACATCATAAGAAGTGGAGCTGGAAGACACCTTAATTCAAGCTGAATAATATTTATTAAATGTCATAAGGAAGAATTCTTCATGTAGGACTATGGATGAACTGGCACACTGGATGTATTGCCACAGCAAAAACACACCACTTGAAAATTTATCACCAACAAGTCGACTCACACGACAACATATACTACGTGCATTTTTTTGCACGAATTTACAAATTAATTGCCTCCAAGAAAATTTTAAATAGCTTGACCCGTTTGTTTTCGGATATGGGAATGGTGGAGATTCTCTAGAACTACTGTGTGAATATAGGTTTTACCTGGACGATCTAGTTGAAGGTTGTAAATGCCTCAAATGTGCAAAAAGAAGAAGTGCACGTGTCAGGAGCGGAATTACTTGCTGCGGATGCTGTCTGATTGTATGACTCATAAATACAAACGAAATACAGTACTGTATAAAAAAGTCAATAAAGTTTGCACTTCCCTTTACAATTCTGGTAAATTTTGAAAATCTCCACACTCCTCTTTGCTGAAACATAAATGTGCGTGTACATATACCTATCCTAAACCATAGGAAAATGTTGATACTACAAAGAATGGCTTTTAACTCAGAAATTCAGATTCCTAGCTTCGTCAGTGTATAATGACACTTTTTTCCTTGTGATATAGGGAATGATTTTCGTCTTTACAAAAAAAATTTAAAAACTAGACTGTTTATGAGTTATAAGCATTTTTTATATTCCTAACGTTTATATTAGGCTCTCGAGGCCATAAAAGTATCATTATCTCCTAAATAGTCAACTTTAGAAGCTTTATTATAAGAACTAAAATTGTTCCTTATAGTATATAGAACAAAAAGTGTTTATATATAAAGGTTAATAAAACGCACAGTTTATGAGGTAAAAGTCACAAAGTAAAATTTTGTCAATCGCATTTCCGCCATTTTGAAAATGGCGGATTCTGAGCTTGTGCCCACTCTGCCATGCTGACACCCTGGTGTAAATTGATAAGGACTATGCTACCTACATTACCCAAGTGGTTGATTTTCTGGACATCAAAGTGCATACAGAACCACCCTCAGCGAGTGGACTACAGTTAAGTTTAGTTAATAACGTGTCAGACAAAACTGAAAGATTAATGTTTGTGAAGTACCAGCACGAAGGAAAGACAAATCACAGAAGAATTAATGAATCCCATGAAAAATTAAAAGCAAACTATTATTGGAAAAATATGGAACAAGACATTATCGTATATATTAATAATGGCGACATTTGCCAAAAAGCTAAATATAATCGAACCCCAACTCAAAACAACCTTATATCTAAGTAAACCTTTTTAAATAATACATATTGATCTATTCTCTTATCAACGTCACTCAGTACTAACAATAATGGATAAGTTCAGTAAACTTGCACAAGCTTATATTGTGACAAAAACATCTAAATCTATAACAGACGCCTTAGTAAAATACTTTTCAACATATGGTATACCAGAAAAAATAGTGTCAGATAATGGCAAAGAATTTAAAAATGAAGTAATTAAAGAGTTGTTGAAAACGCATAATAGTATATTACGTAATGAGTGTTGTATGAAGCATATTACGCACGAATGGAAAAGTTGCGCACGATGCCGTGTAGCGGCGAGTGCGTATTTCCATGAGTGCGTAATTGCTTTACAACTCGAATTATGTACTACACTTTACCTACGATCATATTTATTTATTTATTTAGTAAAAATCTGGATTTAGTTTACTTGTCAACAATATTATTCAATAAATATTGTCAGTTTTGACAGCGTTTGAAAATTACGTAGGCGCATTTGTTTTTTTAAACCCCGCGTCAGCGATATAAGCCACCTATAATTGCGTGTCCCGTGCGTTTTGTTTTCCGTGCGATTTGTTTACAATATGTAAAGTTCAACTTACATATATGGCAGGTAGTGCGTTTTTTACTATTTACAGTAGCGATCGTAGGTAAAATTAATATACATTTTACAACATCTTCGCATCACGAATCAAATTCACCCATCGAAAGATTTCATTCTACCCTTTTAGGACATTTAAGGTTATTTAAAAACAAACATCCGCAAGATACCCTCGAAGAAATTTTGCCTTATGCAATCATTGCCCACAATAATAGTAGACACTCTGCAACAAACTATACACCCTTCGAAATCACATTTGGTCATACAAATTTGAGAGACCCATTTGATCTCATCCCTCAGAAGTTTTATTCTGAATACATTTCATCACATAAAGATAAAATTGATAGTTATATAGACCTGAAAGACAAGGCTGTCATATCAAAAAACAGTAATTAAGAAAATTAATGAAAATGTAAATCCTAAACCATTCACACTAAATCAAATCGTATATCTAAAAAATTCAAACGCACGTTTAAAAGACAAAAATAGATTTATCGGTCCTTACAAAATAACGCAAATATTAGAAAACAATAACGTAAAAGTACAAAATATAAAAACAAAGAAAATAGCAATAGTCCATTGTAAAGAATTAATGATACGAGCACAACCTATTCGAGATGGCGCACCCCCTGCATCACGATAAGTATGTCCAGCTATCACCTACATAAAAACAACCCGGGAGAATTACCCATCACCCTTGGTACCACCAAACTATCCTCAGACCATTGGACATTTACACAGACTTTCAACTTACAACCAATTATAGAAGAATTCACTATATTGAAAGGTAAAGTCGATATAATCAAACTTTCTCTAGAAAACAATGTAGATCATAAAAAAAGAATATTTTAATTCCTATAATGTAATTAACACTCTTGAGAATAAAATCAAAGATCAAATTATTCAGCTCATACCCGAATTAAAATTAAGAAAAAAACGCGGACTTATCGATGGACTAGGCTCAATAATAAAATGCCTTACCGGTAATCTAGATCAAGAAGATGCTAAAAAATATAATGAACAAATTAGAAACCTTCAAGGAAATCAAAATAAAATTAAAAACATTATATCTGACCGAATTTCACTAATGAATGTATTAATCCAAAATTTTGACGAAATAGCAAAAAATATCTCACAACTAGTTCTTGAATCACGAATTATGCAGATTGAAAGCTACATCAAAAATACTAAAATACAAGAGATGAGTAACTATCACTACTTCTTAACTTTCACTATATTAAATCAAATAATGTTCACTTATCAGATTATATATGAATACTCTAGAAAGAATAGAAACAGCTATAACATTTGTAAAATTAAATGCCCTACATAATTCTATAATAAATCCTATTATTTTCTCTAGAGAAATTAAAACTATTGAAAATTACATAGAACCTTATAATTTGCCTTTTGAAAACAAATTAGAAAATATTTTAAAATTAGAAAAACTAATTGACATAAAAAGCTTCCAAGAAGGTATGGAAATAACATTATATTGGAATTACCTCTTGTAGAATCCATAAACTACCAATATTATGAATTGTACCCATTCCCAGTTAAAATTAATAACACCTATGTAATAATAATACCAAAAACAAAGTTCTTAGCTATTAATGATATGTATTTTCTAGAAATGAATAATAAATGTACAGAATTTCCAAACAAAGAATTTATTTGCAAAAATGCGATCAAAAATAGAATAGACAATAACTTAAATTGTGAATTAGAAACAGTGTCAACCTATAATATAAACCAAATCAGTATAAAATTACCACTAATTTATAAAATAAATGACGCTAATTATATTGCAATAATACCTGAAACTTTAATTGTTACTGAAACCTGTAATAAAATAAAAAACAACAGAAATTTACATTCAGGTAGCTATTTGATTGAACTTGAGCAAGATTGTTACGTTAAAATTAAAAAGTATAAATTAAAAACCAGAAAGGTAAAACCAATACTACTATACTGTCAATGACATCGACCTCCCAAACATTGAAGTAAAGTTAAACTTAACAGATAACAAAATTAATTTTAGTGATTTTAACTTGAATCAAATAAATACGGATAAATTGCGATACTTAGAGTCTAAACTAGAATTACAAAAGGTTAGGGCCGAAGACATAAATATCCAAACCTTCACTAGAAATATTAGCATAAGTACAATAATCTTGTATTTAATTTTAAGCTTGATAATTATATATTTTATTGTAAGAAAATTTGTAAATCCTTTAATATGTAAAAGAAAATTGAATTTGAAAAAGAAAACAGGAACAATAGAAAGTAATGAAATCAAAAGGGCATAGCCGGGTAAGCATGGTGTGACTGCCCCCAAGCGTCTGGCGCTTATATTTGTGCAGTAGGAAGCAATCTTGGAAAGTAGCAATTTCACAAAATATTAGCCCGAAAAAGGGACCAGTTTGGGGTGAGTAAGGGAGGGTTGATTTTAGCAAAACTATTTTTTTTCTAAGAAACGGCGCATTCAATCGTTTTGTAAAAAATATATGTTAAAGACCTACTGAGAAAGTATTAAATAAAAAATCATGCTCAAATTCCGAAAACAGATACAGTAAAAAAAACATATATATTATTTTCAAATTTTTTTTAGGGTAACTTATCCCTGGGGTACCAGCCTGAATTTTTTTCTGTAGCATGTCTGGGGACTCACTTATGTTATGTTTTTTTCCCAGTCTTGTGCGAAGATTACGCCATACTTAAAAAAAATGCCGAAGTGTGCAGTGTCGTATGCATATTTTGTCAACAATTAACCCCTTGCACGAAAAGAAGGCCAAAATGCAAAGTAAATATGGATACCTGAGTAGTGTATACATACTAGTGATTAGTGATTATGGAAATGGTGAACGTTGTAAGAGAAACCAATATAACGCTGCAACGCTGACAGTTAATTAGGTGATCAATAGAGTTTAACTCTCTTGCGCCGAAAAAATCAGTTTATGGCCGGAATGTTAAATATCATTAAGGGTAAAAACTAAAGTCAGCAGTACTATCGATATTACCGTCGGCGGGGATAAGAGCTTGGTCTTAACAGTCATGTGTTGTTAATAATTTGCAGCACTAAATCGTAGCATTACTAACCTGTGATGGATATGGATGTTAATCTTCCTCACTGTCATCTGCAATCACTGCACTCATGCTATCCTTCTGAAACAATAGAGAAAGAACTTCCGCTGGTTTAGGTATGCTTGATAGATATCGTCCTTGCGAAAGATAATGCACGACAGCAGCCACATGGGAACAACATCCAACAGTTCGATTCCCACTGGCACATTCAAAAAAATTGCAAAACTGCCTTTTGTAGATATTTCCAGCAAAGATGTACTGGACTTCCCAGAAATGACGGATTTAAAACTGTTTTTTACCGGATCGTATCAATATAAACAAACGATTTCGTACCTCGAAGTCATAAATGAAGACGGAACACTTAATCTTCAGTACGCTAAGGACCAGTCCAATGTACTCAAAATACAAGTTTGTTCACGTCACATCAAAAGGAAGGTTTACCAATGTTTCCTCGACTATATTCCCCACAGTGTCGGCGTTAGAAGATATTTCTGTGAATGTGCCAATGGGTATCAAACTGTTGGATGTTGTTCCCATGTAGCTGCTGTCGTGTATTACCTTTCGTACGGATGATATCTAGCAAGCATACCTATACCGGCAGAAGTTCTCTCCCTATTGTTAAGAAGAATAGCATGAGTACAGTGATTGCAGATGACAGTGAGGAAGATTAACATCTATATCCTTCTCAGGTTAGTAATGCTACGATTTAGTGCTGCAAATTGTTAACAACCAAGCTCTTATCCCCGCCGACGGTAATATGTGAATAATGACAGTCTTTGACAAGGTACTCCATAGTACCGCTGACTTTAGGTTTTACCCTTAATGATATTTAACATTAAGACTATAAACTGATTTTTGCGGCGTAAGAGTCAACTCTATTGAGCACCTAATTAACTGTCAGCGTTGCAGCTTTATGTTGGTTTCTCTTAAAACGTTCACCATCTCCATAATCACTAGTCACTAATATGTATACACTACTCAGATATCCATATTTACTTTGCAGTTTGGCCTTTTTTACTTGCAAGGAGTTAATTGTCCACAAAATATGCATACGGCACTGCACACTTCGGCATTTTTTTAAGTATGGCGTAATCTTCGGACAAGACTGGGAAAAAAATATAACATAAGTGAGTCCATAGACATGCTACAGAAAAAAATTCAGGCTGGTACCCCAGGGATAAGTTACCCTAAAAAAAATTTGAAAATAATATATATGTTTTTTTTACTGTATCTGTTTTCGGAATTTGAGCATGATTTTTTATTTAGTACTTTCTCAGTAGGTCTTTAACATATATTTTTTACAAAACGATTGAATGCGCCGTTTCTTAGAAAAAAAATAGTTTTGCTAAAATCAACCCTCCCTTACTCACCCCAAACCGGTCCCTTTTTCGGGCTAATATTTTGTGAAATTGCTACTTTCCAAGATTGCTTCCTACTGCACAAATATAAGCGCCAGACGCTTGGGGGCAGTCACACCATGCTTACCCGGCTATGCCCTTTAAATTTATTTCATAAAAAAAATTTCTCTTAAGGATGGAGGAATTATATACCTAATGCCCCATTGTTTATTTATTAAAGGATAAGGGACTCACTCATAATACATTAAGTAAATAGGTTGCAGAATTGCAAATATAGCATTTTCTACCTTTCATTATAATTCAATTCATTAAGTCAGTCTTAAGCTGTACAAGTTATAGTAAAGTACTGTGAAATAAAGTTTTCTTGTTTTTTAAAAATTGGTTTTTCTGTCCAAGAAACAACAGTCACATACCGACTTAAAACTGATAGTAAACAATAGAAGGGCATATGCATAAACCTTATAAGAACCAATTAATTTTTTATTATCAAATCCGGATAGCGTATGGTAAATTGCTGATACACATACAGACTTCAAACTGATAGTAAATGATAAAAAGGCATATGCTTAAGCCTTATAGGAACCAATACATATTGTATTATTAAATCCTGATAGTAAACAATAAAAGGGGATATGCTTAAAACCTTATAGGAAATACTACATTATGTATTATCAAATCCAGATAGTAAACAATTAAAGTAAATAAGTAGAATTCACATAGGTACTGTTATATTATAATTTGTAAGTTACAATCCATACATTGTAATTACAACCATTCTATCGTAAATGGCTGTTTCACAAACAGATTTCAAGCTTATAGAACCTCATATGATTATTTTTATAAGTCCCTATTTGGAATTTTTAGCTGGGCAGTTACGCTTATAAAAAATTGCTTCTTTACAAAGAAGCAATGGATTATCATTTGTAATCAATATTTTAAGTTGCAATTTTTAAAAGCCTACCGCGATTTTTGCATTCAATAATATATCGCAGATAATAAAGGAACACAAAAACCAAACATCACAGTGCCAAACTCAGAATTTAATGGTTTTTCCAAATCCTTCGTAAAAGTATACAGGTTGTAACGATTTAAATTTGACATGCTATTATTTATGGTAAAATCGGGAGTGATAAATACCTTACTTATATATCAGTCTTTTTATTGATTCATTGACAAAAAAAATCATTTCTCTAAGTTAGGAGGCAAACAAATAAAAGGGGGTGAGCCATATCTCAGCTTCACCCGTTATAAACAAAAATAATGTTCAGTATTCAATTCAAAATAATAACCGCTGCCCAAGGAATCACTACTTCACATCACATACAGAGTCTCTCACAACGAATAAAATTTTGATATTATATTTGTACTCCACTATGTAGAAATAACTGTTTATCAAACTTTAATAATGTAATATTTGAAATCGTCTACCCCAAAAACCCATAAAACGATATCCCACATCAGTAGGATGGGGGTGGTGATAGGGGGGTGGTAGTGGTGGTGTATGAAGTAAAAAAATATTTTGAGAACTTTGGTTCTTGTACACACACTAAATCATATTTTTTTCCACCCCCTTGAATAATGGAGTGGGGTGGCAATGGGAGTGGCTATTTCCAAAAAATTTTTGAGACCTTACCTTCTCTTGTATATACTAAATACCATGGACTTGCTAGATTTACCTATTTACCCCAATTTACCCCCCAACTCTTCAACGGAATAAGATCAAAATATAATCTCAGTTCCAAATCTCGTTAAAATACATATGTGTACCAATTTTTAAGTCAATTTCTTAAACGGTTCCAGAGTAATGGTGCGCACAAAAAAAGTCACAGACGGAACGACAGACCGACAGACAGACAGACAGACAGAAATTTTTTTTTGCTCAAACTTAAAATCTCGACGTTTAATGACATTCTAAGCCTATTTGAATATTAAAAATTTTCAAAATTTTTTGTTGCGTTTTTCTCCAAAAATCGCATTTTTCTTCTCATAATATGTCTACAATTTACAGTGTAAAATTTAGTCGAATATACAATATAAACATGACGCAAAAATTAGACAATACACAATAAACAAAAATGTCAAAATCTTTAATTTCCAAATCCCAGTGCAGCCCCACTGTTTAATCTATTAAACATGCATTTTTTATCATTTCAAATAATTTAATTTCTTATTGTTATTGTATCCTACTTTCGATAATTAGTTATTTCGTATTGCAATCTACATAAACGTTAACTATAAACAATGTCAGCGAAGTATGTAATCAAGTGCAAACACTGCATTTCTATAGTTAGCATAATTTTCTAGGACAATTTTAATATTTCATGTGTAACGTATAATTAATTGTTTTTACTATTTGTTATTATGTTTTTATTGCCATTTAGTATAAATAGAATTTTATTTTCTTAAATAAATCAGTCTCAACTAATTACTTGTTGTACTCATTTAACCAATCTTTCCAAGCCATAGTTAGGAGGTGAGGCTGCCTCCAGGATTGGTTTTTACCACAACAACAAGAATCTCTACAGTCCACTGGTCCCAGAGCCAGTTACCCCAACTACCCTATTTACAACCCTCATACGGTTTCGCCACTGACCCGCTTAGCCCGAGCATCATTGGGAGATCATACATTGGTCTCTCGAGCCGGATATCAACCTATGGATGTACAGTCCACAGGCAACGTTAATCAAACCCAGCCTAACAATGTTAACATCATCAGCATGATAAGTCGTACTGAAGTAGATGAACAGTTAACGAAAATTTGGAACACAGAAGAAGACTCGGTCCAAAAAAATCCTGTTTTCAGATCACATAGCATGTAAAGAAAGATTATCCAAGCCTACGACACGAAGCACAGACGGAACATACACCGTCCAAATCCCCCTGAAAGAGTTACCTTTCGAGCTGGGAGATTCCAAACCCTTGCATGAAGAATTCATGCAAGAGCACCCGAATCCTGGTCACATGAGAAAGGTCACTCCAATACCTGTTGTGTCAGAAACCGACACACAAAACATTACAACCAAACCCTTGCATGAAGAATTCATGCAAGAGCATGACCATTGACCATACCCCGATAGAGTTGAAGTACTCCAAGTCGAAACTCCAAGAAGATGTTGCAAATACCTCAGAGGTTATCACGCAACTTGACAGCCTCTGCAACGCAACCAAACGACTCTCTCAAGAAGTACAATGCACAGCACTACTCCATCATTTAACCGAGCAACAACATCAACTATTATGGATCAAGGATGGGATAATTGGAATCGTATCTCCACCTAGTCCAGTAACGACAAATATCAACACAAACTTATCAAGATGGCAATTGGTCAAAAAAATAAAGAAATACTGTTGGCAAACAAGGTCCTCCGATAAACTGGATGATAAATTGGCCGATTTAACCAGGAAGAAAGAGAATAGGCAGAGACAAAATGACACTCCATACACCATTCCCTCATCACCGGTAGTGTCACCACTATCGCGCTCATAGCAGTCCTGCTGCTCCTATTGGTATTCGCCCGGTCCCTAATGCAACAACGCAGACGGAAGAGAAAACTACAAGAACGTCCAACCCAGATGAGATAATCGAACTCCAGCCATTTCACTAGCACCACAACGAACATCGTCCTTCCCGGTCTTGCCAGAATGTTTAATCTATTAAACATGCATTTTTTATCATTTCAAATAATTTAATTTCTTATTGTTACTGTATCCTACTTTCGATATATATTAGTTATTTCGTATTGCAATCTACATAAACATTAACTATAAACAATGTCAGCGAAGTATGTAATCAAGTGCAAACACTGCATTTCTATAGTTGGCATAATTTTCTAGGGCAAGTTTAATATTTCATGTGTAACGTATAATTATTTGTTTTTACTATTTGTTATTATGTTTTTATTGCCATTTAGTATAAATAGAATTTTATTTTCTTAAATAAATCAGTCTCAACTAATTACTTGTTGTAATCATTTAACCAATCTTTCCAAGCCATAGTTAGGAGGTGAGGCTGCCTCCAGGATTGGTTTTTACCACAACAACAAAAATTTCTACAGTCCACTGATCCCAGAGCCAGTAACCCCAACTACTCTATTTACAACCCTCATACGGTTTCGCCACTGACCCGCTCAGCCCGAGCATCATTGGGAGATCGTACACCCACCTTTGTTTGTCTTGAAAAAAACTTATCGTCTAAAATGTATTTTAAAAAAGTTATTATAAAATAATTATATTGAAGTTCAAATATCTCGAAAACCAGTGTTTTTTGAAAATTGTTCGTTTCCTAAAGTTGCTCAGAATGTAATGTCCCATCACGTATACCTCATTTCAACGTTCATAGGATCAAATTATTTCTTTGCGTCGCAAAGCCATTTATACCTCAATTTGTAAAATGACCGTTTTTACCCAAAACTGATATCATTTATATATTCCAGTGAACCATCTACAGAATTCAAATATCTCTGTTATTTATCGAGAAAATGCCACCGGGAGTTTTAAGTGGGACACCCTGTATATAAGAGGGGTGAAAAAAATAAAATTGTGATTTAGTGTGTGTACAATCGGCTTATTAGATGAAGAAAGTGAATAAAAACGGAATAATACAGATAATTTTCTATGTTACCACATACATTATGATTATGTGCCAATATTACGATTATTTAATACATACAGGGGGTCCAGAAATAACAACAATTTTTGGGGGTGGATTCCTGAATATGCTCTCTGATAGACCTACGGCAATTAGAAGAAGGCACCCAAAATCTCGTTTCCATTTGTTACTACTCTCGCTTACCGTGAATAGTCAACTTTCCCACATTTCTTCGAATTTTCACGTTTCAGACTATGTAGATTTGTGTAAAAACCTTTACAATTCTTTTTATTTTCAACTAAACTATTTTTAATAAAACAGAGAAATTTAGTACAAGGGATACATTTTTCATGGTTTATAAATAAAAACTGTAGAGAACCTTTTGCGCGTGCGAACCGGACAGATATAAGTATATCATATTTTTCTTATCTCAAATTTTTTGACCCTTCAACCCCCGTCACTAGATTTTTAAAAAAAATTGTGCAAAATAATCACTTTTGATAGAAATTTGTCATTTTCACACTTTTGTCATTTTCACTGCATATAACCGAGTTGGAACTTCCAGTGAATACAAAATAATTGTAAGTAATAACTTGGTCGTTACAATTATTATCAGGCAATTTTTCTTACGAACTTAAAATAGTGTATTATATTACTAGGAGTAGAACGCACTCTTTTTTTGTGTTGAGCCCAGGATTTGCGGCTGAGGCGAAGCCGAAGCCGCAAACTGGGCGAAACACAGAAAAAGGCGTTCTACTCCGTGTAATATATACTATTTTTTCTTCAAGCGTATTAAAATGCAATAATTCATTTATTTATCATAAATGTACAAATATTCAAACTACAGTCTTACATGTTGACACAATATGACAAGTGGCTAGTGGATAGCGCGTCACCGGTGGATATCGGTATTAACATTATGTTACTAGTAAAACAATACCCACTGCGGTGGCGCTTTCGGAACTAACATTATGTTACTAGTAAAACAATGTCCACTACGGTGGCGTTCGGTACTAACATTTTGTTACTAGTAAAACAATGTCCTACTTCTACTTCTGTTTTTGGTGACATAATTTAAACATTTTAATACGCTTGAAGAAAAAATAAAATAGACATACCTATGCGATATATTATATAATCTCAAATATAATCAAGGTAGATGAATTGTTCTCTACTTAGTAAAATATGTTAATTAGATAGACAGATGGTCGGAATGGGCAACATCCACAGCTTTACAGAATACCGAAAAAGTGACCGGTATTTAGCTACCAGCAATTGGGCCTTTTACAGCCCCTGTTTGCCTACTAAACTTAACCTCCATCTAACATTTACAAATATATCTGGCATACTAAAACAATCCTCAGTTTTTTCTGGTATTATTGGGAGGAATCATTGCGAGAAGACCAGCGGGCCCAGGCAGCAGCTCAAACGTTGATCTAATCGTTACTTCTAACCTAAAGAAAGTAATGAAATAGTATTGTAATAGATTTTACTTACGTAAATTCTTCTTTTTGTTTCTTAGTTACATCACATTGTAAACACATTTTGTCTAATGGTAATTCATTTCTTCTTGCTGTACTTTGCATTATTGCAGTTAATAATGACTGCGGGTTAAAGAATCCGCCTAGCCATACAGAAGCTGGTAGCTGGAAATAACGATAAATTTATATTATAAAGTTATTATTAAAGAAGATTAAATAGATCGAAATATTTTCTCAGGTGACACAAACGCAATTGATCTATTACAGAATATAGGGATGGAAACTAACGAAACACCTAACAATACCCGAAGCATCCTCCTACTGTAGCATGAAGAATTTCAGAAGAAAATCCACGAGGAAATAGAAAAACTGCTAACAAGGGAAAAACTAAACTGGATAGAAAAATGTTAAAAGGGGGAAGTCACCTCCCAGACAGCATATCTTGTTCGCATGTCCAAAAACAGTATGATTATTCTATGGATGTCTTGTGACGTGTTTACACCCTTTTTGTAAACACCCTGTATCGTGAATTAGGAAATTATAACACCAGGGTAACACTAAACACTAATTTATTAACCTATTAATTACAACCAATAATTTCCTTTACTAACGTTACACTAAGTACTGTAAGTCTCAATAATTCAGTCACTTTTGATCACTTTGTATACTTCTTAATGTTTCTCCAATGACCTGTCTACACTAAACTAACTGCACAACCACTTACTCTTCTTTTATAGTCCTAGGTTATTGGTTCTAGATCTTTCTACTATATTCCAGCACTTCTACAGGATATCTGTAATGTTATAGATTTTTCTATACGTTTCTAGAGGGTTGAAACACATGACACTGCCCCTTCCTTAAGCCTGAACGTCCCGGTCAGGCAATTCAGTCTCTTTCATATACTTCTCCAGTCTATCCAAGTGTACAATTTTCATGTTTGACTTTTTACTTCTTTGTATTCGATAAACAACGTCATTGATTCGGGTGATGACGGAATATGGCCCTTCCCAAGGAGGCTGAAGCTTCGGGGACCTTTCTTTCTTCCAGTGCGGATTATAGAGCCAAACCAGATCTCCTGCCTTGAATCCTCCTGAACTGGACTTGCGGTCATATCGAGCTTTCATTCGGTCACTGGCTATGATGATTTGGCCTCGAACCAACTCATGAACATTTCTTAAACGTTCTCTAATTTCATCTGCATAATAGGGTGTTTTCCATATATAACAATTCACTTCAAATGATGCATTAATATGAAGTAATACATAAATATGAAAGCCTGAACGCATTCATATGAATTATATCGTCAGATTAAAATAAATATTTAATAAACAAATCGACAAAATTCAAATATTTGAATAATTTCGAGAACGTCACCTTATTGGGTAATGATCCTGGTGACGTCGCTTCATATATCTGATAGAAGACAAAATAGCTTTGTTCGTTTTCTGTTTAACAAATCTCCACTATCTGCACCAGTGCAAATCTGTCTCTCTTCAACTTATGTAGAGTCACAATCTATCTCCTTCTAATAATTGCACTAGTGCAGCTAATGCGAACGAACCTATTATTGTTTACATGTTTACCATATTTGGCTTGGATATTCCTAGTGTTTCTCACAAATTAAAGAAAGTTTACAGACAATTTTGTAAGCTTCTACAAACAATTTACCTAGTTTAAATATTTTTATGTATTAAAAATGATGATCGATTTCATTCAACAGAGTTGAAGGGCGTAAGTATTTAAAATAAATTAATGAATTAGTTGTTTGCAGCTTGAGCCTAATAGAGTTATTAAATTTATGATTTAGTTTTTGTATTATGACACATTATTATATTATATTTAATTTGGGTTATCTACGATTATTTAATTAATAACATAACCTTAAAAGAAAGTAGAATTAATAGTCTGTGCTAGAGATACAATTAAATGTTTATTTGCAGCTCATCTCGAGAACAACGTGAATAGGGCTTTTGGGTATGTGACGTTGAAACCAGAAGACTCATTATGCACTGTAAAAGGAAGAATTTTCCCAGAGCACCGTTAGACAAGAATTATTAAATATTGGGATACAAAATCTTCTCGGTGTACAAATAATGAAATATAATTCAGATGTATGGTTCAAGACAAATTTGCAAATTTGTCAGTTTATAAACTTTTGTTGAAATTAGCTTCTGATAGTAGTAAAAAGTGCAGTGATTTTTATAATTTGTTAAAAATAAAATGTCAGAGAAATTGTGTGAGGAAGCTGAGAAGTTAATCGTTCGCTAGCTGTCGAGTCTATAGTAGGTGCATACAAAATAAGGGATAATAAATATATGGAAAGGGGCCGCAATTTAGAGAAGGTGGTGGCCGTTGTGGAGGAAAAATTGAAACTTAAAAAGTAAAAGATTGTGGACTTTTCTTGTCGCCATTATATCTCGTTTTTGCAGCTTTACCTGACGGTACCTATTATTTCGGAGTATGTGGAGAACTAAATAAAAAATTGATCAAATTACAGACAAATTTAAAGCGCAAGTATATTTACAAATGTTATGTGCAAATCAACAAAAAGGACTTTTCTGTGTTGCGAACTCAAATTTTGAAAAAATCAAAATTGTGGACATTTTAAACATGGATTATGATAACTATAAATAACTGTTGTTGACAATTAAAATTATATATATTGAAGATATGTCTATCTGAATAATAAAAACCAAAATTTGTATTTTTAGTATATTGATTTTTTTCTTTATAGGGGAAAAACTACAGTTTCATATTTACTACACAAACTACTTTATTTAATGATGGAAGGTTGTAAATTAATAACAGCACATGCAATAACAATAACACTGTGTGGGCAATCAAATTATGATCTATTACAGAGTGAGATTCTAAATATTTAAGAGATCATTTTGGTGCAGACGCTGCTCCTTTTCTGTCTGGTTGGCAGTTAAATATGTGTGGAACTGCATCTTCCTTCAGAATAATTTTTCCTCCCAAAATTTTGTATCGGATGTAATTTTCCATAATTTCCTCGAGCTGAAAATAATAAACAAGTATTTTTATATATTTGTGACGTCGAATATCACTAGCCATGACATGCATCGCTTGATATTTTGGTCATTTTAATTAATAATCATAACCTAGCAAAATTTCATTATAAATGTTCAAAAATACTAGAAGCTGTAATATATTACTTTCAATTCAAAATAAATCTCATACCATTACAAGCATAATTTCACGGTAAGTATATATGATCTATTTATAATATTGAAGGTAATTATCTAGCTAGCTATCATCGGTTAAATTTTACCATGATGAGAAAAGATAAATTATACTTACCTACATTAAAATAATCTTCACAACAATAATATGTCGATTTTGATTTGAGAATATCGCGCCTCGCTGTTTTAAACCATTTCACTTTCCGTGAATAATTCGCTATAGGAACACATGGGAACTTTTTATTTGGAGCATTTACTGAAGTATTTCTGCACCTTGTCACAAAACACCACTTATTTGGTGCACTACTCATGTTTTTGACTTACAATTTACAATAACAACAAAAGTCATTAAGTAAGGTTAGATTTTATAATCATTGACATATATAGGCAGTGACGTCACAGATGACCAGTAATACAAGATTTGTCTTTTTTGGCGGGAAATATTTAATTTGAATTTATATTTCTTTTAAAATTATAAAAAAAAAATTTTTGCTGAAAAATTGTTTCAGCTGTAATATTTACCATAAGTATTTCGTGTTTTTCGACTTAAAAAAAAAGTGAAAACACCCTATTGTTCACTGAGAGGGGTTCCCTGCCTGGTGTTCCAAACATCAAGTCACACGGCAGTCTGATTTCATGTCCAAATACCACATAAGCCGGTGTCTGTTTCGTAGTCTCATGAATGGCAGCCCTGTAGTATGCCATGAGGAAAAACGGCAAGTGACGATCACAATCTTACTGATTTTTTTATGTACCACCTTAGAAAGTTGTTCCTTCATGATTTTGTTATGCCGCTCCACCATTCTATCTGATTGGGGATGAAGAGCTGTTGTCCGTGTCTTGTGGATTCCCAGTAATTTTCAGATTTTCTGGAACACTCCCGATTCAAAGTTCCTCCCTTGATCTGAATATAACTCCAGGGGTACACCAAATCGACATAACAGGTTATCCACCAACACCTTAGCTGCAGTAACAGCGTCCTGATTTGGAATGGCATAGGCTTCCGGCCACTTACTGAAATAATTCATGGCAACCAGGATGTACTTATTGCCATCAGTGGCCACTGTAAACGAGCCAGCAATATCAATCGCAATTCTCTCAAAAGGAGCTCCAACGTTATATTGCTGCAGTTGACCCTTACTCCTAGCCTGTGGTCCCTTACTGGCCGCACAAATCTTGCATTTGCGACACCAAGCCTCCACATCCTGTCGACTATTAATCCAGTAAAATCATTCCCGCACTTTATTTAGGGTCTTATTAACGCCGAAATGTCCGCCAGACGTTCCATCATGCATCTCCTGAAGTACTTTTGGCACTCGACACCTGGGAATCACTAGACGCATAACAACTTCTTTGCCATCCGGGCTTTCCCACGCTCTCTTCAATGGCCCGTCTATGACTATAAGTGAATCCCATTGCGCCCATAAAGCCTTCAACCCCACTCCTTTGCCTGAAACATCTTTCCATTCTGGACGGGTTCCACCTTCTTTTGCTCTCAATATGTGTCTAATTTCTGCATCGTTTAATTGCTCTTGCCTTAGAGCATCCTTTGTCCAGTCGTCTGGAAGGTCTAGTTTGACAGTGTTGACTACTACCATGCCCTGCAGCTTTTCTACACGTTGGCAGTGCTTGTAATCTTCCTTGCATGGTCTTCTAGATAGAGCATCTGCATTTTTATGAGATCTGCCAGGTCGATATTCTATTTTGAAATCGTACAGCGAGCCAGTTGACCTTCTGGGGTTTTCATTTGTAATAACCATTTTAACGTAGCATGGTCGGTCCGAATCTTGAAATGTTGTCCATACAGGTATTTATGGAAATGGTCCACGGATTTAACGATGGCTAATAGTTCTTTCCTTGTTACACAATAATTCCTTTCCGGTTTAGACAGCACCTTGCTGAAGTACTCGATCACTTTCTCTTCTCCATTTTGGATTTGGGACAGTACACACCCGACCGAAGAGTTGCTAGCATCAGTGTCCAGGATATAAAGGCCATTTAGTTGTGGATATGCTAGCACAGGACTGATGCATAATGCTGCTTTCAACTTCCTCCATGATGTTTCACATTCTGATGTCCACTAGTACTTCACTTTTCCTCTGTTAACCGGTGTAGTGGCTTCGCAATATCCGCAAACCATTCCCCAAAGCGTCTATAGTAAGTGCATACTCCAAGAAAGCTTCGTACTTCATGAACATTTGATGGTCTCGGCCAGTCTCGTACTGCTGAAATTTTGTCCGGGTCTGTTTGTATTGCGACTGATGATACAACGTGTCCAAGGAATTTGACTTCTTTCTGGAACAGTAAGCACTTCTTCGGATTCAGCTTCAGGTGTGCGTTCCTAACTCTCCCAAATACTTTTTGAAGATTTCGCAAATGTTCCTTGAAGTCCCGACCCATAACTAATACATCATCAAGATAAACCAGGCACGTCTTCCAGTTTAATCCTCGTAGTACGAATTCCATCAATCTCTCAAAAGTAGTCGGCGCAGTGCAAAGTCCAAAAGGCATGACTGTAAACTGGTAAAGACCACTGCCTGTTGAGAAAGCTGTCTTATCTTTGTCATCAGGGTGAAGTCCCACTTGCCAGTACCCACTCCCGAGATCTAGGGTTGAAAACCACTGTGAACCTGCCAGCGTACTTAACATGTCGTCAATTCGTGGTAATGGGTAGCTGTCTTTCTTTGTAACATCGTTCAGCTTCCTGTAGTCGACGCAAAATCTTAGTTCCCATCCTTCTTTGCAATCAAAACTACTAGCGACAACCAGGGACTAGTTGACTCCTCAATTACTCCATCTTTTAGCATTTTCTGGATCATTGCGGAAGCTTCTTCTTGTTTCGCTAGAGGGAGCCTCCTCGGCTGTTAGCGAATGGCGGTGAGTCGCCAGTATTTATCCGATGCTGGACTATCTCAGTCTTTGTAAGGGCCTCTGTGTTTTTGGCAAATACCGTACTTTCTTTCTTCAAGAACTTAATTGCCTCCCTACGCTTGTCCTCGGGTAAATGCTCAAACTGGGAACTCAACAAGCCCACAACTTCCCTGTCTAAATTTGAACTTCCTTCTATTTGCTCCTCGCACCTTGCTATCCACGTTACCGGTTTATAAGAGCCAATTGCTTCGCCTTCGTTGAGTGTCACTGAGTGGGAGTTCAAGTTGACCACTCTAACTGAAATTTTGTCTGCAGTCCGGGTTAAAGTTCTTGCCAAGATAATGTTTTCAGTCTTAATTGTGTTGTCTTCTTCAACGAGGCCAACGCATTATCCGACAGGGTTTCCCTCTAAAGCAGCCTCGATTATTTGTTCCGTGCCTGTGTTGTCAATAGCCTGGTTTTTTGAAACTGTTCGTCTGCTGTGTACAGAATGAATTCTTCATTTACAATTTTTAAAACTCGTTCTCCTACGTCAACAATAAATCCATACTCTCCCATAACGTCCAATCCCAAAATGAAGGCATCCGCAATGTCAGCCACAATGACCTTGTGATTAAACTTTAAACGTCCAATCTCCAAATCCAGGTCGGCTTCTCCATGAACCGCCGCCTTGTCTCCCGTAGCTGTTCGAACGATCATTTCATTTTGCCTCTTGTCGATTCCTATCCCAGATATAAATCCTGGACGTACTATTGATGACGTAGCACCTGTATCGATGGTAAACGCACATCTCCTTTCGTTTACATAGCCTGGCAACAGTAGACTACTTGGAATCCTTGGAAGCTGGGAAATATTTATTTCTCTGGGGGCACCATGTTTCCCAGCCAGCACAGCCCCCGTGGTGCCGACCATCTCTAGTTTTCTTGCGGCTTTTCGACAACTGCGGCATTTACCTTATCACGGCTTCGTTGTTGGCAGTCTCGCTTAATATGGCCTAATTTGCCGCACTGTTAGCATCGGATACATCTATGGTAGTATGTACCATAATAAAACATTTCATCATTTAAGAACATATATTAAATAAAAGATAAAGAATTAACATTGTTCTTTTATGAATTATATCATAATATATATCAATTAATAACATTGATGATGTAATATATTTTAAAATTGTTATTCTCTGATTTTGTTTTTCTTTTTTTTTTTTTGGTTCCATGGCAACTCAAACGCTTAATCTACGGTAAGCAAGTTGCTACATACACCCTCCCGTTAATAAAAAGAGCAATCAATCAATTAGCGTATCTGTTGCAAAACGCACTTTCTTAGCACGAGTAGGTGGAACATCACATCTGTCAACTAACAAAAAAGCTGGTTTGACTCTGTCAATGTTGACAGTTACAACTTTATTTCTTTTATCAAAAGTAATTAACTTGTCTGTACGGGATAAAACTTTAAACGGACCCTCGTACAGTGGAATAAATGTACGTTTATAACGCTCTTTACAAACAAATATGAAATCACATTTGGAAATCTCAGGATAAACAAATGTTTTATAATTAACATGAGAAATTGGAGAAAAATATTTTAAATGATTAAAGTAATTGCGTAATCTGCCAATAAATAAAGGAAAGTCTGGTGTACCGTACGACTTAATAAAAAATTCACCAGGTAACAGTAGAGTTTGACCGTATATAAGTTCGGCAGAAGAACATTGCAGATTTTCTTTGGGAATCGTCCTGAAAGCTAATAAAACAATTGGAAGTTCGTCCACCCAATGTAATGTATTAGCCCTAGCTGTTAATGCAGCTTTAAGAGTTCTGTGAAAACGTTCAATTAATCCGTTACTTTGCGGGTGGAAAGTAATTGTACGAATTCTGTGAAAACCCAAAAATTTTGAAAACGCGCTAAATAATTTGGATTCGAATTGAACTCCCTGGTCAGTTGTCACGGTTAAAGGTACACCGTAAAGACGCACAAAATTTTGAAACAATGTGCTTGCTACAGTTTCTGCAGTAATATCACGCAGAGGATAAGCTTCTGGCCATCTGGTAAAACGTTCGATTACTGTAAGGATGTAAGAATAACCTTTGGAAGGAGGTAATGGTCCTACTAAATCCATATGTATATGGTCGAATCTGAATTTAGGAATTTCGAAAGGGTAGAGCCGGAAAAGTTAGGGAAATGTGCCCCGGCACTTATTTAGTTAAAATGGCTTCCAGATGATGCAGTTTATAGAGTATATTACACGGTAAAAATTTTAACCCGCTACTACCCCTACGAAGGTGGAAAAAAATAATATGTCTTTAATTATTATATTTTTTTTCGGTTTCTATGCAACCGATCGATTTGAAATTTGGCACGAGTATTGCTTGCGTGGAGATAACTTACTCCAAAAAATAAGGTCATTTTATGACCATTTTAACCATTGGAAAAAAGATATAAATATTTTTTAGAGGACTACCCTTCGTGGTACAATCACCATTCTATGATATATTATGCCTTGACACTTCGTGATTATCATACTAAATTATCAGATTTTTTGCTGTGGTGGAACAATATGGAAAAAAATAAAATTCGGTAAAATAAAATATTTTCACATGCCTCTTAGTTGTAACAGTTAATACTTATGGCCTTACAAGGTATTGTTGCATATCTACAACCGACCGTGGGTGTCAGTGCGATGTTGCCAAGTCTACTTTTTTCCCAGACGTACCGAAATTCGGCACAATCTGGCAATATCACTTCTGGAGGTTCCAGGGTTCACCCACCAGGGGCGAAGTATTAACTCTTTAGGAGCTTGGAGAAATGTTTAGCAGCGAATGATGTTCTTTGTAATTACTGTCGCATTACGACATCTGAAAAACGACGTACTGAACCATATGAAGAAAGTGAGGAAACGATCGAAGAAGGCCAGCCTTTTGTGCCTTCGACATCTTCTAGCACTACGATTAGTGGCCCTTCAGAAGTCCAACTCCGCCTCCTCGCTGGTGTCGGGTGGAAACAGACTGCGGCCGCCGTATGGAAAGGAGGTATTTAGACTCCCACCAGAGGCGAATCGCAGTGCTGGCTAAAGGAGCTCTGGCAAAAAACCCCAATCCAAGGTGTCATGCGACCCGTGCCGAGGGATGAATGGCACCGGGGGTAAAAACGGTGTCAAGAACGGAGCCTCTGGGATACCAGGTGACCTCCCAGAGTAATTAGCCTTACACCTGTACAGGGGGCACTGCAGGTGCGGACCAACCTTTCCGCCATACTCGTGGGAACATGGATGAGTTAACAAATAATAAAAACACAAAAGAAGAACAACGGAGGGAGAAGAGGGCATCTGAGACCTCTTCGGAAGGAACTCCAGAACAAGACACTGTCGTGGAGGTGCAAACGGACCACGACAGTGAAGGGTCAGTGGGTACTCAAGGGACCACTGACACAATCTCTGCAGGCGTTACTGATATCGGACTGCAGAGGAAGAGACTTTCCGGAGCTCAACAAAGAAAGGCCCGGAAAGCACAAAAAATTGCTGAGGGCACGTGGACGGACAAAAAACCGCCCACAAAGGACCGAAGCAAGACAATACCACCGAAAGGTGGGAAAAAAGTAGAGAGCCAGGAGGGAAAAAAGAGACCTCGGGTACACTCTAAAACACCACCGCAATCTTCTAAAAGACCCAGAAGCTCCAGCAAGCAGACTGAAACTTATAGCGAGATTGCGTCAGATCTCCGTATGGCGGTGATTGACAGACGCCATCCGGAAGTGACTCTGGACCAAGGGCAAGCGGACCTTATCCAGAACCTACTGGTGGAGGCACTGGATGCCACTCCTACAGGGAGTGAAAATCCACTGCAATTCACCAGAACAACCTTGAGCGGAGGAGTCCTATGGATGACCTGCTACAACTCAAGGACAAAAAGCTGCTCAGGGATACAGTAAGTACCCTTGGCGGACTATGGGAGGGCGCAGACTTGACAGCTGTCGAGTCAAAGGATCTTCCAAAGAGGCCAAGAGTTCTGGTCTTTATCCCTGGACCAGAAGAACCGGAGGAGCGAGTCAGAACACGCTTGGAAAGGCAGAACACCGGACTGAGAGTGGGAGGCTGGCTACTCCTAAGTAGGAAAGTAGAGAAGGAAGGTGTAGTCCTGGCCTACTCTATCGACGAGGCCTCCTTTGAGGCCTTGGAAAGAAACCAGTTCCGAGCATTTTACAAGCTCGGAAGGGTTAATTTCCGAGTCCTGAAGGGGTTAAATGGAGGGGAAAATGAGGGTCCTTCAGGCTAATCTGCAGCACAGCAAGGGAGCCACGGCAGTCCTTGCTGCGCAAATGAGGAACTTTGAAGTGGCCCTCATTCAGGAACCCTGGGTAAACGGGGGCAAAATCAGGGGGTTAGGAGGTGTTGGGGGAGAACTCATCTACAGTAGATCCTCCAACATCCCCAGGACCTGTATACTAGTCAAGAGAGACTTAAAGATACTGCCGTTAATTAATTTTTGTTCCAGGGATCTAACGGCGGTCAAAATCGAAACAGGGAGCAAGGATATGCCGAGCGAGTTAATTCTCGGATCGGCGTATCTTCCATACGACGGACCCGGTCCACCACCAACAACGGAGGTCGAGGAGCTGGTTAGGAGCTGCGGGGGAGGAGGACCACAACTCATCAGCGGCTGCGATGCTAATTCACACCACACGACTTGGGGCAGTACGGACACCAACGAACGAGGTGAGTCTTTATTACAGTTTATTATGACTAATAACTGAAATGTACTAAATATAGGCAACAAACCGACTTTCGTAAATTCAAGGCGAAAAGAGGTGATCGATATCACATTGGCTACCAACTTTGTTAGTAGCCATGTCCAAAACTGGCATGTGTCTGATGAGGTACGTTGCTCGGATCACAGACACATAAACTTCACAATAGGAGTAAATCCACCAAATTATGAAACTTATCGCAATCCTCGGAGAACTGACTGGGAAGCCTATAAGGTAGACCTAGAAGTCAGTCTGAGAAAGACGAGGGCTACGATAAGGAGCAGCACAGATCTAGAGATGATGGCGGGGCAAGTGCAGGACGCCATCATCTCAGCATATCATGAAAACTGGCCCACAGTGAGCAAGGGCTCCAACAGGAATGTGCCTTGGTGGAACGAGGACCTTGCTCGGATGAGGAGGCAAGTCAGGAAAAAGTTCAACAAGGCTAAGCAAACGGAAGTGTGGGACGACTACACACGGGCCCTCACCGAATACAATAAAGCTCTGAGGAAATCCAAGAGAGAATCGTGGAGGAGATACTGTGAGGACATAGAAGGAACTCCAGAATGTGCCAGACTCCACAAGATTCTCAAAGGATCCACAAAGCTCAATATATTCTCTGAAAATGGATAACGGAGAATACACGAATACAGGGGAGGAAACCATTAGGGAACTCCTAAAGGTGCACTTCCCTGGATCTGAAACCACCAATTTAACACCGGAAGACTGCCAAAACACAGATCTGGATCGCCGTACATGGGCATCCAGAGAGGATTGGCAGGTAGCAAAGACGGTGATAAATGTGGACAAAGTAAAATGGGCAATAAATTCATTCGAACCATTTAAATCGCCGGGACCAGATGGCATTTATCCGATAATGCTGCAAAAGGGACCGGATCTCCTATTACACAGGCTATGTATGATATTCAGGAGCAGTCTAGCTCTTGGATACATACCAAAGGCCTGGAGATTAATTAGAGTGATATTCGTACCGAAACCTGGGAAGGAACAGGAAAGGGCGAAATCCCTGAGACCGATAAGTCTTATGTCTTTTGCACTAAAGACTTTAGAAAAACTACTGGATAGGCATATTCGGGATGATGTACTGGTAAACCAACCCTTACATCAAGATCAATACGCCTATAGAGCCGGTATGTCAACAGAAACAGCATTACATCAGCTAGTAAATAAAGCTGAATATGCTCTCGAAAACAAAGAGGTACTATTATGTGCCTTCTTGGACATTGAGGGAGCGTTTGACAACACATCCCTACAATCTATCAGGAAAGCAACGAGGAGAAAAGGGATCGATGCGACCAGCTGCAGGTGGATAGACTGCATGCTTAGAGGAAGGCTGATATACACATCCATAATGGGGGAAACGCTGGTAGCTCGAGTTGGCAGGGGGTGTCCGCAGGGAGGTGTTCTATCGCCTCTTCTGTGGAACCTGGTCATGGACGAGCTGCTAACGCTACTGGACATAGATGGACATAAAACACTAGGCTATGCAGATGACTTAGTCATTCTAGCACAAGGTAAATTTAACAACACAATAAGGGAACGTTTGCAACAGGCCCTAAATATTGTAACGAAATGGACAGATGAGGAGGGACTAAATATTAGTCCCTCAAAGTCAACCATAATGGCATTCACCAGAAGAAGGAAATTAGAGGGGCTGGGACCACTAAAACTTCGAGGTGATCTAATACAACTATCGGGCGAGGTAAAATACCTGGGAGTAATACTAGATCCCAAACTTACCTGGAACCAACAGTTAAACAGAACCAAAAAAAGGGCAGAAACCACACTCATGCTGGCCAGGCGCACCCATGGGAAAACATGGGGACTAAGGCCAAGCATGATGTACTGGACATATATCATGGTGGTTAGACCCATGATCACATATGCATCTTTGGTATGGTGGCCAAAGATGTTGCAGCGCACTGCTGCCGCTGAACTAAGCAAGATACAAAGACTTGCCTGCCTGGCGGTAACAGGAGCGATGAAAACCACACCAACAGCAGCCATGGAGGTCCTTCTGGACCTCCCCCCTCTCCATCTGATGGTAATGGGGGAGGGGGCGATGGGACACTTCAGGCTGCAATGCAAACCCAGCGACAAATACGCCGCGCTGGGACACAATCGAATTGGGAACCTTGTGGGAGTGACAACATCTCTGATGAGGACAGACCACATGATCCCTAAATATACCTTCAACAGAAACTTCGAAATAAAAATAGAAGATCGAAGTGAATGGTCATTAACCGGTAACAGCACCAGACCGCGGGACTTGGTCTGGTATACAGACGGATCAAGGACCGCGGAAGGCACTGGTGCCGGCATATATAGCGACATGAGGAACTCTCAGTTCAGCACATCGCTAGGAAAATACACTTCTGTCTTTCAGGCAGAAGTATACGCAATACTAGATTGCGCAAAAGAAAACAATAGGAGAGCCTATAAAAATAGGCAGATCAGTATTCTAACAGACAGCCAGGCAGCCTTAGGGGCTCTGTCAAACCCCAAAGTGACGTCCAAGCTGGTATGGGAATGCCAAGAAGAACTAAGAGCCCTAGCGGACCACAACAAGGTAACCCTTCAGTGGGTGCCGGGACACGTAGGAATCGATGGCAATGAAAAAGCTGACGAGCTAGCGAGAAAGGGATCGTCAGCTCCATATATTGGCCCACTACCGGCCCTGGGAGTGCCTAAAACCACAGTACGGGGCCAAATGAGGGACTGGATCAAGAACCAACACAAAGAATACTGGGACAAAATAACCGGACAACAACATGGTAAAACCTTTATTAAGGAACCATCCAGAAGGAAGACTGAAGAACTGCTGTCATTAAGCAGGAATCAGCTCCGCATAATTACTGGCTTCCTAACAGGGCACTGCGCCCTGAAAGGACACCTTCACAAAATGGGATTATTCAACGGGGACCTAAAATGCAGACAATGCAATAGGGCAACGGAGACATCCTACCACATCCTGTGCGACTGTGAGGCTTTGGATCACAGAAGACAGGCAATATATGGACAACCAAGACTGAGTCCAGAAGAATATGAAGCCAAACCAGCGATGGGGTTGTACAAACTAGTGCAAGGGACCAGAGTGCTGGATTGGTTATCATAATACTAAGGGGAGAATATCACAATAAGCCCAAGAGGCTGCAGTGATTCCAGAAACGTAAGTTAGACGGCTCCCGAACAAAAAAAAAAAAAAAAAACTACGATTAGTGACTGATGAAATAATGGAACTACCATGGCAAAGACTCGTTGCTACACATAAATACTGTTGCGTATGTGGTGATGGTAAAGAACTGACCGTAATACCCACTACTGCGAGACTACAGTGCTATCGAAACAAACAAATATACATCCTCGAGGCAATCGTAAAATACAGTTGATTAAACATCGCTTTTATGAACACGATATTACACATCTAGAACCATATGGCAATTGTAGCTCGATTCATAAATCGGATTTATGCATTCTATTAAATTCCTTAACCTCAATAACAAATCTAAAAGGCTCTACAGACTACTGCGGTTTATCAGAAAAGCAATTATTAACGTTTACAGGCTTAACGGTAGATGCCATTTACGAATTAAAGTCACTGTTGGAAAATTCCAGTACAAGAACTTCTTCTGTCCTTGTTTTTCTATTAAAACTGAAAACAGGTAGTAATAATGATAACAGAATGACCTATTACTAAATTGTTCGATATGGTGCCAGCGTGCAGCGCACTTGCTAGGAAGCTGAACAAATTGATCAGCCTCAGAATAGTATAATAATAATAATAATAATAATAATTTTATTGGTGCTAATATACAAAAGTATTTACACAAGTCAGAAAAACAATACATATAAGTTAAAACAGAAATATAAAACATATTTAAGTATATAAAAAAAAAGACGGACATATTACGTAACGCAATAGTGTTTGTATATAAAATTAAAAACAGGAAACAGATACTATATACAACAATACAATATATAGATAAAAGCGATCATTCACACATAGTATTAAAATTTGAAGAAAAATACTCCTCAAAGTTGTAAAAAGCATTGGTTATTAAAAAAGCTTTTACAGTACTCTTAAATAAATTGTACTCAAGTTCTTTGATCTTTGAAGGCAAATGATTAAAAAACAGTATGGCATAATAATTTGTTCCGTTACGAGATTTAAAAAGTCTTAAAAAGTTAGAATATAGGTTATTATTGTTTCTCGTGGAATACCTGTGCACTTCGTTATGAGAAGTATAGTTTGATTTGTGTACCTTAATGTACAATAAACAATGCAAAATGTACACGCTAGGCAACGTTAATATTTTTAAGTTTTTGAAAGCTTGTCTACAGTCGTCTCTGTATTTTAGGCCGCACAAAATCCGTACTGCTTTTCTTTGTAAGCCAAAAACATTGGCGCTATGAGTAGAATGTCCCCAAATTAGGGTAGCATATGATAATTGAGAATGAATAAGACCATGATAAGCAGTAATCAATGTTTCTTGAGAAACTTCATTTACAAGGTTTCGTAATAGGTAAATGTTAATTGAAATTTTATTACAGACAAAGTGTACATGTTGTTCCCACGACAATTTCTTATCTAGGTGTACCCCGAGAAACTTAACGCTGTTTGTGTGGTTTTCTCCAGTTACATTTCTCAGACTAAAAACCATGGTCTCAGTTTTAGACTTATTTAAGCTAAGTTGGTTTGCTGTAAACCATTCCTGAGCTTCTGACAATGTCTCCCTCACATTTGTACGTAAAGTATCAATATTTTGATGTGAGTGAATTATGGTGGTATCATCTGCAAATAGGACGAATTGTGATGAAGTTATGTCTGTCAAATCATTGATATAAATTAAAAATAGTATCGGTCCCAAAACGGAACCTTGTGGCACTCCATGTTCCATAGGTAATAAATCAGAATTTGCATTTTGATATGTGACAAACTGGGATCTATTCGTCAGATATGACTGAATTAAGTTGATACTACTACTATTAAAATTATAATATGCTAGTTTATCAATTATCAATAATTGGTATATTATTAAGGTTGTAATTAATAACCATAACCCTAATAAGATAGTCTGATAAACCGCGGTGGTCTGTAGAGCCTTTTAGAGTTATGTTATTGGGGTTAAGGAATTTAATAGAATGCATAAATCCGATCTAGGAATCGAGCTACAATTGGCATATGGTTCCAGATGTGCAACGTCTTCATAAAAACGATGTTTAATCAAATGAAGACACATTTCGCGCCCAGGGCGACTTAAGTTTACACATAGACTGGACTACGGATAGTAGGTTAAACCACAAAGGTTATAAAAACAAAGGCATATTAGGAATCAATATCAAAAGTCAGGATAAGTTTTCACAAACGACAACTAATGTTAAACAACTGTGCCATACTGAGATAAAAAATTATCCATCTGCGTAGCTGGCTGATGGAACTCATCCAAGGCCAAAAATGAGGGAAAAAAAATCAAATGTATTTTACAGCAACGATTGCCTCGAGGGATGTATATTTGTTTGTTTCGATAGCACTGTAGTCTCGCAGTAGTAGGTATTACGGTCAGTTCTTTACCATCACCACATATGCAACAGTATTTATGTGTAGCAACGAGTTTTTGCCATGGTAGTTTCATTATTTCATCAGTCACTAATCGTAGTGCTAGAAGATGTCGAAGGCACAAAAGACTGGCCTTCTTCGATCGTTCCCTCACTTTCTTCATCTGGTTCAGTACTTCGTTTTTCAGATGTCGTAATGTGACAGTAATTACAAAGAACATCATTCGTTGCTAAACATTTCTCCAAGCTCCTAGAGAGTTAATACTTCGCCCCTGGGGGGTGAACCCTGCAACCTCCAGAAGTGGTATTGCCAGATTGTGCCGAATTTCCGTACGTCTGGGGAAAAAAGTAGACTTGGCAACATCGCACTGGCACCCGCGGCCGGTTATCTCCACGCAAGCAATACTCGTGCCAAATTTCAAATGGATCGGTTGCATAGAAACCGAAAAAAATATATAATAATTAAAGATATATTATTTTTTTTTCCACCTTCGTTGGGGTAGTAGTGGGTTAAAATTTTTACCGTGTAATATACTCTATAAACTGCATCATCTGGAAGCCATTTTAACTAAGTAAGTGCGGGGGCACATTTCCCTAACTTTTCCGGCTATACCCTTTCCAAGCGGGCTTCTAACGTGACGAGTGACTTTACAAGTCTGACAGTTAACGCACGACTTGGCCCATAAATTGCAATCAGTAGACATTTTCGGCCAAAAATAGTTATAGTGGTTACTAAAGTCCTAGTAGCTTTAATTCCAGGATGAGATAGACCATGAAATATATCAAATATTGTTCTCCTGTAATAAATAATAAATTTATCCAAATTTGGAATTTTAATTCTTTTCAAATTGAAAGTATGTTCAGAATTTGAAGACTGATTTGATAATAAGTGTTTAAGGTCAGAATCTTTCTCTTGCGCTTTGCTTAATAATTTCAAATCAAAATTGACATTAATCAAAGGAGATTTTTCTGTCTGAATTGGTAAAATACATTGCTCTAAAGAAGATGTGCCATATACACGTGATAAAGTGTCAGCTCTGACATTATTCTTGCCTTTAATATGCTTAATTTCGCACAAAAATTGAGCAATATATTCCAAATGACGGATTTGCCTTGGAGATCTCTCAGCTTTTGTGAACAAAGCATTGACCAAAGGTTTATGGTCAGTAAAACAAATAAATTTACGACCTTCCAGTAAATATTTAAAATGTTTAATAGCAGAGTATAAGGATAAAAGTTCTTTGTCGAAAACTGAGTATCTTGCCTGTGTCGTGGTCAGTTTACGCGAAAACAAAGCTCTTTGTTATCTCGTTGCTCTAAAACTGCCCCCATAGAGATATTTGAACAATTAACCGTAAGTGATAAGAATGTATTATCACTACAACAAGAATGAGCTAAAATAATTGCATCGACTATAGCGCTTTTGGCTTTTAAGAAACTATTCACACATGCAATAGGAAAATCATTTATTTTCTTAATTTTATCATGTGATAAATTAGTGCAGAAAGAATGCAAAGGAACTAAGATTTCAGCGAAGTTAGGTACGAAACGATGATAAAAGTTTACCATACCTATAAAACGTTGAAGTTGTTTAAGAGTTGTTGATAAGGGAAAATGATTAATGACATCAACTCTTTCAGAAGAAGGTAAAATGCCTTGTGAAGAAATATGATGTCCTAAAAAGGTGAAACTATCAGTTCCTAATATACATTTAGACAGTTTAATATTTATTCCGTATCGATCTAATCGTTCAAAAACAACTCTTAAATGTTCCAAATGTTGCGAATTTGATTCACTCGCAATTAAAATGTCGTCTAGATAGACAAAAACGAAAGGCAAACCCGTAAGTACCTCGTTCATAAATCTTTGAAAAGTTTGTCCAGCATTACGTAAACCGAAAGGCATTCGTGAGAATTCGAATAAACCGAAAGAAGTAGTAATAGCTGTCTTATAAACGTCACTCTCTGCGACTGGTATTTGATGATAAGCTCGAACTAAATCAATTTTCGAGAAAATAGTACTACCATATAATCGATAGTTAAAATCGTGAATGTGAGGTAATGGATACCGGTCTGGAACTGTAATTAAATTCAGTTGTCGATAATCTCCACACGGCCGCCAATCATTGTGTTCTTTTTTAGCCACTACATGAAGAGGCGAAGAAACAGATGACGATGAAGGTTTACAAATACCCAACTCAACCATATTATTAAATTCATTTTGAGCTATTTTAAACGTTACATTGTCTAATCTACGTGGACGAGAAAAAGGTAAATGTCCTTCTGTAATAATATGATGCACAACTGAATGCTTGACAGGCAAATTATAATTTGGCGAACTTATTAAGGTAGGAAACTGTAAAAGTAATCCATTGAATTCATTCGCTAAAGGAAATAATTTAAAAGAGTCTAAAGGACTATTTTTAACAAAAATAAAAATAAATTGGTAATATTATCAATTAATCGTGCCCTTTTCAAATCGACTACTAAACCAAAATTGGATAAAAAATCAGCTCCAATAATTGGAACTGAACTGTCTGCTATATTAAAAACTAAGGAAAAAATTCTTTGTAAATTTAAATTGGCCCTTAATATTTTTTTTCCGTATGTATATACAGTAGAACCATTAGCTGCAGTTAAAACTATATCAAGATTCCTATTTAAATCTGTAAAAACATTACGCGGAATAACTGATAAATCAGCCCCAGTATCAATTAAAAATCTTAAATTGTTGGAGTGATCATAAACAAAAAGACGGCGATTACTGTCAGAAATGTTAACGTCAAAAATATTAACGTCAGATGTCAAAGTACTATTAACTTCTAGTCATTTAGAATTATTAACAATACTTGTTTTAATGTCTTTATTATAAATATATCATGTACCAGCACAGCGGAAAGCTTTATCTTTATAAAGTTGATGCCAATAGCGAGTTCGCGAGTTGTTTCTACTATTGCAATCATTGCAGAATGAAGTAAATGCTGAAATACCTGGACTTTTTGAAGTAATTTGAGATTTAATCGAATGAAGTTGAGAACTAAAAACTTCTTGACATTGTAAAACTTGATTCATAGTGCTTTGAAAGGTAGTTGAAAAATCTTTAAATATCGTTACTAAATCAGATACAGAGGGTACTGGTTCAATTTTAAAAGGAGTATTAGATGAACTTTCATTCGGATTTTTAGAATGTACAGTCGCTAACATCGAATCTTGGCACGATTCCCAAATCCTATCCGCAATATCTATAATGTCCTTAATTGGCGTCTTACCTGAGGCGGTAATTGCAATGAATATAGTTTTAGATAAGCGCCACAATTTTATTGGTAACTCCTGCAACGCTCAGCATTGATTCAGTTTGTATAAGACTAGCAAGTTGACCACTATCATTTGTCTGTTCCATGACCTATGGCATACTGATGAGAACATAATAAGTTCGAAACCGGTCTATGTCTGGTTAGGAACAGACAAATGATAGTTGGTTACTGATCACGATTTGAAGGTGTAATTCAATGCAGGTCGGGGTATTTGCCCGTTGAGTAGTTGTTTCCTTCAAATCCGATTTCATATATATATATATATATATATATATATATATATATATATATATATATATATATATATATATATATATATATATATATATATATATATATATATATATATATATATATATATATATATATATATATATATATATATATATATATATATATATATATATATATATATATATATATATATATATATATATATATATATATATATATATATATATATATATATATATATATATATATATATATATATATATATATATATATATATATATATATATATATATATATATATATATATATATATATATATATATATATATATATATATATATATATATATATATATATATATATATATAATATATATATATACATGCATTTAGTACTCATACACCTCCGAATGTTATATGGTTAGGTGGTGTTTGCCTCCGATTTTACGCGTTCGCCTCCGATTTCGGAGGCGGAGACGTTTTGTGTTGTTTTCATCGCGAATGTCTTGATAATTAGTAAATTTATGACCCATTATTATCAATAATGATCAGCTTTATTGGTGCGCATATAAGATTATGACAAAAAGGGAAGAAATAGAGAGATAGAAGCATTTAACGACACTTTTTTTGGAGGCGGAAAATACCTATAAACATATGTAAACATACACCATAGTCCACTACATTTTTTACCAGGTGGCGCTGCTGTTTTAAACACTTGATGTATATAGGTATTAAATGCTTCCTTACAATAAAGTAGCGATATCGCCTCCTAAACTTGGCAACATTGTGAAGAGGCATACTATTCCTAAATACATCTAGAGATATGGTAACTAAAATTATCTTACTAAAAATATAAATAACTTTTATGCACAGAAATAATACTTTCTAGAGATCAATGGGTTTTTAAATTTTTTCAATTTGGGAATAAAAAAACGTTTATTTTGTTCAGAAACAAATATTTTTGTACCCCTTTATAGCTTAGAGCAAATTAAAAAAGGTATTTGTTTAAGGTATTTATTTAACAGGACACGAACATTCCTTAACGTAACTAGTTGCCCTTAATCCACTATTTGTCTCTGCTGCTGGCCTTATATACTAAAAGTAAAAAAAAAATTAGAAGACGATTTTTATTGGGGGGGGGGTGGGGGGGGTGCTAAAAAGCAGAAAATAAAAGAATAAGAATAACACAGGTCAACATTTAGTTTAAAAAAATACACAGGACTCTACCTAGGTACCCAGGGGTTTTTGGGGTCGCTGATTCAGATGCCGAGGTCGGTTAAGCCCTATCACGTCAGGTTCAAGGACATCTGAAGGTCAAACTAAGAAAAGGTGGTTGAAAAAAACTGAGAAAATGTACACATAGGTTTTTGGGGTCGCTGAGTCCGAATTCGGTGTTCGCTTACCCTTAAAAGGCATCCGGAGGTCATTTCAAGGTTAATTTGAGAAAAACGGAGAGGAAGCTGTTAAAAAATCTGAAAAAATTTACATGTAGGGTTTTTGGGTCGCTGAGTCTGTGTCCGATGCCGGTTGACCTCTATCACGTCACTTTCAAGGTCACTTGAAGGTCAAACTAAGAAAAGGTGATTGAAAAAATCTGAAAAAATTCACGCATAGGTTTTTGGGATCGGTGAGTCCGAATCCGCTGTTCGTTTACCCTTAAAAGGCATCCGGAGATCATTTCAAGGTTAATTTGAGAAAAACAGGAGAAGCTGTCAAAAAATCTGAAAAAACTTATATATAGGTTTTTTGAGGCGCTGAGTCTGCATTCGATGTCGGTTGACCTCTATCACGTCAGTTTCAATGTCATTTGAAGGTTAAAGTAAGAAAAGGTGATTGAAAGAATCTGAAAAAATTCACACAGGTTTTTCGGGTCGCTGAGTCCGAATCCATTGTTCGCTTACCCTTAAAAAAAAGAGGCACCCAGAGGTCATTTCAAGGTCATTTCAAGCCGGCATTCGTCCGCCAGCTTTAGCTGCACATGAAGATTCTTCGGCTATCTCAGTGCAAATATATTTAACTCAATGAATCACAGAAATAATACTTTCTAGAGATCAATGGGTTTTTAAATTTTTTCAATTTGGGAATAAAAAAACGTTTATTTTGTTCAGAAACAAATATTTTTATAGCTTAGAGCAAATTAAAAAAGGTATTTGTTTAAGGTATTTATCTAACAGGACACAAACATTCCTTAACGTAACTAGTTGCCCTTAATCCACTATTTGTCACTGCTGCTGGCCTTATATAGTAAAAGTAAAAAAAAATAGAAGACGATTTTTATTGGGGGGGGGAGGGGGGTCTAAAAAGCAGAAAATAAAAGAATAATAATAACACAGGTCAACATTTAGTTTAAAAAAATACACAGGACTCTACCTAGGTACCCAGGGGTTTTTGGGGTCGCTGATTCAGATTCTGTGAAAGGATGGCCTTTAGGTATAGTTGCAGAAACAGAGCGAACATGCAAGTAAAGAGTACCACGGGCGTTGGCTTCACTCACTTGGAGCTCAATCAGTGCTGGTTTTGCGTATAAATAAGCTGAGTAAACGCCAGCTTAGGGCCTCGCATTTAGGGGGCCTCAGAATTCAGATTTCATACGCAGATATGCACGTTTATTTTATTAGAAGAGAAAGCTTCAACGAAAAACATACCTAGAGCTTAGGGCCTCCGGTTACCTAAAACCTGCCCTGAGCTCAATCCTGTCAGGGTCAAAGTAATTTAATGGTTTCCTGAGTCAGACAAATTGACAAGGAGGCAGACAGACTGTCAGATAGAAACATTTAGTCATTCAGTCAGACAGAATTACTGACAGAAAGGCAGGATGTCAAATAGATGGACAGAGAGAAAATGCAGGCGGATGATAAATACAGACTAAAAAGCAAACAAACGGGTGTGCAGGTATAAAGGCAGACATATAAACAGACAATAAGTAGGCAGGTGAGCATTCGTATAAATTTTTTCTAATTTTTTTCACCTCCTATTCTTACTTTAACCTTCAAATGACCTTGAACATGAGGTGATAAAGGTCAACCGACATCGGATTCGGACTCAGAGATCCCCCAAGAGCCTATGTGTGAATTTTTTTTAGATTTTTTCAAAAACCTTTCCTAAGGTTGACCTTCAAATAACCTTGAACCTGACGTGATAGAGCTTAACCGACCTCGGCAACGGAATCAGCGACCCCAAAACCCCTGGGTACCTAGGTAGAGTCCGGTGTATTTTTTCAAACTGAATGTTGACCAGTGTAATCTTCCACCTTCCAAAGATATTTTAAAAACCTAGATTATTCTGGAGCAAAAATGTAAATATTTCCCTCTAGCAAAAAATAAAAATGTTTTAAAACGCATTCGAGACCAAAACTCTAGAATATATTTGTTGGTTAATCATAAATTTTGCTATACTAATTAATGCCAGTTTGTTGGAGTCATCTCGAATGCTTTTCAAAAATTTTTAAACAATTCAAAAATTTTTCTCTTGCTGAAGGGAAATATTTACATTTTTGCTCCAAAATGATTAAGTTTTGAACATTTTACTTCTTTAAGTATATCATCTCTTTGAAATATTTTATATTATTTTCTGCTTTTCTCCATTCCGTTGGTTCCAAGTTTTCTCCTCGTCAAACATGAATTTGGAGAAATACTCTGTAAGAATGTTGACGTATTGCCTCGGATGTTGCTGGCAGTCTTCGTAGAATCCCGGTAGTACTAGATTGGCGGATTAACTTATTGAAGATAATGAATCTTTGATGATTCAAAGATGTAATTTCTTTTTTCGTTCAGCTACGGTTGTTGAATATACGGACAACCTCTTCGAGATCTTTTCTTTTATTGACGCATTCCACCGTTTGCACTTTTCTTTTACTAAAGGAAGCTGAAGTGTTATCGCATCCACTGAACGTGTGGCCATACAGCTTTTTAAAACTTCCGAGGACTGCAAGTCACGAGAACTGTAATCTTTATTTTTTATTTATCTCTGAGCCTCTCTTAAGAAATGGATATCTTTATCTTCAGGTGCGAGAGCGATAATCAATGCAAGAAGATCAATATCTTGTCCGAGGATGACCACTGTATCGTTTCCATGAGATTCGTTTAATGCGGTTTGAACTATGAGTACGTCAACGTCGTCTACAGCAGTAATTATTTTGATTCCCTCGTTTTTAAATCTCTCCACCAATTGCGAAATAAACCGTTCCTTTTTGTGAGATTGTTTATCATTTTATTTTGCGTTTCAGTCAGTGGCGTGTTCTCATGAAAAACAATTTCCGGTGAAATGCGTTTCAAAAGACGCTGCTGTCTTTCGATGCTCTTCATACTGCAGTCAGCATATCCGTCAAACACTACAGTCACTTTTTGGCCGTAATGTTTACGAATAAAGCTGCTTCGGCCATACTACACGATGAATCAAATTGCAGCCATCAACAATGAACTGGCAATCCGAAAAATCTATTGGCCTCTCTCGTACAGCATTGAAAATATCATACAGACGATTTCTTAATTTTCCTCATTAACCCTTTCTTATTGAAGAGAAGAAGTGGAATTGAAGCAAGCTCAGAGTTGAAATATGACTCCAAATCTTCTTTTGTGTGAACAGTGCAGATTATCCTCTAATTGCAAAGAAGAGGAAAATACATAAACTACTTGCGACAAAACCCTCTATATATGCATCTAATAGAGAAAATTCTGCTCAATAAATTCATTACTGAGCATTTTTCTCGTTAAAGTAACCGGTCTTAAAATATTCGGAGTCAAACTTGGAATAGGATGGATTTTTACCTCTGCGCCCCAAACTACGCCTCTGTTCGGACGCTGTTAGCGCGAAATAGGTGAGGATAAGCTACAAGGTTAATAGTACATTTTTTATGCAGAATTTAACATGACGATTTTTTTATTTCCTATACTTTTTTCTCTTTCGACGAACGGTTTACAAGATAAAAGTGAAAAACCAGCGTTAAGTCCCCGTAATATGGCCGAAGCAGCTCTATTCATAATCATTACGGACGTTTCACTCCTAAATTGTGGGGAACTATTCGGGTATCTATTTCGTCTTCTAAAATATCTAATTTACGTGGACTAATATGTAACAATTGTGTTACAAAATTAAACTGATTCAGTGATGTCTTTTGACAAGCATTTTAAATAATAATAATAATTTCCTTAAGAACATAATTTGAATTACATACATTATTCTACAATAGATATTTAGCGTGAACGGTTCATTTTAAAACAGATAATCGCACATTATCGGGTAAAACACCAATGTAATCTGATAGAGTATAACTTACACAATATGAATCATCATAACAAACGCACACGATTGCATAGCGCAACTAATTGCGCAAGCGCTAGAGCATAGAAGTCTGGCAACCTCGAAGGAGGCAAAGTCTACCGTTATATATAACAGTTTTAAATACATTGAGTCAGAGGGGTACTATTTATATAACGAGGTGTAAACATACCAATCGTATGAAAAAAAAGTGTATGTAAAAAAAGATAAAAATCCTTTCCCCTCTCCGCGTGCCCTTGGTAAGTGAAATTTGGCGGTTATGTATATGTAAACAGAACTAATCTATCTATAGTATTTCTAGTGGAGGTGCGGGCGCCACAAATTTGTAAGGAGGCGGACACGATACAAATGCACATATATATATATATATATATATATATATATATATATATATATATATATATATATATATATATATATATATATAGAGATATGCATGGTCATATACAGGCCCGTTTCATATACTGAGCGGTTGTAGTGCAGCCCGATTTGACCCTGTGAAGCCCGGGGTCGGGCTCATCAACGTACCCCCGTGTATATCATCACTAAATGGTCGCAAATCATGTTAGTTTCCTCCCTGCAAAATTTTGAGGTGGGCTTCAAAAAGTCATATTTTCATGTTCCGAGATACACTTTTAGTTCAGCACTTCTGAGTCAGGCGGCGCTGTTCCTGTATATCCAAGACTCTTATACAGTTGATGTCCATCGCTCGTTATATAGCCCGATATTTGGCATCGTTGCAGTGGCTCGATAGCGTTCGATTCTTATTTCCTCTTAAATACTTTCTTTATTAAATCACAATCGTTGAATGAAAGTTCTTTCTTCATATTTTATATTTTTCTAAATTCAAAAATTTGTATATACGTTCTAAGAATTATAAATTATGTGGTACGGTGCTATGAAAGCAAAATAGTAGCATCTTAAACATCTTAAAACGTTTTTTGAATTGTAATACATAATTTCAAATAGAGCAATAAAAGGTAGCATTTATATCAAAAGAGAAAAATTATAATAACAAAATATAAAATCGAGTATAAAATGCATTGGCTTTGTCCATTTGTTGTACTAAATTAATGTTTCCATGTCCCTAAATTAGGTTTGTGGTTTTTTGCATTCATGATTCAATAATATTCCTCATTTTTATTAATTTTGGTGCTAAAATTTTCATGGAGAAATATCGGGACATTAAACAATAATTATGCAGAATGACGTTTTACGTGCCTATTATAAGGATAGATAGGCATTGTCCATGACGACTTCCACATCCCCGTAGTTTAGTGGATAGTAACAGTAAAAAAATATGTTTTTTTTTTAAATAGTCTTAGAATGTCATGAAACATCGATATTTTCAGCTTGAACGAAAAAAATTCCGTCTGCAATTTGTTTTTGTGCAAACGATTCGAACCGTTCATGATGTTGACTCAAAATTTGGTATACTTGTGTATTACAACGGGATCTGGAAATAGATTTTTCCGTTGATCTTATTCCGTTGAAGGGTTGTTGTAGAGTCGATAAAATTGGGTTTTAGGGTATAAAATATTAGTCTTTAGCATTAAATCGCTTATAAATTTTGAATGGAACTGTAGCTATTTTATTGTTTTAATTTGTTTTATGTATAAGTGCTATAGGCAGTTTTGTTTCTTGTATAATTTTAAAAATTTATTTTTCAACAGTGAAATTTTCTGCTATTATCCTTATTATCTCTGATCCTAGTAATCGTGCCACAAAAATAAAAATAGGGCATTGAGTTTTGAATAGGACTAGGTCTATGAAAAATCTTTCTGATAATTTGTTAATTTAAAAATAAATAAATAAAAATCACAAAAAAGTACTTTTTTTGGCTATTTAAGAAACAACGTAATAATGAATCAATTTTATTTTATTGAACTAAACTCTCGTGCGAAATTTTAACCCAAAATATGTTTTCAAACGGCTAAAAGTCAATAATAAATTCGAAATTTCCATCGCTTACTGCTTAAGGGCATCGACTCGTAGGAGAAAATGTTTTTTTTTCAAAATGTAGATTTTTGTATGTTTTTTGCAATGGTATTAAGAAAAAATTATATCTTCATTTAAACCGTTTATTTGAAATTTGTTTATGATTTTCAAAATTGTAGTTGTAAATAAATTCAAATAACCCTGTGATCTTTTTTATCAAACTAAAAGCGGCAAACGAATTATGAAAATACGTGAAATATATAGCATTTCTTAAAAAAAAAATAATGGTCTGCTTGCATTTGAGGTCGAGAGTCGAGATACGTCAGTTTTTGCATTAAAGTCACTTATAAATAAACCAAAAAACTATTTCTTTTTGAAATTTGGAGTGGTTGTTTTTTAAAGCTTACATCTTTGTCTCTGATATTTGAAAATAATCTAAAATTACAATTTTTGAAATAACATTGAATAGAGCGGTTATTTTCTTAATTTTTGTCGCGAAAAGGAGGAACTAATCTAATCTGAACGAATATCCTTATGTCCATGGACACAGCTTTGTAAAATTTTTAATATCACCGATACAATAAAAAAAACAATATTCGCGGTCAGGAGTTGAACCCTAGACGTCCGCATCCTGGTAAAAAGTGCTATCGTCTAAAATATTAAAGTCTAATTTGTAAAACAGTAATATACCGTTTAGAGCTAATTGACAATTATCGGACCTCTAACATAAGTTCCAAAGGCCCGACTTTCGGGCCTCTATACATTATCTTTTAAACATTGTGCTTCTGGTTTGTTTTCAACTAGATGAGACAAAAATATAGGTATTGAAAGAATAACGGGGCTCAATTTTAAGAAGAAATATTAATTTGTTTATTTATAAGCGACTTAGTTACAAAAACTGACGTATCCTAGCTCCAAATGCAAGTAGATAATTATTTTTTTAGAAAAATGTTAAATGTTTCATCTATTTTCGTAATTCGTTTGAGTTTTTAGTTTTATAAAAAATCCACAGGATTATTTGAAGTTGTTTATAACTATAATTTTGAAAATTATAAACAAATTTCAAAAAAATAGTTTAAATGAAGATTTTTTTTCTTAATACCATTGTAAAATACATTTAAAAACCTACATTTTTAAAAATAAATTGATTCATTATTACGTTATATTTCTTAAATAACCAAAAAAGGCAATTTTTTGGTGATTATTATTTTTTTATAAATTAACAAATTATCAGAAAGTGTTTCATAGGCCTAGCCTTATTTAAAATTTTATTGCGAACAAATGGCTCTTTTTATTATTGCGATACGATTTCTAGGACCGGAGATAATAAAGAAAATAGCAGAAAATTTCACTGTTTAAAAATAAATTGTTAAAATTTTACCAGCAATGGACCGATTTAATGCAAAACTTCACATACACTTTCTGTTATATATACTGGCAACAAATTCAAACAATAAGACTGCTGCAGCCAGATAATTCCTTATTCACCTATTTTGATGCTTAATTTGACTCCACCATTAGGGGTAATCAAAAATACCAATATTTCGAAAAGAATTTATATCTTTTGAACGGCTGGGCCGATTTAAATTCGAAAAAATGTGCATTAGATATAATAGCTACACCCTTATTAGAGAATTGAAAAAGACATTTGATAATGGGAACATTAAAATAAAAAATGAATATATTTTTATCTTTTCATATCACATTGTTCTGACACACTCACTGCATGTCTTTAGTACAATCTTTAACTACTATATCATATTATCACAACATATATTTTTTGGAATCAATAAAATAGATACATCATCAAAAATATGATATACTTATATTTCTCGATTTATCTTGTCCCCATATTTTCTTGTTGCTATTTCCGTAGTTTCTTTTATAAATCTTTAGGCACTAGTTTACAAAATATAATTTTTTGGTGCATATTGGCATATTTCTTCCTACCGTTAGGTACTATACTGTCATATAACTCCATCGTGCTTCAAACAGGCCAATAATTTCAATAATTCTTTTGACACTTGAGACGCTTTGATTGTTTTATTGGGCTGTATTGTAAGATGTATTTAAGTTGAATGTAGAAAGGTACCAGAGAAAAGGCACCCGCTCAACTCAGCGGGGCGTACGGCAATAAATATAAAACAGATCGCTTGAAGCGTATGACCACGTGCTCACCGAAATGTAAACAATTTTTTAACATCGTTGTAACTATTTTTCATGTGAAAATAAAAATTCTGCCAGTTCCAATTTCATATCAAAAGCTCTATTTGTTAATTGACGAATGCATAAACTTATCAGCTAGTAAATTCGTGGATTTTTTTTTGGATTGTTCATAATTTTATGACCCCGTTACGTGAGTAAAAATTTTTATTTTTATAAATTGATGGTTAAAAATATATTTCTATAAGATTATATCAAGACCCGAAAACCTCAAAATGCGGTAACAATAGGAAACATTTTTTTTTAATTTAAATAGCAACATAAGTTTTAAAAAATCCGTTGTGTTTTGAAAAATGTTTTCTGGAACCTACAGATGATGTGTGCTTTTTCAGATTTTTAATTGCATTTTAAATGACTGAGGAGAGTATAAAAAAATGACAAGCGTCTCTGTACCTCATTTTTGATAATTTGGCGGCCGGTACAATTTTAGTAAATAAAATAAATAAATAAATGAACGTTTATTGTGTACAAAAGAATTTACACACAAAAGGAAAAGGTTAGCCTAAACTATCTTCGACCTCCCATATGCATTAGGAAAAAATATTATTACTATAGCAGTATTACATTAAACTAAGAAAACCTATTAAACTAAATTTTTAACTTAAAACTAATTATTTATATTGTATTACTTATAATAATAATAATAATTTAACTATCAAATGTGCCGTTTTTTTATTATGACCATTACACTAGGGAATTTTATGCTCTGACAAAAAGGTACATATACAGTGTGTCGCACTTTTCATGGAGCCACCCTCATATCTCGCTCATTTGATATCCGAATATTTTGAAATTTTAATGGTGACTATATACCTATAGAGTAAGTCTTTAGACATAACCACATTTAATTTTAGACGGAGGCGTTCGATTCTAGAATGGAAAGAGGAGGTAGATTTTCAAAAAATATATATTAGCGATTTTTTCAGAAAAGAACTAGTAAGATATTCTTAATCAGCACCTTTGGGAACCCCTTTGTACAAAATTTCATCATAGTGGGTTCAAAGATGTTGGAGATAGGGGCCGTCAAAAACAGTAATTTTTATCTATAAAACGGATTCTCAAATGAAAAAAATGTATTCTTCATTTTTGTTCAGAATAATGTGTTGTAAAAGTATGGATTGATTTTACAACAAAATAATTATTTATTTAATAAGGCAAAAATTCTACCTACTATACCTACCATTTTTCTAACAAATAATCTTCAATAAAAACCTAAGTAAACCATGAAAACAAATGCTATTGGGCAATTAATTTAATTTAATGAATTAATTAATTTATTTATTTATTTATTTTTTATTTATTTTACTTTTTAATTTTTGTCTTATTAAATAAACAATTATTTTGTTGTAAAATCAATTCATACTTTTATAATACATTATTCTGAACAAAAAATATAGAATACCTTGTTTCATTTGAGAATCCGTTTTACAGATAAAAATTATTTTTAGTTGAAAAAATAGTTTTTTTGACGGCCCCTGTCTCAAACATCTTTGAATTCACTACGATGTAATCTTGTACAAATGGGTTTCTAAAGGTGCTGATTAAGAACATCTTACTAGTTTTTTTTTGTAAAAAAATCGCTAATACTTTTTTTCTACACTTATACGCTACTTTTCTACGCTAATACTTTCTACCATTTGTCCGACGTATAGTAGCATCTGACCCTAAATTAGGATTGTGTTTTTTTGCATTCAGTATTCAATAATACTATACTTAATTATTATAATTTTGGTACTAAAATTTTCATGGAGAAATATCGGTCATTAAACAATAATTATTATTATGCAGAATGATGTTTTACATATTATAAGGATAGATAGGCATTGTCCATAATCACTATAAGCCGGTACTACTTCCACATCCACATAGTGGAGTGAACGTATAATAAAGGTAAAAAAAATGTTTTTTTAAACAGGCTTGGAATGCCACGAAAGGTATTTTAAGTTTGAGCAAAAAAAATCTGTCTGTAATTTTTTTTGTGCGCACGATTACTCTGGAACCGTTTATGATGTTAACTCAAAATTTGGGACACCTGTGTATTATAACGAGATCTGGAAATAGATTATGTTTTGATCTTATTCCGTTGAAGTTTGGGATGGGGGGATAAATAGGCAAAGCAAGCAAGTGAGAGTTTATAAAATTGGGATTTAGTGTATGTACGAGAAGCCAAGTACCTAGTCAAAATTTTTTTGACATCAGCCACTTCCACTATCACCCTCATTACCATCCCTACCCCATTATTAAAGGACGAAAAAAAAATAAAATTGTGATTTTGTGTGTGTATAAGTACCAAAGGCCTAATTTTTTTTTGCATCAGCTTTACCCCCCACTACCATCCCCACTGTCGATATGGCATTTTGTTTTATGGGCTTTTGTGGTAGACGATTGCAAATATTATATTATTAAAGTTCTATGATCAGTTATTTCCACATAATGGACTGCAAATACAGTATCAACTTTTTCTCTTTGTAAAAGACTTGGATGTTGAAATAGTGATTCTTTAGGAAGCGGTTTTTTAAGTCAGGTTCCCTTTACTGTATGGTGCACCTAACTGCATGACGTGATCTGTCTTGGTTCCCTGTTAAGCCTACATGGTCTCTAAAAACACAATTTAGATGGGGTAACTTGAATCGTTTTATTCTATTTGGACGTGCAAAAGAGAACAACGTCATAACTGCGGAATACTTATTACTTACACATCCACGTAGTGGAGTTGAAGTATAGTAATCGTAAAAAAAATTTTTTTGCTCAAATTATTGAAGGTGATTATGGAAGGGAATAAAAAGATAAAATTGTGATTTAGTGTGTATAAAGGAACAAAAGGCCTGAATACTTTTTTGGCACTCGCCACCACCTCTACCACATTATTAAAGGGAATAAAAAAATAAAATTATGATTTATGTGTACAAGAGCCTCTAAATTTTTTGCCAACAGCTTCCCCCTCTACTACCTCCACTACCATGTTGCACATCGTTTTATGGGTTTTTGGGATAGACCATTTCAAATATTATATTATCAAAGTTCTATGAACAATTATTTTTACACAGTGGATTGCAAATATAGTATCGACATTTTTTTGCAGTAAAAGGCTTGGGCAGGAAAATCTAGATGTGGAAGTAGTGATTTTTTAGGCAGCGGTTTTTTTATTAATGAATACATATATTTTTATGATGGTTATTTGAATTTATATTTCTAGTCGGTCTCCCTGCATGGTGCATCTGACGTCATGCACCTACCTTGATTGCATTGGATTCGGAATGACGTCTAGAAAAATGTGCAAAAGTTTTAAACCCGCACATAAATAATTGCAAAAGTTATAAACTAATGAAAATTGAAAAAATAACGAGTTCCGTTTTTTGCAAATAACTCGAAAACTATTAAAAATTTTAAAGAAAGAAAGATTCTTAAAGAGGAAGAAATTCCCAATAAAAAAGTCCCGACTCCCGAAACTCTACATCCATTATTAACGAGATTATTAATGATTTTAATTTAATGTTGAAAATAGAGCTCCGCGCAGCGAACACTAAGGCGTTACGATGCTCTGGAACCGTCCGAAACAAGTAAAAATATGTTTTGTTATTAAATATTAATTTTAAAATTCATAAAAATTATGTTATTATTTAAACACTTAAAGGAACAATATCCCGATGGAAAATTTTTTTTTTATTAATTTTAATTACTCTTACTGTTTTTATATTCAAAAATACTATAAGATTACATAAACTTAAAATTTTTATTGCTACTTGTTTAAACAAATTTTATAAACAAATATATAAATTACGTATTTTTGAAAAATATTTTTCTGCCATTTTATTTGTTATGGAATATTATGATTAAAAAAAATTCTTAAAAATTGTTTTTAATTGTTTATAATCACTTTTGTCTTTTTTCATTATTTAAACATGTTATTAAGAAAAAATTTTATTCCTAAATTTATTATTTGCAATTATCCAAAAGGTGGAAAAAATAATTTTTTTTGTTGTGAATTTATTTGTTTCTTTAATAAACAATTTATTATTAATAATCGCCGAATGTGTTTATATTTTTTTTTAGATAGAAAAAAATAACAAAAACAACCGTATACATAAACATGAAAATTCTTTTGTGAATAATAATTCAAAAATCGAGAAAATACTCGTATCAAGTATGCCGTGGAAATTGACAAAAACTAGATTCAAAACATTAATTTTGTCTGCATAACCAAAGCGTTCTGTCCGAAATGTCCATTTTATTTAACACATGTTAGAATCAAAACATAGCCTATTGCTATTCTTGTTTTATTATATGTAGGCAAATAATATACCTACATATTTAAATAAAAAAGGTATATTTTAATCACAGTTAGAAAACACTAACGAAAATATTAGTGGGAAAAGAGCAGAGCGTTTGCCCTAAACAACTTTATGACAGCATCAAAAAAGGTGATTAAGTAATTCTTTCTGCCCCGATTTTATTATTTTAGTTTGTTTTTGGTTTTGGTGTGGTAACAAGTGCAATAAGAAGTCCTGAACTAAATCTAAGCATTGAATAAAAATAGACAAAAAACTTTCTGATAAATTGTTAACTAGCAAGAAAATAAAAACCATTAAAAAACCGCTGACCAAGGAATCACTACTTCCATATCCAGATTTTCTATCCAAGTCACTCATGACGAAAAAATTTTGTATGTGGAAATAATTATTTACGGAACTTTAATAATCCTCTACCCCAGAAACCCATAAAACGATACCCCACATCGGTAGTGGGGCGAGGGTGGTAGTGGGGGGTGGATGAAGTAAAAAAATATTTTGAGGTTTCTGGTCCTTGTACACACACTAAATCACATTTTTTTTTCATCCCCTTTAATAATGAGGTGGTGGTGGTAATGGGGGTGGCTAATGTCAATTTTTTTTTTGAGACCTTAGCTTCTCTTATATATACTAAATACCAATTTTATGGACTCTTACCTACTAGATTTACCTATTTACCCCAAATTTACCCCAATTTACTCCCCAACCCTTCGACGGAACAAGATGAAAATATAATCTAGTTCTAGATCTCGTTAAAGTACATATGTGTACCAAATTTCAAGTCAATATCTCAAACGGTTCCTGAGTAAACGTGCGCACAAAAAAAAGTTACAGACAGACCGACAGACAGACAGACAAACATTTTTTTTTCGCTCAAACTTAAAATCTCGACATTTAATGACATTCTAAGCCTATTTGAACAAAAAAAATTTTTTAAATTTTTTTGTCGTTACTATACTTCCACTGGATGTGGGAGTAATTACTGTCTCTGTATAATTTAAGAAGTATAGTGTAATAATGCATAAATCTGTAACGAAAGTGAGTGAAACTATATCTTTTATTGCTTTATTTTTCGAGTTGTTTATAAAATATTGAAGTTAAAAATATCACGTGTCTATTCAAAAAATAAAGAAAAAATTTGTACCTTCTACAAATAATTCTTTTCGTGAAGTATACGTCATTACCTCTAGGACTGCAGTTTTCGCCATGTATTTTTACGGAATTGAAAATTATTTTTTCTGTACTAAAGCACTTCTTATAAACAATGACTTTCATTTTATTTCAAATTTCCAACTGCTCAGTTAATTTGTTGTAATGTGTTCTAATGTTTTGATTATTTAATTTTAACAAATTCTAACATAATTCTTTATACTTCATTTATACATTTTATTTTCGTCATAGTAATTTAGGACTAATAATTTTTTAGTTAGATTTATGGCTGAATACTGTAATATAACTCTATCTTGCTTTAAACAGTAGATTTTGTATACCATTAGCAACAGTTCTTTTGGCATTTGAGACGCTTTGTTTTATTGCTCTGTGCAAGAAAGCAACTGTCACCAGATTTAAGTTGAATGTAGGTAGAAGAAAGAGTTTACGCACAAAAGGAAGAGGTCAGCCTAAACTAGCTTCCCCATATACATTAAGAAAACATATTATGACGATACGCAGTATTACATTAGATTGAGAAAACTATTAAACAAAATTTTTATATAATTATAAACAATTATATAAAATAAAATATAAATATTATACTACCTTTAATAACGATAATTTAACTATCAAATGTACCGTTTTTTATTATAACCATTATACGAGAGAATTTTATGCTCTACCGAAAAGTTACGTATATTGTTTTGCCTTATCTTGCTTAATTTTCAAAATATTGACGAAAAAGCATTGCATTTTGTTGCAATTATTGTTAGTAACTTTTGAACCCGAAAAGAAAGAAAAGAAAAGAATATCACACAAATTCCTTTTTAAGCGTATCTGCGAAGACTAATTAATGTCGGGCACAAGTATATTATATGCTTGCACTAATAGTACAGTGTAACTAGAGGTTTTAACTTCGGAATAATGTCATATTGAACGGATTTAGTTCATTTCTGGAGGTATAATAGTAAATGCTTGACAGAAAAGTTTCTATATTGTGCGGGGGCTTGCTAATTTATAGAGGGTGAATGCCACCCCCTTTCAGGGGGTGGCACTTAAAAAATATATATACATATATTCATTGGAGCTGAAATAGAATCAAACTTTAAGAAGAAAAGGTTCTATGCAAATTTTCACATAAATTGATAGTTTTTTAGTTATAACGACTTCAAAATTGCGATTTTAGCTTAAAAGAAAGGTATTTCCAAACGGCTTTCGTCAAGTATCTCGAAAAGTATTACTTTATCGAAAAAATGTGACAGACCAATTACAGAAAGTACAAACTGGGAAATAATTATATTTTTTGTTTATTGATGTAGGATTAATAATTTCGGAGATATTTAAGTTTATATTTGGTATCCAAGTGTTTTGAAATTACCTTTAAAGTTTAAAATGCATTTTTTTCTAAAGCAAGTGCTTTAAATGAGCAAACAAATTTGAACATCTAGGTAATGCTACATCCTAACGAAAAACTGTATTTGAGATAATTTCTTTAAATTACTGGCTAATTAGAGTAACAAAATGGCGACCTTTTTATATAAAAAAATATAAATACGCTCATTTTTACATCATAACTTCTTTACTTCTTATGCTACAGGAACGAGTAAAAAATAATTTGAAAGCGCAATTAATTGTCTTTAATTTTATTTCTTAGTATGCGTGACGTAGGTGTCTCAATTTCTGAGATATTTAACATTTAAAAACTGCATTTTACGACATATAAACGTTCGGACGCCATTTGTAAACTTTCATATCTCCGAAACTATTAAATCTATGTAAATAAATAAACAAGCTAAATTCATTATCAGTTTATGAGCTTTATTTCTGGTCTCTACCCATTTTTCAATAAAACTAATATTTATTGAGATACCCATTTGGACAAGGAAAACAAAATATCGTTTTATCGAAAATACCTTTGTAGTTTAAACTGTATTTTTTTCTAAAGCAAGTGCTGTATACAAACCAAAAAATTTGACATCTACGTCATGCTATATATTAATGAGAAACAGTGTTTGAAATGCCTTTTTTTAATTACTGGCTAATTACAGGAACAAAATGGCGACGTTGTTTAAAAAAAATGTGTAGACGCACATTGCTTCGGTCATAACTTCTTTGTTTTTTATGCTATAGAAACAAATAAAAAAACAGTTGAAAGCTTAATTAATAACCTATTATTCTACCTACTAGCATCCTTGACGTATGTGTCACAGTTTCTGAGATATTTAACTCTCACTCTAAATAATTATCTTATGAACCCTTGGATGCCAAATGTAAACTTAAATATCTCCGAAATTATTAATCCTACACCAATAAACAAAAAATATAATTAATTCCCAGTTTGTACTTTATGTAATTGGTCTGTAACATTTTTTCGATAAAGTAATACTTCTCGAGATACCTGACGAAAGCCGTTTGGAAAACTTTTTTTTAAGCTAAAATCGCAATTTTGAAGTTATAACTTAAAAACTATCAATTTGTGTGAAAAATTGCATAGAACCTTTTCTTCTTAAAATTTGATTATACTTCAGCTCCAATAAATATATATATTTTTTAAGTGCCACCCCCTGAGAGGGGGTGGCACTTACCCCCTAATTAGCAAGCCCCCGCACAATATAGAAACTTTTGTGTGAAGCTTATACTTCCAAAATGAACGAAATCCATTCAATATGACATTATTCCGAAGTTTTGCATATTTTCACCTCTAGGTACTAGACTAAAATAATAATTATTATTTTTATTAGTGCAAGCATATAACATATAAGCAATAAAAGAAAATATTAAATTTTTGCTTGCCATACTTAAAAGGGAACTTTGTGCTTTATAGTACGTCGGGTACATGGCTATATAAGCCAATAATCTGCACTTTTTGATTGGGATGTGCCACTTTCTGTGGTCATAGTTGATGCCAAAAGGTAACTTTCCAGATAGGGAGCCACTTTAAAATCCGTGCAACACCAAAATGGCGACCATTAAAGATGGCTGCCATTAGCCACAATGAATATTTTTTTATCTCAGCTCCTAATGGTTCGATTTCTATTTTCTTTTTTTTTTTTTGTTTGAGAGCTCTTGTAAAGAAGACACTTTTTTGTCCCTATACGTTTATCTGTACACTTTAAGGGTTCTGCGCAATTTAAGAAAATATACATTTTTTAATTTTTAAAGATATTTCTTTGCACAGTGGGACAAACTGAATCTGAAAACTTATTTCATATAATGCAACTTTCAATTGATGTTAACTTGGGACAGCTGGTACATAGTAAAGGTCATTGTAATAACTTTTTCAAAATTAAGCCTATAAGTATTATAGTGACAGTGAAATAAAATTAAATAAAAACTTATAAATACTTCAAAGAGAACTTCATGCTTTGTTGTTATTTTATGGCAATCATTTTTTGCTCATATTTGACCCATGTACTCGGAAACACAAAGGTCACTTGCTGTCTCAAAATAAGTACATTTTCAAAAGAAAAATTGCATCAAGGGATTCTTTTACTATTATACCTGATGTTACTGTACTATTAAAACAATTCGTTTGATATATCTATGTTAGGTAAATAAACGTAATTTAATTTCTACCCCTTTGCATCTTTTTATTTTACTGTTAATAAGGCAATACTTTAAAAGTGGAAAACAAAAAATGAGGACAAATTCAAAATATTTAAATACTTATAGGCCTACCACGGAGTAATTACATTATCAGTTATTAATAATTAATGTCTATTTGCATAAAAAAGTTACCTAATATTTTATTAGGTTCTTTTAATATATCTTCAAATTCGTAACAATGAATAATAAAAAACGTAACTGTTATATTATTTTGGCGATCAAAGAATGAATACATTTCCTTTAATAGCTGGCCCTCCATTAGCATCTCTACTGTAAACAGTAATGGTAGTGGCGCGGTATAGCAAGTACTCCTATTATGTTGTGCTTCGTGACGATGCATGCATCAAAGAAATATATATTATAAAAATATAACCTACTGAGGCCCGATTACATTGGCAACATCGCTGGGACGGAGAACGAACGCTAGCTATATTCTTATATACAGCGGGCTTTGAAAGGATCAGTAAATATATCCGGGCTCTGAAATATGCCATGTTTATATAATTGAAAGAAAAATAATAATTAGCTACCCCTAGTGGCTTCCTATTAGAAAAGATTCATAACAATCGCCATATTTAATAAATTTGTTAATTTATACACTCGGGAAATGCCGGGCTAATGAACGACCTGTCGATATATCGGGCTACACAATATACCGTCTATACCTATATATATATATATATATATATATATATATATATATATATATATATATATATATATATATATATATATATATATATGTAGGGTATTAGTTGGCATCCCACAATGTAAAATTTTAGGTTCAGTTAGCATCCACGATATTAACGCAGGGGCTTCGTAGGTGTTGTATTATGCCATTAAAACTTATTTTAAGTTGGAGGTCAAGTGACCCATTTTAACACCCTAGTGAATATTTTAGTTCAGCGGTTTGCTACTAGCTGCCGTGCTTGTCGTTCGAAAAATATTCATTTTGAATACTTGCTGACCACAGAAGCGGTTTAGATGGCATCTAGTCAGCTGGCAACACCGTGGAAGTAGGTTATTGTATACCACGTGTTGATCCAAATGTTTTAGTTTGCTCGAATATATTACTACTAGGAAAAGTAAACTTAGTGGAGACAATTCGTGTAACTATCAAAATGAGGACGGAACTTGTACCTCTTGATTGTAAACATTTTTTGTTAAGGATGGTTCAGCGAGGCTATAAGTAAAATAGTGTTCTGTAGTTTAATTAAACTATAGAAGTAAGAGAAAAGTTATTAGCAAAAATATTTTAGATACGTAATAAACTACAAAATTATGTTAATGTTAAAGGATTTTGTTTAGTCTAATTCACAAGTTCAAATACGTGTTAATTCTTGATAAAGCTCGTAAAAATATGAGTGAGGGCTCATTGGATTCGGAATGACGTCTAGAAAAATGTGCAAAAGTTTCAAACCCGCACATAAACAATTGCAAAAGTTATAGACAAATTAAGATTGAAAAAATAACGAGTTTCGTTTTTTTGCAAATAACTCGAAAACTATTAATACTTAAGAAATTTAAAAAGAGGAAGAAATTTCCAATAAAAAAAGTCTCGACCTCCGGAACTCTATCTCTATTATTATTAACTTTAATTTAATGTTGAAAATAGTGCTCCGCGCGGCGAACGCTAAACCGTTACGATACTCTGAAATCGGCCGTAAGAAGTAAAACAATTTTTTTATGTTATCAAATATTAATATAATTTTTTTTTAAAATTATGTTATTGTTTAGACCCTTAAAGGAAAATTTTTTTTACCGATTTTTCATAAAATTAACAATTTTTTTTTAGAGCTTACGTTTATATTTCAAGTCGGATAATTGTTAAACAAAAGCCACTAAAATTATTTCGCTTCGTGTGGACCTTATGTCAACTATGCTTTATGAGATTATGACATTGCAATGTTTTTAATTATTAGTCTATTAGTTATTAATTATTTAAGCTAACAAAAAACTAAAAAATGAAATGGAGAGGTTGAAATTTTTTTTTAATTAATTTTAGAATTATTGGCACTGTTTTTATATTCAAAAATACTATAAAATTATATAAACTTTAAATTTTTAGTGCTATTTGTTTAAACAAATTTTATAAATTAGATAAATTACGTACTTTTGAAAAAAAAAATTTTTTAATTGTTTTTTCCCGGTTTTCATCATTTGAACAAATTATTAAGAAAAAAATTTATTCTTAAAATTTTTGATTTGCAATTCTCTACAAGGTGGAATTTCTTTTTGTTAACTTATTTGTTTATTTAATAAATAATTTCTAATTAACAATCGCCGAATGTGTTTATATTTTTTTAGATGAAAAAAAAATAACCAAAACAACCGTATACATACATAAACATGTCAAAAAAATTTTTAATATTTAAAATTTAAAATTCTATAAGAAATATTAATTTTTTTTTTGTATGTTTATGTATACCGTTTTTTTTTATTTTTTTTCTGTTTAAAGAAACGTAAACACATTTGGTTGTTGGTAATAACAAACTGTTTATTAAATAAACAAATAAATTAACAACAAAAAGAAATTTTTCCACCTTGCAGAGAATTGCAAATAATAGGTTTTAAGACTAAAATTTTACTTAATAATTTGTTTAAATAATGAAAAAATGAAAAAAAAATGATTATAAACAACTAAAAAATTTTTGTTTAATTCATAAAATTTTATAACAAATAAAATGACAAAAAATGTTTTTCAAAAATACGTAATTTATCTATTTGTTTATAAAATTTGTTTAAACAAATAACACTAAAAATTTAAAGTTTATGTAATCTTACAGTATTTTTGAATATAAAAACAGCAATAATAATTAAAATTAATAAAAAAAATTTCAACCTTTCTTTTTCATTTTTTAGTTTTTTGTTAGCTTAAATAATTAATAACTAATAGACTATAACAATTAAAAATATCGCAATGTCATAATCTCGTACAGTATAGTTGATATAAGGTCTAATGGAAACGAAATAATTTTAGTTGCTTTTGCTTAATAATTATCCGACTTGAAATATAAACGTAAACTCAAAAAAAAATTGTTAATTAACAATAGGCTCATTTTATGAAAAATCTGGATTTTTTTTTCCTTTAAATGTCTAAATAATACCATAGTTTATAGTTTTCGAGTCATTTGCAAAAAACGAAACTCGTTATTTTTTCGATTTTAATTTGTTTATAACTTTTGCAATTGTTTATGTGCGGGTTTGAAATTTTTGCGCTTTTTCTAGACGTCATGCGTCATTCCGAAAACGTTGAAAAATTAATTTTTTTTTTTTTTTTTGTGGCATTGGATTTTCTCCATTAGCCAGTTACATACTATATGTACATATATACATATATATGAAAAATTAATGTAACTGTTCTTTTTTTCAATCGGGACTACCCACATGATAAAAGTCAAAGTCACTGGAAAGCGAAAAAAAAAATAACTGAATGTAAATATTGTTCGCCAGTTTACTGAAGTTATTATATAACTGTTAAACATTCTATATGACATTCTGCAGTTTGTTGGAAATAAGTTGATTTTTCTAGACATAATTGCTATATTTGTAATCTTTGTAATCTCCTGATGATGCCAGCTTGGTGGGCGAAGAGCTTCTAGCTACATTATGCAGAATTTTTGTTATTGTCAAATCTTATCAAGAGTTACAACAGTTTATATTTGCATTTTTTTCTTAAGATGTCTTAACTGTTGTATTTGGAGATTGGACTTTTTTTTAATAACAACGTGGCTCTTCCTCTAGCTAACTTTAACTTCTTGTCCAAATTTAAATACGATCGGACTCTTGGTCCTTCAGTTATCGTGCTTACAAAGCACATGGTGTTTTCGTGAATAGTCCAATAAATCACTCAAAAGTCCCAAATGTCAAAAGAACTCTTGGCAATGGTAAAGCTGGTAGAGCGTGAAAAATTATTTTATAATTCGTTAAAATTAATAACCAAAACATTAGAATATGAGAAATATATAATATTGCGTATTACAACAAATTACCCGATCAGTTGGAAATTTAAAATAACGTGAAATAGCCCAGTGCAATTAGGTTTATACCTCAGAACCCAGCTATAGTGAATGGATTTGAACGATTTTTTTTTATTGGATTTCTAATGCCATAAACTAAAAAGTTTACCCATTGAAAATTACCGCAATTTCGAAAATCCGTAAATTTAAAAAAAGAATTTGAAATCTCAACGAAAAAAAAAAAATTATCGGAATTCTTAAGTATTTATTTTAAGAAAATAATGATTGTTATAGTTTTCTAGGTTGTGCATAAAGAATTTGTAAAAAAATGAAACTTCTTAAAATTAATTTGAAGATGACAGAAGCTCCAAAAAGCGAAATAAATGAAAGAAACGTTAAATAATACAGATACATCAATTTTTTATAGAAAATAATTTATTAACAACTTATACTAAATAATAATTATTATAAATTTTAATGATATAAATAATTATAAATTTTTATTACAAGGATAATCATGTAAACTAATTGTCTCCGAAGTTTTCGATTTCATTCATTAATATCTACAAATAAATTAGCTACTGGTCCTGATGGGATTCCCTCTTTTCTACTAAGAGACTGCGCAATTATCTTCGCGCTACCGCTGACTACTATCTTTAATCTAGCTCTTAAAACAGAAACATTTCCTCAAATTCGGTGTAGGCCAAAACTTTGCCCTATATTCAAAAAAGTTGATAAGAATGCAATTGAGAACTATAGAGCGAAACAAAAAATTGTTTGTTTACATTTTTGAATACATATATTCGTAGATAATGATAATATCAACAAGTCATCTGAGCCTTTTCGGGCCGATTTTCATCGAAGGGTGGGCTCTTTAGGTTTCATTTAAAAAAAATTAGGTCCCTAGTACATCCAGCATAGAAGTTTAACGCAAAATAGACGACAGCGTTTTCACTGCAAGAGCGTAATTTCTCAAGTAATATTAAATAATTGAATAACCTGGCCCATTTTAGACCACTTTTAATAAAAGGGTTTTTTAGCTTTAATTTAAAAAAAAATTAAGTCCCTAGTACATCTAACATAGAAGTTTACCGCGAAATTGTCGTTGACGGCGTTTCCACCGCTAGCGCATTTTTTATGTTAAACAAAAATAAACCAAGCTAAAAACGTACTGTTCGCCTGTTCACTGAACTTTTTATATAATTGTTACACATTCTATAGGATAATCTTCGCAGTTTTTTGTAAATAATGTTAGGTTTAGACATTTTTAATTTTGCAGTACGAACTTAGTTGGTAAAATACTCAGTGTAAAATAAAGTAAAAATAAAAAGAAAACTATATCAATTTGGATTTCGAACCCGGGACCCTTGGATTCCGAGTCAAAAGCGTAAGAACTACACCACCACCTTACACGTAAAAAAACGTAAATTTTTACATTATAAGACACGAGCTAAAATCATATTTTCATGGTTGTATATTACATTATGAAATGTATATTTGTAAAATATATAAATATTTAGATTTTAAAACGAAATATCATTTCATCAAAAAAAAAATTTTTTCAAATTTAAATCATTAGTAACATTTTATTTACCGATCGATTTTCTTCAAAAACACTAATTTACTGTCCAAATTTCAGTACAATCGGATATTTCTTTCTTGAGTTATCGTGCTTACAAGAAACGTGACGGACGGACAGACGGACATTTTGAAAGTTGTTCAGAATTTGTTCACTAACACAATGATATGAAAATTTTTCGTCTGCGAGCGATATTTACGGTTTTATAAATGTGCCGATCAAATGCAATATACTCTTCGTTTTCGTATTTGCGAAGAGTATAATAAAATCTATTAACCTGGCCCTCTTCGGACTGATTTTAATCGAAAGGTGTGCTTCTTTACCTTTAAAGTTAAAAAAGAATTAAGACCCTAGTACATCTAACATAGAAGTTTACCGCGAAATTTCTCGTTGACGGCGTTTCCGCTGCAGCGCATCTTTTATGCTAAACTAAAATAAAATAAGATCTATTAACCTGGCTCTTTTCGGACTGATTTTAATCGAAAGGTGAGCTCTTTACCTTTAATTAAAAAAAAATAAAAAGTTATTAATAAATTATTTTATATAAAAAAATCGATGTATTTTTATTATTTAACGTTTCTTTCTTTTATTTCGCTTTTTGGAGCTTCTGCCAAATTAATTTTAAAAAGTTTCATTTTCTTACAAATTCTTTATAAACGACCTAGAAAACTATAACAATCATTATTTTCTTAAAATAAATATTTAAAATTTCCGATAATTTTTTTTTGTTGGGATTCCAAAAAATTATAATTATTTTTTTCTATTTACGGATTTTCGAAACTGCCGTAATTCTCAATGGGTAAACTTTTTTTATGGCATTAGAAATCCAATAAAAAAAAATTGTTCAAATCCATTCACTATAGCTGGGTTCCGTTCTTTTTTATATATAATGACTAATTGCACTGCACTAAAAGTCATTGTTTATATGAAATGTTTTAGCGCAGAAAAAGTAATTCTCAATTACGTAAAAATACATACTTTCCGAAAAAAATTGTTTGTAGATGATACAATTATCTTTAATTTTTATTTTCTTCATTATTTGAATAGATGTTTTTAACTTTATTATTTTATAAAAAAAAGTGAGAGTTATTTGAACATAACTTCAAAAATAAAGCCATAAATGGCATAATTCACCCACTTTCGTTAGATTTATGCACTATTACATTTTATTTCTTAAATTATACAGAGGGCAATTTTTGATGGTGCTTATTTTTTTGCAAGGTAACAAATTATCTGAAAGTTTTTTATGGCTATTTTTATTCACACGTTGTTTTTTTTTTTATTATTTGCGATACGAAGACAAAGACCGGGATAATAAGAAAAATAGCAGAAATCTAATATTGCTACATAAATTGTTTAAATTTTTATGAAGCAACCAAAACTGTCAGTCTTGTGTTGACGACTCATCGATTTTGTGCGTCGGCCTTGTCTGTAGGTGGTGTTGATAGAAGGCACTGTAATTAGGGTAAATGAAATTTGTTGGTAAATGAAATCCCATTTGAAAGATAATTGAATAAACTTTATTTTCCAACAAAAATTTCTAATATTTTGTATCCTTATAGATGGATAAAATGTTTTTTTTTACAATAAGGTTGGATTTTTTAGGCTATAAATTATTTTTAAGGAAAATAATGTAGGCATCTATACCATTTAATTAATCATTTAAAAAGCTAAAAAAAAACTTTTAATGAACTTTTTAAACTACTAACGATTAAAATTTAAAGTACTCTTTCTTCCCTCTTTGATTGACATCTTTTATTTATGAATTATTTTTTCTGTTGGAAGACGACCCTGCATATTTATTCTTATAAAAACTATATCAGATTTTTTTCCTGGCAATAGCGACTGATAACTACATATCAAATAATAATGTTTTTTACTTGGCAGTTGTGATATCTGCATGTGAAATAATATCGTCCTCCGTCTCATTTTTTTATTACTACTTTTGGGGTAACCACCCTGTATATTTTTCATATTTTTTCCCTTAACAGTTGTGTTAACTACATGCAAAATATTACTTTCTTTCGTCACATTTTTTTCTTCATTATTTTTTCAGGTGTCCACTATTCTTCGTTGACAATAGCGTCAACTAACAACCAAATATTTTTCTTCTGCGTCAAATGGTTTTGTAGATATAGCGCCAACAGACAGACACCAGACAGACAGACAGACAGACAGACAGACAGACAGACTGATGGAATCAATTGGCTTTAATTTTCGTAATCTGCGTAGTCTGAAATGCGAAAATCCGAATAAATCTCGGGGGGTAATTTTTTTACGATTACAATATCCTACTTCCCTTCGGTTAGCGAGGGAAGTAAAACACGAAATTTAATCCATATGACAATATTTCTAAATTAAAATCTCTAGTTACTACTGTAAAGTAGTTTGAAACCATTTCTCTATTTATTAAATTCTAGAACTAGCTTCAGCGAATTTTTTTAAAGATACCTGTGCGAAGTAATCTCTTTTATCAAACACGTAAAAACATAATCAAATAAGATGTAATTATAGTGTAGATACCGATATCGAAAAATTCGCAGAATATAGTAATATTCTCAAATCAGTTAAAAAACAAAATGAACAAACAATTAATAAGTAATCAAAAATTGCCAATCCCTAAAGATTTAATAGTAGATTTTAACATTTCGTAACAAGTGACACTAACCATTTATCAGGTAAAAGACTTTTGGCGCGATTTTCTTAGAAAGTGTCCACTTACCCTAACATCTGGTCGGTCAGACACTACAATGGGCTTTTATAGTTAGTTATTTTAAATATCTAACTATTCTCTCAATTTGCTGTAATGTACAGTATTATAAATTTTTCACGTTCTGATTTTTTAGTTATTTAATTAATTTTTAAATATGTTAACATTTTAAATCATTTATAGTGAAGTCAAATTACGTAGCAAAATAAGTGAATAAGGAATTCTCTCTCTGCAGCGATTTTATTATTTTAATTTGTTGTAGATATAATAAGTGCCACCGAGAAGTTTTTAATTAAATCGGACCAGCGTAAAATTTTAACAATTTATTTTTCAACGCTGAAATTTTCTGCTCTTTCCTTTATTATCTTCGGCCCTAATAATCGTATCGCAAAAATAAAAATAGGAATGGCTATGACTTTCTGATAATTTGTTAATTTGTAAGAAAATAAAAACCACCAAAAATTGCCTTTTTTGACAATTTAAAGAGTATAACGAATCCATTTTTACGAAAGTTGGTGGGACTATGCCCTTTATTGAACTAAACCTTCGTGCCAAATTTTAGCATAAAATATTTATTCAAGCGGCTAAAAATAAAAAAGATTTCGAAATTTTAATCGCTTTTTGCTTAAGATCATCGATTCGTAGAACATTTAATTTTCAAAATGTAGGTTTTTTACATGTATTTTACAATGGTATTTAAAAAATGTATCATCATTTAGACCATTTTTTTAAAATCTGTTTATAATTTTCAAAATTATAGTTATAAACATTTTCAAATAACTGTGAATTTTTTATCAAACCAAGAACAGCTAACGAATTATGAAAATAGATGAAATATCTAAAAATAATGATCTACTTGCATTTGGGGCCGAGATATGTCAGTGTTTGCGTCTCAGTCGCTTATAAACAAGCAAATTGATATATATTCTTTAATTTGGACTGGTTATTTTTCAATAATATTAGTCTCAGCTAGCTGAAAACAATCCAGAAGCACAATTGTTAAAAAAAATAGAGGCCCATTTAGCGATTATGTTAGAGATCCGAAAATCGCCAAATAGCTCTAAAGGTTAGGTTATGGTTTTACAGATCATACTTCAGTCGTAAGGTAGTTCAGTGTGTAAGACGACCAGCACTTTTTTTCCAGAATGCGAACGTCTCTGGTTCAAATCCTAATTGCGAATTTTTTTTTTTATTGTATCAGTAAAATTAAAAGTTACAAAGCTGTGTACATAGACATAAAAGAATAACTGTTCAGCTTAGATTTGTTTTCCTTTCCGCGACAAAAATTAAGAGAGTAAAAAAAAATTGAATATGTGTTATAATCTCAAAGCCGCTTTATTCGATGTAATTCTAAAAATTGTAGTTTTGAATTATTTTCAAACCGCTATATTTCGGAAAATGCGCATTTTTTCGAAAATTTTACAAGAGTAAAAAGTTGTCATTTTTCATAAAATTATCTAAAAAGGCATTTTGTTTTTTTAATTTACCTCAATTTTACTAGTTAACAAATTAGCAACAAAATCATTATTTATAACAATTGCGGGGCAATAATAGCGGCCAAAATTTTTTTTTTTTGGAGTTTGATCTAAACTTTAAAATGAACAGAATCCACAAAGTTTCGTGAAAATCCATTCATTCGGTAAACTATTTAGTCAGAATGCTAATTTGCCTACATTATAATGTGTTAATTTTGTATCTTATAGCGACCACTTTTCATCGACGGTTTTTGAAAAATTCATATTGGAGAAAAGTTGTCATATGGATTTCAGCATAATTTTTTAATTTAATTAAAAAGTTCTTTATCTGGAAATCGTTCTTTTTTTTCAATAAGAGCCTTACATTTTCTAAGAAAACATATACAGTGTGCCAGGGAGCGACGCATGATTAAATGAGCAATTTATTTTTTTGGTTCAACCTGTAGTAGAGAAATTGATTGACAGAATTTTAATTTCGAAAAATCTTATGTCTTGGAAATTTATTAAAAAAAAAAGTGATTTATCTCATTTATAAAGTACTTTTTCTGTAGGACAATATCTTAGAAAGAATTGTTCAGAATGAGTATTGTTTATTTGAGATTTTTTTATAGAAATAGTTTTTAATTAGTCACATTTCAGTTTGTCTTAATATTTTAAGGCTTTTCAAATTGTTTAAACAATTTTAATTCACTTAAACAATTATAATGTATTTAAGCAATTACGTTTTTGTTACAAATTTGTAGCATTTCCATCTTTTTTTAGTTTCACAATTTTGTTTATTAAGAGTTTGCTAATGAAACCTGCAAATTATTTAAACAACTTGTTACTGTTTATTGCCAACTTTCTTCAGAATAGAGCTAGAGTGTCGCAGGTTTTAAAAAATTTTGAACTTTTCATCGACTTTCTGCTCATATTTAAAATAAAGAACATTTTTGCGACTAATTAAAAATAATTTCTGCAAAAAGAGTCGCAAATAAATAACAATAAATGCTAAAAATACATGATACTCTACTTTTGTCCTTATGGGGTCATTTTGAGGCCCAATAGTTCTCATGAGGGTGTAATTGAAAAAATAATTATTAATTCGTATTATTTGAACGAGGGGGCAACCGCTGAGGGGAAATAGTGTACAAATCGGAGGAATTAGGAAGGAATTAGGAAGGAATTGAAGGTATTTCGGAAGGAATTATTAGGTATTAAGGGAATTATAGGGGAATTTGGAGGAAATAAATATTATTATGAGGTATTAGAAGGGAATTAAGAGGAATAAAAGGTATTAGGAGGGAATTAGAGCATAAAAATATTGAAATGGAATGTTTATCTTGAAGAATTACATACGAATTCTTATATAAAGGACGTCAGTGTTGTAAAAACATTAGCGCAGAGATTAGCGCTAAAAATATCTAGTAAAGAAAAAATATTTAATTTAATTAAACTACCGATGATAGTATGGACTTCTAGTTCAGTAATATAACGATTTATATCGGACAAAATTCATAAAGTTTTGAAAATTAGTAGAAATGTTAAGGATAGCATAAGAATTACTAAACCGAAAAGTTCCCTCCCCTAAATAGTGTGCTTTATCCCCTAGGACGCCGTTTCCACCCCCATTTTGAGGTTTTCTAGATTACCTCGGAAACGGTGCACTTTTTGATCAATTATTCCTTATAAGATTCTCTATAGAAAAGGGTTGGTTCCGGTCAACACAATAAATTGTAATCTTTACTATAATCTACTTTAAAGTTCAATGCTTAACGCTAAAGCAGTAGCTACTAAACTCCACCTAGAATTATAATAAATGTACCACTTCCACCCTCTCACCTCTATAAAATAACGCGATTTTTAAAGAAGCGAGAATATTGCATATTGTACTTGTTTCCACGCCACCCTAGAGGTAAAGTACTTGGCGTGTGGTGTCCCCTGTAAGCCGAATTCACTAATTATCAAAAGGTTACCTACGTTAATTAATCTTCATCGTCTTCCATAGATTCGACATTCATGCATGCTTGTCCGTGGTAATGCTAACACATTGTGGAGCAACGTAAGCCTATTCTTCTGCAACTGCACCTGTTTTCGCACCCTAATTTGCATGAACAAGAAATTAGTATTATAACAGATTCGGGAGCCGGTTCTTTTGTTGTCATAGTTCGGGTTAATATACCGCCAATTTTTTTCCATCCCCAATCAGTAGCTTCTAGCGCAACGTATTTCCATCTTTGAATTTGGTAAAAAACGCGATATGAGTGTTACCGAGCAGCAGCAGAAGTTGTTGGTAGTTTTGATAATATTACAGTATTGTTCGCTTTACCAACAAGTTTGTTAAAAGTCATGAATCTGTATACATCTAGACTTTTTTCTGCGGAGGTAGAGTTGTGTAAAGCTAGAACAAATCCCTCTCCTACGTCTACAATGACTAGCTTTTTCATTATTAAAACTTTGCGCGATGTCTTGTAATACTTCAGTAATATAACAGTTAAAATTGTAATATATTGGACAAAATTCATAAAGTTTCAAAAATTGCATGCTTCATCCCCTAGAGGACGTCGTTTCCACCCCCATTTTGAGGTTTTCTAGATTATCTCTGGAACGGTGCATTTTTCCATAAAAAAACCTATATACAAAATTATTCCTTCTCTATAAAAAACTTCTCTAAACTTTTTTTCTAAAATTAATAGCACTTTGGTAAATGAGGCGCAAATGTAATCAGCGCAGGTCATATAATTCGCTGAATATCCGTATGGCTATTTCCAAAGCTGTCTTTACGCGAAAAAAGTATAAATATCTATACACCACCACAATGTAAAAAAATTCAATTTCTCCCACTACATCTCAGACAACCCAAGGTCACTGCATTATTTTAGAGCTCTCTGTAAACGCTGTTACTGTTCAGGGCTGCCAATGGGCGGGATTTTAAGCAAAAACCGGGTATTTTAAACCCACTTTCGGGTAAAATCGAAACCGGAAGTCGGCCATTTTGGTTCTTTACATTATATAATTGGAAATTATATACCATATTACTACACCAAATTTGAAAAAATCCATTCGCCCATTCAAAAGTTAAAAGTGTCCCTATCGGCTGAGCGACCCGGTATACAATATTCTCGCTTCATCAAAAATCGCGTTATTTATAGGGGTAAGAGGAATTTATTTTAATTTTAGGCGGACTTTAATAGCTACTGCTTTAGCGTTAAGTATTGAACTTTAAAGTAGATTATAGTAAAGATTACAATTTATTGTGTTGACCGGAACCAACCCTTATGTGTGCGCCTTATTTCCCACGGTACTATTAATTTTAGGAAAAAAGTGTAGACATTTTTTATAGAGAATTTTATAAGGAACAATTTTGTATATAGATATTTTTATCAAAAAGTGCATCGTTCCCGAGATAATCTAGAAAATATTAAGGTATTAGGAGGAAATAAAGGTATTTGAGGAATTAGGGGAATTACGAGGAATTAAAGGGAAAATAAAGGGTATTTTTCTAGAATAGGTATTAGGTGTACAAAATTTCGCCAGCGGTTGCCCCCTCGTATTTGAACTATTGTGAAATTTAAAAAAGTTGGAAATGTTACAAATTTATAGCAAAATATAATTTTTTGAATAAATTATAATTGTCTAAATAATTTGAAAAGCATTAAAATATTAACACAATCTAGAATGTGATTAATTATTAATAATTTGTGTAAAAGAGAAGTCAAATAAATAATAATAAACGTTAAAAATGCGTGATACTCCAACTTTACCCTTATAGGGTCACTTTGCAAGTGAGCAAAATTTTAACAAATTCAGTTTTATTTTTTTTAATATTTCTTTACAGCATTCTGTCCAATCTCGTACAAAAAAGCACATTACTAGAGGTAAATAACTTTTTTGTAAATTTCCAAGACGAACTTGACAAATAGCAGAAAAAACTATCTGTGAGAACTAAAAAGAAAAACTATCTATAAAATTAATTTCCAATCTTTGCAGATAGTTTTTCTTTTTAGTTCACACAGATTGTTTTTTCTACTGTTTGCCAAATCCTATAAAGAATATGTTTTATAACAATTATAAGTAAATAAAAAGTAATTCAATTTTACGCGAAATTCATCTTTCGAAACTTAAATTGTGACATAAATTAGTATTTTCACAGGATGAAATTTTAATTAACAAATGTTCAGATTTCCTTATTTACTTATACGTCGACAGACTGCAGATTGTAATAATATCATTCTAGGCAAATACGATAAAGCAGCATAGCATACATCTGACAACGCCGCCGGAAGTCAATTAAACCTGTAATTTTTATATTCGGGTGTCATTTTACGCACCGATTAAAGTATTCATAAGAACGCCAATTAAACCGTAAAATAGGTAGGATGCTAACTTAGCCTTTAAACAAATTTTGTGTATTATCAGTGTGTATACTGGTGGATGCCAAGTGAGAACGTTATTAGGTTGGATACCAACTGATACCTTATATATATATATGAAGTGTTGGTGTACTTCCATGGCAACTCAAACGCTTAATATACGATACGCAAGTTGCTACAACATCCGTTTGGTTTTGCTCCGTCTTGTTGTTTGTTCTGTTTCGTTGGAGAATCTGATTTGGCCAGTATTTGACTCATCATTTTATGCAGGTCCTTCAGTGTGTTCTCTTGGTCTGAATGTGCCTCTTCAACTGTTTCTGCACGCACTCTTGAGCGTGGGGTGTTCTTATAAGCAGCTTCTACTTCGAGGGTACGCACCAAAGCTTCGCTACTACTTTGGTGTCTCGTTAACCTAAGAAGTCGCCTAACCTCTTATGCAATCTAAAAAGGCCCCGACGGCTAATTGTTCTTGGAATTCTCTTGGAGCACTCGGATATGCCAGGTGTGCCAGTTTCTCTAGCGCAGCTTCGAATTCTTACAAACTTTCCCCAAGCCCCCTCCAAGGCAGCTTCTAAAACTTTAAAGTTCCTTTGTTTCTCTACTGGGATAATCTGAAGTAACTCCGATGCTTGGCTCCTTAGTGCTAAAACTAATACCATCGCCTTTTCCTCATTATCCCAGTTATTCGCAGACACAGCTGCCTCGAATTGTCTTTTATATGTTATCCATGAGCTTTGACCGTCAAAGGAGGAAGGTTTTAATCGAGGACCTGACGATGCTACTAGCTGGCCTCCTTTCTGTCTCAACTGTCGTTTAAGCTGCTCCACTTTTCCTTCGAATTCGCTCATCTTTTCTTCAAACTTATCTACTTTTTCTTCTACCTTGTTTATCTCTTCTATGACTTCACTCTTTAATTCTTGATTGCTCAGAATTTTCCTCAATTCTTCCTAGCGTCTTTCTTGTTCTTTCTCTACCTGATGTCTTCTTTCTTGTTCTTCTTTTGCTTCTTAGCGTCTTGTTTCCAGATTTTCCATTATTTTCTTTAATTTGTCTCTCTCTTCTTGACGTCTTCTTTCTTGGTCTTCCATGATTTTTCTCATCTCATCTTTCTCTTCCTGACATCTTCTTTCTTGATCTTCTTTTTCTTCCTGCCGTCTTCTTTCTTGGTCTTCCATAATTTTTCTCAATTCGTCTTTTTCTTCTTGACGTCGTTTTTCTTCCTCTTGGCGTCTTCTTTCTTGCTCTTGATGTCTTCTTTCTTGTTCTTCTTTCTCCTCTTGCTGTCGTCTTTTCAGATCCTCCATTTTTCTCAGTTCGGTTTTTCCTCTTGAAGTCGTCTTGTTCCTCTTTTTCCTCTTGACGTAGTCTTTCTTGTTCTTCTTTTTCCTCTTGATGTTGTCTTTCTTGTTGTTCTTTTTCCCTTTGACGCCTCTTCTCCTGCTCTTCTTTGTCTTCCTGGCGTTGCTGCGCCATCATCCTCGTAAACTCCGCAAGCAGGTCCTTCATTTCTTTCTCTCCTGTCACACTTCTTGTTGTTACGGGCATACGATGAAGTTAACCAAGCTTATTGCACAATAATGTTAAGAAAATCCAAATTTTTCTTAGACTTTTCCAATGGAACTTTCTAGAAAAATCTCGAAATGGCACGAAGGAGTCTTATTTAGAGTCTAGGTCACTATTCAGTTGAAATAATTTCACTACTACGTCCGCTAATTTTCATATAGAATGTTCTAGAAATTTTCTTAAGCTAACACAAATAAGTCTTTCAGTGACTCTGTCACTTTCCAGTTGAAAGAATTTAACTATCTCCACTAGTTACCAAATAGAATGTTCTGGAAATTTTCGCGAACTATCACAAAAAAAGTCTTTTTTCTCTGTCACTTTCCCGAAAACGCACCTTTCACAGTTTTGAGTCCAAAAATAGTCTTCAAACAATGTTCCGTAAGTCAATTCTCCGTGTCACCACTAATTTCTGAGAAGAACACTGTAGAAACCTTCTGGAACAGTCCAGAAATCTTCTGTTATAATTCCGCTTCTGACACCAATTGTGACGTGTTTACACTTTTTGTAAACACCCTGTACCGTGGATTCGGAAATTATAATACCAGGGTAACACAAACACTAATTTATTAACCTACTAATTATAACCAATAATTTACTTACTAATATTACACTAATACTGTAAGTCTCAATAATTCAGTCACTTTTGATCACTTTGTTTACTTCTTAATGTTTCTCCAATGACTGTCTATACTAAACTAACTGCACAACCACTTACTCTTCTTTTATAGTCCTAGGCTATTGGTTCTAGATCTTTCTACTATATTCCAGCACTTCTGCAATGTTCCACAGGATGTCTGTAATGTTCTAGATTTTTCTATATGTTTCTAGAGGGTTGAAACACATACAATATACATACACGAATATCAGCATATTATCCATAAAGGGATATCCACTAGACGTTCATTTCTTATCTATTTACTAATATTCATATTCATCTTCATTAAGGGATATACACTTTATACCCGTTTCTGATCCCTTTACAAATATATTGTAACGGTGTAATTTTTTTTTTACTCTTAAATGTGATAGCACGAGCTAACAGAAGTGAACTGGATTTATCACAATGAACAGATCATTCGAATTTAACTATAACAACGACGTAAATAATGATACTTCTCGGACCTAGCAATCTTCCACTATAAAAGTCGATGCAGGAGCTCAGAATTTCATTCTCATGCCGGGGAGGATACCGAATGGTTTGCAACATCTAACCTTAAATATCGTTGTCGTGACGTGTGAATGACACTTACCGGATGGTGAGAGTTCTTGATATAACGTCTAGAGGTTTCAATTTCAGAACAGACATCGTCTGATCTGAGTAACCCTAGACAAGCGTGACCTTTCAGTTGTTACTACGTACAAGACCACCGCCACCCTAAGTGAGAGTCGTTCTTACGTTAAGCATCAGTATTTGCGGAAAGAAGTTGTGAACTTAATTAATTGCCTAGCGCCGCATATTTTCAGAACCAAAGTGACTAACGCTGCGTCAACTGAATGTCAAACTAACGTATGTCAAAGAATTTGGTTATCGATATAACAGTTGTTTATTGATTGCCGAAGTGACAGATATTAGGTTGTTAATTGTTGTAGCGACAGCTGTGAGTCGATTATCAAAGCGACATAAGTCAGATTAAACGGATATTAACAAGGATTGTGTTTGTACCAGGGTGTATTAAATAGGTGATGCGACAAGGGCCCGTTGAGTGGCTTCATAAGTGCTTACTTTGTACATAATGTAATAGATGGCGGGAGCAATAGTGTCCGTCGTTATTTACGCATATAAAGATAATTTTGCAGGTTCTATACATACGTGCATACAGTGTTGCTGCAGGTTCCCTGCCTGAGTTCCCGGCCTTTCGTTGTGTTTAGTGAAAAATCTTGTAGTCAAACAAGATGTCAGTGACATTTGACATCAAATACCTAGAAGAAATACATTCAATACGCTGTGAAAAACATTTTTGCTCCAGCAGTATAAAAAGTAGTTTTACTTCAGTCTGAAAATGGAGTTGTTATATACACTGTAAGTTTTAAATTTACATAAATATTTGTAACATAACCCATAACCTATAGGTATAAAAACATCTTTTTAAATATATTTTATGCTTTTAGCGCAGTTTTAAAGAAAAAGGTTGAAGAACGGTGCACTTCCAAGCAAATTAGATGCTTGTTCTTCAGAAAATGTCCCTAAGAAAATTAAGAAGTTGATAAATATGTGATGTTCACGATAGTATAATTTATCCTTATTTCTGAGAGTTTGTATTTACACTTACTAGAAAAAATTTTGTCTGAAGAATGAGACGTCAAATTACCAAATAAGAATTGGGGTATTCATAAATGTATTGAAAGTAGAAGCTTAGTGATTACATAAGGCAGAACATCATGATAAATTAATTACAACATGTTTTAAGACGGTAAGTACTTTTTAGATAGTATTTGTTTCTAAATAATAATTTAGTTTTTCAAGTAATTATTTGTGTAATTTCTATTTTCAGGTTGGGTTTGGTCTCATGTTTGGTCCTACAATAGAGGTTATTTTTGGTTATTTTTTGCATAAGGATATTAAGTTAACATCAATCAGTAAACCCATCACTGTAGAAGAATTGCAACATATTTTTCTAAAAATTGACTCTACAACGCTTGCTTAGTTGGAACAAGTTCAAATATTATTATCAAAGTGTTAAAGTCAACTCATGTTGGGGGCATAGAGAATGCTCAGTAATTTTGGAGAAAGGAACTATTTGTAAACATATTGTGTAAATCTTGTTCTTATAATATTGCAACCCATAACGCCCAGTACTGTTGTTACAAATAAATTTGTATATTTTACATAAGTCTTATTTTCTTAATACCTATATAAATCTGAAACTGGTGATTTGTTCCTTTACATAACTGAAATTGCTGTTCAGTTGTGAATATATGCAACACTATATGCAGCAAAGCAAATTCATCTATCTATATCCTGTTTTTTGTTTATAAAATTAAACGAGTAAAATCAGTTGACAAGAATTCGTCAAAATCATAGAATGCATTTTCAAGGAGGAAACGTTTAATTACATTTTTAAAGCGAGTACAGTCAAGTGTTTGTACAGCAATCGGTAACACATTGAAAAATTTTACTGCATAATAGCAGGTGCCATTCATTTCTGGTTTTTGAAAGTCGGAAAAAATCCAAATATATATTGCCCCTATTACGAGTTGAGTACGTATGTACACTTTCACATGTTATGTAATTATTAAGGTTATTTTTATTTATTTTATTTATTTTTTTTATTTTATGAATACAGCTGCCCAGACAGATGTGCATCCAATTACAGGGCAGGAAATATACAAAAAAAATATGTACATAGTATAGAGTACCAACTTAGAACTAAATATTTCACAGCGATATTTTACAATTCTTATAAACTTAAAAATGGAAAATTCAAAGTAAATGTGAGAAGATAGTTTACACTAGACAAATAATGTAGTAGGAACTAAAGGTTAATTTAAGAGTGACTTAAAATACATTGCTTTATATTATTATTGCTACAATTAAAAATATCAAGATTCGATTGATACCTTAAATAGTTGGAGCACATATTGTGAATAGGTGAAGATTTTAGTACATTTGTTCTTGGCGTAGCTAAGTAGAATAGGACGTATGAGCGAGTCTGAAAAGATGGAATATTGAAATGTATGGAACTAAGAATATCCGGGCAGTCTATCTGACTGGTTAATAGTTTGTATAAGAACAAAACAGAAAAATAGACCCTACGTGTCACTAAGTCGTTTAGATTAAATCTAGCTAATAAGTCAGATTGTGGAGTACCTCTGGGAGGATAAGTTCCGTCAGCTTTGAGGGAGAGATATTTAACGTGTCTTCTCTGAACCCGTTCCAAATTAAGGATATGAATATTGTATTGTGGATTCCAGACAATACTACCGTATTCCAGTTTTGGCCGTACAAGAGCATTAAATAGGAGATAAAGTGTGGAAATATCTCTAAAATGCTTTGAGTTTCGCATAATAAAGCCTAGATTTCTGTAAGCACTAGCAGTTATGTGATCTATGTGGACAGTAAAGGTTAATTTTGAGTCAAATATGACTCCAAGATCCTTGAATTGAGTGCATCTAGTTACCATATCATTGCCTATTTTGTAGGAAAAGTTTATAGAGTTATTTCTTCTCGTAAAGGTCATCGCATTACATTTTGATATATTTAAGGGTAGCCTATTATTTTCACACCATGAGTTTATCTTTGTGAGGTCGTGTTGTAATCGATGGCAGTCTTCCTCGGAGTTAATGGATGCAAACAGTTTAAGATCATCGGCGTATAGGAGGACATTACTTTGGATATCATGGCAAATGTCATTGATAAATATTATAAATAACAGAGGGCCCAAAACAGAGCCCTGTGGAACTCCTGACGTCGCTAATACTTCAATAGATGAAAACCCATGATACTTCACGTTTAATGTTCTGTTACCATGATATGACTCAAAGAAACTTAGAAAGTCCAGACTCAAACCAAAATCAGATAACTTTTGCAGTAGGAGCCCATGATCCAGCCTGTCAAATGCTTTAGACAGATCTGTATAAATTATATCTGTTTGCCCACCATAATCCAATGTGTTTGAGATGAAATGTGTAACACTTACCAAGTCGGTAATTGTAGATCTACCTGCCAAAAACCCATGTTGACTATAGGAGAGTTGAGATTTAACATGAAAAGAGATTATATCATATAGGACAATTTCAAAGAGTTTGCCAAAATTACACAGGATAACTATAGGTCTGTAATTTTCAATATCAGTCTTATCACCTTTTTTAAAAACAGGACAGATTTTTGATTAAGTCCATATTTGAGGAAATGTAGTGGTTTGCAGTGCTAGATTAAAAATGATGGAAAGTGGCAGTGCAAAAATGGAGGCACAGTCTCTTAATAAGAAAGCTGGTATACCATCGGGACCTGTCGTGAGTTTATTTTTGAATTTTTTTAGTGCTTTTAAAACATCATTTTCGGTAACGGTTGGAATGTTAAGTTAGGGAACATTACCTGCAGTTTCATATTCGATTATGTTATACGTGGATGATGTGATAAAGGATGATTGAAAAAATTGGGCAAATGCATCGACAATGCTCTGAGTATCATTTAAGGAATTCTTGTTGTAATACATCGAATTCGGTATGCTAGTTGAATTTCTCATAGTATTTAGAAAAGACCAGAAGTTGCTTGGGTTGGTTTTAATATGTGTTTCTGTGTTTTGAACGTATGTTTTGTGAGCAAGTTCAATGTCCCTTTTTATTTTGGAACGCAGTGCTTTGAATTGATTGAGATAGTACACCTCATTATTATCCTTATATGAATTCCATAGACGGGATTTCAGCTTAATATCTTTTATAATAGGTCCAGTGAACCATGGGGGGTATAATGAATTTTTAGGAGTTGTCCTGGGAACGCTTTGTAGGAATACAGAATTTAGTTTATCGTACAGTTGGGTGCAGGCCTCATTAACATTACCAAGGTTAGTCAAATATGACCAGTCTATATGGCACAGGTCATCATATAATTTATTAAAGTCTGCTTTTTTAAAGTTAAAGGATGATTTTTTGTTGCTTAAATGTCTATTATGATCAGATTTTAAACTAAAGCTTAAGTCTAGAGATGGGTGGTGAGGGTCTTCGGGGACTAAATGGTTTTCCGACGCATTAACCATTACCTGGGATCTGCTTAGGACTAGATCTAAAAGTCTGCCATGAGAATTTAATACCTTATTGTACTGATTGAGGCCTAGGAACTCACAGAAGTTTATAAGTGAACCAATATGTCTGTTGGAAATTTCAGCGGTATGTAGATAATTTATATAACTCGGAATGTTGAAGTCACCTAGTATAATTAATTAGTTTATCTTCATTAAGAAAGTGAATATTTGCTGTTATCATATCAAAAAGGGTCTCATAAGTTACAGCATTAATATTAGGTGGAATGTACAGTACAAGCACAAAAATCGTGTGATGAGACAGACTAAGTTTTACTCCTACCATATCAATATCGGGAAATACATTGCAAATTGAACTGAGATCTAGGATAACGGCCGAATATGATTTCCTTACAGCTAATAAGACACCCCCACCCCTGCTCTTGTTTGTCAGTTCAAAATTACGATCTCTCCTAAAAACGCAAAAATCATTTGAAAAAAGTTCAGAGTCGAACACGCCTGAGTCGAGCCATGTTTCAGTTAAAGCTATTAGGCAAAAGTGACATGACACTGATGCATTGAATAGTTCATGTGTTTTGGTTTTCAATCCGCGAACATTTTGGTAATAAAAATGAAAGGTATTGTGAGGTGAGGTATTTTTACAGTTTCCAGAATGTTCAAGCTCGCTCATAGTTAGTTGCTATTTACTATCAAATAATGTTTCCCTAAGATGTGTAAGTTTCTTTTTGTAGACAGTACATTTTGTGCTATCCCATACAACATGATTATTATCATCGATTTTAGCGTTTACACAATTGATGCATCTAGGAGTAGAAGATTCAGGGCAGTCTTTAATATTGTGAGCACGTGAGCATTTTGGACAAACTAGAATATTGCTGGAGCACGTTTTCTCATAGTGATTGAAGCCACAACATTTATAGCAAAGTTTTAGATCTATCGCATCGTACACAGTGCAAACATCATAGTTGACAAAGAGATGATCCTGTTCCATAACTTTTCAAATAAGTTTCCGCTTCGACATCCAAGAGTGCTTTATATACTCTATTGTTTTTTTTGGTAGGCCATATTTTACAAACTTTGTAATTACTACTATCGGATAACATGTCATTCTGATGATTAATAAATTTAACTACCTGTTCCGCCGTGTATTCCTCGATCATTCCCACGATTTTTAACCTGTAGCTACCTCCGTTAGCACCCTTGATACTGTAATCGGTTGATAACTTCTCTTTAGCCACTTGTTTAAATTTATCTGCACCGCTGGAGTTGTTGCATCCTATCAATATGCCTCCGTTACTTAAATTTTTCACTTTAGAGAGGTGGTGGTAGAGAGGTGGATGTTTAGATCTATCGGATTAAGGCAATTCATGATGTCAGATTTTGTTTGGGCATTAGGTTGCTCCGAGTTCTTTGGCTTAATGATTACCATCGATTTTTTATCGACGATTTGGGAATAGAGGGGGGTTGGTTCTTTTAACTTTACAGGCGTAGCTATATTAGACAATTTTTCATCTGCAATTTTTAAAATTTCATTCCTCGTATCCTCAAATAACTTTTCGATATGGCTCATGGCATCCTTTAATTTCGATTCAACATTAACTTGTACAACATTCACAAAGTCTGTTTTCATATTATTGCAGTATTCGCAGTACCAATGAAGTCCTGGGACACCTGGGGATTTCATACACTTTACAACATCCGGGGGAATTTCGGTACAAGTTGCGTGGTATGATTTACCACAGAAACCAGAGCAAGACATAGCCGGCGTTTTACGCCGGTCAATTAGTATCTCACATTTTCCACAAGGGAGAGACATTTCTTACAATTTGTGTAGCTGTAGCATTAATTATTACTCAGACTAAGCACATCCACTTCGGCAAAAGGTTCATTTATTGCAGCCAGATGTGCATCCTGTAGGATTACCCGAGTGATCTTTATGGTCGCGGTCAGTCCCTTCTTTCCAATTTCTTGAGGGCTGGTTGCATCTAACACGAAGTGAATATTAGAGTTCAATACTTTCACACCACACTTTTAATTAAATAACTAATCACGTATTAATTCGAACACTCACTGATTTGAATAATTCGATGCGGAACATGAGACTGCTGTAGTTCACTTGAGTCTAATCTCAGTTCACAATGAATTTACCGATTTTATAGCGATAGAGGCCGGAGCGCCTTTCCGCACGTGTACTTCTACTGACGACTTCAGATCAGATTTTGGACAAGGAACTGCAGTATATAATTACAGTGTAAAGTCAGTATCTTAAGGCTTATAAAAGCATCCCTACAATCATCTCTATATGATAGCCCAGCAACGATTCTGACAGCCTTTCTTTGCAGTGAAAAAAATGTTGAGGTATGTGCCGAGTGGCACCATATTAAAATGGCATAAGTGAGGGAAGATTGAATTATTGCATGATATGCCATTAAAACCGTTGACTGTGACAAACAATTTTTTAAATTGCGCAATAAGAAAATATTGCGTGATATATTCTTGCAGATGTAGGACGTGTGTTCCTCCCATGTTAACTTACTGTCCAAGATAATGCCCAAAAATTTAACGCAATGAGAAGTCATTTGTACAGAGTGCTGTCTTAAAGAAAAAATCATCGTCTCTGTTTTATCATCATTCAATATTAACTTATTGTTTAAGAACCAGTTGTGAACCATAGACAAACTGTTTTGAGCTTCTGATAATAAAGTGTTACAATCTTTATGGGAATGAGTCAATGTTGTGTCATCAGCAAATTTGTTGAGGGACTACTGTTTGGCAAATCATTAATATAAATAAGAAATAAAACCGGTCCCAAAACTGAACCCTGAGGGACTCCAAATTTAATATCAATGGTACCAGAGTTAACATTATTAAAATGAACAAATTGATGACGAACAGTCAAATACGACATAATCAATTTTCTGCTACTCTCAGAGAAATTGTAAAATTTTAGTTTGTTCACCAAAATATTGTGAGGCACACAGTCGAAAGCCTTACTTAGGCCTAAAAATTGCACATGCACAAATTCTTTGGCCTCGAAACCTTTATTCATTACATTTATCAACGAATTAATTGCTAACGTCGTTGACAATTTTGACCTGAAGCCATATTGACAACTATTGAAAAGATTACAATTTTCAAAATAATTTGTGATTTAAGATTTGAGAACTACCTCAAAGATTTTGGCAAATAATGGCACGATAGAATTGCCGGTAATTTGCCGGATCATCAATACAGTTTTTTTTAAATAAAGGTAACACTTTTGACAGTTTAAGACATTTTGGAAACACATTCTTTCTAATGCATTCATTGATTAGTTTAGTGAGTGGAATGATAATAATATATTTAATACAATTGAGAATTTTAATGTTGATATCATAAGCATCTTTACTCTGTTTGTTTTTCAGATTAGCGATTACATCTAAGACTTGATTGTGCATTTGGATATCTCAAAATCGGTATATATTATTTGTTTAGCGTTTTCAAAATTGCTTGTTCGTTCTTTATTGATGAAGTTTATTTGTTTATGCATTACCACGCAGTTTGTTGCAGGAATTGTCTATAGATGGCGCCACTTATAAACTATTGAGCAGAATAAATATAACAAACGGACCACTGTCCTTAGACGAGGATCCTCAAATAATAATCAATTGCTAGATATAATCGTTAAAGCTAGAGCTCGACTAAAATAATAAACAAATACACCAAAGGAGCGTCAGAAAACGTCACATAAAGCGGAGGGAAAGTATTAACAAAATGGGATAGGAACTTACGAAATAAAGGATTCGGGGACATATCCTGAGAGGATCTGAACAAACTAGAATACACTAGTTCACAAGTTCAAAGCCGTAAAAATATGAATGAGGGCTCATTGGATTCGGAATGACGTCTAGAAAAATGTTCAAACCCGCACATAAACAATTGCAAAAGTTACAAACAAATGAAGATTGAAAAAATAACGAGTAAATAACTCGAAAACTATTAGTATTTAAGAAATTTTAAAGAATGATTCTTAAAGAGGAAAGTCCCGACTCCCGAAACTCTATCTCCATTATTAATCATTTTAATTTAATGTCGAAAACAGAGGTCCGCGCGGCGAACACTAAACCGTTACGATGCTCTGAAACCGGACGTAATAGGTAAAAATATTTTTTTATATTAAATGTTGATTTAAAAATTTTAAAAAATTATGGTATTATTTAGACACTTAAAGGAACAATATCCCGTTGTTATACATTTTTTTCACCGATTTTTCATGAAATGAGCCTATTGTTAATTAACAATTTTTTTTAGAGTTTGCGTTTATATTTCAAGTCGGATAGTTGTTAAACAAAAGCCACTAAAATTATTTCGCTTCGAGGAGACCCTATGTCAACTATACTTTATGGGATTATGACATTGCGATGTTTTTAGTTGTTATAGTCTATCAGTTATTAATTATTTAACCTAACAAAAAACTAAAAAATGAAAAAGTGAGGTTGATTTTTTTTTTAATTAACTTTAATTATTCTTACTGTTTTTATATTCAAAAGTACTATAAGATCACATAAACTTTAAATTTTCATTGCTAATTGTTTAAACAAATTTTATAAACAGATTGATAAATTACGTATTTTTGAAAAAAAAAAATTTGCCATTTTATTGTTTATAAGATATTATGATTAAAAGAAAAAAAAATTAATTGTCTATAATCATTTTTTTCCTTTGTTCAATATTTAAACAAATTATTAAGAAAAAAATTTATTTATTATTTGCAATTCTCTACAAGTTGGAAAAATGAAAAATTTTTGTTGTTAATTTACTTGTTTATTTAATAAACAATTTGTTATTAACAATCGCCCAATATGTTCATATTTTTTTTTAGATAGAAAAAATAAATAATAATAAAAACAACCGTATACATAAACATGTAAAAAAAAAATTAAATTTTAAATTTTATAAAAAAAATTTTGACATGTTTATGTATACAGTTGTTTTTGTTATTTTTTCCTATCTAAAAAAAATATAAACACATTCGGCGATTGTTGATAACAAATATTTATTAAATAAACAAATAAATTAACAATAAAAATTTTTTTAATTTTTCCAGCTTATAGAGAATTACAAATAATAAATTTTAAAAATATTTTCTTTTCTTAATAATTTGTTTAAATATTGAAAAAAGGAAAAAAATGATTATAGGCAATTAAAAAAATTTATTAAGAAAAATATTTTTTTTAATCAGTATTAAATGGCAAGAAATTTTTTTCAAAAATGCGTAATTTATCTATTTGTTTATAAAATTTGTTTAAACAATTAGCAATGAAAATTTAAAGTTTATGTGATCTCATAGTACTTTTGAATATAAAAACAGCAATAATAATTAAAATTAATAAAAAAAATTCAACCTCTTTTTCATTTTTTAGTTTTTTGTTATGTTAAATAATTAATAACTAATAGACTATAACAATTAAAAACATCGCAATGTCACAGTCCCATAAAGTATAGTTGACATAGGGTCTCCACGAAGGGAAATAATTTTAGTAGCTTTTGTTTAACAATTATCCGACTTGAAATATAAACGCAAACTCTAAAAAAATTTGTTAATTAAAAATAAGCTCGTTTTATGAAAAATCGGTGAAAACATTTTTTTACAACGGGATATTCCTTTAAGTGTCTAAATAATACCATAATTTTAAAAAAATTTTAAATTAATGTTTAATAACATAAAAAAAAATATTTTTACTTATTACGGGCGGTTTCAAAGCATCGTAACGGCTTAATGTTCGCCGCGCGGAGCTTTATTTTCAACATTAAATTAAAATTATTAATAATAGAGATAGAGTTTCGGGAGTCCAGACTTTTTTATTGGAAATTCCTTCCTCTTTAAGAATCTCTCTATGAAATTTCTTAAATACTAATAGTTTTCGAGTTATTTACAAAAACCAAACTCGTTATTTTTCAATCTTCATTTGTTTATAACTTTTGCAATTGTTTATGTGCGGGATTGAAAATTTTGAAAATTTTTCTAAACGTCATTCCGAATCCAATGAGCCCTCACTCATATTTTTGCGAGCTTTATCAAGAATTAACACGGTTTGAACTTGTGAACTAGTCTAAGGAAAGGACCAAGAAGAAACGTAAAGATATATGCCGGAATCAGAAGCAGAGAAATAGAAGACGGACACAATGCAGCAACGCATCTCATACACACCTACACTTCCCATCCTATATTCTTGTATCACGCATGTGGCTTTCGCTGCGGGTAACAAGCATGACCCAAAGTTAACCCAGCTTAGATGTAGCTGATGGTGTATTTAACGGGAGTGGCAGCAATACTACCCAAACAATTATTATATTATTAATTCCATACAGTATGTCAAGGTGATGCAAAACTGTTGCGAATAGATCATACCCGACTTATTAATACAAAACCTCTAATGTGTCATTAAATCTATGTATCTATTTATAATTTTTATAATTACGTTTGTATTGAAAATTACAGGAAATTTGTGTTTTTTTAATAATCGTCTTTACATTGAAAAACGTTTTAAATTATGTATTACTTACCACAAAATCAGTTGACCAAGTTTCCAATTCCCTTATACGCAGTAATAAATCCACAAACCAAGATGTTAATCCAAGTAAGGAAGGATACGCTCGTAGGGCCCAAACTGGTGGTACTTGATCCAAAAATAAAGCATTTTCTAAATCCTCCATATCTGAGGTAATTGTTAATTCACCTTTAATCCCCAATTCCAGTTCCTTCAACGACCGTTTAATTTCACCGGTAAGGTAGTTCATTCTTTCACATTCTTGAAAAGCGACAATGACATACGGAGTACGTTCCTCCACTTTTCCCATTATTTCTATCATGTTAAAGTCTTCCGGCAGTTTCTCCACCATTTCATCGATCATTTGCTTTACCTATGCAAACATAGCAGTTTTAAGTACCTACGCGTTTCTCTTCTTGAAATAATTTATAACGATTACTTCACTAATTAATGTGATAGCCAATTAAAACCCGTTTTTTTTCAACATTGCACCAATCAAATGACATTATTAGAGGTAAACTAACCTCTGATTTTTTGTATCGACGCATCGATAAATATCGCGGTAATATTTTGACACATATCATTGTTAAATATGTATACCTACTTTGTTTTTTACTAGATGAGTTACTTTGGAAATGCATTTTTATGTGATGTAAACAATGAAATTGAAAATAAAGGTCAGTAAACTTTAAAAATTACAAGAAAAGGTCTGAAGGCTAATAATTACACAACATAAAATTAAAAATGTAGTTAATTATTTATTTGTGAAATATTCTCCCCTAATACCACTCGTGCTTTTAAGTTTTATCTATAACTTTTTGCTAAGTTGCCGAAAGGTAATATAATTCGTGAAAATTAAGTTTTTTACCAAAGATTAAATTCCTCGCGCTAAAGCGCTCGAGATAATAAACTGTCAATTTACAGTCTTTATATTACCAGGCAACAAAGCTTTCAAAAAAATTATCTGATAAAAAAGCACTAGTGATATTACATACGATAAAGTTTCGCATTAACGTTCCATGTATTAAATTTTGTTTATATTACTACACATCCCTATGTAGTGATGAAGACGAAGACGAGTTGCTGTAATATTTGTACGAATTTTACTACTTATATGTTTAAACGCTTACCCAATTATTTACGAAATTTCGTTATCAAGGGACAGAACGGTTATTGTCCCATACAAATCCAGAACAAATTCTACCATCAGCAATTGGATTAAATGCAGAACTAACTATTTATTTTACAATTTTAAACCGGCTAGAAAGCCTGAATTGACAGCATCATACCATAACTGCTTTTTGTGATCAGAACATATTTCAATATTAGGGAACAAATTGGAATAAATCGGGAACATTTTTTTTTTAATTTAAAAACAATCGCTTGACATCTTGCTATGTTAATTGACATGCTCTGAATCAAATTAATGACTCAATATTTTCGAAATTAAATTATTTAAATAATAATAATTTATTCTTACTTTATCTTCCCGGGTAATTGCTGCACCTCCAGAGGATCCTACATCCCTTGGTTGCATTTCAAATACTGTCCTAAATAAATTATCAGCAGTTGTAGTCAAAAACCCAATCTCCGCATTAGGGTGTAATCCATATAAATATGGAGATTCCTGTGGCAATACATCATCAATGTAATTATGATAACCAACATAATCTGTATTCGGCGGCGCTGGGAATCCTGGAGCTAACAGTAATTCACCATCAACCTAAAAATGAATATTTTAATATTGAAATCGCCAAAAATCATTTTTAAAGGATTTACAGAATAGAAAATATATAATAACAACAAGCTTAATTGCTTGATGTGGTAACGCCTATGTGTTATTTATAGAAATTTTGAAAAAAAAGCTTACTAGATCTGGTTGAAGTAGCTCTTCCAAATATGTAATGCACAACCTTCTGTCCCAATCGTCTGTGATGTGACCTCCGTACATAATCTCACCAAACAAATATCTTAAATCTTCCCAAGGCACTTTAGAATTTGCCTCTAAGTAGTTATAAAGGACAAATACACTAATATTTAAATCACCAACATTAAATGGATAAATTTTATTCCAGCCTTGCGGCCCAAATTTTCTGCGTTCTGCTACCACTGCATGAAAATAACACAACGAAAATAGTATAACTTTAAATTCGGCTTCTTTCCCACATTGTTCCAAAGTTTCCTGATTGAAATTGGACAGAGCTTTGTGCAAATTTGCCTGCATTCCCGTCGGTGGTTCGTTTGTTATTTTTATAGATGACTCTAGTATACCCTAAAATATAAATATACCCTTATATTTTACCGATGAAGGTGCTATATAATTAAATATTACTTGCGGAATTATATGTGCATCTGCTGTAGCTGCAGGTTCAGCACTCATGAAGACTCTATAGTTAGGATGTGAGCCTTCAGCGTAACGTTCCAAATTTTTTTCAAGCGCTGTTAACCATTTCTTTACCAGATGTATATTTTGGAGTATAACCCAATGTCCACGCTCCGCTGCAACTTCTATTGCTTTTTCAGCAACTACTTCTTGTCCTTGGCCTAAAAGATTAATAAATTTCTTTATAATATCTTAAATTAGCATTAATATTAATATCATAGTAATCAATAATTTACTGTGAATAAAAATTAAGAATAATCAAATTATGTTATAAAAATTATCAATAAAATGGAGAATTTTCAAATAATCTTAAATACAAGGTGACTCAGAGTAAAATTCAGTTTTTAAAAAATCATAACATTAAACTATTCAAAAAACTTTATTTTAAAATTAAGATACTACATACATGCGGATTTTATTTTTTAAATACTACATTATTCAAATGTCGACCATCTGGCCTACAGCACTCCTCCAATCTGGTCCTTAGGTTTTGGAAAACTTGTCGACACTTTTGAACATTCGCACAGTTTTAATTCCGGCTCTTCAGAACTTTCCTGGATACGACCCCAATTGGACCTGGTTTCAACAGGATGGTGCCGCGGAACACCCAGCAGCACCATCAATGACCAGTCTACGCGAATTGTTTCCACGCGTGCTTATTTCCAGATCTGGTGATATCCCCTTCCCCCCAAGATCACCGAACCTAACGCGCCCGGATTTTTTTTTTTGTGAGGACACTTAAAGACTATTGTTTTGTAACATGACTCCTTCGCTATTCAATAAATTATTAATTTTTATTATTTGTTCGAGATTCAGACTGAACTTTATATTATTTAGAGGAAACAAATTACTACACCAGCAGCTCAGAGACTCGGCTGACGAGTCATGGGTCAGAAAACACTTTCCAAATGGTCTTACGTGTTTGGTAGATCGTAGTTAATAAATGACAGATGTTTTTATAAATCCTAAACAAATGTTAATTTGACTTATGTAATGATAATTTTCCTAGAGAGGCGGGGCGCTAATCTTTCTATATTCGAAATTTACACTAAGAGTGGAGTTTGATTACAACTAATCAAATTATGAAGAAAGTATAAATTGTAAAAAAGTGTAAGTTAATAATCCAAATTTAGCAAAAATCAAGATTAGATTAATACTTGCAAATATTTCTAAAAGATATTCAAACTTTTTTTTACAAAAAGGTTAATTAATTAATTCAGTAGGTATTATCTAAATGATTTGTATAGTTTGTATCAAAATGGTTTGTATAGTTTGTATAGTTTGTATCAAAATACCTTAAATAAAAGGACACAGTAATTATAAAACTGATTTCATTATAAACCAATTAAACTGGATGTGTTTTTGTTATAAAACGACTAAACTGAGGCCTTAAAATTAGACAAATTTATGTACAATAGGGAAAACGAATGGACGATAATATGTTATGTAGTAGATATTATTTAAAATACTGTCTTAAATATGAACTGACAATATAGTGTTTTAAAAGTCATAATTAATTATTTAAATGTAAACGTTTCGTAGAAATTGTGATCACAAAGTCTTTACAGATTGTTTCAAATATTTATTTTCAATTGGACGTTACGCAGATAATCTACACCTAAATAATAATTGAAATGTACTAATTGTTCGTTGAAAACATATTAAAGATAAAGTTGAAAATTGAAATAATTTCAAAAAAAAACAGTTGAAATTTGATTCTTTAAGGAACTCTAAAGTGTTAAAGCATAAAAATACGATATATATATATATATATATATATATATATATATATATATATATATATATATATATATATATATAAATACATTAGATGCAAATTTTATTTGCGACACTTATCTGGAATTCTCAGTGGATTAAAGTAATGAATCCAAGTGAGGGATGATGATGGTGAAATCCAACCCACCGTGATGCTATCGCTGATTTCTAGATGAGCCCAATATTAAGTCAAGGAGTTCCCAGTACCATATTCGACACTTCCAGAAATTTCATAAGGACAATTTACATCTATCCTATCATATTACCGTCTCGGTCTCCGCAAAAGGTAGGTAGTTCTAGTCTAATATATACATTCTATCCCCAAAATACGTACCCCATTAGGTGATTAAAATAAAAGTTTCCAACCCAAACTTAAATGTGACGTTAAAAAAAACGTATCTAGAATGCGTATCTACGATTTGCATCTAGAAGATCTGCATCTAAAAGATCTGCATGTAAAACCTTGGAAAGAAATGAAGCATAAGCATGGCTTGCTGCATAATGGCCGTTGCCAAATCTAAGTTACAAAAAAAATTATTTCTTTATAAACTATTTACCAATTAAACCGGTGAAGAACAATTAGGCCTGCTTCATGTTCATGAAGAGGGACTATCAACCCTTACGATGTTGAAGTCGTTGGTAAAAACTTAATGAAGACACATCACTATTCAAAAAATTAGCAGACAATTACGAAGTACCAAGCTTCTTGTAACGGAGAGCAATTCATTCTGTCCGCCCTCTCATAGTATGTAAATCGTGTCTGGTTTCCCTTTCCACTCTTAAGGCTAAGTTAGAACATCATCCACCTTAGACGTGACTCTGGTTGCATACCGTTGTGTTTGTTTATGAAGAAATTTTTAAGAAACAATATTTGAAATCTTCTCGGTCTTTCGTGCTTGAGTTAATTTATGTTTTAATTTACGAAGCAGCAATATGCATGCTACAGTTTACATCAATCCCCCGGCCAATACAAACTAGGGAGGCCATTACCAATATTCCTGTTGAAATGTGTCGACGAGTTTTCCAAAATTTAAGGTCCAGATTGGGGGAGTTCTGTAGGCAAGATGGTCGATATTTGGATAACGTAGTGTTAAAAAATAAAATCCGCATGTATGTAGTATCTTAATTTTAAAATAAAATGTTTTGAACAGTTTAAAAAACTTTGTTTTGATTTTTTAAAAACTGAATTTTACTCTGAGTCACCTTGTATAAACTACATAACAAACAATTCAGCAGCATCTTACAAACCATTCTTTACTAAGTAATTAGTCTACAATTGTATAGCAGCCAATAATAACCCAGCCACACACACACACACACACACACACACACACACACACACAAATGGTCTGGTCTGCGGACCAGACCAGTGTATCCTTACGTATTTGGACCCGCTGAAAGTGAATCCGAAGTCAAAATTGTCAGATTGCTTCTTTTTTCACCCATAACCCCCAAAAAATCACCCCCCCCCCCCCAAAAAAGTGGTCTGGCCTGCGGACCATACCAGTGTATCCTTATATATTTTGACCCTCTGAAATCGAATCCGAAGTCAGAATCGTCAGATTCACTTGCTTTTCCACCCCAAAAAATATCCCCAAAACAAAAAAAGTGGTCTGGCCTGCGGACCAGATCAATATATCCTTATGTATTTGAACCCGCTGAAACCTAATCCGAAGTCAGAATTGTCAGATTCGCTCGTTTTTCACATCTAACCCAAAAAAAAAAACAAGTGGATCAGACCAGTGTACCCTTACCAAATACATAAAAGGATACACTGCCGCTGGTGTGGTCCTCCGGACAGACCATTTTTGGGGTGGGTTTTTTTTTGGAGGGTTAGCGGTGAAAAACGAATCAATCTGACAATTCTGACTTCGGATTCGGTTTTAGAGAATCAAAATACACAAGGATACACTGGTATGGTCCGCAGGCCAGACCACTTTTTTGGGGCGATGTTTTTTGGGGGGAAGCAATCTGACAATTCTGACTTCGGATTCGGTTTCGGCGGGTCCAAATACATAAGGATACACTGGCCTGGTCCGCAGGCCAGACCACTTTTTTTGTGTGGCTGTGTAATCAATAGGTAGGTAGTGTACTCTATCTCTATCTCTTTTTAATGAATATTGAGATCTCAATTTATATTCATAGAAATATTTTAGTTTTGATATTTTTAATTACAAATGAATTAAAATAAAAAATTTATAATGTTAACTAACCTAGAGACACATTGTGAAAGTTTTGCTTATCTAAGGTGAAACCCAGCTTTTCTCCCAAATCCTCCACATCTTTTAATGGATTGACACCTGGAGATAAAATGAAGAAAATAGGTGTTGATGGACTAGTTTCCTCGAATGATTTCTCAAATTCTACTGTTTTATTTTCAACGTATTTAGATCCCAATTTTTCTTCAATAAAAGCCCTAAAAATATACAATTTTGGACATTTCTCTTTTTCTCTGAGGTATAGATATGCCAGTGTTTTATCAAAAATAATTTTTTTAAAATTACATGTGTAAGCATTTTATGATGCAGAAAAAGGTGAACTCCAACTGGTTTGCTTTGTAAAATTATGTCCATAAAGTAGGTAAGTGTGAAGGAATAACAGATACGTATACTTATAATCTTACTCACATCATTGCGTATATCATTCTATCTGGTCTAAGGGCACGCATCATGCATAGCCTTTGCAGAGCAGTTTTGCTTTTCCATTCTTGAGGAAACTTTTCTCGCTCTGGACATTCACATTCGACAAGTTTTTTCCACCGTTTGGAAGAGTTCTCTATGTCTCTATCTAAATTTCTAAATTCATCCTTAGTTGATAAGCTACAAATTCCACCCCAACTTGTATTAGACAAAAAATCAACGGGGCTAGTTACGTGTGGCTTAACTGGAAATCGCAGTAGGAAATCTAAATCTGCAGCTAGTATTTCTTCATTCATTAACAAAATCTGAAGAAATACAAGTATATATCAGCGGAAAGAGGTATTTAACTAAATCAAATATCGTTGGCCTAATCTGAATGAAGTTTTTCTGAAACCTACGTAACTTTATAAGATATTATATACAATACAGTACCCAATGGAAACTAATTGACAGGTAGAACTTACGTCTTTTTTACCAGGACACCGATAGATAGTTATTATATCTTGACCACTTTACAAAGGACACGTTTGAAGTAAGTCAAATAATATGAATAAATACTAAATATAAAATATAACCTAAAATTATGAATTAATATATATGTAGTATATATAACAATTTAAATTTAGTAGGAAGAACGATTACTTTTTAACTAGTCGGACGTGACTATCCTTCATTATATATATATATATATATATATATATATATATATATATATATATATATATATATATATATATATATATATATATATATATATATATATATATATATATATATATATATATATATATATATATATATATATATATATATATATATATATATATATATATATATATATATATATATATATATATATATATATATATATATATATATATATATATATATATATATATGTTCAAAGTATGCTTCTAGAGTGCAGAGTATTTACTAAACGTAATTTCTCTCTGAAGCAACCCTCTATACATCCTCATTTCAAAAATAAGGAAATTGAACAGACTACAACAAATTGCAAGTCTGGCGCGTTAAGTGTAATAATCACATATTACTACGAAACGCTGTAATTCGATTTTAGAGAACACCGACCGAAAGATTTATTCCTAATTAAAGGAACTCTCGTGTCAGCCACTACACACCACTTGAAGACTGCAGTTTCGAGCTGTTGGCTCTCATCAGTGCAAGGTAGGCATGCAGTGACTGGCAACGAGATTTCCGATGTATAGGTACATGTTCATAGTCTTAAGACTGGCAACATGCAAAATAAATCGAAGGCGCCATCTAGCGGTCGCTGTTCACTACAATCGAATTGGTTAGCCTGAGATGGGCAGCAAATGTTCAAAGTATGCTTCTAGAGTGCAGAGTATTTACTAAACGTAATTTCTCTCTGAAGCAACCCTCTATACATCCTTATTTCAAAAATAAGGAAATTGACCAGACTACAACAAATTGCAAGTCTGGCGCGTTAAGTGTAATAATCACATATTACTACGAAACGCTGTAATTCGATTTTAGCAAACACCGACCGAAAGATTTATTCCTAATTAAAGGAACTCTCGTGTCAGCCACTACACACCACTTGCAGACTGCAGTTTCGAGCTGTTGGCTCTCATCAGTGCAAGGTAGGCATGCAGTGACTGGCAACGAGATTTCCGATGTATAGGTACATGTTCATAGTCTTAAGACTGGCAACATGCAAAATAAATCGAAGGCACCATCTCGTTGCCAGTGAGACTATGAACATGTACCTATACATCGGAAATCTCGTTGCCAGTCACTGCATGCCTACCTTGCACTGATGAGAGCCAACAGCTCGAAACTGCAGTCTGCAAGTGGTGTGTGGTGGCTGACACGAGAGTTCCTTTAATTAGGAATAAATCTTTCGGTCGGTGTTTGCTAAAATCGAATTACAGCGTTTCGTAGTAATATGTGATTATTACACTTAACGCGCCAGACTTGCAATTTGTTGTAGTCTGGTCAATTTCCTTATTTTTGAAATAAGGATGTATAGAGGGTTGCTTCAGAGAGAAATTACGTTTAGTAATATATATATATATATATATATATATATATATATATATATATATATATATATATATATATATATATATATAGATTTGTTTAACCGACTACACAGACCCAATTCGCCATACACTACCGACGTTGTCAGACCAAAACTGACGATCTCAGACCCACCTCCGGGTCTGAGAACGTTTTTGTGTTTTTCTTACTTATCTACCTTGGTTATGTCATAAAAAAGTTTAAAAACGCATTTGACATTGGGACTCAAAAAGCGGTTGAATATAGTATTTTATACAGATGTAGTTCTGCAAATTTTATGCAGAGGGCGTTCAGTATATAATATATAATTTTATACAGTACGCTCCTAAGCCCGCATCTTTCATCAGACGTTGACAATACCGGAGTCTGGCAACACTGTAAATACGAAATATTCATTTGGAAATATAATACTAGATTATTTTCAACTTTCTCGATGGAGAAGATTCTTGTGTGCATATGTACTTAATATTTAATTTTTGAATTTGCATTATTTATATTGGTCGAGTTAAAACTAAGATTTAAGGTTTTCATATACCGGATGGCACAGAGGACATGTAATGACCTGTAACTTTTTCATTTTAAAAATAAAATTTTCAAATTTATGTGCGTTTATTTAAACATAAATAAGTTACATTTGACATGATACATGGTTTTTTCGCTACTTTCGGTTTAGTTCGAAGTTGCAAATTTTTTAATTTTTTTAAACAGAAAGGTAACCTGTCATGATTACGATTCAACATTCAATTTTCTTTACAGTCCATTTTTGAATTTAAAATAGGCTGAGAAGAAACGTAATTATAGCCAATTTTCTCTTAACAGAAAAATGCTATGTAAAAAATATGTAATCAGTAGAATTCTATTAAACTAGAAATGTAGTATTCATAGAACATTGGATAGATAATTTTTAACAAATTACCACTTTAATTTAGTATGCCAATAATTATAATCTTAAAATACAATTGAATTTTAATTATTGAAAAAGTCTCTTAAATACATTTTTTTAAATGCATGCCCCCACCCACTTACTTTTATTCTATTTTCTACTTTTTTGCTGACAATAACAAATTAGGTTGTGTCTAAAGAAAACTTTGCTTTATTATTTAGTGTTTTTTGTAAAACTTTTTATATTTTCTGCGAAAAGATAAATTTCAGTGATCTAAGTAATAGAAAAAAAAATGGATGTTTCCATTAAAAAAATATTTTTAATTTAAAGAGACTTCCTTTCTAATACTAACTTAAAGAAAATGCAATGATATTATTGTCCAAAATTTTCCATGCACTGCCTTTTTACCTTGTTGGAATTTTACTTATTAAATATTTTTGCATGGCCTTCTTTCTGTTGAAGGAAAATTGGTTGTAATTCTATTTTTTCTCAGGCGATTTTAAATTCAAATAAAGGACTGTAAAGGATATTTAATTTTCTATGGTATCATTTCCATTAATTATAATTAAGTTGCAACTTCGAACTAAACCAAGAAGTAGCAAAAAAAAAACGTGTAGCAGATCATAGCATATTAATACTAATACATTTTTGTTTTCTGGTTGAAATTAAGAAGGTGGGGATAAAATACGATACTGAGATGACGTTTAACAACTTTGGAAATGTTCTCTGTATGCCTGCATGTTTGAACGGAATAAAAAACGAAAACGAAGAAAGCTTTTTTCTGAAACTTTGGCATGTAAAAAACAGATGCTTCCAGAATTTCTCTCCACTTTGTTTTATCTAAATTCGTTAGGTAGATAGGTTATGCTTTAAAAATTAAAATATTTATTTCAATAATGAATAAATATTTTGAAAACTGATGCCTTCATTTGGTATTTTTAAGCCTCATCGAGTGCTGAAAAAACCTTTGTGAAAAATACATCTGCTATGGATTGTTTATAACAATTTTTAAGTAAAAAATTATTTCACCTTTTTTTTAATTTTGAATTCTTTGCTATCAAATATTAAACGCAGTATTTCTTAAAAATCGATTGATTACATTTATCACCCCCAAAAGCGGTGGAAATTCAAAATTTGCCATACACATAAAGTCTTGTAATTTTAAAAATGCATTTTAAGAAAAATACAGGATCCCATCGCGAAGTGTAGACAAAAATAAATAAGGAAAAAAAACGGCAACGTTCAAGTTTCTTAAGGATACCTAATACTTATCTGCAAACTTTGCCAAAAAATGTTGCATGCGATTGAGACGTTCCATGTTTTTTTTTTGTACGACTGTCTATATTTTTTGTTTTCAATTGTTAATTGAGGCGACCTGGCCGCTTGAACAGTAGCGCGAAAACCGGTCATTTTTAACCTTACACGCGGACGCCTGTAGCTCCGTAAGTTAAATAATAGATAAAAGATAAAATAATATGCTTGTGCGTAGAAAAGTTCACACTTATATATTACAACCAATCAGAGGCTCTAATTATGTATCTTTACCATGGTAGCATACATAAAAATTTCCAGAAATTTTTCGCCTGGTGGATACGGTAGGTGAAATTTCCCTGGAGCTTTTTCTAGCAAATGTTTTTTTATTGGAATTTAAGTTTTTTATATGTGGTAAAAAATAAACGTTCATCCACATTTCCTAGATCAAATTTATTAAAAATAATAATTTAGGCTATTCTTAATCCACTTTCTGTTGTTTCATGCAACTAAAATTGCTAAATCATATTTTATTTTACTAGACGTTTTGTAAAATCTGTGAAAAATCAAATGAATCCGCTTTAAAATATTTGACATACACACCCTTTGTTACAGTTTTAGTTTCATATATTATTGTTTGTTATGACAATAGTTTTTAATTTTATATAGATGTGAAATTATCTTGTACTATCCGAAAATGTTTTCTCGATCTGGGAATGTAATGTTGGGGATAATTTTTATATTCGAGATCTCTAAAAATTTTCAGATTTAATTCAGAAACCAGGGAGATTACTAGTGAAAATTAGATGTTCACGATGTTCTACAACAAAGGCCCAGTGAATTTTTGTCGTATCTATTTCCGTAAGTAATGCAAAGTCAAAAAATCACCAACTTCGAAATTTAAATAATTTGTTTCTAATTGTATAAACCAATTGAGACCTTAAGCGTACTCACAAATATTATTCCTATCGAATACGATGGAATGGAATCAAAAAAATTAATTTAAAAACTGAAATCGCTGTTTTGTTATAAATACTTTAAATGCTTTGTTCCTTTAGTTTGACAATGGATGGATAAAAAAGTTATACACCCTGAGTAAAGTAAAATCAGTCGCTAAACAAGACCTCTTTATCGGTTACACATGGACCTAGTATTTAAAGCACAGTAGTTAAGAAGTTGATTTGTTATGTTAAATAAAGTATTAATGGTCACAACTTTGAATAATTAAAGATAATAATTGGTAATAAAACCGACGCTTCACTATGGATAACGGTACATCAGGTATTTGCCCTTAAAACTTCAACACCAGATGTTAATAAAGCATGGTCTTTATGACACTTAACTACTGCGAATACTAGAGTCGAATGCCAGACACACTTAGATGATAGGTTTTCAAGGGCGGCTCTAAGCTAATACTGGTTCTTACATTCCAAAATATCTTTAATGTAATAAACAAGTAAATCAAATTTCATTCTAATAAAAAGTGCCAAATAAACAAACAATTAAAGAACTATTGAAGCTTAAAAAAATAGACATGAAACATATTTACATTAGTCATATATTAACTTTGGCGAATTTATCAATTACCTACAGTGGAGACTGATGATTTAATATCTTGGTGTATATGTAAAATCGCAAGCCCAACTAATCGGTCTTGGGAGATATATTCGGTACAGACTTTAGGGGCTCGGGCATGCAAGTGGCCCGTAGAGAGGGCCCGTCTGACCCTCCGTGTATACTTTTCGACTTTCTGCCTCCGCTTATCAATTTTTATTTTTGAGGGAAAACATTTTTTGTTCGATTTTCTTCCCGCCGCTTATCAATTTTTGTTTTTGTGAAAAAAAAAATTGTTGGATTCTATTTTTTTTTATTTTCGAGAAAAAGAAAAAATTGACATCCAACAATTTTGGTTTAAACAATTAGAAACAGATTATTTAAATTTCGAAGTTGGTGATTTTTTTACTTTGCATTGCTTACGGAAATAAATACGACAAAAATTCACTGGGCCCTTATTGTAGAACATCGTGAACATCTAATTTTCACTAGTTATCTCCCTGGTCTCTGGATTATATCTGAACATTTTTAGAGATCTCGAATATAAAAATTATCCCCAACATTACATTCCGAGATCCAGAAAACATTTTCTGATAGTAATTCAAATACATGGGGAATTCGGCAAGATAATTTCACATCTAAATAAAATTAAAAACTAATGGATCACTCTAACATTATTATCATAACAAACATAATAATATATGATACTAAAACTGTAAAAAAGGGTGCGTATGTCAAATATTTTAAAGCGAATTCATTTGATTTTTCACAGATTCTACAAAACGTCAAGTAAAATCAAATATGATTTAGCAATTTTAGTTGCATTAAACAATAGAAAGTAGATTAAGAATAGTCTTATTATTATTTTTAATTTTGATCTGCGAAATGTGGTGGAACGTTTATTTTTTACCATATATAAAAAAATTAAATTCCAATAAAAAAAGCATTTGACAGAAAAAACTCTAGGGTAATTTCACCTACCGTATCCACCAGGCGAAAAATTTCTGGAAATTTTTATGGATGCTACCATGGTAACGATACATAATTAGAACCTCTGACTGGTTGTAATATACAAGTGTGAACTTTTTTACGCACAAGCATATTTTTATTATTATTATTACAGGCGTCCGCGTGTAAGGTTAAAAATGACCGTTTTTCGCGCTACTCTCCAAGCGGCCAGGTCGCCTCAATTAACAATTGAAAAAAAAAATAGACAGTCATACAAAAAAAAAACGTGGAACGTCTAAATCGCACGCAACATTTTTTGGCAAAGTTTGCAGATTATTAGCTTATTAGATTAGATTATTAGAAGTATTAGCTATCCTTAGGAAATTTGAACATTACCATTTTTTTTTACTTATGTATTTTTGACTACTCTTCGCGATGAGATCCTGTATTTTTCTTAAATATGCAGTTTTCAAATCACAAAACATAAAAGCAAATTTGGAATTTCCTCCGCTTTTGATTGATAGATCGATTTTTAAGAAATACTGCGTTTAATATTTGATGGAAAGGAATTCAAAATTAAAAAATAGATGAAACAACTTTTTACTTAAAAATTATTAGAAACAATCCATAACAGATGTCTTTTTCACAAAAAATTTTTTCAGCACTCGATGAGGCTTATTCATTATTGAAATAAATTTCTCCCCCATCCCCCCGTAAAACCGCTCTGTACTCAAATTGATTGTTTTACAGTTTACACGTACAACCATTGATCAAATGTTTATTAAAGTAAATTTGGTTATGCTCATATTTTGGTGACAGTCTGTAATTTATATTATTACTGACTACATGAAAACAAGGAGACGATAAAAGTTTGTCATTATTACTATGAGGACCTCAAGAAAAAAAATTACTAGGAAAGGGGCATTGCATGGCATCTACTGGAGTGACGCAGTATCGAAACTCGATGATATTTCGATTTTATTCTGGAGAAAGTTAAAAATTTTAATTGTATGTTATTTCGGACAAGGAGCAAATTTTCGGAGTCTTGCATGTGGTCGGAATCTGCATAGCTATAGACCTAGTCTTTGCTACTTAACACAATATCCCTGAATTACTTCTGTTGCTTGAGAGATGGTTAAGAAAAAAACATTTTTTAAGAATAATTTAATAAGTATTTTTGTACGATCGTACAAATCGCTTACCGATATTGTTGGTAGTAGGTGTAGGTATTTAAAAATTAATGAAGTCGATTTTTTAGCATTAAAAGTTGTCAGCTATAAAATAACCGGCATTTCATTTTTCAAGTCCAAGGCATTTCCGGGAACATTATACAAATATACAATACGATAAGCAGAGCTAATAATGACTTTATGACTTGCCACATGTTGGGTTGGACCTAAAAGCCACCCGCTATATACGTCCACTTTCTCTAAGTTTACTTGGTTAAAAGAACTACCACATTTACAAGTATGTTTTTCTTACTATATAATAAATGAGGCATTAAAAACTAAATTGCTTATGTTGAAGAAACTGCAAAACTGTGCACGCTTCTTCGCTGAATATTAAAAAATAATTTGAGTTTAACAGCCTTTAAAATTTTCTGCCATATTTAACATTGTGGATTAGTATTGATAGCACAGTCGAGGTGGCGGCGGTGCTTTTAAATATTTATACATTTTTGGCTTAAGATGTCAAATATTTGATCCGTATTAAAAGATCAACCGAAAAAACTCTAATAAAAATTAATGAAAATTACGGATGCATTACAATAAATGCAATTTTTTAGCTGCCTTTTTAGCGAAATACATGTTTTTTAGTTTTCCATTTCTTTGATTACGACATCTTGCGGTAATCTTAAAAACATTTTGAGCAATTTTTATTTGCTGATTTTTCAATGCAGTATTTTTTCAAAAGGTATCATATTGTGTTTTTTGCAGTTCTTAAATATTTCTAGTTGTATAGATCATATCGCAATATCACGGTTAGTAGTGGCCTATTACACGTTTTAAAAAAACAAATAATTTTAAGCTGAAAATTTAGGGACAGGTGTTTTCAGGGGTACTATATTTAATGAAAATAACGTCACGTTTTACCGGAAATTGACATCAACTTCCTTATTTTAAATAGCATGCCTTATTTTTTATGCCGGATTCGAATTCTGTTCATTATTTTAAGGTAATTTTCAAGATCATTTCCTACCTAATAAACCAATAGTTTTTGAGATAGGTATTTCGATTTTAACGAAATCTGATGCGAAAAGTAACCCATAGGAAATTAGTAATATATGAGAGATGGAGCTTTCATTTACTCCACTAAATAGATATAATAAATTTGTCCATTAAAAAGGGGCTAGCTCAAAGTGTAATAAACTGTTTGGCTGTAGTTCCATTATTCTCAAAATTTCTATTAATATTAATAAATCGTAATATTATTGTACCAGGCGTAACACATTTACGAAAAAGAATATAAAAAAAGAATATAAAAAAAGAATATAATTTCGTATTCAATAACTGTCTGGTTTGACCTGTATAGACTATTTAATTTGTCGGTGTTTACACTATCCCTATAAAATATGTACCATTACTTAGACATGTCTGAAAATATGTTGTTATAATGACAAATATTAGTACATTAAGAAAAACAGCAATAATGAAATATTTCAGAAAATCACATGCCGGCTACTGACATGCGCATTGCGGTTAAAGGATTAAATAATACACCTCATGGCGGAAAAAATGATTTAAAACGCTTGCATTGCATATCTGGTAAGTCATGTTACAACTATACCGGGTGCCACAGGTTAGTGGCTCCCGCCATATATTTCCTTTATTTTTTAATTTATCCATTTGAAATTTGGAGTGATAAACTACCTGAAATGGCCGCAACTTTCGATTTTTAAATGGAACACCCTGTACATTTTTACATATTTGGACACAAGGCAACATTCTGAGTATACCCTGAGATTTTCGCGAATTTTTGAGTCAATGTTCAGTTTTTAAAGCAGTTTAAGACATGCGTCTAGAGTGCTTTGGAATACCAAAATTTGTTCTACAGCAGGTAAAGTCCAAGGGAAAAATATAATTTTTCATTTAATTTCATTGATAACTATTTATGAAGCCTCCAAAATTGAACAAATCACTTTTTTATCGAAAACTTTTTTTTTTAATGGGAAGGTGGTGGCTCATACTGTTCGATAAATTATAGATTTTTTTCTGAATTCATTGATATCCATTTCAAATCTATGCTATTTGTTTTTCTATTTTGTTGAATATTTTTAAACATAAAAAATCACCTTCAATATAGTTTTTCTTGAAATTTAACGTAGTTGCCTTTGCAAAAATCATGTCTAATAATGAAATGTGAATAACTACCTTTTTGTGCATAATAGCCTTTTGGTTCTCTCTTTTGTTTAGGTATAAGTAGGTATTATTGCAAAGTATAAGGATCAATAAAAATTATTTTGAAAGTGATTTTTTATTTTTAAATAAAAATAAAAGAGAAAAACAAAGAGCGTGGATTTGAAATGGATATCAATGAATGCAGAAAAAAAAATCTATAATTTATTGAACACTAGGAAGCACCACTTGAAAAAAGAGTTTTCAATAAAAAAGTGATTTCTTCAATTTCGTAAATAGTCATTAATGAAATAAAATAAAAAATTATATTTTTGCCTTGGACTTTACGTGCCGTAGAACAAATTTTAGTATTCCAAAGCATTTTAGATGAATGTCTTAAAATGCTTAAGAAAACTGGACATCGACTCAAAAATTCGCGAAAATATCATTGTATACTCAGAATGTTGTCTTGAATCCAAGTATGTAAAAATATACAGGGAGTTCCATTTAAAAATCGAAAGTTGCGGTCATTTCCGAGTAAACCAGAAATGGTCTCGTACCGTTCTTTATGCCCAAAAATTCATTTTCACAGGTAGTTTATGCAACCCAAATTTCAAATTGATAAATTAAAAAGTAAAGGAAATATAGGGGGGAGCCTCTAGCCTGTGGCACCCGGTATATTATGAGAGATATTAAGATAATCCCTTGCCAATGGGGTGGATGATTAATTTTCTTTTCTGGTACTTATTGTCTTGCAAGATATGTTAAATAATTGCAAACACCAAAAATAGTCACTTTCATTAACTTTTAAACGATTTTAGAATGTTTCTTCAAGAGTATTAGTTATGTTTCTCTCTTTAGGCTAATCTAGCAGGGATAAATTATTAATGAAACATCTGCATCTATAGGTGAGGTCCGGCAACAGTGTCGGGACTGGTATCGTCTATTAGGTATGTCATTATGATACACACGGGTCTGAAAAGGCGGTTGAACGCGTCGGTCCTGGGAACGATTATTGAACTTGGCAAAAAAAATAATCTCAATATTTTCTTACCTCTATTTGGTTGCTCTTAATTGGGGCAATAAGTACGAATATAAAACATAATATATACTACCCTTACTCAATTATTTCTAGTGGGTCTGAGTTCTCTGATGAACATGTCGGGACTGAGAGCGTCGATTGGTTCAATATATATATATATATATATATATATATATATATATATATATATATATATATATATATATATATATATATATATATATATATATATATATACAGTGTGTTTCACTTCTCGTGAAGACACCCTTGTATCTTTTTCATTTGTGGCCCAATTAATTTCAAATTTTTATCAGCCATACAAGTCCATAAGGTGACTTTATTCAACACATAAATGCCGTCTAAATCTAAAACGCCGGCCTACTGCGATAAAAAGAAAATGTCAATTTTCGAGAAATCATAGTAGGCTTAGAGATAGACAAAAATTTTGTTAACAAAAGTTGTTCGGAATCACTTGATATGCCCCCCTGTAAAATTTTGTGAAAATAGGAATATTTTCAAAAAAAAATTTTTTGTTTCACTTCTCGTGAAGACACCCCTGTATCTTTTTTATTTGCGGCCGAATTAATTTCAAATTTTTATCAGCCATACAAATCCATAAGGTGACTTTATTCAACACATAAATGCCGTCTAAATCTAAAACGCCTGCCTACTGCGATAAAAATAAAATGTTAATTTTCGAGAAATCATAGTAGGCTTAGAGATAGACAAAAATTTTGTTAATAAAAGTTGTTCAGGATCACTTCATATGCCCCTCTGTAAAATTTTATGAAAATCGAAATATTTTCAAAAAAAGAGAACACATAAAGAGAACTTTTTCCAACAAATGAAAGTTGTGAACCAAAATCAGCATTCAATAAAACACTAAAAGGGCTTTTTATTTTTACATATCAAGTTGAATGTAATATCTTTTCTTTTTTTCTTTTTGTTATCTCTGTTCTGGAGGAGTAACTCTCCATCACATCCTTCCTCCTTGTCGGCTCAGAAATTTAGGAACATGGACGGTTTTATTGCTTTAAATGTTAAGAGTGCCGTGAAATTAACTGTCAATATGTATTGTTTTATTTATTTCGTCATTGCTTTCATGACAGAAGTGATTGTTGTTATTTTCTGTGGAGTTTGTTAGTTTTTCTTGTTTTAATAATTTTATTCATACTAAAGTTTCCTTATTTCATATCTTTTCTCATAATGGTTAGAATACTTTTAACTACTGACGAAAAAATTGAAATAATAAAGATAGTCGGTGAAAATGTACGGTCTTCAAGAGAAGCAGCAGAAGAATTTAATTTAAGACATCCTCTAAGACAACCAATACACCATGGTACCGTAGCAAGAATATGTCACTTGTTCAATACAACTGGCAATGTGCTTAAACCGAGAGTACATCTTAATCGAAATCACGGAGATGATAATGTTATATTAGCGGCGTTTAACGCCAATCCCACTACCAGTCTTCGAAATATGGCTCGTGACCTTAATTTGTCGGCATCAAAAATTTGGAGATGTTTAAAACGCCATAAGCTACAACCGTTTAAACCAAAATTTTTACATACCTTGGAGGAAGGTGATGAAGAGAGAAGATTAGTATATTGTTCATGGATCCAAGGTAATTATTTAAACAATAGAGACTTCTTGAAGAAAGTAATTTTCACGGACGAGGCAACTTTCTCCACCAACGGGGTAGTGTCATCACAAAGCTCTAGGTTCTGGGCAGTAGAAAATCCTGATTGGATAATAAATTGTAAAAGGCAATATTCCCAGAAAGTAAATGAGTGGTGCGGAATTTTTAACGAAACAATAATAGGGCCGTTTTTCTTTTTTCAAAATATAAATGCGTTAAATTTGCTAGAATTTTTAAATAATGATCTTTGGAATGCAATTGTTGATTTTCCTTTGGAACAATTGTATTTTCAACTCGACGGAGCATCTATCCACAATTCCGTAGTAGTGAGAGCATGGATGAATGAACATTTTCCCCAAAGATGGATAGGACGAAATAGCCCTCTAATACATTGGCCACCTGATCTCACTCCAATGGATTTTTATTTTTGGGGTCACATTAAAAACAAAGTTCATATGACCAGACCTCAAAATGTAGAGCAGCTTTGTGAGAGGATAAGGCAAGCTTGTTTAGAAGTTACAGCTCAAGAACTGCGAAGAGTTGTAAAAAATAACAGAAAACGGATTGAGAAGTGTATTACACTTGAGGGTGGGTTAGTGGAAAGGGGCCCAATATAATAAATAAGTAAAAAAAAACCATTAACTTCTTTTATTTTTGAACTTTTCTAACACTGCGGTTTTTGCTTTATCTGTATTTTTTTTTCCGACAATATTATCATTTATTATTAGTAGTCTTCTCTGTAAAAACAACGGCCCTTTTCAGGGCCACCAATTTAATTCAAAAAGAATTCGTTATATGACAGCATCCTACCAACCTACATATTTTTGACAGATGTTAAAACTCATTAAAGTAATTAGATTTTAATTTTAATTATTCTAAGGCCGGCATTTTAGATTTAGACGACATGGGGCATATGAAGTGATCCTGAACAACTTTCATTAACAAAATTTTTGTCTATCTCTAAGCCTACTATGATTTCTCGAAAATTAACATTTTCTTTTTATCGCAGTAGGCAGGCGTTTTAGATTTAGACGGCATTTATGTGTTGAATAAAGTCACCTTATGGACTTGTATGGCTGATAAAAATTTGAAATTAATTCGGCCACAAATAAAAAAGATACAGGGGTGTCTTCACGAGAAGTGGAACAAAAAATTTTTTTTTTGAAAATATTCCGATTTTCACAAAATTTTACAGGGGGGCATATCAAGTGATTCCGAACAACTTTTGTTAACAAAATTTTTGTCTATCTCTAAGCCTACTATAATTTCTCGAAAATTGACATTTTCTTTTTGTCGCAGTAGGCCGGCGTTTTAGATTTAGACAGCATTTATGTGTTGAATAAAGTCACCTTATGGACTTGTATGGCTGATAAAAATTTGAAATTAATTCGGCCACAAATAAAAAAGATACAGGGGTGTCTTCACGAGAAGTGAAACAAAAATTTTTTTTTTGAAAATATTCCGATTTTCACAAAATTTTACAGGGGGGCATATCAAGTGATTCCGAACAACTTTTGTTAACAAAATTTTTGTCTATCTCTAAGCCTACTATAATTTCTCGAAAATTGACATTTTCTTTTTGTCGCAGTAGGCCGGCGTTTTAGATTTAGACAGCATTTATGTGTTGAATAAAGTCACCTTATGGACTTGTATGGCTGATAAAAATTTGAAATTAATTCGGCCACAAATAAAAAAGATACAGGGGTGTCTTCACGAGAAGTGAAACAAAAAATTTTTTTTTGAAAATATTCCGATTTTCACAAAATTTTACAGGGGGGCATATCAAGTGATTCCGAATAACTTTTGTTAACAAAATTTTTGTCTATCTCTAAGCCTACTATAATTTCTCGAAAATTGACATTTTCTTTTTATCGCAGTAGGCCGGTGTTTTAGATTTAGACGGCATTTATGTATTGAATAAAGTCACTTTATGGACTTGTATGGCTGATAAAAATTTGAAATTAATTCGGCAACAAATAAAAAAGATACAGGGGTGTCTTCACGAGAAGTGAAACACACTGTATATATATATATATATATATATATATATATATATATATATATATATATATATATATATATATATATATATATATATATATATATATATATACATATATATATATATATATATATATATATATATACATATATATACATATATATACATATATATACATATATATATATATATATATATATATATATATATATATATATATATATATATATATAAATTGACCAGACTACAACAAATTGCATGAATTCATTGATATCCATTTCAAATATATAATCTTTGTTTTTCTATTTTATTAAATTTACTTAAAAATAAAAAATCACTTTCAAAATAATTTTTATTGATCTTTATACTTTGCAATAGTACCTACTTATACCTAAACAGAAGAGAGAACCAAAAGGCTATTATTCACAAAAAGATAGTTATTCACATTTCATTATTAGACATATGATTTTTGCAAAGGCAACTACGTTAAATTTCAAGAAAAACTATATTGAAAGTGATTTTTTATGTTCAAAAAAATTCAACAAAATAGAAAAACCAATCGCATAGATTTGAAATGGTTATCAATGAATTCAGAAAAAAATCTATAATGTATTTAACAGTATCAGCCACCACCTTCCCATTAAGAAAAAAAAGTTTTCGATAAAAAAGTGATTTGTTCAATTTTAGAGACTTCATAAATAGTTATCAATGAAATTAAATGAAAAATTATACTTTTCCCTTGGACTTTACCTGCTGTAGAACAAATTTTGGTATTCCAAAGCACTCTAGACGTATGTCTTAAACTGCTTAAAAAAACTGAACGTCGACTCAAAAATTTGCGAAAATCTCATGGTATACTCAGAATGTTGTCTTGAGTCCAAATATGTAAAAATACACAGGGTGTTCCATTTAAAAATCGAAAGTTGCGGTCATTTCCGGGTGAACAGGAAATGGTCGCATACCGTTTTTTACGTCCAAAAATCCATTTTTACAGGTAGTATATGCAAATGGATAAATTAAAAAATGAAGGAAATATAGGGGGGGAACCACTAACCTGTGGCACCCGGTATAGTTTAACATGACTTACCAGATATGCAATGCAAGCGTTTTAAATCATTTTTTCCGCCATGAGGTGTATTATTTAATCCTTTAAGCGCAATGCACATGTCAGTAGCCGGCATGTGATTTTCTGAAATATTTCATAATTGCTGTTTTTCTTCATGTACAAATATTTGTCATTATGACAACATATTTTCAGACATTTCTAAGTAATGGTACATATTTTATAGGGATAGTGTAAACACCGACAAATTAAATGTCTATACAGGTCAAACCAGACAGTTATTGAATATGAAAGTATATTCTTTTTCTATATTCTTTTTCGTAAATGTGTTACGCCTGGTACAATAATATTACGATTTATTAATATTAATAGAAATGTTGAGAATAATGGAACTATCAGCCAAAACATTTTATTACACTTTGAGCTAGCCCCTTTTTAATGGACAAACTTATTATCTATTTAGTGAAGTAAATGAATATCATATATTATTAATTTCCTATGGGTTACTTTTCGCATCAGATTTCGTTAAAATCGAAATATCTCAAAAACTATTGGTTTTTTAGGTAGGAAATGATCTTGAAAATTACCTTAAAATAATGAACAGAATTCGAATCCGGCATAAAAAATAAGGCATGCTATTTAAAATAAGGAAGTTGATGTCAATTTCCGGTATAACGAGACGTTATTTTCATTAAATATAATTACCCTTGTATCTAAATTTTCAGCATCAAATTATTTGTTTTTTTAAAATGTCTAATAGGCCACTAACCGTGATGCACACTGTATATTGCGATATAATCTATACAACTAGAAATATTTAAGAAGAACTGCAAAAAACACAAAATGATACCTTTTGAAAAAATACTGCATTGGATAATCAGCAAATTAAAATTGCTCAAAACGTTTTTAAGATTACCGCGAGATGTCGTAATCAAAGAAATAAAAAACTAAAAAACATGTATTTCGCTAAAAAGGCAGCTAAAAAATTGCATTTATTGTAATGCATCCATAATTTTCATTAATTTTTATTAGAATTTTTTCGGTTGATCTTTTAATACGAATGTATGTTGCCTAATTATTTCTAGCACGACTAATAACATATTAAGGGGATCAAATATTTGACATCTTAAGCCAAAAATGTATAAATATCCACCTCGACTGTGCTATCAATACAATTCCACAATGTTAAATATAGAAAATTTTAAAGGCTGTTAAACTCAAATTATTTTTTAATATTCAGCGAAGAAGCGTGCACCATTTTGCAGTTCCTTCAATATAAGCAATTTAGTTTTTAATGCCTCATTTATTATATAGTAAGAAAAACATACTTGTAAATGTGGTAGTTCTTTTAACCAAGCAAACTGAGAGAAAGTGGACGCATTATAGCGGGTGGGTTTTAGGTCCAACCCAACATGTGGTAAGTCATAAAGTCATTATTAGCTCTGCTTATGGTATTGTATATTTGTATAATGTTCCCGGAAATGCCTTGGACTTGAAAAATGAAATGCCGGTCATTTTATAGCTGACAACTTTTAATGCTAAAAAATCGACTTCATTAACTTATACACCTGCTACCAACAATATCGGTAAGCGATTCGTACGATCGTACAAACATACTTAAATTATTCTTAAAAAATGTTTTTTTCTTAACTCAAGCAACAAAAGTAATTCAGGGATATTGTGTTAAGTAGCACAGACTAGGTCTATAGCTATTGTAGATTCTGACCACATGCAAGACTCCGAAAATTTGCTCCTTGTCGAAAATAACATACAATTTAAATTTTTAACTTTCTCAAGGATAGAATCGAAATATCATCGAGATTCGTCACTCGAGTGGATGCCATACAATGCCCCTTTTTTTCTAGTAATTTTTTTCTTGACCTCATAGTAATAATGACAAACTTTTATCGTCTCCTTGTTTTCATGTAGTCAGTAATAATATAAATTACAAACTGTCACCAAATTATGAGCATAACCAAATTTACTTTAATAAACAGTTGATCGATGGTTGTACGTGTAAACTGTAAAACAATCAATTTGAGTACAGAACGGTTTTACGGGGGGAGGGGCGAGGAATTTACTTCAATAATGAATAATTATTTTTAAAAATTATTCTTTCATTTGGTATCTTTAAGCCTCATCGAGTGCTGAAAAAACCTTTGTGAAAAATACATCTGTTATGGAATATTTCTAACAATTTTTAAGTAAAAAATTGTTTCACCTATTATAAATGAGTCTAAAATTAAGAAAACATGGAAATTCATATATCAGTAAATCACCTAGAGGAAATAACTGTGACAATTATTATAAGGCGCATAATATAACTTTATATTATTAACATAAAAATAAAATAAAATAAACTGAAAAAAATTAATAATAATAATAATATTATAATTTGCAGACATTTATCTCGAAAACGGTAACAGTGGTATCTGGAAAACGGTAACTCCTATCCAAATATTGTATAGGTACAAACTTGTAGAAAATTTTATGCACTTTGTTTTTTGTGCAGAAAGTTTTTCTCCATCTTTTTTAGTTTTTGTGTTAAATGACAAAAACAATATTTGCATTGTTTTTTAAACGGACGCCATTTTGAAAGTACAGCCAGTTTTTTTTTTAGGACATGTCTTAAATTGTTCCTTAGGCTTTAATCTTTATGAAAAACATTGTCCCCAAGGATCGGGGGGGTGCACGAACAGTTAGGGTGGGCTTCCGTAGTGTTACGTTTTATGTTGAATTTTATATTTTACTTTAAGAGATGAATCATTTATCTGGAAAATGGTAACTCCTATGCAAATATTGTATAGGAACAAAATTGTAGAAAATTGTATGCACTTTGTTTTTTGTATAGAAAGTTTTTCTCCATCTTCTTTAGTTTTTGTGTTAAATGACAAAAACCATATTTGCAAATTTTCTTTTTTTAAACGGACGCCATTTTGAAAAATTTTAGGACATGTCTTAAATTGTTCCTTAGACTTTAATCTTTATGAAAAACATTGTCCTAAAGGATCGGGGGGGGGGGAGGGGGGGTGCACGGACACTCAGGGTGGGCTCCCGTAGTATATGGATTGTTTCTAACAATTTTTAAGTAAAAAATTATTTCAGCATTTTTTGATTTTGAATTCCTTTCTATCAAATATTAAACGCAGTATTTCTTAAAAATCGATATATCGATCAAAAGCGGAGGAAATTCCAAATTGGCTTTTATGTTTTGTGATTTGAATGGATATTTAAGAAAAATACAGGATCTCATCGCGAAGAGTAGTCAAAAATACATAAGTAAAAAAATGGTAATGTTCAAGTTTCCTAAGGATAGCTAATACTTATCTGCAAATTTTGCCAAAAAATGTTGCGTGCAATTTAGACGTACCATGTTTTTTTTTGTACGACTGTTTATTTTTTTTGTTTTCAATCGTTAATTGAGGCGACCTGGCCGCTTGAAGAATACCGCGAAAAACGGTCATTTTTAAACTTACACGCGACGCCTGTAATAATAATAATAATATGGTTGTGCGTAAAAAAGTTTACACTTGTATATTACAACCAGTCAGAGGCTCTAATTATGTATCGTTACCATGGTAGCAACCACAAAAATTTCCAGAAATTTTTCGCCTGGTGGATACGGTAGGTGAAATTACCCTGGAGTTTTTTCTGTCAAATGTTTTTTTATTGGAATTTAATTTTTTTATATATGGTAAAAAATAAACGTTCCACCACATTTCGTAGATCAAATTTATTAAAAATAATAATTTAGACTACTCTTAATCTACTTTCTATTGTTTAATGCAACTAAAATTGCTAAATCATATTTTATTTTACTTGATGTTTTGTAGAATCTGTGAAAAATCAAATGAATTCGCTTTAAAATATTTGACATACACACCATTTTTTAGTTTTAGTTTCATATATTATTATGTTTATTATGACAATAATGTTAGAGTGATGCTTTTAGTTTTTAATATCATTTAGATGTGAAATTATCTTGCCGAATTCCCCACATATTTGAACAGAAAATGTTTTCTCGATCTCGGAATGTAATGTTGGAAGTCATTTTTATATTCGAGATCTCTAAAAATTTTCAGATATAATTCACAAACCAGGGAGATAACTAGTGAAAATTAGATGTTCACGATGTTGTACAACAAGGATCCAGTGAATTTTTGTCGTATCTATTTCCGTAAGTACCTAATGCAAAGTCAAAAAATGACCAACTTCGAAATTTAAATCATTTGTTTCTAATTATTTAAACCAAAATTGTGAGATATCAATTTTTTCTTTTTCCCGAAAATAAAAAAAAATAAAATCCAACAATTTTTTTTCACTAAAACAAAAATTGATAACCGGCGGGGAGAAAGTCGAACAAAAAATGTTTTCCCTCAAGAATAAAAATTGATAAGCGAAGGCAGAAATTCGAAAAGTATACACGTAGGGTCAGACGGACCCTCTCTACGGGCCACTCGCATGCCCGGGCCCCTAATAAGTCTGTATCGAATATACCTCCTCATACTTGCGATTTTACATGTACACCAAGATATTAAATCATCAGTCTCCACTGTAGGTAACTGATAAATTCGCCAAAGTTAATATATGACTAATATGTAAATATGTTTCATGTCTATTTTTTTAAGCTTCAATAGTTCTTTAATTGTTTGTTTATTTCGCATTTTGTTATTAGAATGAAATTTGATGTACTTGTTTATTACATTAAAGATATTTTGGAATGTAAGAACCAGTATTAGCTTAGAGCCGCCCTTGAAAACCTATCATCTAAGTGTGTCTGGTACTCGACTCTAGTATTCGCAGTAGTTATTAGTGTCATAAAGACCATGCTTTATTAACATCTGGTGTTGAAGTTTTAAGGACAAATACCTGATGTACCGTTATCCATACTGAAGCTTCGGTTTTATTACTGATTATTATCTTTAATTATTCAAAGTTGTGACCATTATTACTTTATTTACCATAACAAATCAACTTCGCTTTAAATACTAGGTCCATGCGTAGCCGATATAGAGGTCTTGTTTAGCGACTGGTTTTACTTTACTTAGGGTGTATAATTGTTTTATCCACCTTATACATTGTCAAACTAAAGGAACAAAGTATTTAAAGTATTTATAACAAAACAGCGATTTCAGTTTTTAAACTCGAAAAATTAATTTTTTTGATTCCATTCCATCGTATTCGATAGGAATAATATTTGTGAATACGCTTAAGGTCTCAATTGGTTTATACAAATAGAAACAAATTATTTAAATTTCGAAGTTGGTGATTTTTTGACTTTGCATTACTTACGGAAATAGATACGACAAAAATTCACTGGGCCTTTGTTGTAGAAAGAACATCGTGAACATCTAATTTTCACTAGTAATCTCCCTGGTGTCTGAATTAAATCTGAAAATTTTTAGAGATCTCGAATATAAAAATTATCCCCAACATTACATTCCGAGATCGAGAAAACATTTTCGGATAGTAATTCAAATAGTGGGGAATTCGACAAGATAATTTCACATCTATATAAAATGAAAAACTATTGTCATAACAAACAATAATATATGAATCTAAAACTGTAAAAAAGGGTGTGTATGTCAAATATTATAAAGCGAATTCATTTGATTTTTCACAGATTTTACAAAACGTCAAGCAAAATATATAGGCCAGTGGAATTAGCAAATATGCATATTGTAATTCGTTTCAGGATGCCACGTGGATTAAACGATAGTTTTATTGATTACGAACATGTCCCTGAATTTGGTCCACTTTTTGACCGCCGGAACATTGTTTATTTAACAATTTATTGTTGAAAAATTCCAAAAAATCGACTTTTTTAAAGATAACTCAAAGACTTTTGACGATAGGTTTTTCAATTTGTAGATACTGTTAGAACTTTGAAAAACGGTTAATTTGAGAGGTGTTTCGTTTAAAACGCTTGAAAATTTGTTTAAATAATTGCAAAAAACCGCGAAAATTTTCGGTAATTTGCAAATATTTTTCATTCTTTAACGAAAGCACTTTAGTGCTTGAAACTTTGACGAAATATGTCTTTTATCACCCCAAAGTTACCTCTAAAATTTCATCAAAAAATTTTAATTAGTTTAAGAGATATTCAATTTGTTTATTAAAAACATGAATAATGTAAAATGCAAATTCACCCAGTTCCCGTTGTCGTAGAGGGTTGATCTGGACATCATTTTTTTTGTTGAGACTTAAACTTTATGTTTTCATTAATGGTAAATCAAATTTGCATTATTTTCAACTTCAAAATGGCGTTTGAAAAAGTGTCACATTTTGAGGTTAGATTTTTTGCTAATAACTTTTAAACAAATGAAGATTTTTCAATCTAGTTCTGATATCTTTATTGCTGGGGTTTTTTCACACATTTTCAAAAAAAAATGACTCTGGCTGTAGCCTTACTAGAAGCAGAAATTACTTTTTTTTTAACAAATTCGTAATTTGTTTATTAGTAAACATTAACAGCTGAAACTTGGCGAACAACTAGTTTAATAGTCTATCTTTGAAATACAGCTGAGTTTGGGGGAAAAAATTCAATTTGCAACGATAACAATAATTAATTTTAAATCAGCGTCAGAACAGGAGTGAGAAGCATGAGTCATATCTATAACACGTTCATAAAATGATCGAGACGAGTTCAAATCCGCCAACCAAAAATTTACCGATTCTCCGATTTTGACTTTTTTTTTAATTTGGGGTAGCGTGATGAAATAATAATATCTGTCATGTCGATTTTTTCCTAATTAAACAATAATTTGTTATAAACAATTATTTTTTTTTTAGAAAATTTTTTACGAATTTATTAAAAAAAAAATCATCTCGGCTTCTAATAAGGCTACAGAGTCATTTTTTTTTTGAAAATGTGTGAAAAGACCCCAGCAACAAAGATATGAGAACGATAATACAAAATCTTCATTTGTTTAAAAGTTATTAGCAAAAACCTAACCTCAAAATGTGACACTTTTTCAAACGCCATTTTGAAGTTGAAAATAATGCAAATTTGATTTGCCATTAATGAAAACATAAAGTTTAAGTCTCAACAAAAAAAAAGGATGTCCAGATCAACCCTCTACGACAACGGGAACTGGGTGAATTTGCATTTTACATTATTCATGTTTTTAATAAACAAATTGAATATCTCTTAAGCTAATTAAAATTTTTTGATGAAATTTTAGAGGTAACTTTGGGGTGATAAAAGACATTTTGTCAAAGTTTCAAGCACTAAAGTGCTTTTGTTAAAGAATGACAAATATTTGCAAATTGCGAAAATTTTCGAGGTTTTTTGCAATTATTTAAACAAGTTTTCAAGCGTTTTAAACCAAACACCTCTCAAAATAACCGTTTTTCAAAGTTCTAACAGTATCTACAAATTGAAAAACCTATCGTCAAAGGTCTTTGAGTTATATTTAAAAAAGTCGATTTTTTTGAATTTTTCAACAATAAATCGTTAAATAAACAATGTTCCGGCGGTCAAAAAGTGGACCAAATTCAGGGTCATGTTCGTAATCAATAAAACTATCGTTTAATCCACGTGGCATCCCGAAACGAATTACAATAAATTTCAGTCTTTTTTTTACTAATTCTACTAGACTAATAATATGATTTAGCAATTTTAGTTGCATGAAACAATAGAAAATAGATTAAGAATAGCCTAAATTATTATTTTTAATAAATTTGATCTAGGAAATGTGGTGGAACGTTTATTTTTTACCACATATAAAAAATTAAATTCCAATAAAAAAACATTTGCTAGAAAAAGCTCCATGGTAATTTCACCTACCGTATCCACCAGGCGAAACATTTCTGGAAATTTTTATGTATCTTACCATGGTAACGATACATAATTAGAGCCTCTGATTGGTTGTAATATATAAGTGTGAACTTTTCTACGCACAAGCATATTATTTTATCTTTTATTTATTATTTAACTTACGGAGCTACAGGCGTCATCATGTAAGGTTAAAAATGACCATTTTTCGCGCTACTCTTCAAGCGGCCAGGTCCTCTTAATTAGCAGTTGAAAACAAAAAAAATAGACAGTCGTACAAAAAAAAAACATGTAACGTCTCAATCGCATGCAACATTTTTTGGCAAAGTTTGCAGATAAGTATTAGGTATCCTTAAGAAACTTAACCGTTACCGTTTTTTTTACTTATGTATTTTTGTCTAGTCTTCGCGATGGGATCCTGTATTTTTCTTAAATATGCATTTTTCAAATCACAAGACTATGCGTATGGCAAATTTGGAATTTCCAGCGCTTTTGGGGGTGATAAATGTAATCGATCGATTTTTAAGAAATACTCGTTTAATATTTGATAGCAAAGAATTCAAAATTAAAAAAAAGGTGAAATAACTTTTTACTTAAAAATTGTTATGTACAATCCATAACAGAAGTATTTTTCACAAAGGTTGTTTCAGCACTCGATGAGGCTTAAAAATACCAAATGAAGGCATCAGTTTTAAAAATATTTATTCATTATTAAAATAAATATTTTAATTTTTAAAGTATAACCTATCTACTTAACGAATTTAGATAAAACAAAGTGGAGGGAAATTCTGGAAGCATTTGTTTTTTACATGCCAAAGTTTCAGAAAAAAAACTTTCTTCGTTTTCGTTTTTTATTCCGTTCAAACATGCAGGCATACAGAGAACATGTCCAAAGTTGTTAAACATCATCTCAGTATCGTATTTTATCCCCACCACCTTAATTTCAACCAAAAAACACAAATGTATTAATATGAATATGCTATGATCTGCTACACGTTTTTTTGCTACTTCTGGTTTAGTTCGAAGTTGCAACTTAATTATAATTGAATGGAAATTATACCATAGAAAATTAAATATCCTTTACAGTCCTTTTTTTTTAATTTAAAATCGCCTGAGAAAAAATAGAATTACAGCCAATTTTCCTTAAACAGAAAGAAGGCCATGCAAAAATATTTAATAAGTAAAATTCCAACAAGGTGAAAAGGCAGTGCATTGAAAATTTTGGACAATAATACCATTGTATTTTCTTTAAGTTAGTATTGACAATTTTAATATTATAATAAAACAAAATTTTAAAACGTTATTGAAAGGAAGTCTCTTTAAATTAAAAATATTTTTTTAAATGGAAACATCCATTTTTTTCCTATTACTTAAATCACTGAAATTTATCTTCTCGCAGAAAATATAAAATTAAGTTTACCTAAAAAAAACTAAAATAATAAAGCAAAGTTTTCTTTAGACACAACCTAATTTGTTATTGTCAGCAAAAAAGTAGAAAATAGAACAAAAGTGGGTGGGGGCTTGCATTTAAAAAAATATATTTAAGAGACTTTTTTCAATAATTTAAAATTCAATTGCATTTTAAGATTATAATTATTGGTACATTAAATTAATGTGGTAATTTGTTAAAAATTATCTATCCAATGTTCTATGAATACTGCATTTCTAGTTTGATAGAATTCTACTGATTACATATTTTTTACATAGCATTTTTCTGTTAAGAGAAAATTGGCTAAAAATGGCTATAATTATGTTTCTTCTCAGCCTATTTTAAATTAAAAAATGGACTGTAAAGAACATTGAATTTTGAATCGTAATCATGACAGGTTACCTTTCTGTTTAAAAAAATTAAAAAAGTTGCAACTTCGAACTAACCCGAAAGTAGCGAAAAACCATGTATCATGTCAAATGTAACTTATTTATGTTTAAATAAACGCACTTAAATTTGAAAATTTTATTTTTAAAATGAAAAAGTTACAGGTCATTACATGCCCTCTGTGCCATCCCTATATGAAAACCTTAAATCTTAGTTTTAACTCGACCAATATAAATAAAGCAAATTCAAAAATTAAATATTAAGTACATGCACACAAGAATCTTCTCCATCGAGAAAGTTGAAAATAATCTGGTATTATATTTCCAAATGAATATTTCGTATTTACAGTGTTGCCAGGCTCCGGTATTGTCAACGTCTGATGAAAGATGCGGGCTTAGGAGCGTACTGTATAAAATTATATACTATATACTGAACGCCCTCTGCATAAAATATGCAGAACTACATCTGTATAAAATACTATATTCAACCGCTTTTTCAGTCCCAGTGTCAAATGCGTTTTTAAACTTTTCTATGACATAACCAAGGTAGATAAGTAAGAAAAACACAAAAACGTTCTCAGTCCCGGAGGTGGGTCTGAGATCGTCAATTTTGGTCTGACAACGTCGGTAGTGTATGGCGAGTTGGGTCTGTGTAGTGGGTTAAATAAATCTATATATATATATATATATATATATATATATATATATATATATATATATATATATATATATATACATATATATATATATATATATATATATATATACAGTGTGTCCAGCTAAGTCGGCACCATATGGGAAACTTTTTTATTATTGGTTTTATGAAAAAAAGTTATTCTTGATAAAAAGTTTTGCATGGCCTAAAACCGAGAATGAAATAATCAGATATCAATTTTTTGCAGTCGTATACGGGGCTTGTCGAAAAATGTAAATTTTGCTCAAGAGTAAAGTACCTTTATTTATTACAATATCGACAATCGTTATTAAGAATAGTTGATCCTAATTGAAAACTACGGTCAGATATCCAATATTATCCATCTACCATGAAAAAACGATCTTTAATAATTTTTGGGTATAATATCTATTTTTTCATGGTAGATGGATAATACTGGATATCTGACCGTAGTTTTCAATTAGGATCAACTTTTCTTAATATCGACAATCGTTATTAAGAAAAGTTGATCCTAATTGAAAACTACGGTCAGATATCCAGTATTATCCATCTACCATGAAAAAATATTCAAAAATTATTAAAAATCGTTTTTTCATGGTAGATGGATAATATTGGATATCTGACCGTAGTTTTTAATTAGGATCAACTTTTCTTAATAACGATTGTCGATATTGTAATAAATAAAGGTACTTTACTCTTGAGCAAAATTTACATTTTTCGACAAACCTCGTATATGACTGCAAAAAATTGATATCTGATTATTTCATTTTGGGTTTTAGGCCATGCAAAACTTTTTATCAAGAATAACTTTTTTTCATAAAACCGATAATAAAAAAGTTTCCCATATGGTGCCGACTTAGTTGGACACACTGTATATATATATAGTTGAAAAACTCTTTATTTCTGTTCTAGCTTCCGAGTCTTTATTGCCTCTTCATCAGGAACGGAAAAGTGAGGTTATAATAAAAAATAGCACATGTGCTTAACAGGTAGATGCAGAACATTGGAATACCGACCACTATATCATCATAAGACAATACACATTAATACAAGTTAAAATAATTATTAAAATTTTTTTTAAATTTGGACGATGTCACAGGATAAAAATTGTATTTTAAAATTATGTTGGAGCTGGTGGCCCATCAGGATATATATATATGTATATATATATATATATATAGACATATGAAGCCCCAATACGAAGCCCAAAACAGCATATTCTGCCGCTTACTCGAAGCCCACAACACACATACGAAGCCCGCCCTCGGGCTTCGTAAAAATAAGCGTGTATAAAACCTAGACTATGTTATTCTCAACAAATCCCGCCAATTGGCAAAATTTCGCCCGGGCATCAAATTGCACCTCCTTTCTCTCAAAACATACGCGATATAGTTGAACGAATAGATGTTCAGATGGCGCTACAGTTGTCGGTGTATAAGCGATATATACAGTGAATATATTTGACGCATTTTGCAATGCCCTATTTTATTCGATGCATTATACGAATCCCTAAGTCTTGGCAACACTGTACATCTGCTTGGTAAATATTATGCAGCCAACTAATGTGTTTGTATCTGTAAGATTTTTGCTGTGGCAAAGATAATTTGTGGCTATGACAATTAAATATTTTATGTTAATTGTGTTTATCTAATGGCTGACTTAGAACTGGACTCGTAACTAAATAATATTTATATCTCCTATAAGATGACAAAAAAACTGTTGTTATTTAACAAAAAATCTATTGATACTTTTACTTCCACGTCCAGTGGAAGTATAGAACGACAAAAAAATTTTTTAAAATTTTTATTGTCCAAATAGGCTTAAAATGTCATGAAACGTCGAGATTTTAAGTTTGAGCGAAAAAAAATTTCTGTCTGTCTGTCGGTCTGTCTGTCTAACTTTTTTTTGTGCGCACGTTTACTCTGGAACCGTTTAATATATTGACTTGAAATTTGGTACACATATGTACTTTAACGAGATCTAGAAGTAGATTATATTTTCATCTTGTTCCGTCGAAGGGTTGGGGGGTAAATTGGGGTAAATTTGGGGTAAATGGGTAAATCAAGCAGGTAAGAGTCCATGAAGTTGGTATTTAGTATATACAAGAGAAGCTGAGGTCTCAAAAAAAATTTTTGGCATTAGCCACCCCCATTACCACCCCCACCTCCTTATTAAAGGAGATGAAAAAAAATGTGCTTTAGTGCATGTACAGGAACCAGAAACCTCAAAATATTTTTTTACTTCATCCACCCCCCCACTACCACCCCCGTATCACCACCCCCACCCCACTACCGATGTGGGGTATCGTTTTATGGGTTTTTGGGGTAGAGGATTTCAAATATTATATTATTAAAGTTCCATAAACAATTATTTTCACATACAAAGTTTTTTTGTTGTGAGTGACTTGGATAGAGAATCTGGATGTGGAAGTAGTGATTCCTTGGGCAGCGGTTTTTACTTTTTTACTTCACTAAGATTATATAGACTGTCTTTCCTTTCCGTGCGTTCAGCAGCGAAAATCGTAATTATAAATATAATTAATTTGTGATTTTAAGTACACCTATACAGGGTATTAACTAAAATGTTGAGGATATTTCTAAGTAGATTCCTTGGCAAGAATTAAGGAAAATTTCTAGTATTAACTGTTCCAAAATTAGCCCTCCCTGGAAAGCTACCCCCTTTTTATTACATTACTTTTAATCTGAATAATTTTGAGAGAAGCGTATTAAATACATATGGAAGAAAACGGCTTATTTTTATGCATGTCAGGGTATTTTATTTTTTTTTAAGAAAGAAGCAAAAAGTTTTAAAATTTTCTGATGAAGTTATAAGCTAAGTTTCAACCGTTAAGAACTGTTGAAAAGTCATAAAGGGTGGTTTATTTGATACATTTAAGAGATGCCACGGAGGATGAAAAGACTTTTGCATAAATATCATATTGAGTAAAAATTATTGATAAAAGCACTATAATGAGTCTGAAAACAATAATTTCAAACATTATGTTAATGCATGCTTTACAGAAGGACGCAATTATCCAGGAAAAGCTAATTTTAAAAAAGTTCATATGAAAGATCCGACTTTATTTTTGTCAAGTAATCTAGTTACTTGCCGAATATATGGTAGATATATATTATTCCGTAGTGTGGAAATGAGTATCGGACGTTTACCGCTGAAGACCGGTATAACCCTTAAGGTTCGCGATGCTTATACTGTTTTTTGTACAATCGTATTAAATTCCAATTCAATTAAAATAATTTAATTTCTACTAAATAAACGAAAAGTCAAAAGCCACGTTTATATTTCGTGGCAAGTACAACTTGTCAAATATGATATTTGTATTTTGACATTTCGTTTATTTACTAGAAATTAAATTATTTTAATTGAAGTGTAATTAAAAACGATCGTGCAGAGAGTAATGTTATTTTTTTTTAAATACATAGAAATGACCTTATTTTTTGTACTTATTTTTGTGAAATACGTTATGACAATACATGTCAAAACTCTAATTGTCAAACGTATAAAACGTGTATGAAACTTTTATAGTTTGTTAGTTATGGACATCGAAGACATATTATTAACCCCCCCACAAATACTAGAAAGTGCAAATATAGCAACTCTAAATTTACTTCCAGATAAAAGCAGAAAACTTCACGAGAAAACTTATGCGGGTTTTATTTCATGGTGCAAGAAGAGAAGCAGGTATCGCGCTATTCGGAATCGGTGCTATTGGCATATTTCTCCGATGTTACAAAAAGAGGCCTAATGAATTTGTAATTGTATTTTTGATATTTTTTAAGTTCCATATGTGTTACCATAACATAACACTTAGAATTCAATTTTGTGTTATAAAATAAAATAAGATTTTTTCCTATGTAATAATATACAATCAACGGAAAATTTTTATAACTTACTCGTGTGTTAATCGGCGATTAATAATCTCGACAAATAATGCGCTCGCTACCGCTCGTACGTTAAAATGTCTCAATTTATTAATCGCTCTCATTAACATACTTGTTTGTTACATAACTATTATCTTATAGGTGTGTATTGTCTCTAGATATATGGTGGAGTGAGGTGAGAACAAATAGCAAAATAAATCATGTACTTATTTTATTTTTAAATTTTTAATTAATTTTATTTGAAAAGAAATTCTGTTTGAAAGGAAATTGACAATATTTATTTTATATTTATTGCGGACAAGGAAAAGTGGTAGAAAACATTAAATCAGTTTTCAGAGAAATTCATTCAAATCCAATCGATTTTCTAATAACTTACTTTTTTCGTCTAAGAGCACCCCACACTATTGGAGTGAAAATAAATTTTGAATGAAGCTGTTTGGCTGCAGGAATTTTATTGTTTTAATTTATTTTATGTATAATAACAAGTGCTATGAGCAGTTTTGGATTAAATGGGTCCATTGCTTATTGTAATATTTTAATAATTTACCTATTTTTAAACACTGAAATTTGCTGTTATTTTCATTAGTACCTCCGGTCCTAGTAATCGTATCGTAAAAATAAAAATAGCGAATTATTCGCAATAAAATCTTGAATAAGACTAGGCCTATGCAAAAACTAGATCATAGTTTGTTAATCAGTAAAAAAAATAAAAACCGCCAAAAATTGCCTTTTTTGATAATAATTTAATAAATATAACATAATAATGCATCAATTTTAACGAAAGTCCGTGGAACTAAGCCTTTTATTGAACTAAACCTGTGCTAAATTTTAGCTCAAAATAAATATTTTTGAACAAATCTCAAACGACTAAAAACCAATAATAATTTCGAAATTTTTATCGCTTATTGTTTAAGTGCAGTGACTCGTGTGCGGTAAATTTTTGTTCAAAATGTAGGTTTTTACATGTATTTTCCAACAGTGTTAAGAAAAAAGAATTCTCACTTAATCCGTTTTTTCTTGAAATTTATTTATTATTTTCAAAGTTACAGTTGTAAACAAATTCAAATAACTCTGGATTTTTTTATGAAACCAAAAGCGGGAAATGAATTATGAAAATAGATGAAATATCTAACATTTTTCTAAAAAAATTAGTTATCTATTTGCATTTGGGGCCGAGAAACGTCAGTTTCTGTGTTTAGGTCGCTTATAAATAAACAAGTCGATATTTTTTCTAGAAATTTGGATTGATTGTTTTTCGGTACTTATGTTTTTGTCTCCGCTGTTTGAAAATGAGTCGAAACTATAATTTTTAGAATTACAATTAGAATAAAACGGTTTTGACACATAGTCAATTTTTTTTTACTTTCTTATCCATTTTAGTCACGGAAGGGAAAACAAACCTAACCTGAACAGTTATTCGTATGTCTATGTACACAGTTTTGTAACTTTTCATTTTACTGATACAATAAAAAAATGGCAGTTAGTTATTTGAACCAGAGATGTTGCATCCTGGAAAAAAAAGTGTTGGTCGTCTTACACATTGAATATCTTACGACTGAAGTATGATCTGTAAAACCATAATAAACCTTTAGAGCTATTTGGCGATTTTCGGATCTCTAACATAATTGCTAAAAGCTCGACTATCGGGCCTCTATCTTTTTTAACAATTGTGCTTCTGGATTGTTCTCAACTAGGTGAGACTAATATTATTGAAGAATAACCAGTCCAAATTTTAAGAACATATATCAATTTGCTTATTTATAAGCGACTGAGACGCAAACATTGACGTATCTCGGCCCCAAATGCAAGTAGATCATTATTTTTTTAAGAAATATTTCATCTATTTTCATAATTCGTTGCCTGTTCTTGGTTTGATAAAAAATCCAGTTATCTGAATATGTTTATACCTATAATTTTGAAAATTATAAACAGATTTAAAAAATGGTCTAAATGAAGATACTATCATTGTAAAATTCATGTAAAAAACCTACATTTTGAAATAAAAATGTTCTACGAATCGATGCACTTAAACAGTAAGCGATTAAAATTTCGAAATCTTTTTTTATTTTTAGCCGTTTGAATAAATATTTTATGCTAAAATTTGGCACGAAGGTTTAGTTCAATAAAGTGCATAGTTCCTCCAACTTTCGTTAAAATGGATGCATTATTACGTTATATTTCTTAAATTGTCAAAAAAGGCAATTTTTGGTGGTTTTTATTTTCTTACAAATTAACGAATTATCAGAAAGTTTTTTTCATAGCCACTCGCTATTTTTATTTTTGCGATACAATTATTAGGACCGAAGATAATAAGGAAAAGAGCAGAAAATTTCAGCGTTGAAAAATAAATTGTTAAATTTTTTTTACGCTGGACCGCTGAATTAAAAACTTCTCGGTGGCACTTATTATATCTACGACAAATTAAAATAATAAAATTGCTGAAGCCAGAGAATTCCTTATTCACCTATTTTGTTACTTAATTTGACTTCACTATATATGATTTAAAATGTTAACATATTTAAAAACTAAATTAAATAACTAAAAAATCAGAACGTGAAAAATTTATAATACTGTACATTACAGCAAACTGAGAAAGTATTAGTCACATATTTAAAATTACTAACTATAACAGCCCATTGTAGTGCCTGGCCGACCAGATGGTAGGTCGACACTTTCTATGAAATTCCCGCTAAAATTTTAGGTACCTACCTGATATATGTTCACTGGCCAGTACCACTTGTTTACGAAATGTTAAAATCCACTTTTAAACCATTTAGAAATATTGTCATATGGATTAAATTTCGTTTACTTCCCTCGCTAACCGAAGGGAAGTAGGGTATTGTAATCGTAAAAAAATTACCCTCCGAGATTTCTTTGCGTTTCAGACTATGCAGATTACGAAAATTAAAGCCATTTAATTCCATCAGTCTGTCTGTCTGTCGGTCTGGTGTCTGTCTGTTGGCGCTATATCTACAAGAGCCAGAAGTACCTATGTATCTATTTCTAACAATACACATAACAATTATTGTAGTTTATAAGATATATATTGTGGGGAAAATATTACAAAACCATTTGACGCAGAAGAAAAATATTTGGTCGTTAGTTGACGCTACTGTCAACGAAGAATAGTGGACACCTGAAAAAATAATGAGGAAAAAAATGTGACGAAAGACAGTTATATTTTGCGTGTAGTTAACACAACTGTCAGGGGAAAAATATGTACAGGGTGTTTACTCTAAAAAAATAATGAAAAAATGGATTGCGGACAATAATGTTTCGCATATAGTTAACACAACTGTCAAAGAAAAATATGAAAAAATATACAGGGTGGTCGCCCCAAAAATAATAATAAAAAATGAGACGAAGGTCGATATTATTTCACATGCAGATATCACAACTGCCAAGTAAGAAAAATATGAAAATATAGAAAAAAATAATGAAAGAAGATTTCGCATGTAGGTAACATAACTGTCAAAGAAGAAAAAATATGAAAAATTTACAGGGTGGCCACTTTAAAAAATAAGAAACGACACAGTAAAATGATATTTGAAATGTAGTTGTCAGTCGTTATTGCCAGGAAAAAAATCTGATATAGTTTTTATAAGAAAAATATGCAGGGTCGTCATCCAACAGAAAAAATAATTCAGAAATAAAGTAGGTCAATCAAAGGGGGAAGAAAATTTTAGTCCGTTCCAATATGATAGAAAATTGACCGAGAGGTGATTTTTTTTAAGATTAAGTGTTTTTTTTTCCTGCTCTCCAAAAGTCAAATTTCGACGCTCGTTTTTCGCGATTAACTCAAAAAACTGCTGCCCAAGGAGTCACTGCTTTCACTTCCAGATTTTCTAACCAAGTCTCTCACAACGAAAAAATTTTGTATGTGGAAATAATTGTTTATGGAACTTTAATAATATAATATTTGAAATCTCTACCCCAAAAACCCATAAAACGATATCCCACATCGGTAGTGGAATGGGGGTGGTGATAGGGGAATGGTAATAGGATGAAGTAAAAAAATATTTTGAGATTTTTGGTTCTTCTACACACAGTAAATCACAATTTTTCTTATCCCCTTTAATAATGGAGTGGGGGTGGTAATGGGGGTGACTAATGCCAAAAGGTTTTTGAGACCTTAGCTTCTCTTACATATACTAAATACAAATTTTATGGACTCTTACCTGGTCGATTTACCTATTTATCCTCCATTTACCCCAATTTACCACTCAACCCTTCGACGGAAGAGGATAAAAATATACTTTATTTCCAGATCTCGTTAAAATACATACGTGTACCAAATTTTAAGTCAATATCTTAAACAGTTCCAGAGTAATCGTGAGCACAAAAAAGTTACAGACGGACCGACAGACAGGATTTTTTTTCGCTCAAACTTAAAATCACGACGTTTCATGACATTCTAAGCCTATTTGAACAATAAAAATTTTCAAAATTTTTTTTGTCGTTACTGTACTAAAGTGGAAGTAATTAAGACTTGAGAAGAAGAACGTTGACCACAATGTTGAAAGATATTTTAATTCTCTACAATTTCTACAAGTTATGTCTATTCTTTGTTCAAAAATTCGTTTATATGAAAATCGAATTTTGCGAAAATGTTTTCTGTTAAATTGCGTTCTAATAAAAAAGTTCATTTAAAGTTTTTTTTAAGCTTTTAAAATAATTAATTAAATGGTTTAGATGTCTACATTATTTTCCTTAAAAATAATTTATAACCTAAAAAATCCAACTTTATTGTAAAAAAACATTTTATACATTTATAAGGAAACAAAATATTAGAAATTTTTGTTGGAAAATAAAGTTTATTCAATTACCTTTGAACTGGGACCAACCGATTTCATTTACCCTAATTACAGCGTCTTCTGTAAACACCCCCTATAGACAAGGCCGACGCACAAAATCGATGAGTCATCAACACAAGACTGCAGTTTTGGTTGCTTCATAAAAATTTAAACAATTTATGTAGCAATATTAAATTTCTGCTATTTTTCTTATTATGGTCATAGTCTCCATATCGCAAATAATAAAAAAACTAATTTTAAATAAAAATAGACATAAAAAAACTTTCAGATAATTTGTTACCTTGCAAAAAAATAGGCACCATTAAAAATTGCCCTCTTCTTATAATTGGGGTGAAATTATGCCATTTATTGCTTTAGTTTTCAAGTTATGTTTACTTACTTTTTTTTGATAAAATAATAAAGTTAAAAACATGGTGCGTCTATTCAAATAATAAAGAAAATAAAAATTGAAAATAATTGTATCATCTACAAACAATTTTTTTCGTAAAGTATGTATTTTTACGTAATTGAGAATTACTTTTTCTGCACTAAAACATTCTTATAAACGATGATTTTCATGTTATTTTAAGTTTCCAACTGATCAGGTAATTTGTTGTAATACGCAGTATTATGTATTTCTCATATTCTAATGTTTTGGTTATTAATTTTAACGAATTATAAAATAATTTTTCCGCTCTATTTATACATTTTTTTCGTCATAATAATAGGACTATTAATTTTTTAGATAGATTTATGACTAAGTACTGTCTTGCTTCAAAGAGGTGTAGCTTTACCATTGCCAACAGTTCTTTTGACATTTACTGGACTATTCACGAAAACGCCATGTGCTTTGTAAGCACGATAACTGAAGGACCGAGAGTCCGGTTGTATTTAAATTTGGACAATAAGTTAAAGTTAGCTAGAGGAAGAGCCACGTTGTTATTAAAAAAAGTCCAATCTGCAAATACAACAGTTAAGACATTTTTCTCTATTCTTATTGGGATGCTCTGCCACATGTATTCTTCTAAACAATGTCTGAAATCTACAAAATAATACAATTAACCAGTATTTTACTGGAAAATAACCTAATATATTCTTAAAGCTGTGTATTTAATATACACAGCCCACAAATATTATAATACGCTTTGAGAAAGGAAACAGATTCGTTTTCCGAAACGTCAGCAAAATACGTCATTTTTATATTTTTGTTCTTATTCATTATTTGTCAAAACCACCCTCTAACTGATCCTTTGACGTAAAAGTCACAGGCGTAGAGGTTATTTTCCAGTAAAATACTGGTTAATTGTATTATTTTGTAGATTTCAGACATTGTTTAGAAGAATACATGTGGCAGAGCATCCCAATAAGAATAGAGAAAAATTAAGAAAATGCCTCAACCAACGTTTAGACAATAGTTAAGACATCTTAAGCAAAACATGCAAATATAAACTGTTGTAACTCTTGATAAGATTTGACAATAACAAAAATTCTGCAGAATGTAGCTAGAAGCTCTTCGCCTACCAAGCTGGCATCATCAGGAGACGATTAGAATTACAAATTTAGCAATTATATCTAGAAAAATCAACTTATTTTCAACAAACTGCAGAATGTCATATAGAATGTTTAACAGTTATGTAAAAACTTCAGAAAACTGGCGAACAATAATATTTACATTCAGTTATTTCTTTTTGCTTTCTATTGACTTTGACTTTTATCATGTGGGGAGTTCCAATAGAAAAAAGAACAGTTACATTAATTCTTCAACGTTTTATATAACATTGTTCTATTTTCAAACTTCTCAAACAGTCTAGTTCAAAAGTTCACGTGTTAATTCTTGATAAAGCTCGTAAAAATCTGGGCGAGGGTTCATTGAACTCGGAATGACGTCTACAAAAATGTGCAAAAGTTTCAAACCCGCACATAAACAATTGCAAAAGTTATAAACAAATTAAGATTGAAAAAACAACGACATTCGTTTTTTGCAAATAACTCGACAACTATTAATAGCTAAGAAATTAAAAGAAATTTAATGTTGAAAACAGGGCTACAATGCTCTTAAACCGACCGTAGCAAGTAAAAACATTTTTTTATATTATTAAATATTAATTTAGAAATAAAAAAAAATTATGGTATTATTTAGACACTTAAAGGAACAATTTCTCGTTGGAAAAAAAAATTTTTTGCCGATTTTTCATAAAATGAGCCTATTGTTAATTTATACATTTTTTAGAGTTTGTGTTTGTTTTATATTTCAAGTCGGATAATTGTTAAACAAAAGCCACTAAAACTATTTCGCTCCGTGGAGACCCCATATCAACTATACTTTATGGGATTATGACATTGCGATGATTTTAATTATTATGGTCTATTAGTTATTAATTATTTAAGCTAACAAAAAACTAAAAAATGAAAAAGAGAGGTTGAAATTTTTTTTTATTAATTTTAATTATTATTACTGTTATTAAATTTAAAAATACTATAAGATTACATAAACTTTAAATTTTTGGTGCTATTTGTTTAAACAAATTTTATAGACAAATATATAAATTACGTATTTTTGAAAAACATTTTTTGCCATTTTATTTGTTATAAAATATTATGTGATTTAATTTTTTTTTTAACTGTTTACAATCAATTTTTTCGTTTTCATTATTTAAATATATTATAAAAAAAATGATTCTTAAAATTTATTATTTGCAATTCTCTACAAGGGAAAATTTTATTTGTTTATTTATTAATAAACAACTTGTTATTAACAATCGCTGAACGTGTTTATATTTTTTTTTATAGAAAAAAAAAACAAAAACAACCTTATACATAAACATGTAAAAAAAATAATATTTAAAATTTAAAATTCTATAAAAAAAATATTAAAATTTTTTATGTAAACGGTTGTATATGTTATTTTTTTCCATAAAAAAATATAAACACATTCGGCGATTGTTAATAACAAATTGTTTATTAAATAAACAAATGAATTAACAATAAATAAAAATTTCCCACCTTGGAGAGAATTGCAAATAATAAATTTTAAGGATACATTTTTTTCTTAATAATTTATTTAACTAATGAAAAAAGAAATAATTGATTATAAACAGTTAAAAAATTGTTTTAGGAATTTTTTTTAAATCATTTTATAACAAAATGGCAAAAAATTTTTTTTTCAAAAATACGTAAAATATCTATTTGTTCATAAAATTTGTTTAAACAAACAGCACTAAAAATTTAAGGTTTACGTAATCTTATAGTATTTTTGAGTATAAAAACAGTATTAATAATTAAAATTAATAAAAATTTCAACCTCCCTTTTCCATTTTTTAGTTTTTTGTTAGCCTGAATAATTAATAACTAATAGATTGTAACAATTAAAAACATCGCAATATCATAATCTCATAAAGTATAGTTGACATAAGGTGTCCATGAAGCGAAATAATAATAAATTTAGTGGCTTTTGTTTAACAATTATCCGACTTGAAATATAAAGGCAAACTCTAAAAAAATTTGTTAATTCACAATAGGCTCATTTTATGAAAAACGAGGATCCAACGGGATATTGTTCCTTTAAGTATCTAAATAGTAGGTACCATAATTTAAAAAATTTTTAAATTAATATTTAATAACATAAAAAAATGTTTTTACTTGCCAAGGTCGGTTTCAGAGCATCACAACGGCTTTGCGTTCACCGCGCGGATCTCTATTTTCAACATCAAATTAAAATTATTAATAATAGAGATAGAGTTCCGGGTGTCAGGAGTTCTTTATTGGAAATTTCTTCCTTTTTAAGAATCCTTTTTTTTTTTTAATTTCTTATATATTAATAGTATTCGAGTTATTTGCAAAAAACAAAACTCGTTATTTTTTCAATATGAATTTGTTTATAACTTTTGCAATGGTTTATGTGCGGGTTTGAAACTTTTGCACATTTTTCTAGACGTCATTCTAAATCTAATGAGACCTCACTCATATTTTCACGAGCTTTATCAAGAATTAACATGTGTTTGAACGTGTGAACTTGTCTAAAAGAACAAGTACATAAAATAATTAATTTAATAATCATCATAAATTGAAAAATGTTTATAAATAAGCATAGGCAGGGTGTGGGCTTCAAGTAAGCGAGGAATATGCTACTTTGGGCTTTATTTTGAGGCTTCATATTTGTACAAAAAACCTATTTTAATCAAACGTCAATAATGGAATGAATACCTTGTATCTGTTACCTATTTTGCATTAGAATAAATATAAACTATATCAATTATCATTTTTAACATGCATACCCTAAACATAATTATTTATATTAGGGCGGCCCCTTTGGTGCCATGCGGCCGTGACCTACAACAATGCAATTATTTTATTAACACATCGACTACGCAATTATATTGTCGCACACAGTTATATCATTTAGTTAAAGAATTAGAAGAGAAGTGGCAACTATGTATGGCTTCGTGTAATCTGAAACATATATACATTTTATACAACGGGCTTCGTAATGTACCATAATTATAAAAGGCTTCGTATGACATGTCGTGTTGTTTTTAATCTGCATGTCCAAAAAAGTTCCCCCCTCTCATGTTGCTCGCGTTATTATTTCCACTTAAAACATTATTAACAGATGTACACACTATTTAAATTACAAATAAGGCTGGGCTTCTGGTACCCTGTAGTGTATGGTGGGCTTCGTTTCATGCGTACCGTACGTATATATATATATATATATATATATATATATATATATATATATATATATATATATATATATATATATATATATATATATATATATATATATATATATATATATATATATATATATATACATATAATAATTTATATAATAAACTTTATTTACATACTAGATACAGTAAATATAAAATGGTACATAAAAAATACTTGCATGTAAATAAATAAAGATCCGGAGATATAAAATCTCCGAAAAAAAGCCCAAATAGGTCCATTTAAGAACCTGCCCATGGGCTGAAGACACTTATATACATACAATATTTATAAAAATTAAAATTAAAATAACAATAAACATCAACTATTAACACAATACGATTATGTGCACGTAACCGACACACATATTCACATACACATATATACATGTATATATTGTTTTTCTATGGGAAAGTTAAATAAGGGCAAGGTTAATAAGAGAGTTAAAAAAGTATTACTAATCTATAATTGAATGAATTTCATATCTGTTTCTGGTAAGGATCCATTTACTTAATTTATTCTTAAATAGAATAATTGAATTTGCATTTCTCAAGAAATCAGGTAGTCTATTTCGCATTCTGGGAGCAATGTGCATGAAGCTTCTTTGTCCTATCGATTTTTGAGCTCTTGGTAGAATTAAATTAGCTGCTGTTCTATTGCGCGTTTCATATCTATGACTGACTGCTTGCGTACAGTGTCGATTTGAATACATAAAGACCATGGCGGTTTTAAAGAAAAGTAGCCGTAAATCGAATATCTTACATTCGGCATATAACAAATCAGATGGGTATCTGAATGGTCTTTTAAAAATAATTTTTTGGAATCTCTTCTGCAAAATATCTAATGGCATTAAATGTGTTTTTCTTATACCACCCCATCCAATAATCCCATACTGTAGTATTGATTCAACAAGTGCTCGGTATAAAGTTATTAATTGAGAAATAGAGAGAAAGTTTTTAAATTGGTTAAATCTGAATATTAGACCTCTAAGTTTATTAGCTACCGAACGTACATGAACATCCCACCTCAAAAAAGAATCAACATAGATACCTAGATATTTCACCGACAAGGACACATTTATCGTTATATCATTATCAATTTTTATATTATCCTCATCAGGTAAGTATTTCTCATATGTTGTAAAAGGCACAATTTTGGTTTTTGCTATATTCACAGTTAGTACATTTGATTTAAAATAATTGAAAATTCTTTTCAGGTCATCTTTTGCTACAGTGCAGACCTCATTCCAGGTATCAGCTACGTACACCACAACGGTGTCATCGGCAAAAGACAATATTGTTCCAGAAGAGTTTATGCTAAGTAATTGGTTAATGTATATTAAGAACAATACAGGTCCAAGAACAGTACCCTGGGGGACTCCACATGTTACCACAGCTTCGCCACTCAGAATACCGTCAAATTCCACTCGTTGTTTTCTATCCGATAAATAACTTTTAATGACATTGTAGGCATTTCCCCTTATTCCTAGATGTTCTAGTTTATCCAGCAAAAGCCCGTGACTCACTGTGTCAAAGGCCTTTGCCAGATCCACGAAAACACCCAGGCATGCCATTTTATTGTCTAAAGCTTCGTACAACAAGGTTGTAAGTTTGGCGATTGCATCTTGAGTAGATTTCTTTTGCTGGAAACCAAATTGCATTTCACTTAAAATTTTATTTTTTCCAGATAGCCTAATAATCTTATTTTTAAGACTTATTCAAAAATTTTAGCTACACCAGATGTGAAAGATATTGGTCGATAATTGGTTTATGTTTATCACCTCCTTTGAACAATGGTTTTACGGTGGCATATTTTAATTTTGATGGGAAAATACCATTTTTTATTGTAAGATTTAGTAGATAACTGATTGGTTCTGAGATATAACACGCCGATAATTTTAGAATTTCATTTGTGATTCCATCTGGTCCTGGAGATTTTTTGTCTTTTAATTGTAAAATATTTTTTTTAATTTCTCCGGGATCAGTTGGTTCTAAAAATATAGACTGAGTTAGTCTTCGTTCTTCCATACCCATATAAACATTGTTCGTATTTATTTTGGAAGCCAGTTGTGTTCCTATGGAAGAAAAAAACTGGTTATATTCATTCGCTATCAATATTTTATCAGTTACCTCATCACCATTTTCTAAAACTAATTTATCAGTGTTAGAATTCTCTCTTTTGTTCGTATTACTATATTCATTAATTACATTCCACAGTGTCTTTGAGCAATTTCTATTTTTTTCTATTTTGTTTTTAAAGTACTCATATTTTGTCTTTTTTATAAGAGTATTTAATTTATTTCTATAGGTTAGGTAAGTTCTTTTCAATTCATCATTCCTAGGATTTTTAATGTAGTTCTGAAATAATTTATCTCTTTTTTTTATTGATGTTACTAAGCCATTTGTGATCCATGCCTTTTTCTTTTGTAAATGACGATTTTTTACAACACTTGTTGCCTGCCTCATACAGACATTTATTTTTGTTATCAGTATATCACAACCTTTTTCTACATCTAAGCTTCCATAAATCTCATGCCAAGTTTCTTTCCGTAATAATTTTAAAAACTTTTTTTCATTTATTTTATTAAAATAATTTTTTATTGGAAGCGTTTTATGTTCACTTGAATTTATAACGTGGTTGTACTGTACTGCTTGTGAAAAATGATCGCTGATGTTGGTATTAATAACTGCAGCTATGAGATTTTCATAATTTTCTCTTCTACTTCTTACAAAAATGTGGTCAATACACGTGCCTGTCTCCGGTCTTGTAGCTTTGTTAATTAAAGAGATAAACCCGCTTTCTGACAATATATTTAAATACTCTTGGCTTGTTTCCACTTCCAGTGCACCTATATCAATGTTAATGTCACCCAGAAAAAATGTATGATCGTATATATTAAAGTCGCAACTATTTATAAATTCATTTAAATTTATGTTAAAATCAAAAGCATCAGTTGGCGGTGATCGATATATAGCGATAACATTTATTTATATATCATTTTTTATTTTTAATACCGCGGATATTCCATTTACAGAGCCGATTTTTATAAACTTGTATTCAAAATCAATATTGTCTTTTATATAAATTAATACGCCATCATTTTGGTTTAACCTCTCCTCAGTTAAAATACATTTGTACCCCTCTATCTGGTATAAATGTATATCTCTTATTTTCCAGGTTTCAGTGAGGATCATGCAAGAGAAAAAATCAGAAAATTGCGAAATATACACCTGAAATTCATCAAAATGCTTATTAACACTTCTAATATTACTATGAAATAAAGAAAAGGATGTATTTAAATTTGTTTTATAAAAAGTTTCATTAAAATCTCCTATATCGTTAATTTCATGTGTAATTATTGGTTCATTTTTGAAATCTCTTATATAAGGATCCATTTCGATTTAAGTCTTTTATTTATTTAATTTCCCATTCGCAACAATAAATAGAAATAAAAAATGTATTGTGTTTAACATATAAAAAGTGTATATAAAGTGATAAGAGCTAAAAACTTGCCAAACTAAAAAAAGTGTATAGATGAGCAACTACTAATAATAATACAAATATCAACATACAGAGTGTGCGAATAAATTATTAAAATAAGTGAGTAATGACTTAATACAGCAAACATATTAGAATATATATATATATATATATATATATATATATATATATATATATATATATATATATACTGAACGTTCAGGCACCAAATTCACATATATATGGACGGAGTGGCACCTATATATACGTTCTGGCACCAGATCGAGGTGCCAGAACGTTTTATCGCATATTTGAACTTCTAAACATCATAACATCCTTCCCACAAAATTTCAAGATGGAGCTACTTAGTCGATTTTTCTATAAAAACTGGATTTTGGTTCAACCGTATAATCTGCAGAGGGCGCGCCAACCACTGATGTCTAACCGTACTTAGTGGCACCATGCATTTGCGCTCGATTCCCGATATTTAAAATGACTTTCTGGCACCTCAGGGTTTCTACGGCTAGTGAATTTTAAATCATATTATAGATGGAACAAAATCCGATAAATTTTTCGGGTACCTAAGTAGTTTAAATTAAATTTAATTTGAATGAAATTAAGAAAACATTCAATTACTTACGGAACTACACCTCGACGTCGTTCTAAGCATTTGATGTCCAGGACAGGAGATATAGTATAAAAAAAGTTACGTTTTCGTTACAACTTTGCAACTATTTTTTAAACAATAAAACTATCATTAAAATCGGACAAACAGTTTAGAAATAAATTAACTTCAAATCATGACAAACTTTGAATGATGCGATCATTTTGTCCGTGGGTATATTATACAAGACATTACACAGAATATTAAAAATTATAAAGAAATCACAGTACATTACATTTATGGTACATGCGACAATGCCCCCTAATCATCGTTTGCTTAATGCCTTTGTGGACAAAGTAACCGTAGTTTACACTATTTCTCGCTTTGAAATCTACAAACCCCTTTATCGTATTATAACTCTGTGAACTGCCTATTAAGGTCAAATTCCTGGGCAGGTAAAAAATATGTGATGACTTCCCTTAATTTATATCAATATTTGCTGATTTATTTACTTATTGTTTTTAATATAATTAAAAATCATTAGCTGTACTTTCTTCATATTCTATACAGGGTGTCCGAAAATATCGGTGACAAATTTCTGGTACAGATCATGTCCGCAAAAATTTGAAGAAAAGTGCCGCAATGCCCACAAATGCTACCTAATTGAGCTACAGCACTAATTAAAAATATTAAAAAAGGTCCTCTTTCATTTTAATCGAAAAACTAACCGTTTGTGAGAAAAATCGTGTAAATGAGAAAAGACGATGTGCTTCAAGTTTTCACGTAATAATTAAGTCAAGTAGAGTAACAATAAGCTCATTGTTAATTAATTTTCGTTGCCATTATTTAATTGAAAAAAAATGAAAATAGCAGAATACCAGTTTTTGGCTTCAATCTTCAAAGGGCTGTAGGTCCATAAGGAAGCATTAGCTGACATATTTATATAAATTTTCTTTCATATTTTTGCATGTAGAATCGGCACCAGACCGGTATTACCGGACACCCTGTATAGCCGAAAACGAGACCACTGAATTCACATGCTATGTAACTCTCAAACACACAAAAATAGACAGTTAATTCTTATATAAAGACAGACCACATTACATATTTTTGAGGTCGTGCTTTGAATGGGAATTGGCAAATTTTCGCATTTTTTATGTTGAAACTCCTCTATATCTTTCATTCATAATAGTAAAACTTGATATTTTAGTATTACTATTTAATGTTATTTTAGGATTACCTTTCTTTTTCCCACGGTGTATGCAAAAAGTATATTTGTCTTGAAGATATGACTGAATAATAAATTAATATTAATGAAAGCGTTATCACTTTGTGTAGTTTACAGCGCAAAATGTGATCGAATTAACTTTTTTATTTTTCAAAATAACTGCATACTGTAACCGAGTATCTATAATGGAATGAGTAAATATTTTATTTGTAGTGTTTTTATATATACTGTGTATAAAATTGTATTTTTTCGCAGTTTTTAAACATCTCTAGTTATATAGAATAATAACTAAAATAAATAAAAACTAGAATGTCCGTTATGAAATTGCGAAGAAAACTCGATGAGCCCGAACTTTTTTGTCAATATGTTAAGTTGCAAAAAATTTAAACAAGATAATTTTTTAACAATTGATGATAACTTACGTAATAATGCATATATTTTTACTCTCTCCTACTCCATTATATTTCTAACCTAAATAAATCATCCTGTCAAAATTTAAGTCCAAAAAATAACACCGGCACACACAAAAAAAGTCGAGTGCGAGAAGGCAGGCCCTATGTATTCCCATGAATTTTGACCTGCTGAAGACGAATTCGATGTCTGTTTTGCCCGATTGGCTCTTGTATTTTTCCTAACCTCAAAAAAACCATAATATCTGAACATATAATTTCCGACGTATTTTCACGTGTTGAACACTATACAGTAGTCAGAATTAAAGCGCAATCTGCAAACTTCATAGAGAAATGTCATTTCAGCATATACCTAGTGAGTGGAGATGGGTAGCTTTTAAATTTTCAAGTATCCTAAGGAAAATATTACTGAACAGTGAAATTTTTCAAAGTTTGCTCTGTTGAGAGAGGAATATCGTTTGGACTTAACATTTACCTACACCCTCCCTTGATGATTTTTTACTTTTTTTTCTTAGAGCTGTTTAGAATTGTATAGTTTTCTTTATTCTGTTTGATTGTCATATGCCATTTGTTTCTTTTTCTATTTTTGCGACTAGGACATCTCCACGTGGTGACGGCGGGCAACGACTTATTTGGGCTAAGTTCCTAGATAAAAAAGATCCCGTCATGGCAAAAGTAGAGACAGAGTTTACGATGCAGGGGAGAGAAACCCCAGTATCGGCGGCAGGTCAGGTTGGGAAAGCGGGACTGCGGGCGTCATCATGCAACCGCAGCTCTAGTGAAGTAAGAAACTTGCCTTCCTATGAGTATAGGGCTACAAGAAATTTGCACAACTGTGTAAATAATGTGAATTCCTTCTGTTTTGTTTGTAGTAAAATCGAGGGTCCGAAAAATCGAAAAAAGATCAGCGATAAAATAAAAAATATTTATCTAAAATCTATATATGATATGTTTAAGTATATTCATCAAGTGTTCTTTTCCTTGTGTAAAATATTTTCCAAAGTCTTTTTCTCTTTTTCTGTATGAGCTAGAACGAACATCACTTGATACTAAATTGTCTTTTTCCATAATCGCCGCTAAATATTCTTCCTTACCATTAGATAGACCAAGATTTCTAATAACATTATTAAGTTTATCATTTCACCAAATGGGAGTTTTAGTTCTTATCTAACACTCATATTCACTGTCATCTTCTTGACTTTCGGAACAATCAGTTTCCTTTTTTAGCATTAATTCCGGAAACATTTGTATTGCTAAAAGATAACACTCTTCACGGATTCCAGGCTCCTTCGATATCATTGGATTTTTATATTTTACTTTTTAACGTTCTTTCCATTTGCCCAACATCTTATAACATATGATGCAAGGCACCACGGAAAACCTTTATCCACTATTCCCATACTATAACATTTTGGATAAATATTTTTTATTTTATCGTTGATTTTCTTTCGAATTCGAATTTACTAAAATCAAGGCAAGAATTTTACACAAAGAACTTTAAACCGAGAACTCTAGATGTAACATATTCTAAGACAGGAACTTTACACAAAGAACTCTGAACCAAGAACTCTAAACCTTAATAATTCTTGCCTTAGGAACTCAACAGTCTTGTCTTAATTTATAATAGGTTTAAGTTTTTGGTTTATTTAAAGTTCTTGTCTCAGGTTATGTTGGGTTAAGAATTCTTAGTTTAAAGTTCTTGGTTTAAAGCTCTTAGCTCTTGCCTTAGGTTATGTTAGTTTTAAAGTTCTTGGTTTAAGCTTTCAATTTATTTGTTGTGGATTTTTAGGCATTTTTTTGAGGTTATGTTAAAATTCTCAACTGATCTGCTAATTCCGACCTCATATTCAGTTTCAGAGCCCCAAATTATGTATAGATATAGTGATCAGCTCATTTAAGCTTTTTATTTACTTGTTTTGGGCATTTTTAAGGTGTTTTTTGAGGTCAGCAAAAATGCAAGAGCCAATCGGGCAAAACGGACATCAGATTCGTGTTCAGCGGGTCAAAATGAATGGGAATACATAGGTCTTCTCGCATTCGACTTTTTTTGTGTGTGTCTGTGTAATGAACAAAAGAATAACAAAGTAGTAAATTAAATCGTCAATTGTTCAAGTAGTCCATGTAAAACGCGGGGTTTGACGCTCGGAATGCCCCCCTCATCGGGACTACTTGTAATTTATGTTTCTTGGGTCGCTGATCACGAAAATCGGGGTCCGCGGCTCTAAAAATAGTGCGTCACCCCTAAAAATGCCAAAAACCACCCCTTTTGGGAATAATACTGTAAAATAATGTTATGAATGTGCTAATTGTAATGACATTTTGCCAGTTCAGTATGTTCATCTAATGCAAGGATAAATTTTATGCTGAGGGCTAACCAGAGGGGGTGAAAATACCCCTAAATTGACGTAAAATGGAAAAATGGTGGAATTTTTTTTAATTCACTTTTTGATTTAAATTTATATAAATGGGGATTGTATAATGAAGAAAATTTGTTTCCAACTCTTCAGGGGTGAAAACTGGAAAAATGATTGAATTTTTTTTTATTCACTTTTTGATTTAAATTTAGGAGAATGAGGATTGTATAATGAAGAAAATTTTTTCCAACCCATCAGGGTGAAAACTACCCCTGCATCGCCTTTAAATTGAACTAACGCTTAGAAATTAAGTAGAGATGTATACTTTTTAGTTTGCCTGTAATTTCTGATAAACTTCCGTCGAAAAAATACCACAAAATTTTTTCACCCCTAAACGTTAGTTCAATTTAAAGGCGATACAGGGGTAGTTTTCACCCCTGAAGGGTTGGAAAAAATTTTTCTTCATTATTGTAGTGTACTACTACTCATTGGTGTATGTGATTTCTTATAATAAAAACATTCGAGCTGTTATGATATAACTGCTGACTCAGGACAAGGATTAGGACCAGGCAGTCAGTCTTTATATGATAGCAGAGTGAAGTACAACAGTAAAGAGTGTGTTTTATTTAAACAAATTCAAGTGATTGTTCAGTGGCGACGAGGGTTAACCATATAAATAAAAGCGAGTGCGCCTTAATTCTTTAATGTGTAAATCCAGTGAAAAATAAGAAGGAACAGAGCATAAACTTTGTAAGGAAAACTTCAAACAAATATACATTGGGTACTAAGAAAACGGGCCTAGCACTATTATATCGCAATGTTTATAATATAATTAAGAAAACCAATTAAAACAACCCTTATCATAGGGAGATTTACAAGCATTTAGGAGGAAATAGAAATAATATTTGTCCGAATCATTTATGTTTTAAATCACTAGTATAGCATAGAGTTCTTTAATTATTATTTGTCTTTTAGAATCAAAAAATTGTTGGTGTTGGCGTTATTATTATTAAAAGAGCGTACAGTAATTAACACAAAAAACTGAATTTCATAAAATGTATTAAACGCACTCGCAAAACAAGGGACTCAGGTCTAAAACAAGGGACTCAGGTCCAAAACAAGGGACTCAGGTCCAAAACAAGGGACTCAGGTCCAAAACAAGGGACTCAGGTCCAAAACGAGGGACTCAGGTCCAAAACGAGGGACTCAGGTCCAAAACAAGGGACTCAGGTCCAAAACAAGGGTCTCAGGTCCAAAACAAGGGACTCAGGTCCAAAACAAGGGACTCAGGTCCAAACCGAGGGACTCAGGTCCAAAACAAGGGACTCAGGTCCAAACCAAGGGACTCGGGTCCAAAACAAGGGACGCAGGTCCAAAACAAGGGACTCAGGTCCAAAAACAAGGGACTTAGGTCCAAAACACTAAGAAAGAAAGCCTCACGGAATCTGTTCGAATCGAACACGAGGGACAATGGGTCCAGAAAAAATGCTACAACGAATGAACATACGCGGGGGATACGAATTGGTGCGTGGTCATTCAGCGTTCGAAATAATAATAATAACTAATAAATAAGTATGCCGCTTGCGAAGTCTAAAAAATAATAATAGTGATAATAATAATAATGAGATGGGTTTGATGATTTCCAGTTTCAGCTAAGAAAGCGTGTCGCATAAATCTAAAATTCTTAATAATAATATTAATAATAATTCTTATCCCCAATCATAGATACAATTAAGTAATAATCATACAAGTGGCTATAAGGAGTGCATCACAAATACATACCATAATAAATCGTCTAAACATTACATTAGTATAACAAAATGTAAAATATAAAATCAAATTACACGTAAAAAAAAAAAATTGTATAAAGGAGCACACAACACATACATTATAACAAACTACAAATAATATAACACGTAAAAAATAGTAAGACTAAATGAAATTTATTGATACTTTTCCCTTAACAAATTCTTTATGGTCCTTTTAAAAATAAATGACTTGGAATTTTCGATATCAGTAGGTAAATGATTATACATTTTACATTCATTATAAAAGACACTTTTTGATACATGTGCTGGTGAGGAATTAACTGATCTTTAAATCTTAAATCCAATAATAATAATAATCATAATAATAATAATGTAATGATGATGATAACAGCAACTAGACTGGCTAAGCCGAGGAACTAAATTTTTGTATCGTATACAGGATGAGACGAATAAATATGAGCTTCAAATGGTTGGGTGGAACAGCATTGGAACATTTCGATTGCGAAAGAGATGTCTGCTCAGAATGCTTGCGATAGGAAAAATCAAAAAAGGCATTCAACGTACGCGTGCAAATGAACACGATGCTTTTTAAGTTGATAGAGCAATCGCGCACTTGAAAATCACCGCAAAACGTTTCCGACTTTTTGGCAGAAGGGTCACTTAAGTTTAAATACTCTGTGTATTATTTTTCTAGGGTATGGGACTGAACCACTCGCATTTCGTTGAATGAATTAAATTCGAAAAAAAAAATGTTTTCGTTTATTTTGTAACATAAGGAAACTTAAAATATTTTATTAATCACAGTAGTTAATTACACTTGTTAATTAAATACACATCTGTTTAAATTTGCCGTTTTGTAGTCCGAGGTTAGTTTGTAAATAGATTTGATGATTCAGAGCGAACTGTTTTACAACTGTGTCAGGTGTTTATATTAAAAGTTATTAGTTCTCTAATATTCACGACATGCATCCGAATAGACCAGAAAAGATCTCGGCGTGAAACGATTCGAACGGAAGCATGGGCGGAGAACGGAAATATTTCTGATTTACTTTAAAATTGAAAATAAAATATTTAATGAATTTTGTGACTGTTAATATTTTGAGAATTGACTGTATTAATTATCTACTAAATTTTCATTATTAAATTATTCACAAATAAACAATTTTCAAAAGGTCCTTTGACACAAACAGCGAGTATTGAGGACCGGTAAAAAAAAAGGTATGAGCGGACTGTGCTTGCAGGAAATATATTTCAGTATTCCAGGAGCATACGTAGAGGCAACAGCTGAAATAGATGTATATCAAGCTACAACTCACTATTCACCGAAGGCTTGTGGTCGACGTGGAAGCCACAAACATTCTCCTTCAAGTGAAAAGTGTCCGGCCTTAAATCAGACATGCAATAACTGTGGATCCCAAGGACATTTCAGGTTTCAATATAAGACACATGCAGAAAGAAAAAAACGTGTGAGAAATAGTCAACCATATGCAGAGCCTCCTAGAAAATTCAAAAAGGAGAAAGTGGCGAATGTGCATTCCATACAAGAAGACACCGATGAAGAAGAAACAAACTAAGTCTTCCACATCGATAATGACGAAACAATAACCTACAGTTTAGGAGGAGTTGAGATAGACATGCCCATTTATTCAGGTAGCAAGACCCAAGTAACAATCTTAATTTTAACATACTCTATAAGATATTCTAAAAGCTTATTTCTGAGACTACTTATAAACGTAAATGGTCTGGAAAGACTCTATAAAACTAACTTAAAACCCTTATACGGGTATAGGGGTACACCTAGAGAAAGGCCTGCATATTTTCATTTAAAACTACTTTTAAAGCTTTCAAGTTTTAATGAATCATCTAAATCTCAGCTCGTAGAATATCTGAAGGGTATTATAAAACCATACTTTGTTTAGAATAAGTACTTATTAAAGTTTAAAATGCACACACAAATGCTTGAGAGAATGTTTTGTATTTAATAAAGTAAATACAAAAGAAAATATATGGGACGCCATACATAGTTATAAAATGAACATATCGCGAGTACTGAGAGGGATTACTTGTAGGTGAAGTATTGAGAGCCCTCATAGTGGGCTAAAATTTTGAACGAGGCTAAGTTTACTGTAAAATCTAGTTAGACAGTTCTTACAAAATTCTTGCGCCCTCCAAAAACGCAAATTTAAATAACTATATGGATAAATTATTTTTCTCCTCGATGACTTAAAAATAAATAAATCAGTATCATCTTTCAATAATATAATTCAATGTTAATAAATTCTTTCTAAAAAACATTTCTCTTACAAAAAAAAATTACATATCTTTGTTCAATCTGGAACCTTCCCAGTGTGGCTGACCGTTGTGCATTTCTTGACCTTTGGAAGTGGTGGCAGCTGTGTGCATCGACCATATTAGTTGTGAATAATTCTACTTCAAACGTGTCTTGTCTTAAAATGCCTACAAAATAACCAATTTAAGTGCGCTGATTTATTCTTGTAGAAGTATGTTTTAAGTCCCATCGGTCTTAATATAGTTATTTCTTAAAACTTGTAGGCTATTTTAAAACCTATGCTAAACTGAGGAGTTAACACATCCGCTTTAAGACATATACGTTGTATGGCTCCTTGTATAACCCAACCAAAAAAAATTCAGTTTGATTTTAGCACTTTGTCATTTTTGGAAAAAGTGAGTGGTAGAGCCGCTTGCTATTATTATAAATTACCAAGAGCAGGTATAGTAGCGCAGCGGGCTAAGGCGTATTAGGGCGAGCATGCTTGGTCACACTCTCTATTGTGTACTGGGTTTGATCTTCATCTCCGACACTAGCAATGTCTGCTGGTAATGGATATTGTCTGAGCTTCTTCAAAAGAAAAAAGGGAAAGATTACGGCGACAGGAAGCGAAGATCATTAGAACCAAGGTGTACGTGAAACACCTAATAAAGGAAAACACAACTTGCCTCAACTTTAATCAAAGTACACAAGTAATGAGTAAGGATAGAGTAGACATACAAATTAAATATGATGAAACAGGCCAAAACTACAGAAGGAACATCGTGCATCTAAAGAAGATTGAGGGAGAATGGGCAGTGTATGTTTCAAAATAAGTACATGTGACCGACAAAAAACAAGAGTCAGATAATTACTGATATTTCGTAAGCCTAATTTACTTTAGTATCGTCGTATGCTACTTTACTATATTGTTATATATATGTTACAGTGACAGACGAGTTAGGCAAGTCCATGTCCACGTGACCGACAAAGGATCAGAGGCCGTAGACTGGTATTCTTCAAATTTGCACCTTCCTTTGGTTATGACTTTCATATTAATATATTTTGCTATATCATATTCTTATATTGTTCTATTCTTATATAGTTAAGTAGGTATATTGTTATATTTGGTGCACCGCCATAACTCACATTGTGGACATTATTGTTAATTTCATTAACACTGTTGTAAAAGGAAAAGTGGATGTAGTGTACTACTACTCATTGGTGTATGTGATTTATTATAATAAAAACATTCGAGCTGTTATGATATAACTGCTGACTCAGGACAAGGATTAGGACCAGGCAGTCAGTCTTTATATGATAGCAGAGTGAAGTACAACAGTAAAGAGTGTGTTTTATTTAAACAAATTCAAGTGATTGTTCAATTATAAAATCTCCATTCATCTAAATTTAAATCAAAAAGTGAATAAAAAAAAATTCAATCATTTTTCCATTTTACGTCAATTTAGGGGAAGTTTCACCCCCCCTATAAAATTTGTCCTTAATTTAGATGAACGTACTGAACTGGCAAAATATCATTACAATTAGCACATTCATAACATTATTTTACAGTAGTATTCCCAAAAGCGGTGGTTTTTGGCATCTTTAGGGGTGACGCACTATTTTCAGAGCCGCGGGACTCCGATTTTCGTGATCAGCGACCCAAAAAACATGGGGTAAAAGTAGTCCCGATGAGGGGGGCATTCCGAGCGTCAAACTCCGCGTTTTACATGGACTAAAGTGGACGAGTCGTAGAAAAACAACATATATTTCTTTCAGAATGTAAGTTTTTTCATGTAATTTTCAGTGGTGAAAAACTATATTTTAAACAATGTTCCCAATGGGCATAGAAAAAAAACAGGTTTTTTAAATTTTTTTCTATTTTTGTATATTTTTGATGCATAATAATAACTTTAATTTTCGAATAGAGGTTTGATTTGTTTAAAAAAGATAATTTAAAGAAAAGCAAGAAATGATTTTAAATATTTCAAAAAACAATGTAGGTTATTAAGCCTAATAAAAAGTACATGAAAAAACCTTCATTGTAACAAAAAAGATGTTGTACGACTTGATGCATTTACAATCGACTATTCAATTTTCGATAGCTATTTTTTTTAGGCGTTCGCCTTAATATTATGCCATGATGATTTAGCTCAACTAAAAGCGTTACTTCCTAAAATTTCGTTGAAATGTATGCATTATTACTTAAGTCACCGTCAATTGTTTAAAGGCTATCGATTTTAATTGTCTTAATTTTTTCGACAAATCGACGAGCACATATCTAGTTTTCGTCGCAATTTCATAATAAACATTCTAGTTTGTTGTTTATTGTGATATGAACTAAACAACCAGAGGTAGCTAAGAAAAAAAACGAAATACTCTACTTTAAACATTGTTTTGTTTACTCAAATACCTTCCAGAACTTAGATTGAATCCAAAAATTTTTGTTACACCAAATAAAATCCATAGGTTTTTATGTAGTTAAAAGGCGCTTAAATAAAATTAGGTTGTATGGCATCGTTATCGAGCTTAATTTAACCTTTTATTACACTGTAAAAACTAAGTTTTTAAAGTTATGTGAATGTATTTTAATTTGTATGCATAATTTCACATTCGTCTAATAGGCGTCTGAATTTAAGATGCCAGCGCCAAAGTGGAGAAATCGTGAACTAATTATAGGCTGTTTGTTTGTTTATTTATTTGGCGAATACTTATATCGATTTTTTTCTGTGTATTGTTATTTTTGACGTTGAAAATAATAACATTAATAATATATGACCTAAAGGTTTGCAAGATTTTGTTGTAAGTGATTTGCAAGATGTTAATGGCATTATTCAGCAAAATTCATATTTTTTAGGTTATCTGGTTTTCCCCTTGAAAAGTACAGTTTCTTCGACATAAACGGTGTCTGGCTAGTTAAATATTAATAAACTTAAATATCTCTTTAAATTTATGTACAGTTGTAGTTTTAAATCACTTTTTTTTTCAGGAAACATGAGTGACATTTAGGTTAAGCATATTGCAATGTATGGAACATTTGGGAAGCACTAAAAATGTAAAAATTCTAATTGTGTGTATGAAGGGGAATATGTTTTAAATGCAGGACATATTATTTTGTGTGGAACAACCCATATTCAACCCAAAACTTAATAAATGTGTATGCTCTATGTTTACAAACAAGTGTCAGATCATGAAATTAGTGGTACCTACATTGAATATAGGTAACTGAAAAGATATTTATTAATTCTTTAAGTAAAATAACTGAAACAGTATTTTGTAAAATATGAAATAGAAATATTCAGGGGTAAAACATAATAGTGCATGATGCAATAGTATACATTTTTTACATTTATAAATATACTGAAATTGCATATAATGCATATATTTACTTATTTCAAAAATTTCACTTACAATGTGTGATTGTTCAGGCCATTATTATTGCTACTCGGGCCACGGTTATTTGCACCAGCTTTTTCCCTCTCAATGCCTGGTTAAAGGTGTCTACATCAAAGAGGGTATCCTGTGAACATTGTCATGCCAATTCAACTTTCACGAGTTGTCCCTGCAATCTACAAAGGATACCGACTAGGTTGGCTCCAGCAAATTGTATCTTGTGTAGCCCCTTTAAATGCTCTCATATTTTTAATAACTTAGCATCTCAGTTTATCATTATTTACTTATTGTTGATATCATTGTACACTAAAGAGACAATGACACAAAAGCCTATAATTAGTTTGACTCTAGATCACCAGTTGGCGTACTCCTTATTTTCAGACGCCTATAGTCTCTTTTTTGTATTGTTTTGAGGAAATGCTTGCCCTGTATGACTGATATGCTCTAATTTCTTACAAATGTTCGAAATTTGAAATAAAATTTTTCAGTCTAACTACAGTCATCATGTTTAATATGTATTAGCATTCGGTAGCACACGAATGCAACTTTCATTATTAAAAACACCTGAATAGCATTTTGAAGTTAAATTGATAGATTCTTCAATCTACGTAAAAGAACTTTCGAACCTTATAGACACACTATATTATATAGTTTTGATACCCTATATATCTTCATATTTTTGTATAGTAATATTTTGCTCTAAAATTATAATAAACACAGTTTATGTAAAAACCTGATCATTTGTACGCCTCTGGCTATCGCCCTGTATGGCGGATATGGCCCAATTTCAACAGGGAGTATTTTACCACACTATTTTACATACGCGCCAAAGAAATAATTATTTTAAGTCTAATAGAAGTTATCGTGTTTACAAGAAACGATCTACACACACACATACATTCGATAATTGAGTTCAACCTATTATGAAACGGATTTCTGTACGATTTTTTTTTCTACTATGACTATTATAATTTTTTTTTTTTTGGTTAAAATATACCTATCTGATTAAATCAAACAGGTATAATAATAAAATAATGTGAATAGGGATTTAATAGCAAAATTCATTTCATAAACGAGTTTATAAGATGAGAATTTTAGGGCCAATAAAGCCATAAATTCATTTTCTACGCCATGCTTTAAGCTGTTCAATTGTCAACAGAAAAGGTTAGCAAAGATAATATTTTACAATTACAACAGTATTCAAGTAGAGGGATGCTCTTAAAAATAAAGTTAACCATGAACATGTGTTGCTAGTAAAATCTACCAGAAATTCAAATATTTCTCTCTCGATCCTAGTAACTGCATCTCAAAAATAAAAATACCAAATTGTTCCCAATAAAATTTGAAATAAATAAAACTTTTAAATAAACTGATAATTTGTTAATTTGCAAAAAATATATCTTTTTAAAATTGTCTTTTTTGAATAATATAAAGAATATAATGTAGTAATAATACACAAATCATAATGGGAGTATTCCCTTTTATTGAGCTAAACATTGATGTCTAATTTTAATGCAAAATATTTATTTAAACAGCTGAAAATAAAAAAGATTTCGAAATTTCAGTTGATTAATGTTTAAATGCACCGACTCATAGAAGCGCATTTTTTAAAATATAAGTTGTTTTAATGTATTTTGCAGCACAATTAAGAACATGTTTTTTTTTAATTTAAACATTTTTTTTTTGGAATTTGTTATAATTTTCACAGTTGTAATTATAAACAAATTTTAATAAGTCTGGATTTTTATGAAATCAAAAACTGTCAAGAATTATGAATGTAGATGAATAAACCAACATCTGAAAAACAGAATGTGATTTACTTGAATTTGGGGCCGAGATACGTTAATTTTTGTGTTTTGGTGTCTTATAAATAAAAAAATTGATATTTCTTCTTCTCTAAAGTTAGTCCTCAATGTTTTGGTCTCATTTTCTAAAATTGTAAACTAATTCCAAAAAAATCGTTTGTATGAAGAAAAAAAGTGTTTTTCTTATTACCATCATCAAATATTTGTAAAATTATATATATAAAAAAAATAATTGCCTTCTTACGAGTCTACGCACTTAAAATAATAAATGATTGATATTTCAAAATTTTTTTAGATCTTTAGTCGTTTAAATAAATATTTTGCGCTATTTGGTAAGAAGGTTTAGTTTACCTGCAAATTTTTTTATTTCTTTTATAATTACAATTCACATTTTTTAAAATGTCTCCCCGTAAATTTTAGCAGTTTTGGATAAGGAACAGAAAAATATTTCTAAGAAACCTATTAGATACCTTTCGATTTATACACAATATTTAAAATACTAGCATCCCAAAAACAACTCAGTCTTGGTTTGGACACCTTAAAAAAATGGTCAAGCTTCTCAAGTAAATCTGGAATTAAAAAGTATTATGTAATGTTTGGTTGATCCATTTAAAAACCGAAAAAGTCGTACTACATATATATTTCCTCTGCATTTTCAGTAGCAATTAAGTAGGTATTACATGATTTTTAAAATTAATTAAACAGCCGCCCAAAAAAAATATAGGTGAAAGACATCTGTCCTTATGTTTTTTGGGAGGCTGATTCCAAATATCACTTCAAAAATATATGTTTCACTGCACTAGTTTTTTTGGGGGGAGGAGGGGGGGGAGTACACCACCATAATTTCCGTGGTACGATGGAACATTGGGAGAATGTGATAAGAGCCATTTTAAACGATTCAGAAGTTTCATTTCAACGCATGTCGTGCTATTAGTTTTAAAGGCCATTAAACCCCGAATTTAGGGATAAAATGTCAATTTGCTAAAAATTGAGCAGTGAAACATATATTTTTGACGTGATATTTGGAATCAGCGGCCTAAAAAACATGAGGACAGATGTCTTTCACCTTTGGAAAATATTTGTTTTTTTGTGTGGCTGTGTTATATTTTTATTCATTTGCTTTTATCATAAATAGAAGATAATATTTAGGTATTATGCAAATCACAACATACTTTTTTATTACTATAAAATTACCTATTTTTTGTATATTGGTGCCTCAATCTCGTCATGCTAATATACACTAGTTAGGTAAACACTTTAAAACACTCATTATTGAAGAACTAATCAAAACAACTACTCTTCTAGCTAATACTGACGAAGTATTGAATTATACGATAGGATTAGTAGCATTCTAAAGCAAAAAATATATTATAACATTTATTTAAATTTAGCCATTCACACTATTTTATTTTATATGAAATTATCTACTTTTTGTATATTGGTACCTTAATCTGGTCACGCTAATATACTACTTAAGTAAACACTTTAAAACACTCATTATTGGAGAACCAATCAAAACAACTGCTCTTCTAGCTAATACTTACAAACTGTTGAATTACATGATAGGATTCCTAGCATTTTTAAGCAAAAAAATGTTTATATTTATTGAAATTCAGTCATTCTCAGCAACTATTGAACCTTACATTCTATTTCAACTCTAGAAAAGTACAAGTTTTTTCGAACTCAGAACTCATCAGTAGGGTATAGAAACATTCATTCACTATTTACATTCCTATTCTTGATTTATTTTTACAAATAATTATACTTTTATTTAGTTTCTTTTATCATGATTAGAAAATATTATTTAGGTATTATGCAAATCACAACTTATACACTTTTTTATTTAATATGATATTACCTACTTTCTGGATATTGGTGCCTCAATCCGGTCACGCTAATATATATTAGTATTAATTACATGAATTTAGTTAACTCAAATACTAAGTATTAATTTATTACTTTTTTCTTCAAGCGTATTAAAATGTTTAAATTATGTCACCAAAAACAGAAGTAGAAGTAGGACATTGTTTTACTAGTAACAAAATGTTAGTACCGAACGCCACCGTAGTGGACATTGTTTTACTAGTAACATAATGTTAGTTCCGAAAGCGCCGCCGTAGTGGGTATTGTTTTACTAGTAACATAATGTTAATACCGAAAGCCACCGGTGGCGCGCTATCCACTAGCCACTTGTCATATTGTGTCAACATGTAAGACTGTAGTTTGAATATTTGTACATTTATGATAAATAAATGAATTTTTGCATTTTAATACGCTTGAAGAAAAAATGGTATATATTACACGGAGTAGAACGCCTTTTTTGTGTTTCGCCCAGTTTGCGGCTTCGGCTTCGCCTCAGCCGCAAATCCTGGGCTCAACACAAAAAAAGAGTGCGTTCTACTCCTAGTAATATAATATACTCTTATATTTACATTTATTTAATATTTAAATAATAAAATAGCTAATAACCCTCGAATGATCTTGAATTGTGGCCAAAACTTCGCATCAAACCATATACTTACTTAAAAAAAAATAGTAGGTACTAATTTAAATTAACTTAATATTAACATGAATAGGAATGTAAAAGCAAAATTCATTTCATATACAAGCGGACAGTAAATAGACAAATAAAAGGCACAGTTTACAGTACCTCTCAACTTTTGGAAGTAATAAAAAAATTCGTCATGCGGAGGGTACATTTGAGCGGGAATACCAATTCACTATTATCGTTAAGTGGAGTCAAATTAACCATCCAAATAAGGTAAAGAAGTAATTGTCTTGCTGCAGTGATTTTATGATTTTAATTTGCTTTAGATGTGACAAGTGTAATGAGAAGTTTTAAATTAAATCTGCCCATCCTATAAAATTTAAACAATTTATGTGCCAAAGCTAAAATTTTCTGCTATTTTCCTTTTTATCTTTGGTCCTAGTAACCGCATCGCAAAAATAAAAATACCAAAATATTCGTAAAAATTTTTGAATAAAACTACATCTACAAATAAACTGTCTGATATTTATTAAATTGTAAAAGTATAAAAAACGTAAAATTGTTTTCCTTAATTTAAGAAATGAAACGAAAGATAATTTCTCTTATTTCTTATATTCCCTAATCTCTAGCCACATAAATAGTTATTTTTGTATCTAGGGTGCAAAATACTACTTTCGTGATCGAGAACGATCATCATGACGAGGCGCAGCCGAGTCAAAAAATCGTTCAAAAAATCGTTCGAGATGGCCTAAGAATTTTGCACTCGAGATGCAAACAATATTTTTTCTACAACTTTCGTTTGATTAAACTAAAACCATTAGTTAAAAAAAATCATATTTTTGAACTAGATGTTTGTTTAATTCTCGTGTGAACATTAAAAATTATAAAAAGTAGGCAAAATATTTTGCACCCTAATGCGCAAAATATTTTGCGCACGGTGTCATGGTAACGCAAAAAAAAATAATGTCAATGAAAAAATGTCTCATTTTAGACACTGACATTAATGCGCAAACATTGCCTTTTTTTGACAGTTGTAGAAAAAATAATATAGCGAATTAATATTAGTCATAATAATTTATTTCGTATGCAATCTTTATACTACAGTGAAGGGAAATCAAGATGAAATGATATTTGCTGTGATTTAAAGTGGTGACAAATAATATGCCCTAAAAAAATCGCTAATAGTTAGCCATGGAATCACAAGTGTCTTGGAATATGTCATAAAACGGATCTGTGCTTTATTTTCTGAGGAGAGAAGATGTACAAGTGAAATTTTTAAAGCATTTGGATTTAGTTAATGATGTAAGGAATCATAGTAAGCCAGAATTGTACTAATTTAATTCAAAATAAATATAAAGATATTTTTCATAATATAAACGCCATTGTCTAATCATTGCTGTCAAACCAGGGAAATTTCCACTTATTAATCACATAGGTAGGTGCTCATGGGTAAGTAAAATTTCCAAAAAAATTGATGGTTGTCATAGCAACAATGACAAAATAAACGTGTCCGATTAGCTAATAATGATTGGTATAAAATTTTCAACAATAATACCTCTGCAATTTATTTATCAGTATGCCTATTTTAAATTTTTATAAAAGATTCTAAATCTTAAAAAAACCATTGAAAAGAAGTGTCTTAAAAATATATTTTCTAAATGAAGAGTGCGCAAAAAAATTTGGAAAATGATATCACTGCATTTTCTTTAAATTAATATGTAAATTTTAAACTTAAAACACAAAATTAAATTATAAATAATTTTTGTATTTGTGAATCAACTGTCTGAAAATTACACGCTTGTCGAAACTGCAGTAACGTTTGGTTATAATAAATTAATGATAAAAAACAAAGAAAGGTGTTTTCATCTGTTTCATTATGATTAATTATCACAATGTAATGGCTTCCACTATTTAATTTGTTTAATAATTGTTGAAAATAAGTCCTTTTAAAACATTTTTTGAATGGGGGAAGTCTCCATATTTTTCTATTATTTGCATCTCCGAATATCTACCTTTTTGCAGAAAATATAAACTTAGGTTTTACTAAAAGGAAACTTTGAGAAAGTAATAAAGTTGTAAACATGCACAATGCAATTTACAGGAAATTTTAATAACCGGTAAATCGGTAAATAAAAATGAACCTAACCGGTTAACCGGTATTTAAATATGTACCGAAATATGTAAAAAAATTATGTAATGAAGGGCAGGTTAGAGGCAACTTTTTGATGTGCTATAAAATGTTTTTACCGTAATGTGCTTGAATTAGAAATTTTATTTCTACCGTGTAGTCCACGGTACACAACGATTCTTTTACCCCATAATTCCCGCCAACTAATTAGTTTAAAATGTGTCATATATTCCTTAAAATGTGCAGTGGTCCATTTACTTTAAAATTCAGTCAAAGTAAGTGATAGTATCTTCTTTTGTGTCTTATTATTAACACGTGTTTGTTACCTCTTTGGCCCTTTTCAACATTACATTGAACCTTTCTGGAATCTTATTCATTTTAAACATTTATGCTGCAGGCACTTTTTCTAAGAAACTATTCAGCTTTCATTCATTTTATATAATTCTCTGTTATTTAACTAAAATTAAATGGAAAACACATATTACAAACAAATAATAGAAAAGAAAATGGGACTTCTATTAAAAAAAATGTTTAAAAAGACTTATTTTCAATAATTTTTGAAAATTTTAATTTTTATACAAGTTTAAAATTGACATATTGAATTAAAGAAGAAGATTATGATTTTTGTACACTCCATGGTAAGCTTGTTAAAATTTTGCAGCTTATATATTTTTTCCATGGCATTATGTCTACTGAGATGTTAAATTCTATTTTTACTCAGCCATTCTTAAATTCGAAAAATAGAGTACAAAGAAAACTGAACTTCGGATTACGAAAGAAAGTTACAATTAAAAATAAAAAAAGTTGCAAACTTCGGCTAAATTGGAAGTAACCCAAAAAAAATATGTGCCGATGACCACACAGTAGAAGTAAGATCTCTACTTCAAGCAACCAAAAACATTTTATAGTACTTTACTTCCTACTGAAAAATGCCTAACGCGCCCATAGAAGTTTCACGGTAAAAACTTGTCCATCCTTTATCTAGAAAGATAAAAGTTTCTCGCTGTATTAATGAATGCAATTTTTCACTATCGACATGGCAATAAAAATCCATATTTTCTACACTTATTAAAATTTGACCTTCATATTAACAGTTATTGTTAACAAATATGTAAATATGCTAATATACTAGTTGGTAAATACTTCAAACACTCATTATTGGAGAACCAATCAAAACAACTATCTTCTAGCTAATACTGACGAAGTATTGAATTACTAGTATATTAGCGTGCCCAGATTAGGGCAACAATATACAGAAAGTAGGTATTTTCATAATAAAAGTGTGTAAGTTGTGATTTGCATAATACCTATATAATATTGTCTAATCATGATAAAAGCAAATAAATAAAAATAATCAATTGTAAATATGTACAATATGTAAAAAGGTAAAAACTTGAGGCCAATTGATTGATCATTTTTGAAAAATAATTAGCGTAATCTAAACGTTGCCTATACTTTCGTAACTACTTTCGTTAACGTAACCTGTTTGTTATGAATCGCTCCCTACTGAGATGTGCCCAATCTTTGTTAATTACATTTTTTTCAGAGCTTTTCAACTGAAAGGTATTAACATTCCCGTGATATATACAATGTATTCCTACAATTAATTACTCTACCTATATTGCCGCATTGCCATACGTATATTATAATGACAGTGCATAGTCATTGTTCATCCCTGAACTAGCTTCATCTGATAATGTAATAAAATTGTAGTATCTGTCTGTATTATGTTCTTTCAGGCAGGAGAAGTCTGGCCTATCTACAAATTGTTGTTTACATTCTCACTTTAAACTATACTTTATAATCAGGGCCCCAACAAGGGTGGGGGGGTAGGTCCAGTAGGTACCGTGGTACCAGGGCCCGACCATTTAGAGGTCCGAATAGACTAGGAAACGCAATGCAATAATATTAAACTAATTAACATTTGGGTACAGGTAGTGTACTTATAAAAAAAGGGGTGGGCCGGGGCCCATGATTTGATGTGTGCCTGTTAATAATATAAGTCTATGAAAATTGACAAAACTTTGATGCACCGACCATTTGAACCGCAACTAGTTTAAGATAATATATAAACATTTATTTATTACGGCACTTGTCCCTTTTATAGACAAGAGAATGGGATAACTCTGAAAACAACCTATTTAGCAGCGTTAACAGATTTAAGAGCTAAAGCTCCATATACTTTATAACTTTCACCCAAACTAAATCTAAGAGCATATTATATATGTATAATTTTCTGAAAAGGCATAAATAAAATCAAGTAGAGTATCGAAATCAACCATAGTTTAATCTTTTATTGTAATAAGGTGAGCGGTGCCATGAACGTAATTCGACAATTTCTCCTACATTCCTAAACCGATTAAAATAATTTTTTGATAGGCTTTTATAGGCAACTTTATAGAATGGTACTAGCTTATTGAAAACTAAAGAAAGAAAAACATTTTTTTCTTGTGTGAAAAACAAAAAAAAATATTTTTTTTGTTGACTTATATGACAATATCCCAGTATCATTCTATCAAGTATTTTCTAAAAGCCTGTCAAAATATTTTCTCAATCGGTTCACAGGAGAACTTGTTGAATTACGAAATCATTTTTTTAAGCCAGACCGCCACCCTTAAAGCAATTGTACAAATTCAACAAAATATATTAACGTTGAGATCCAACGTTACCGTATGTAACAGTTCATACAAAATAAGGTAATAAATTATATTTTTAAATCATACTACTTATTACACTATTTCATAATATAATATTTAGAATCAAAAGATTGTAAATAAATTGACATTTTTATTATATGAAATTGATATTTTACTCGCTTATTGTTTTGTAAAATACATTTTTGTGATTTTAAGAATTTTTGAGGGAAACGATTATTATATTATTTTTGTACGACATGCTTTGAAATTAGCCGAACTGTCAATAATAAATGTCAGTTACAGTTACACATTGTATTTTACAATAACTAAAATTGATATTCTAAATATTTTCATAAGTGATTCATCACCACTGAATAATAAATAATTAATTTGTTTCTTTTTTAATCAACCTCATCTACATGTCTTTTTTTTTTCAAATAATTTTTTAGACCTCAATTGAAACTAAATATAGAATATGATGAGTCAACATGAATAACAATTTTTAGTTCATTCTTTGAGAATTATGTCTCATCTTATTTCCTCTATTTCTGCAATTACACCACGGATATCGACGTATGTGATACGTTTCAAAAAGACAAGCAACACAATGGCCTATTTTTACAGAGCGCGTTAGCAATCCTAAATGCATTAACAACACAGTGAGTATCTAAAGAAAAAGTGTCTTCTCCATATATACGGTGCCAAAACGCATATACATATCGGGAATATATAGGGAGCCACTTGCTCACATTAAATGCGGAAAATATTGGGTGCGAGAAAGTCAAGTTAGTTTTCGGTGCCACTTAGTGATTTTACGCGTATATATATATATATATATATATATATATATATATATATATATATATATATATATATATATATATATATATATATATATATATATATATATATATATATATATATATATACGCGTAAAATCACTAAGTGGCACCGAAAACTAACTTGACTTTCTCGCACCCAATATTTTCCGCATTTAATGTGAGCAAGTGGCTCCCTATATATTCCCGATATGTATATGCGTTTTGGCACCGTATATATGGAGAAGACACTTTTTCTTTAGATACTCACTGTGTTGTTAATGCATTTAGGATTGCTAACGCGCTCTGTAAAAATAGGCCATTGTGTTGCTTGTCTTTTTGAAACGTATCACATACGTCGATATCCGTGGTGTAATTGCAGAAATAGAGGAAATAAGATGAGACATAATTCTCAAAGAATGAACTAAAAATTGTTATTCATGTTGACTCATCATATTCTATATTTAGTTTCAATTGAGGTCTAAAAAATTATTTGAAAAAAAAAAGACATGTAGATGAGGTTGATTAAAAAAGAAACAAATTAATTATTTATTATTCAGTGGTGATGAATCACTTATGAAAATATTTAGAATATCAATTTTAGTTATTGTAAAATACAATGTGTAACTGTAACTGACATTTATTATTGACAGTTCGGCTAATTTCAAAGCATGTCGTACAAAAATAATATAATAATCGTTTCCCTCAAAAATTCTTAAAATCACAAAAATGTATTTTACAAAACAATAAGCGAGTAAAATATCAATTTCATATAATAAAAATGTCAATTTATTTACAATCTTTTGATTCTAAATATTATATTATGAAATAGTGTAATAAGTAGTATGATTTAAAAATATAATTTATTACCTTATTTTGTATGAACTGTTACATACGGTAACGTTGGATCTCAACGTTAATATATTTTGTTGAATTTGTACAATTGCTTTAAGGGTGGCGGTCTGGCTTAAAAAAATGATTTCGTAATTCAACAAGTTCTCCTGTGAACCGATTGAGAAAATATTTTGACAGGCTTTTAGAAAATACTTGATAGAATGATACTGGGATATTGTCATATAAGTCAACAAAAAAAATATTTTTTTTTGTTTTTCACACAAGAAAAAAATGTTTTTCTTTCTTTAGTTTTCAATAAGCTAGTACCATTCTATAAAGTTGCCTATAAAAGCCTATCAAAAAATTATTTTAATCGGTTTAGGAATGTAGGAGAAATTGTCGAATTACGTTCATGGCACCGCTCACCTTATTACAATAAAAGATTAAACTATGGTTGATTTCGATACTCTACTTGATTTTATTTATGCCTTTTCAGAAAATTATACATATATAATATGCTCTTAGATTTAGTTTGGGTGAAAGTTATAAAGTATATGGAGCTTTAGCTCTTAAATCTGTTAACGCTGCTAAATAGGTTGTTTTCAGAGTTATCCCATTCTCTTGTCTATAAAAGGGACAAGTGCCGTAATAAATAAATGTTTATATATTATCTTAAACTAGTTGCGGTTCAAATGGTCGGTGCATCAAAGTTTTGTCAATTTTCATAGACTTATATTATTAACAGGCACACATCAAATCATGGGCCCCGGCCCACCCCTTTTTTTATAAGTACACTACCTGTACCCAAATGTTAATTAGTTTAATATTATTGCATTGCGTTTCCTAGTCTATTCGGACCTCTAAATGGTCGGGCCCTGGTACCACGGTACCTACTGGACCTACCCCCCCACCCTTGTTGGGGCCCTGATTATAAAGTATAGTTTAAAGTGAGAATGTAAACAACAATTTGTAGATAGGCCAGACTTCTCCTGCCTGAAAGAACATAATACAGACAGATACTACAATTTTATTACATTATCAGATGAAGCTAGTTCAGGGATGAACAATGACTATGCACTGTCATTATAATATACGTATGGCAATGCGGCAATATAGGTAGAGTAATTAATTGTAGGAATACATTGTATATATCACGGGAATGTTAATACCTTTCAGTTGAAAAGCTCTGAAAAAAATGTAATTAACAAAGATTGGGCACATCTCAGTAGGGAGCGATTCATAACAAACAGGTTACGTTAACGAAAGTAGTTACGACAGTATAGGCAACGTTTAGATTACGCTAATTATTTTTCAAAAATGATCAATCAATTGGCCTCAAGTTTTTACCTTTTTACATATTGTACATATTTACAATTGATTATTTTTATTTATTTGCTTTTATCATGATTAGACAATATTATATAGGTATTATGCAAATCACAACTTACACACTTTTATTATGAAAATACCTACTTTCTGTATATTGTTGCCCTAATCTGGGCACGCTAATATACTAGTAATTCAATACTTCGTCAGTATTAGCTAGAAGATAGTTGTTTTGATTGGTTCTCCAATAATGAGTGTTTGAAGTATTTACCAACTAGTATATTAGCATATTTACATATTTGTTAACAATAACTGTTAATATGAAGGTCAAATTTTAATAAGTGTAGAAAATATGGATTTTTATTGCCATGTCGATAGTGAAAAATTGCATTCATTAATACAGCGAGAAACTTTTATCTTTCTAGATAAAGGATGGACAAGTTTTTACCGTGAAACTTCTATGGGCGCGTTAGGCATTTTTCAGTAGGAAGTAAAGTACTATAAAATGTTTTTGGTTGCTTGAAGTAGAGATCTTACTTCTACTGTGTGGTCATCGGCACATATTTTTTTTGGGTTACTTCCAATTTAGCCGAAGTTTGCAACTTTTTTTATTTTTAATTGTAACTTTCTTTCGTAATCCGAAGTTCAGTTTTCTTTGTACTCTATTTTTCGAATTTAAGAATGGCTGAGTAAAAATAGAATTTAACATCTCAGTAGACATAATGCCATGGAAAAAATATATAAGCTGCAAAATTTTAACAAGCTTACCATGGAGTGTACAAAAATCATAATCTTCTTCTTTAATTCAATATGTCAATTTTAAACTTGTATAAAAATTAAAATTTTCAAAAATTATTGAAAATAAGTCTTTTTAAACATTTTTTTTAATAGAAGTCCCATTTTCTTTTCTATTATTTGTTTGTAATATGTGTTTTCCATTTAATTTTAGTTAAATAACAGAGAATTATATAAAATGAATGAAAGCTGAATAGTTTCTTAGAAAAAGTGCCTGCAGCATAAATGTTTAAAATGAATAAGATTCCAGAAAGGTTCAATGTAATGTTGAAAAGGGCCAAAGAGGTAACAAACACGTGTTAATAATAAGACACAAAAGAAGATACTATCACTTACTTTGACTGAATTTTAAAGTAAATGGACCACTGCACATTTTAAGGAATATATGACACATTTTAAACTAATTAGTTGGCGGGAATTATGGGGTAAAAGAATCGTTGTGTACCGTGGACTACACGGTAGAAATAAAATTTCTAATTCAAGCACATTACGGTAAAAACATTTTATAGCACATCAAAAAGTTGCCTCTAACCTGCCCTTCATTACACAATTTTTTTACATATTTCGGTACATATTTAAATACCGGTTAACCGGTTAGGTTCATTTTTATTTACCGATTTACCGGTTATTAAAATTTCCTGTAAATTGCATTGTGCATGTTTACAACTTTATTACTTTCTCAAAGTTTCCTTTTAGTAAAACCTAAGTTTATATTTTCTGCAAAAAGGTAGATATTCGGAGATGCAAATAATAGAAAAATATGGAGACTTCCCCCATTCAAAAAATGTTTTAAAAGGACTTATTTTCAACAATTATTAAACAAATTAAATAGTGGAAGCCATTACATTGTGATAATTAATCATAATGAAACAGATGAAAACACCTTTCTTTGTTTTTTATCATTAATTTATTATAACCAAACGTTACTGCAGTTTCGACAAGCGTGTAATTTTCAGACAGTTGATTCACAAATACAAAAATTATTTATAATTTAATTTTGTGTTTTAAGTTTAAAATTTACATATTAATTTAAAGAAAATGCAGTGATATCATTTTCCACATTACGCGTATATATATATATATATATATATATATATATATATATATATATATATATATATATATATATATATATATATATATATATATATATATATATATATATATATATATATATATATATATATATATATATATATATATATATATATAGGTAAGCGATAATAAAACATTACATAACGTAATAAGGATAAAATACAATAGTCTAAATTAATAGACAAGGGTAAAACTCCACATGAAAGTCTATGTTAACTCGATGTCCTCTTCTTCTTGAGGTCTAATACCGGGTCGCTTTCTTGGAGGGATCAGTCTAGGAAATTTGGTAAATACTCTGCTTCGCTCTGAAGGAGGTGAAGGAGGGTTGTCCGTTGAGGGTTGGATTCGCAATGCTCCACATCTTCTTCTGCATTTACAAGTTATGTAAAGTAGAACTAATAGGATGATGAGAGTGATTATGAAGTATGTGAACCAAGATACATGTTTGGTCACAAAAGGTTCGTTTATGAGGTCGTCTAGGTCTTTGGAATATTGCTCTAGTTTGTTTTTAGCAATAACTAAATCTTCTACGTCGAGACTGTTTAATTTAAGCGGTTTTAATTTTGGGATTTCGATTTTGTCGGGCATGTGATTGCAGCATTCAAAAGGAATTTGGATTGGATGTGAATTGTCCTTAATTTCGGAAAAGTCTTTAGCACTGGCTTGTATTCGAGTAATGCCTGCATAGGCGTAACATCCTGGTTGTAGTTTTATGATGGAATTTTTGTTAATTAGCTCTGTTATGGATTCTCTCTTCGGACAGTTGATGGTAATGTGAAGTGGTTCGGAATTAATTACTAGCCATGTGTTGTCTTCAAGTTCTTGGACGTTGTATCCTTGACTAATGATGAAGGAAGTTTGACAATTTTCTGGGAGTTTCGGCAATGGTTTTAATATTCTAGCTTCACAAATGGCATTTTGGTCGATAGGATAAGCAAACAGGTTCGAACATAGTTTGGTTCCAAAATAAAGAGGTTTGCATTCTTTCAAATTTTGTATAGGTATGTACATTAAAGAATCATCGTCTCTCGCGATAAACTTTTGTGAAATAGATAAAAAGTGATGTAGACCAGTTCTGTTATCAAGTATAGGTATAGGGTACAGACGAAAGGTGTTGTAATTTTGAGGTTCAATGAGAGGTATTGTTAAAACAAATATTAAGTTAGAATTTAGTTGAAAAGCTTTTAGTTCAATAATATTCAGATATTGAGCAACTGCTGATAGTTTAATCGGAAGAGGTAAATTGTTCCTTCGCAAACTCTGTGAAATCTCTTGTAACGCCGTTACTAAGTGATCAGGTGTTATGATTGATGAATGAATAATTCCTAATCTGGCGAATGTTATTGAATTTAAAATATCGTTTAGATTGTCTTCGATATACAAATAGCTGGCCATTAGTTGTTCGGAAATGTATAGAAATTTTAGTTTTATTTCGGCAGCTTAGATCGTTTGAGTCATGGTTTGAATCGTGTGCTCGATTTCTTTGATATCTTTGTTAAATGTTTCCTCATCAATTTGTAATTTTTGTATAGTTGAGTTGAAATTTTTGATAACAGAAGTTGTAACTGAGATTTGATTTTTGATTAAGTTTTCTAATTGATGTTCATCATTATTTAATTTGTTTATACAGTTAGTGTAGTACTCGCCATCTTCGGCGTCTAAGTTTCCGGTAATTGATTTGAATATTGTTCCGAAACCGTTAAGTATTCCGCGTTTATATCTCTTTGTGTCTGAAAAGACTTCGTCAAATTTCGTTTTTATCGAACTAGCTATTTGCATTAAAAGGTTAAACTCTGTTTTAACTTCGCTTCTAAACAGGATTGATTTTTGGTCAGCACCATCGAGGGTGTTCAAGATTCTGTCTAAATTATTTTGATTTTTGTCAAAAGCTAATTTAAGGGATGAAATATTTTTATGCACTAGCAGAGTCCATTTGTCATTTGTCACCACGATGTCCGTGTCTTGGTGATAGTATACACCAACAGTGTTATTGATCGGGGTAATTTTGTACTGACAGAGTGCTGATCCGAACAGCAGGAGAAACCGGAAAATAAATTTAATTTTCAGTATATGGTTTCATTCTATCAAAATTTACTTTAGTTTCTTGTTTTGTTTCGAGATTTAATAGGGTAGCAGAATTTTGAAAAATTTCTTTTATTTTAGAGGGACCGTTAAATTTGTTTTGTAGTTTGTTCTTAATTTGTGATTCTTTTACATAAACTAAGTCACCTATTTTGTATTCAGGTCGTTTTTGGGGAATATTTCTGTCGAAGCGAACTTTTGCTTTCTCCTTTTGAGATTGTGTTCGACTACGGGCTATTTTATAGTAGTGGGATATTCTATTGTTTAAATCTCTAACGTATTTAGTTATTAATTCTTTTTGGTTGTACAAAGTTTCGGGTGGTCTGTTAGATGTATGACCAAAGATAAGTTCATATGGGGTAAAACCGTGTGTTTTATTTACCGAATTGTTATAGCATATTACTGCATATGGTAAAATCGTGAAAGGATGTTCGTTTGGGTTTTCAGTTTTGTGGATTCTTATCATTTCGGCTAAAGTAGCATGAAATCTTTCTATGGATCCGTTCGATTGGGGATGTCCTACGCTTGAATAAGTTAATTTTATGTCGTAGAGGGTGCAGAGATCTTTGAGCAAATGGTTGTCACATTCGCCACCGTAATCGCAATGGATTCTTAGCGGGGTACCGTAATGTTGAAAGTATAACAACAAGGTATTTACGACGGATTTTGCGGATTTGTCCGGGACTGCATAGGCTTGTGTAAATTTAGTTAACTCGTCTTGAATAGTTAAAGCGTAATTTCGAGTTGGGAATTCAAATAAATCGATATTGATTCTTTCGAATGGTGTTCTTGGGGTTTCTGTGACTACTAGAGGGTTATTAAGGTTTTTCCGGCATACTTTAGTCTTTTGGCAAGTTTCGCAATTTTTTATAAAATTTTAGTTAGACCTTGCCAAGTGTATTTTTCTCTAATTCTTCGAATCGTTTCATTTATTCCGCGGTGTAGATTATTTTTACCAAAACGATTTTGCTCCAATATAATTGGAATTTCATCTTCGTCGGCAGTTCTGACGATATCTTGACAAATTACTACTTTTTCCGCAAAAATGAATGGTAGGATTTCAAGATTGGGGAGGTCTAAGTTATTTTCGACAAGTATGTCTTAGAGAGATCTAGGACGTCTTGATTTTTAAATAATACCGAAAATAGATGTTCAATTACAGATTCGATATCAAAAGGTAGAGGGATGATAAAATATCTCCTATGTCTGACTGTTTTGCTCGATACAATATTGATTTTATCGTTATGAAATTCGGGGTTTTCTTCGAATATGTCTTCGATAATTTTATGATGGAGGTCTTGTAGGTTATTTTGTTGGAAGAAAGTTATAATATCTTTGTGTTCTCGATACAAAAGTTGTTTGTTCGAGGCTTTGATTTTCGAATAGTCAATTAAAGATGTTGTCTTATATAAGTTGGCGAAAGTTTCGAATTCTTGGGAAATTTGTTCGTCAGTGATCTCGTTATTGTCTGGGTTTTCGTCGTCGTCTGACTCTTCGTCATTCGTAGCTAGAACCTTTGAATAGAATTTGGAACATTCAGAAAAATGATTAATTTTGATTCTGGAAAGTGCATCCGCGTTCTTATTGATTTTGCCGGGTTTATAAATTATTTCGTAATCGTACTCTTCTAGTTTGAGTCGCCAACGAGCAAGTCTACTTCCTGGATCCTTTATAGAGAATAGCCAGGTGAGTGGTCTGTGGTCGGTGACAAGTTTGAACTTTCTACCATACAGATATGGTCTAAAGTGCTTTACACTCCATACTATCGATAAAAGCTCGCGTTCAATCGTTGAATACTTAGTTTCTGCACTGCACAAGGTTCTAGAAGCATAGGCAATGGGTAAATCTTTGCCAATGGGCCCCTGGCTCAGCACTGAGCCGACGGCAAATGCGCTCGCATCAGTGGTTAGAACGAAAGGTTCGTCAAAATTAGGGTAGATTAATATCGGAGTTGTCGTTAATGTTTGTTTCAAATCTTGAAAAGATTTTATACAATCATTGTCGAAGAGAAATGGTATGTCTTTCTGTAAGAGTTTTGTTAAAGGCTTGGTAATCTTGGAGAAATTAGGGATAAAGCGCCTATAATAACCAGCTAAGCCTAGAAATGATTTAATTTCTTTTTGATTTTTTGGTTGAGGGAAATTTAGAATAGCGTCAACTTTCGAAGGATTCGGTTTTACGCCGTCCTTTGTAATGAGATGTCCTAAATAAGCGACTTCTTTGCGGAGAAACTCGCATTTGTCGGGTTGATTTTGAGATTGGCTTTCTGTAATCTTTTGAAAACTTTTGTTAATCGAGAAATATGCTCGTGAATAGTAGGGGAGTAAACAATAATATCGTCCATATAGACGAGACATCGTTCATTTTGGATATCTAATAAAATGTTATCCATCACTCTTTGAAATGTTGATGGAGCATTCTTAAGTCCAAAAGGCATTCCTACGAATTCAAAATGACCATTTTCAACTGTGAAAGCAGTTTTCTGAATATCTTTCGCATCAATCTCGATTTGGTGAAATCCGGAGGCTAAGTCCAAAGTTGTAAAATATTGACATTTGCCTAATTGATCGAGGAGATCGGAAATATTGGGTAGCGGGTATTTATCGTCAATAGTCAGTTCGTTAAGTTTTCTGTAGTCCACTACAACTCGCCATTTTTGTTTACCGGAGGCGTCGAGTTTTTTAGGTACAACCCAAACTGGAGAGGACCAGGGAGAAATCGAAGGTCTAATGATGCCTTGATCAAGCATATTAGAGACTTGTGTTTTGACTTCCTCTTTATGAATATGAGGGTAGCGATATGATTTTGTAAAAACCGGTTTTGAATCGTTCGTGTCAATGGAATGCTTAATTTCGTTACTAAAAGTTAAATTGTCTCCTTCCAAATAGAATATATCTTGAAAGTCTAAACAAAGCTGCGTTACTATTTCGGCCTCTTCTTCGTTTAGATGATCCAAGCGCAATTCGTTCCTAATTTCGAAGGATCTGTCCGTCTGTAGGTGTGAGTCAGAATTTTGAGTGTTTAAATTGAGAATTGATTTGAATTTTTGTACTGGCTCTAGTTTTATGTTAGAAAAATTTACCGTTTTTGGTATTGCATTCGCGTTTATAATTGAGGTTAAAAATTCTCCATTGTTATCAATTTTGACAATAGCATTTGGTAAGCGTACTTTCTCGTTTTCCTGGGCTAACAGTATAGCCTCGGTATTTCGTAGGTTACATTTTAGTTTACAGATTTTTTCCGTGCGAGGTTCGATAGAAATTAAATTTTTGATGTTGCCTAAATTTGGATTTTGGTTTTTGATGTTAGAGTTACCAGTTGGTTGTACAAGTAAATTTACTGTAGTTTCTTCCGTGACTTTAAATAGTGGTACGGTTTTAAAATTTGTGACTAGTTGTTTGTTTTTGAAATCTACTCGGCATTCGTAATGTTCTAAAAAGTCTGCGCCTAGTAGTCCGTCAAAATCTATATCTAGATTATAAATGTAAACCTTGTGTGACTCATCTGAAAAGGGGATGAGAACAGATTCGTTGATATAAATTTTTTGATCAGTAATACCCTGTATAATTACATTTTCAGGGGATCTACGTCTATAATTTTCAGCTGTTTTAGGTTTAAAAATTGAAATTCATGCACCTGTGTCAATCAAAATTTTAAATTTGCCGGTTGCGTCTTTGATGTAATAAAGATTTCTTGAATTTACGGTTAATAGGGTGTGAGAAAGCGTATTTACATGAACGTCTGTTCTGGGAAGTTCAGCATTGGATCGAAACTGTCGTTGAGATTCATTGTTTGTATTTGGTTTGATATTTGGTCGAATTGGTCTATTTGTTGTGTTGGAGTATCCGTGGGGTACTCCGGATCTAAACGAAAATCCTGAGGATTAGCAGTATAATCCTCGTATTGCTCGTTCTGAGAATTAGCAGTATAATTCTCCTGGAAATTTTGGTTGGTTTCAAAATTGTAATTTTCGTACGATTCATTTTGACTTTGGTAATTTTGGTAATCGTCGAAAGAGTAGTCATTGTATTGGTTAAATTGATCGGTATAATTATCGTAAGGTTCGTAATTCAAATGATGAGCTTTTTGCTGGTTAAAGCGATTAAAATTTGGGTTAGGTTGGATAGCTGATGGTCGCTGTTGCATAAAATTAGGGTTCGGCCTTATGGCTGAGGGCCTGTTTTGCTGTGATTGATTTGGCTGATTATTTTGAGGGAATGTCCTCTGACTAAATTGATTATTACTCGGTTGTGCGAAGTTTTGATGAGAAAAATTTTGTGAGTTTGGGTTTCCTTGGAAACTTGGTCTCTGGAAGTTTTGAGACTGTTGCCTTGTGCGGCATTCGCTTATTACATGTCCATTCCGTTTACAGAAGGAACAGAACTTTTGTTGCAAATTTGGACCCTGTGGTCGCTTTTGTTGAATTACTGGGTTTTTGACTGGACTATTTTTTGGGAATGTTTGCTGTTCAAAATAAGAGAGTTGTAGCTCTCTACGAATTCTAATAATTGCGTTCATTATAGTCGGAGGGTTACTGGCACGTATTATTCTGCCTAGATTTGGTTCTAGACCCGTTAACAAATTATTAAATGTCATAGTTTCAATCAGGTTTGTTTGCGCGGTTCTTTGCGCCGAAGTTAAATTTTGTTTTTGCACTGCAGCGTGCATTTTCGCATTGTGCGTTTGTAAACGCGAAACGAATGTTAAGGCGGATTCACTAGGTAATTGGTGAATTCGTTGTAGGTCCTGAATTAGGGACGTTAAATCTCGGGAGTCTCCGAAGTGAGTTTCTAGTAGTGCCTTTATTTCTGGCCATGTGCTAGGGTTGCGTGAATTTATAATTTCGGCGGCTCTGCCTTTTAATTTATTTTTGATGTGCATGGTTAATAGAATTTTTTGGTCATGAATTGCCATACTTTGTGCACAGGAACACGAGTTTAGGAATGTGTGTAAATTTATGGCGTTGCCATCGAATTCTGGTATTAGTGAAAAAATTTCAGAGAGCTTGTAAGGCTCAATTTGTTGTGGTTGTTGTTGTTGTTGTTCGGCTGGTGCCAGTGGCACTGGTTGAACAGTCTCTGGTTGAGCTCTATCAGGCATTTTGCTTTTTTATTTAGAGATTTTTGAACTAAAATTGGTTACGTATCAGCAGTATGATACGGAAATTAAATTAAAATTAGCTTGTTTTGTTACGTCGTAAATGAATTGTGTATTAACTGTATAATACACAGTCGTTTCGTGAATACGAAAATAAATAACTTAAAATTAAAATTGTTGCGTTGTAGCTTGTATAGGATTTGTTTGATAACAGAATTGGCTTTGTTTGCCGACTGTATTAGCGGTATAATACACGTAAATAATTGTGAGAAATAATAATTGTAAAATGAAATAACGAGATGGTTCTTAAAATGAATTACATTAATTTCATCTCCATGAGTAGGTTCTTCGTCCGTCAAGGGATTGGGATCCGCCACCACCAGTGAGGAAGGTCTCCTTGTTCTCGTAGATGTACACGCACTAGTTAGGCACCTTCTGCAGATGTTCTCCTTGTTCTCTTACGCTTCACTACCAGTTAGGCTTCTTGTTCTGATGATGTTTACGGATCCTACCGACTGCGCCAATGTTAGATCACGGTTCACATGAATGACTTTTTAAAAAAGGTTTATTTATTTAATGGAGCCAACGTTGGCTCTCGAAGAAGGAATAATACAATAATTAGAAGTGTTTCATTCTAAGTGAGTTTAATAACTGATTCAACAAAGCGTGTTTAGTCATATTTATAACATACAGAACCTGAGTAAGCAAAATATATAACAAAGGAATTGCAGTTCTGCAGTCTGCACAAGTTATGAGAAACAAAGGTGTAATATGATATCTTGAAGATAAGCAATTAATAAGAGAAGCTGTTATCGTGAAATACGATATACCTGTGAAGGTTTATTATGGCTAAGTCGCAATAAGATAGCGTGTAATATTATATAACATATATATATGAAGTGTTAGTGTACTTCCGGGTGGTTTCCCACGTAGTTGATAGGCTCCTGCTGGAGCCACTGCTGTCTAAACAACGTTTCTGCCATCTTCAGGTTCTCACTAAAAGCTGTCTACTGCTGCTCCTCGTTGCTCGAACTGAACGCACGTTCTCCGCGCTGTGCGGTTCCTTATATATTCTGGGGCCTAGAGCGCGCATGCGCGACTGGCTACGTGTTGTTGGCCCTCTACTGTATGTGGGAGGCGTAGCGGGCGCCTGAGCTAACGCGGCAAGTGGCCTCGCTGAAACGTCATGTTTCACGCGACCTCTTGTTGATGGTCGTGCATCCTCGTGTCTATTCGTCACCGAAGGTTATCGTGTTTCTGTTTGATCGCGCGACTGGCTACGTGTTATTGGCCCTCTACTGTATGTGGGAGGCCTAGCAGGCGCCTAAGCTAACCCGACAAGTGGCCTCGCAGAAACGTAACATTTCACGTGACTTCTCATTGGAGGTCATGCATTTTCTGTTTGATTGGTTAGCAGTTGGCTCCGATTCCTCGTGACAGGTCCCCTTGTGGTAGGTTGTGGTGTCTCTTCGTGATTTGTCACTACTCGAACGTGTCGACTCGAGATTGGTTTTTTTGCCATGTCGTGTGTTTCCCGTTATATATCTTCCTGAAAGTGCGGGCTTCCATGCAGTGAGTAATCTCTGCGTGTCATCTCGTTTGTTAAGATTTTGTGATCTTTTTTCGATCTCTATAGGCCTCTCTGGTAATTCTTGATGTGCAATGCTCGATATTGGCTATTGTTCTGGTGTTGTTGAAGTCTATTTTGTGTCCTGTGATTTTCACGTGCTGTGATAGAGACGTGACGTTTCAACGAAGCCGCTTGTCGGGTTAGCTCAGGCGGCCGCTACGCCTCCCACACACAGTAGAGGGCCAATAACACGTAGCCAGTCGCGCAATCAAACAGAAACACGACCGGTGACCAATAGACACGAGGATGCACGACCATCAACGAGAGGTCACGTGAAACGTGACGTTTCAGCGAGGCCACTTGCCGGGTTAGCTCAGGCGCCCGCTACGCCTCCCACATACAGTCGAGGACCAGTAACGCGTAGCCAGTCGCGCATACGCGCTTTAAGCCCAAGCATATATAAGGAACCGCACAGCGCGGGGAACGTCAGTCCAGTTCGAGCAATGAGGAGCAGCAGTAGGCAGCTTTCAGCGAGAACCTGAAGATGGCAGATGGTATTCTGCCGAAACGTCGTTTAAACAACAATGGCTCCAGCAGGAGCCTATCAACTACGTGGGAAAACACCCGGAAGCACACCAACACTTCATATATATATATATACGTGCCTAGCTATCATCTTCGCCTCCACGAGCGTATAAGGCGCCCAGGACTCCACCATAATGAAAACGGCTAGATAAATTTTAACCACTTATATTATATTCTTATGTGCTATTTATGATGAGTAACCCAGAGGTTACTCATCATAAATAGCACATAAGAAATCCTTTACCCCAGAGGGGTAAAGGATTTCTCATACACATTTTATACGAATTTTATCCAGTCAACCACAATCTTTCGCATCATCCCAATGTCTAAAATACAATTTCGACTCCATTTGTATAATTACGATATGCCTTAGAGTTGTGTTCGCCTCCGGCAACGTTGCCAATTGTATGTAGGTGAAAATGTGTTATTTGCTTGTAGATATTCTTCTTGTTTGAAAATAGAGAATACCAGTTATTTCTTGGCGAGAGTGTATTTATAATAATTGATAATTTGGTATTTTTCCTTAAAGTGCAATCCAGGTAAGAATCAGAAATTAATATGGTATATACTGATTATTCACAATACGTTTTTATTGCAATATTTTTAGTGACAAAATTTTAAGCATGGTGAACCAAAATTATAAACCAAGATGGGAGGGACGACTTCAACACATTTACCTCAAGAGAAAAACCTTCTCGAAAATATAGGAGAATAATCCGGAGATGTGATTCGTTCTCTGAACATATAGATAGAAAAGAGACAATAGAGATAATAATAAAATTATAACTTGCTTTGAATATCATCTCATCTAGTGCACTAGCTAAATGTTTACGTAACGATAAATATAAAACGTCGAGATTTTAGGTTTGAGTAAAAAAAAATGTATGCCTGTACCTTTTCTGCGCGCGCGATTACTCTGGAACGGTTTCTGATATTGACTTGAAAAATGGTACATTATAACGAGATCTGGAACTATAGATTATATTTTGTCTTATTGCGACGAAGGGTTAGGGAGTAAATGTGGATAAATAGATAAATCAAGCAATTAAGAATTAATAAAATTGTGATTTAGTCTATGTATGAGAAGTCAATGTTTCACTATATTTGAGACTTCGACTTCTCATACGTATACTAAATTCTAATTTTATGGACTCTTACTTACTTACTTCACCCATTTATCTCCATTTATAGTTTAATATACAAGGTGTCCCACTTAAAACTCCCGGTGCCATTTTCTCGATAAATAAAAAAGAACTTTGAATTCTGTAGCAGGTGTTCACTAGAATATATAAATGATATTAGTTCTGAGAAAAAACGGCCATTTTACAAATTGAGCTATAGATGGCGTTGCGACGTTCAGTGGTTCCCAGAGCCAATCTGAGAGAGCGAAATGCAAAAATCTTTAAGTACTATATTCTTCTTTAAGTTATTGCAAAAGCAACCTTATTAACCATGTAACAAATATCAATAACCGTTCAATCTCATTTCCGCTAAGCGACCTTCCCCACAGCAAGTAGAAACCCTTTCTTGCTGGAGTACAGCGTAGGTACGCCGGAAACCGTCAGTCGTTATCTGCTTTTAATTATTGTTAAGAGATGCCGCAGAAATCGTGAAACAGGTTACAACTTTGTCTCCGAAAAGAGCAACAAAGATAAAAAAAAGTATAGTTAGGCGGCAAGAAGGGCCACAAAAAATCACACCGAATGAGGCGCTCGCACTTTACGTAGACACAAAAATAACGAAAAGCCAATATATTGCAATCCAGCAAAAATGTAAAAGTCAGGGAGCGGATATTTTTCCAACTTATAAACAATTATTATCTGCAAAAAAAGACTGCTATCCTGAGAAAATTGTGGTTTCTGAAGTTAGTGCAGAAATAGAACTGCAATCCCTTGTAGACCATACCACGAAACGATTACTACAAGTTCAAAATGATGTTCTAGAACATTTAAAATTTGAAAACAATGCGGCTGAACTTCAAATTATATTCAAGTGGGGTTGTGAAGGTGCAGCTGGTCAAACTCAGTATAAACAGCGATTCCTACATGACGAAGGCAATGACGCGTTTGTGTTTGCTATCTCTCTTGTGCCTCTAAGAATTTTCACAGAAACTAGTGATGAAGAAAAGATTATTATATGGCAAAATCCTACGACTTCATCTACCAAATACTGCCGACCAATAAAAATGTTTTTTAAAAAAGAAAGCGAGCAATTTGTGAAAAGAGAAGTTGAAAAAATCAAGCAGGAAATAAGCGCGATTGGTACCCTACACTATAATATTAACTGACAATCAGAAAATAACTTGTCACTCAACGTTTCATTTGACTATGATCGATGGCAAGATTTGCAGTTGGTTGGCAAATGAATCTGGCCAAAACTGCCACTTATGCAAAGCCACTCCAAAGCAAATGAACAACATAGATGAAGTATTGAAAAGACCTGTAAATCGAGATAGTCTATTATTCGGTGCCTCAAGTCTCCGTGCATGGATCAAAGGATTGGAATGGATACTGCACGTGTCTTACAGGCTGGAAATCAAAGAGTGGCAAGTGAAGAAGCCAAACAAGCAAAGAGTCGACTCAAGGAAAAAGTCAATTCAAGAAAAGTTTCGCCGGGAGATGGGATTGCTTATACTCTTGCCAAAGCCAGGTTTTGGCTCGTCTAAGGACGAAAATACAGCGAGACGTTTTTTTTTGGGATGCCGCTTTAGTCTCAGAGATAACAGGAGTGGATAAAACCCTAATATCATGTTTAAACATAATTTTTATTACGCTTGCTTGTGGGTTTGAAATTGACAGTGTACTTTTCGAAAACTATTGTTTAGAGACAGCTCGATTATATATAAAATTATATGGTTGGTATTATATGCCACAAAGCATGCATAAAATCCTTATACATGGAGCAGAACTAGTAAACGAGTCCATGTTGCCTATAGAGTAAATGTCGGAAGAGGCGCAGGAGACGAGAAACAAAGACACCAAATTGTATCGACAGTTTCACTCAAGAAAATTCAATAGGACTCAAACAATGCAAGACATTGTCCACATGCTACTTGTGTCGTCTGACCCACTCGTAAACAGCTTACGAAGAAAGTCACCAAAGAAAAGTAAAATCATCCCACTGGAAGTTATACGCATGCTGAAAACTCCAAATATAGGTGAAAGTAATTCTGAAACTACAGCAAATGACGATGATGAAACAGATACGGATAGTGAATGAATTGAAAAAGATGTTAATGTAATCTTTTACATTTGTAGGGTATATTTTTTATTTATATTTTTAGTGTTTGTACTATTTTATATTTTTTCATCAAAATTTTAATTGTCTCTTAAATAAAAGTTTTTTTAGGTCTCAAATTTTGTACTGGTTCATTTTACATGCCTTATTCAGCCTAGACGGTAGTTTTGTCATGTTAAATTTACATATTTTAAGTTTAAATAATTTTGCTCTCTCAGATTGGCTCTGGGAACCACTGTGCGACGCAAAGAAATTATTTGATCCTAGGATCGTTGAAATGAGGTGCAAATGATGGAACATTACATTCTGAGCAACTTTTATAATACGAACAATTTCCAAAAATCACTGGTTCTCGAGATATATGAACTTCAATCTAATTTTCTTAAATATAAAAATAGTCATAACTTTTTTAAAATACATTTTACACGATGGTCCGTTGGGACATTCTTCATAGAGAATCAGGCTGATTTGGATGCCAATGACACATTTATTTCAAAACACAAAATAACTTTTTTTTTCAAGTTAAACAAAGGTGGGGCTGCAACCGCTATTTGGAAATTAAAGATTTTGACATTTCTGCTTATTGTCTAATTTTACCTCCACATCCAGTGGAAGTATAGTAATGACAAAAATTTTTTTGAAAATTTTTATGGTTCAAATAGGCTTAAAATGTCATGAAACGTCGAGATTTTAAGTTTGAGCGAAAAAAAATTTCTGTCTGTCTGTCTGTCTGTCATCTCTTAAAAGAAAAACCGCTGCCTGAGGAATCACTACTTCCACATCCAGATTTTCCATCCAAGTCTTTCACAAAGAAAAGATTCTGTATATGGAAATAATTGTTTATAAAACTTTAGTAATATAATATTTGAAATCGACTACCCCAAAAACTCATAAAACGATATCCCACATCGGTAGAGGTGGTGGTGATGATAGATAGTTGGGCGGTAGAGTGGTAGTGGGGGTGGAAAAAGTAAAAAAAAACATTTTGCGGTTTTTGGATCTTGTACACACACTAAATTCCAATTTTATTCACCTCCTCTAATAATGGGGTGGGAGTGTTAATGGGGGGTGGCTAATGCCAGAAACTTTTTAAGACCTTGTAACTTGTCTTGTATATAATAAATATCAATTTTATGTACTCTTGCCTGCTTGATTTATCAATTTACTCCCTAATCCTTTAAATGAATAAGATAAAAAAGTATAATCTAGTTCCAGATCACTTTAAAATACACACGAGTACCAAATTTCAAGTCAATATCTTAAACGCTTCCAGAGTAATCGTGCGCACAAAATAAGTTACAGACAGGACAGAAAGAAATTTTGTTCGCTCAAACTTAAAATCTCAACGTTTTATGACATTTTATGCCGATTTGAACAATAAATTTTCAAAATTTTGTTGTCGTTACTATACTTCCACTGGATGTAGCAGTAATAATGATCTAATTGCATTTGGGACAGGGATACGTCAGTTTTTTGCGTCTCAGTTACTTATAAATAAGCAAATCGATGTTTCTTAAAATTTAAACTGGTTATTATTCAATACTTATATTTTTGCCTCAGCTAATTGAAAATAATACAGAAGCACAGATAGTGTATAGATGTCCTAAAGTTAGATCTTCTGCGATTATGTTAAGAGATCCGATAATAACCAAATAGGTATAAACATTATATTATGTGTTTAAAAATCAGATCTTGGTCGTCAGATGTAAGAAATAAATAACAAAGTTTTGTTGGACTTGGACGATCAGCGGTTTTTATTCCAACATGCGGACGTCTCGTGTTTAAATCCAGATCGTGAAATTTTTTTTTATTGCATCAGTAGTATTAAAAGTTTTAAAAATGTACACAAGGATAGATGTTCAGGTTAGGTTGGTTTTCCCTTTTTCTGACAGGAATTAAGAAAGTTACAAAAAAAATTGAAAATGCGCGATATGTTTTCAAGACCTTATACGATGTAATTTTAAAAATTGTAGTTTTGGATAATTTTCAAATAACAGAGACAATATAAGCATTGGAGAACAACCAGTCTAAATGCATAAGTGACCTAAATGTAAAAACTGACGTATCTCGGCCCCAATTGCAAATAGATCATATTTTTTAAATAATTCTTAAATATTTCATATTTCTTTTTTTTTGCTTGTTGTTTTTGGTTTGATAAAAAAATTCAGTCATTCGAATTTGTTTATAACCATTATTTTTAAATTTATAAACAAATTTTAAAAAAAAACGGTATAAATAAACATACAATTTTTTCTCCTAATAGTCTATGTAATGAAGTATTATTTGACGAGTTTTTTGTAAATATTTCGTGCAAAGACGAGATTACCTTCCCCCTCCCCCATTTTCGAGGGTGCTGAACACGAAGGAAGTGGGAGAAGTTTTTAACCGCCGCAACCCCCTGAAACGGCCAAAAACCACCTCTTTTATGGTTTTGAAATAGCCCCCGAGGTCGCTACCTTCTCTTCTGTGAAAAATGAAGGGATATGCACAGGAATAACAATCATGTGCCGAAAAACCTTGAAAACGGAACTGAATCATTTGAAAAAAGATTTTCCACCTCTCGGGAGGGTTTAATCAACCTCCTAGGATTCCACTTACTCCATAACCCCCTTCCATGTTATTTCAAGTATAACCCGTCGATAAATCACTCCCACCGTTTAAATATGAAAACATAAAGGGATCCCCACAATAGAGGTGGTTTTTGGACGTTTCAGTGGGTTGCGGCGGTCAAAAACTTCTCCCACCACTTCCATCGTGATCAGCTCCCTCGAAAACGGAGGGGAAAGGTAATCTCGTCTTTGCACGAAATATTTACACTATTTTTGCCTTCGTTACTTAGACTATAATACCACTGTAAAAACCTACATTTTGAAAACATTGTCGAAATTTGGAAATTTTTATTCTTGTTGGCCATTGGACAAATATTTTGCGCTAAAATTTGGTATGAAAGTTATTTCAACAAAGGGCATAGTTTCACCAACTTTCGTTAAAATAGATGCATTATTACGATCTATTTCTTGCATTCTAAAGTAATGCAATTTTTTGTGGTTATTTTTTTAAAATTAACAAATCATTATAAAGTTTTTTCATAAGCTTAGTCTTATTCAAAGTTTTATTGCGAACAACTTGGTATTTTTATTTTTGCGATACAATTATTGGGACCGGAGATAAAAGGAAAATAGCAGAAAATTTCAATGTTGAAAAATAAATTGTTAAAATTTTACAAGAAGTTATGTACCGATTTAATCCGAAAGTGCACATAGCACCTATTATTAAACCTAAAACAAATTGAAATAATAAAATTCCTGCAGACAAACTGTTACGTTTGAAATTGTCTGGGTAAAGGTTATAACAAAATCTGTCATTTTATTTGGAAATGATTATGTATAAACACAATACTGTATGCATTTAACTATAGATATCAACTGTTTTGTTTTCTTATTAAATTCACCAAAGTAAAGTACTAAATAACGTCACATTATTGGCGATAACTTATTTTTGTTACATGTAATAGTATGGTTTCATATTCATTTGTTTACTGTCATTATTCCTTTTGATAGCTTATACTTTATTATCTTGTTCAGTTCCCGTAACTTCAATTAAGAAACATACAAATTTTTGTTAACTTCAAACCATATATTTAAATGTTTATTGTGTCCATTTGCAAGTATTAGTAATAGAGAGTACTGCACGTCACTGGTACATTTTATTTCCTTATAATTTGCAGACTGTTCATACTTTAAGTTTATAACCACATTGTTGAATACCTGAAATAGTAGAGACATAAATTCACCGTAATAATTGACCGTTGTGGATGAGATTTTATATTTCTGCTCTGACAGTAATCCTTTGTTTTGGTAAACACATCAGAGGTTATACTTATAAAATTCGGTGACATTTCGCAAGGTTGACTTATAGTAGCGTTCGTTTTAGTTATTCTGCACACCAATCGATTCGATGGTAGGGACTCGATTGAATTTAACTTTTGTCTTTTATATACCTTTACGTATCTTAATCGATAATAATAGTTTTAACGATGTGTGTTGAAATGCAGAAATACAATGCAAGGACTTGTCAACATAGGGACTTGTTGAACATTATGCCTCGTATTAGACCAGTGAACCAAGTAGGTGAGGTACATACTAATCGAACGGTTTTCGATCACGACTTCTACTCGATATTTAAAATCAGTCTTTATAAATTTATGTTATCTTTTTCGTAAACGTTATTTCTATATATGTATATCCTAAAGGTTGATGTCGTTATTAATTTCCCTAGAAGCTTATTAATTATTTTCTGAATTGTTTCGAATATTCTGGTTGAGCTTGCGCAGTACAAGATCTTGCGACACCTGTTGAGTGGGTAGGGTTTACCGGTCTTCTTTTACGATCCGTGGAAGCAAGCGGACATGTGAGGTAGCAGTGGAAGATATTTGTTGAGATATTATCCATTGATTGAGATTAGTCATCATTTGTTGGGAATAATTGGGATTGATTTATCTTCACGCCGTTATTGCTTGGTAAAGCATATTTTGCAGCAGTTTGCTGGATTAGGGCTACTTTCAATGACTTAGGTCACATGTCAATGGTGGACGTACATTTCGGGCCGAAGAGGGTAAGTTCAAACTATTATTGTCGTTAGGCGATTTATCATAAATTTTAAAATATTTTAGGCAACTTGTAATGGGTGGTGTTATTTATCTTGGTTATGATTTCCTAGATATTGTTGGATTTTTTTTTACATGAGGAATTATTTTATGTTAATTTGATGTCGTGAACCCTTCTACGTAGAAAATAATTTTGAAGCTTGAATCGAAGACGCAGAATGTTGTAGTTGCTGTTATGGATTATTTTTAATTGATGGTAGCGATTTGGTTTGGTTTGATCTCGTCCCGAAGATAACTGGAAAACTATTCAGTGAACCTTTCCAATCATTTGCTTAAGATAAGTGTTTTGCTTTATATATATTTTTCTAAATTGACACACATTTTCTTAGAATTGATAACATGTAAATTTTGTATATTTTTTTTTTAATTTTTATTGCTTAGCTTAGTTAATCTATGTCGTTGGCTTAACAAATAGTTCCGTCAAGGAGTCAAATTATAAATGTAAAAATAGTTAAGTCAAATTTGTCATTTTGTTTAAATAGACGAAAGGTCTATTATTAAATTTTTGATTCATAGAGTAATTAAAAATCTATGAGTTTATTACATGTAAATAGGTATACTTATACTTATTTCTTTTAACTTGGGGGGTTTAAATAAATTTATAAGGATTTTAAATTTAGAAAAGGTTTTCATGTAAACTACGTGCAATATTGCATTTGGTACTTATTTACCGAATTAATTAAAAGGGTTTATGGCTCATGTATATAATTGGGTATTTTGTTATTTTTCAACCATGTGAAACGTTATTAATAAACATTTGTTACGAGCTTCAACGGACTGGTTTTTATTGATGGAATTCTTGTAACCATATAATAATATATTATTTGTTTAGGTCAACTATAGTGTTGGTAGGTAAGCAACCAGTGCGACTGTATGTGCTGGGAAGCTCACGCCTGAGATTCATTTGAACGAATGCTAGCTGAGGACTGGTGAGGTGTTTTCAGAGTCTCATTAATAGGTGGTCAAAACCACCGTAGCAAAACAGTTCCATTCAAAATGTATTCCCCATTAATAGTGATAAATGACTAAAGGCTGATTACCGACTTAATATTCCCGTAGGATAAGCTAGAGTCTTATTCTATAGTTCAAATCTTAATAAAAATATATCCACTACGTACAGCGTTGCCAGTATTATGAGGCAAAGACGCACTATAAGTATAAGGAGGCGTTACCACTGGCCGATACATTTCAGCGTATGTATACCAGAGTGTATATGTGTAGAGACGTAGGGGCCATTTTCGACTCCATGCTAAAATCCGTGTACGTGACATATGAATGGTAAACATCATTTTAAACCATATATACACGGGCATTCGGTTTCGCCTCCACTTTTTCGATTTCGCCTCGGCTGTTGGTACCCTTATATTCGGAAGCGTATCTATGTGTTAGGCATATATATATATATATATATATATATATATATATATATATATATATATATATATATATATATATATATATATATATATATATATATTATATAAGGTATCCGTTGGCATCCTACCTAATAACGTTCTCACTTGGCATCCACTAATATACACGCTGATATACACAAAATTTATTTAAAGGCTAAGTTAGCATCCTACCTATTTTACGGTTTAATTGGTGTCCTTATGAATATTTTAATCGATACGTAAAATGACACCCGAATATAAAAATTACAGGTTTAACTGACTTCCGGCGGCGTTGTCAGATGTATGCTATGCTGCTTTATCGTATTTGCCTAGAAGAATATTATTACAATCTGCAGTCTGTCGACGTATAAGTAAATAAGGAAATCTCATCCTGTGAGAATACTAATTTATGTCACAATTTAAGTTTCGAAACATGAAGTTCGCGTAAAAGTGAATTACTTTTTATTTGCTTATAATTGTTATAAAACATATTCTTTATGGGATTTGGCAAACAGTAGAAAAAACAATCTGTATGAACTAAAAAGAAAGTCTATCAGCAAAGATTGGAAATTAATTTTGTAGATAGTTTTTCTTTTTAGTTCTCACAGATAGTTCTTTTCTGCTATTTGTCAATTTATCAAATTTTCTGTACGAGATAGGACAGGGTGCTGTAAAGAAATATTATTCAGAACTGTAAAACTGAATTTGATAAAATTTTGCTCACTTGCAAAGTGACCCTATAAGGGTAAAGTTGGAGTATCACGTATTTTTAACGTTTATTATTATTTATTTGAGTTCTCTTTTACACAAATTATTATTAATTAATCACCTTCTAGATTGTGTTAATATTTTAATGCTTTTCAAATGTATTAGACAATTATAATTTATTCAAAAAATTATATTTTGCTATAAATTTGTAACATTTCCAACTTTTTTTAAATTTCACAATAGTTCAAAGAATACGAATTAATAATTATTTTTTCAATTACACCCCCCATGAGAACTATTGGGCCTCAAAATGACCCCATAAGGACAAAAGTAGAGTATCATGTATTTCTAGCATTTATTGTTATTTATTTGCGACTCTTTTTGCAGAAATTATTTTTAATTAGTCTCAAAAATGTTCTTTGTTTTAAATCTGAGCAGAAAGTCGATGAAAAGTTCAAAATTTCTTAAAACCTGCACAACTCTAGCTCTATTCTGAAGAAAGTTGGCAATAAACAGGAATAAGTTGCTTAAATAATTTGCAGGTTTCATTAGCAAACTCTTAATAAATAAAATTGTGAAACTAAAAAAAGATGGAAATGCTACAAATTTGTAACAAAACGTAATTGCTTAAATAAATTATAATTATTTAAGTAAATTAAAATTGTTTAAACAATTTGAAAAACCTTAAAATATTAAGACAAACTGAAATCTGACTAATTCAAAACTATTTCTATAAAAAAATCTCAAATAAACAATACTCATTCTGAATAATTATTTCTAAGATTTTGTCCTATCTCTTACAGAAAATAGTATATTGTGTATTTAGGTGTGAAAGCAGTACATTCCCGGACGACGATGCATCGAAGTTCGGGAATGTGCTTTCACACCGAAATACGCATACTATTTTTTCTGAAATCACAATCAATATTATTATAAATTAAGGAATTTGTATTAATGCATAAAATTTCTTCATTAATGAATAACATTTCTTCATTACATTTCTTCATTACAATCTAACTGCTTACTAATAAATGTAATTTTGATGTATGTGTAAGTGTAAATGTAAGTTTGATTGTTTGTCTGCGTGTATTTATTTACTGTCAAAAATATACATAAAAAACCATACGGGAATGTTACTTTCCCGGCCTATGCCGGACTAAAATACTGGAATTGTGCATTTTTCGATCTGAAATCGCGCCGAAAATGTAGACATTGCCGATCGATTTCAGAAAAAGTACTTTATAAATGAGAGAAATTACTTTTTTTTGGTAAATTTCCAAGACATGAATTGCTCATTTAATCATGCGTCGCTCCCTGGCACACTGTATATGCTTTCTTAGAAAATGTAAGGCTCTTACTGAAACGAGAAATTGGAGATTTTTTAATTTTTAAAACAATAACATTGAAAATATCCACTTTATGAAAAAAATTATCGAACATTTCTTGTTGGAAATCGATAAAAAAATATTTAAAAACATTGTTTCATTGAAAAAATGTAATATTTCCTTTTGTTGTAAACAAAATTGTTTTAAACAATATCAGACCGAGTTACCGTCTGGTAACATGGATGCTCATAATCAGTAGTGTCTACAGAACTGATTCCAACAAATAAACTGCGTCCGAAATGTATTCGAAACTCATACGCCCATACTGCCTGCTATATAACTAGACCTCCCAATTTTATAGACCATTAACAACTTCGTAAAAAAAAAATGAAAACCGGCAAAGAGACCACGGTGTTTCATTTCTACATAAAAACTTTTAAAAAGTCAAAACCTAAACCACATTCCAATTTAAAAAAATATAAATGACTAAGTTTTAAAATCTAAAAAGGAAGTAACAGGACAAGCTTTACTTGAAAACGTTTTTATTGAAAATAAAATTATATAAAAAAAATTATTTTTAAGAAAAAGCTTTTATTTGAAAAAACTGTACTAAAAAGTAAAAATAATTTTTTAAATTTCATACACCTGGAAACCAAAAACTTTGCGGACGGTCATATAGGACTATTGCATAGTTACTTTGCTCAATTGACCGCCCCCAAAGCTTTTGGTTTCCAGGTGTATGAATTTTAAAAAATTATTTAAACTTTTTAGTACAGTTTTTTCAAATGAAGGCTTTTTCTTAAAAATATTGTTTTTATATAATTTTATTTTTTACTTTTTAGTCTACTTATTTTACAGACAGACAGACAAAACCCTTTCATTTGATACAAATGGCAAGGGAGTCGTGAAGAAAGATAATTTGCCATCCTAGGGCGTCCGCCATATTGGATTTATAATGGCGTTACATAGTTTATCGTATTTTACTCGTCAAACCCTTTCATTTGATTCCATATCAAGGGGGTTGTGAAGAAAAAGGCGATCTGTCAGCTTGGGACGTCCGCCATATTGAATTTAGAATGACGTCACATTGTCTATCGTATTTTACTCGTAAAACCCCTTCATTTGATAGCCATATCAATAGGGTTGTGACTAAAAAGCCTATCCGCCATCTTGGGACGTCCGCCATATTTGATTTAGACCGATAATGGCTATACTATGTTACATTGTCACTGGACTTATACACGTTTGCCAAATTTCAAAGCTCTAGTATAATAAGAACTAGTCGAAATTCAGCTTGCAAGATTTCACCAAACAAACATACATTCATACATAACACATTGCAAGTTAAATAAAAGCTTTTAAAAAAATGAATACAACACAAATATTTAGCATTTATGAAAATGTAAACATACGTATTTCAAACCAAAATAATACAATAATGGTAAAATGAAACAAAAACCGAACATCAACTCTTAAAAGGAAATTTATTTTCTCTGTCTATATAATCCCAGCATTATGTTATGTACTTTGTAGTTCTAACACATTATAGTGTAGGCAAATTAGCATTCTGACTAAATAGTTTATCGAATGAATGGATTTTCTCGAAACTTTGTGGATTCTGTTCATTTTGAAGTCTAGATCAAACTCCAAAAAAAAATGGCCGCTAATATTGCCTCGCAATTGTTATAAACAATGATCTTGTTGCTAATTTGTTAACTAGTAAAATTGAGGTAAATTAAAAAAACAAAATGTCTTTTTAGATAATTTTATGAAAAATAACAACTTTTTATTCTCGTAAAATTTTCGAAAAATGCATATTTTCCGAGATATAGCGGTTGAATTTTTCCAAAAAGGGTTGAAGGTGGAATAAAAAGTGACGAGAAAAATCCATAAATTCGTGTGAATATATTATTAAACTACAAGACTTTTTTTCCTTTATGACTTTTTCCTAAAGTGCACTCTGTCCAAGTTTCCTGGAAAAACCAAAAAAAGGCCCTTATCGGAAAACGGAAAATATCGTAAACTATGAAATTTAAAAATCTTCAAAAATTCAAACGTATAGATTAATACATTCTTTAAAATTTTGCTCTCTTCTAATTTTTTTGTAACGTACATATTTTCCGAGTTTTCAACAGTTTTTCACTATCAAAATGTATCTAAATTTTTTCATGACACAAAATGCATGTAATCTCTAAAATTGTAATTAATTTATATATATTTAATAGAAAAATATTTAATTTGTGAAGAAAAGAAAGAACGAAAAAATTTCTACTGCTGTCTCGTAAGCAAATATTAAACCACCTTTACCCTTTCAAATAGAAAGACGTAAATTGGACTGTAAGTCGATGAAGTCTACTTATTTTGAACAATAGAAAATTACACAATACACATACTTTAAAATATCTGTAGAGAAAATGTTTATGAATTTAAAAAACCAAACATATGGTTGAAATTAATATATTTCGGAAAGGGTTTCTTACAACAGAGGCCTTACCCCACAAGCGTCCATAATAAGACGCAATAAAACTGTCTTTCAGAAATAGCAATCCTTCATTTCAAAAAGACAAGTCAATTAGTTTCAGATACAACCCATTATTGTCTGTTTAACCGAAACTAGAATAACAGACTCCGAAACTGTAAAAAATTACCAAATAGAAGCCACTTTTCGAGCGGCTTTTACACCGTTATTGTAATACATTCTGGCGATTAAGTAAAATGCTAGAATCTCTAAAACGATTATTTTTTGTGTAATTTTATAGCAATGTGTTCCAGATCTTTTTATAATACATACACGTAACAACTATTAAGTTAATATCTTAAACCGTCCCACAGGAAACGTGCGTACAAAAAATACAGACAGACCGATAGATACAATTTTTTTTTGCCCTCAAATTTAAAATCTCGATATTTCATGACATTCTAAACCGATTTCAAAAAAAAAAAATTGAAGTTTTTTTTACGATTACTATACTTCCAATCCACTATTTGGATGTGGAAGTAAAATTTACGACTCAAATCATCCAATGTCCCAAATTGGGATACAAATTGTGCGAAAATTATTAAGTAATTATAAATACTGATTTAATGAAGCTAAAATGTTATGACATGAGGGTTTATTGATACATCTGAAAGTGTATTTTAAATAAAAAGAAACATTTCTTATTATAAAAACACAATTTGTAATGTTAAATGTTAATAAAATTGAACATGCCTCAAGTTTAACAACAGGTAGTTTTCTTTATAGTAGTGTAAAATATTATAAAAAATCTGAAGCCTTGGCTTCTAGTAGGTATACTTATTCACCAAAACTACACTAACATTTTTCTTTGTATGTCTTATAAAACATTTTTTGTAACAAATATAAAATGTTTTTTTCCATGATTTTATTTTAAGGATAACTAAATGAACTATATTTCACAATAGAAATATGAAACATTTCATTTCTTGTTTTTTATTTATAACAAATTCGGATAAAAACATACATTATTTTTAATGGAAATATATGCCATTTGATTTATTACTTCCACATCCACGTAGTGGAGTGGAAAGATGTACAGGGTGCGCCACTTAAAACTGCCCATACTTGTAACTTTTTTATTTTTAAAGCGATGACCTTGTTAGGCATATCAAATTGTAGACATTTTTAAAGCCTTAAACACGCATATAGAGTGATTTAAAAAAAAAATTGAAAAAATTGTTAAGAAAGGAAACTTAATTTCTTTGAATATTTTTTTACCTCAACTTGTACATGAAATGTGTTAATGTTTTCTTATAAAGGTTTTAATTAGCTTCAATTTATGTTAAAAAAAAAGTTTTAAGAATAAAAATTCCTATTATTTAGTACATTTTAATAGAGTTTGTTTTTAAAAATATTTATTTCTTTTGTTTCTTGTTGCTGTTTTGTTACGTTGAGGATTTTTTGTGATATGTCTTTTACAAATAAAGCATAAAATTATTATTTACATTTTTTCAGTTATTTTAAAAAAATCAGGAGTCGGAAGGAGTGTTTTTAATTTCTTTCTCTAAAACCAAAAAGAATTTCGGATATGACGTAATAAACATAACATAAATTGAAGCTAATTAAAACTTTTATAAGAAAACATTGACGCAGTTCATGTACAGGATGAGGTAAACAATTATTCAAGGAAATTAAGTTTTCTTTCTTAACATGTTTAAATGCCTTAAAATTATCTACAATTTGATATGCCCAACATGGTCGTAGTTTAAAAAATAAGAAAGTTGCAAGCCTGGGGAGTTTTAAGTGGCGCACCCTGTATAGTAATCTTAAAAAAAATTTCAAAATATTTTTTGCTGAAATAATAAATGTCATAAAATGTCGAGATTTTAAATTTAAGACAAAAAAAAAATTCTGTCAGTGTGTCGGTCTGTAACTTTTTTGTGCGCACGTTTTCTTCGCAACGGTCGTCTAAGATACTGTCTTCAAATTTGGCACACATATGTTCCATGACGAGATCTGGTACTATTATGTCTTGCGCTAATTCCGGTGAAGGGTTGTGAGTTAAATAGGGTAAATAGGGAAAAACAATAAAGCAAGCTAATAACAGTCCAGAAACTTAATTTTTAAAATCTTCTATTTAACTTCATTTTAAAAGCTTTGTACGGTAGTTAGTATGTTTGGGTCAAATCGTGCAACCAAAATGGATCCTGGAGGTATTGTTTAATAGTGGATTCGGCGGCGCCCGGAAAGATTCGAATATGGATTCGGCAGCGCCTGAAAATTGCCTTGGTATTCGACATGGTCCGGAAGTCACCTTGGTGTTTAGCCGTTCCCGAATATGGATTATGCAGCGCTCGAATATAGATTCGGCGGCGTTCTAATTTGGATTTGGCAGCGCCCGGAAGTTACTTTGGAATTCGGCAGCGCCCAAAAATGGATTCAGCGGCATCCTAATATCGATTCGGCAGCGCCCAGAAATTACCTTGGTATTCATGCGCGCCCGGATATGAATTTGGCACTATCTTAATATGGATACGGAAACGCCCGGAATTTGCCTTCGTATTCGGCAGCGTCCGGAAGTTCTGGAGGTTTGGCTAGCATTCGGCAACGCCCTTTTATTAAAATTCTGTGACCAATTATTTCCACATACTAGAGTGCAAATATGGTCAAGATGTTTTCCTTTAAAGAGACTTGGATGGGAAATCTGGATGTGGAAATATTGATTCCTTAGGCAGCGGTTTTATTCCAAAAGCTACAACAAATTTTGAATGATTTATTTTATCACAACTCAATTGAGAGTAATACTCCAATTTCGATTTTCATAAAAAAAGTAATCTTTTAACAAATAGCCATAACTTTGACAATTTTTATTGTAGAAGAACCGAAATGTATTAAATTGAATTACCTTTCAACGTTGTAATAACCAATTTCAGACCCTTCGGTTTTTAAGTTATTCACGAAAAATACGTGTTGAAATTTGACATTTAGAAAGGGACGAAAAAACACAAAACCTTAAAAAAATAATATCTCTAACAATCTTTGAACGGGTCTAATCTGAAATTTAAGGTAAAGTTAATTTCTTATGTTTCAAGTCGTACAAATAACAGTTTTTGACATAATTCGTAATTTTCAAGATATTTCCAGAAACCCATTTTTTAACGAATTGCGAGATACAACGAATCAAAAATAACGGTCATTTACATTCAAACTATACAAATTGCGCGGAGATATTAACAAAATTGTATGACTTTTATATCAACTTTATTATTCTAATTATAACATGTTGTTTGAGTGACCTATAATAATTAATATCTTGAGAGAAATAGAAGTAAAAATTGTTGAATTACTTAAACACTATCAACGAAAAAACTAGCTCGAATTAAAACTAAAATATACTTTACGTGCAATATGTACAATATGTTTACTTAAAGTAAACTGCAATTAAATTTTAATTTTATTTATATAAATATATACTTTGGAAAAAACTTTGTTAGTTTAGATGAATTATAGTTTTACAGATATCTATGAACTTACATTTAAAATCACGAGGTGTAGATGCTCCAAACTGATTAATTTTGAAGCACAGTGGCAAGTGTAAAGTAAAAAATATATTATAATTTAAGCTATCAAACTTTATCGTATAATTTTTTCCATCTTGTTAGTTTCAATTCGACAGCTTTATCTTTAACGGTATCTTAGTAACTATACAACTCTTTCAACCACGCATTTCTCTACAAGAGGTTGTTCTTGGGTCACCTACTATACTTTTCTTAAATAGAATCCAATAAGAAATCCAAAAATTTAAACAAAACGAATTAAAATAATCTCCAACATACACTAGTTCACAAGTTCAAAGACGTGTTAATTCTTGATAAAGCTTGTAAAAATGTGAGTGAGGGCACATTGGATTCGGAATGACGTCTAGAAAAATGTGCAAAACTTTCAAACCCGCATATAAACAATTGCAAAAGTTATAAACAATTTAAGATTGAAGAAATAACGAGCTTCGTTTTTTGAAAATAACTCGAAAACCATTAATATTTAAGAAATTTAAAAAAAGATTCTTGAAGAGGAAGAAATTTCCAATAGAAAAGTCAGAACTCTCGGTATTCTATCTCTATTATTAATAATTTTAATTTAATGTTGAAAATAAGGCTTCGTGCGGCAAACGCTAAGTCGTTACGAAACCGGCCGTAATAAGTAAAAATATTTTTTTATGTATTAAATATTAATTTAAAAATTTTAAAAAACTGGTATTATTCAGACATTTAAAGAAAAAAAAAACAGATTTTTCATAAAATGAGCCTATTGTTAATTAACATTTTTTTTAGAGCTTACGTTTATATTTTAAGTCGGGTAATTGTTAAGCAAAAGCCACTAAAATTATTACGTTTCCTTTAGACCTTATATCAACTATACTGTACGAGATTATGACATTGCGATATTTTTAATTGTTATAGTCTATTAGTTATTAATTATTTAAGATAAAAGACGTGTGGCACTCGGGGACTGCCGCGGTAAAGCCATTGCATAGCATTTTGTATCAACTTATGCAATTATAATTTTATTTATTTATTTTATTCATGCAGTATTGCTTTTTCTTTGATATTAATTCAAGTTACACTTTTTGAGCGTGGTGACCGATAAGAAAACAAATTTTTCTATTATTAAATAAATAAAAAACTATACGCGTGTGTGTGTTTGTGTGTATAAAAGAGGGCTACTTTTAATATCGCTCATTTTAATATCAAAAATTTAGGTTATCTTTATAGCAGTATTATATTTTCAATTCAAAATTAATACTGCATTTGTGATAATAATAAAATGTATGTATATAGAGTACTCACTCATTTTCTTTCACTATTTTTTCGTGACTTTCTTCATTAATAATAAATGCACTTTGTTCATTCATATTCAAAACACTTTATACACAAATTTTACAAGTACAGCTATTCACTGTTGTACATAAATACCTATACACCTATATACTTTCTCATAAACAGCTGCTTATGTATTCGTCCGATTTCGGAGCAGCTCGTCTCGATTCGTGCGAGTTTCGTAGAGTCGTACAATACGTCTAATCGCACGCACACAACGCCTTCAAGCCACACCTCCTTGCCCGTCGGAGTGGGGAGCGTGAGGTTTTTTCGTTACGGAATTTCTGGATTCGGTCCCCGCGCTCAAGGCCCGCGATAGAAGCTATGCAATAGCTTAATAACAAAAAACTAAAAAATTTAAAAAAAAAGGTTGACATTTTTTTATTAATTTTAATTATTATTACTGATTTTATATTCAAAAATAACTTAAGATTACATAAACTTTAAATTTTTAGTGTTATTTGTTTAAACAAATTTTATAAACAAATAGATAAATTACCTATTTTTGAAAAACATTTTTTGCCATTTTATTTGTTATAAAATATTATGAATTAAAAAAAAATTTTTTTCTTAAAAATATTTTTTAATTGTTTATAATCATTTTTTTCCTTTCTTCATTATTTAAACAAGTTATTAAGTAAAAATTTTAGTCTTGAAACTTATTATTTGCAATTCTCTACAAGGTGGATTTTTTTTTTGTTAATTTATTTGTTTATTTAATAAATAATTTGTTATTAACAATCTCCGAATGTGTTCATATTTTTTTAGATAGAAAAAAAAATTAAAAAAAACAACCGTATACATAAAAAAAATGTTAATATTTCTTATAGAATTTAAAATTTTAAATATTAAAAATGTTTTTTGACATATTTATGTATACGGTTGTTCTGGTTATTTTTTTCTATCTAAAAAAATATAAACACATTCGGCGATTGTTAATTAGAAATTGTTTATTAAATAAACAAATTAATTAATAACAAAAATTCCACCTTGTAGAGAATTGCAAATAAAAAATTTTAAGAATATTTTTTTTCTTAATTTGTTCAAATGAAGAAAAACGGGAAAAAATAATTATAAACAATTAAAAAAATGTTTTAAGAAAAATTTTTTTTTTCAAAAATACTTAATTTATCTATTTCTTTATAAAATTTGTTTAAACAAATAGCACTAAAAATTTAAAGTTTATATAATTTTATAGTATTTTTGAATATAAAAACAGTAATAATAATAATTTTAAAATTAATAAAAAAAAAATTTCAACCTCTATTTAATTTCTTAGTTTCTTGTTAGCTTAAATAATTAATAACTAATAGACTGTAACAATTAAAAACATCGAAATGTCATAATCTCATAAAATATAGTTGACATAAGGTCCTCACGAAGCGAAATAATTTTAGTGGCTTTTGTTTAACAATTTTCCGACTTGAAACATAAACGTAAACTCAAAAAAAAAAAATTGTTAATTAACAACGAGCTCATTTTATGAAAAATCGGTAAAAAAATTTTTTCCAACGGGATATTGTTCCTTTAAGTGTCTAAATAATAACGCAATTTAAAAAAAAATTATATTAATACTTGACAATATAAAAAAATTGTTTTGCTTCTTACGATCGGTTTCAGGGTATCGTAACTGTTTAGCGTTCGCCGTGCGAAGCCCCATTTTCAACATTAAATTAAAGTTATTAATAGTAGAGATAGAGTTCCAGAAGTCCAGACTTTTTTATTGGAAATTTCTTCCTCTTTAAAAACCTCTTTTTTTTAATTTCTCAATTATTAATAGTTTTCGAGTTATTTGCAAAAAACGAAACTCGTCATTTTTTTCAATCTTAATTTGTTTATAACTTTTGCACATTTTTCTAGACGTCATTCCGAATCCAATGAGCCCTCACTTATATTTTTACAAGCTTTATCAAGAATTAACACGTGTTTGAACTTGTGAATTAGACTAAATAAGATTCTTTTACATTAACATAATTTTGTAGTTTATCGCGTATCTAAAATATTTTTGCTAATAACTTTTCTCTTACTTCTGTACTTTAATTAAACTACAGAACACTATTTTACTTATAGCCTTGCTGAACCATCCTTAACAAAAGTTGTTTACAATCAAGAGGTACAAATTCCGTCCTCATTTTAACAGTTACACGAAATGTCTCCACTAAGTTTACTTTTCCTAGTAGTAATATATTCGAGCAAACTAAAACATCTGGATCAACATGTGGTATATAATAACCTACTTCCACGGTGTTGCCAGCTGACTAGATGCCATCTAAACCGCTTCTGTGGTCAGCAAGTATTCAAAATGAATATTTTTCGAGCGACAGGCACGGCAGCTAGTAACAAACCGCTGAACTCAAATATTCACTAGGGTGTTAAAATGGGTCACTTGACCTCCAACTTAAAATAAGTTTTAATGGCATAATACGACATCTACGATGCCCCTGCGTTAATATCTCTGGCAGGTCAGATGGCATCCGAATACCGGATGCCATCTGACTCGTGGATGCCAACTGAACCTAAAATTTTACATTGTGGAATGCCAACTAATACCTTATATAAATATATATATATATATAATATATATATATATATATATATATATATATATATATATATATATATATATATATATATATATACATATATATATATACATTAATAGGTGGTCAAAACCACCGTAGCAAAACAGTTCCATTCAAAATGTATTCCCCATTAATAGTGATAAATGACTAAAGGCTGATTACCGACTTAATATTCCCGTAGGATAAGCTAGAGTCTTATTCTATAGTTCAAATCTTAATAAAAATATATCCACTACGTACAGCGTTGCCAGTATTATGAGGCAAAGACGCACTATAAGTATAAGGAGGCGTTACCACTGGCCGATACATTTCAGCGTATGTATACCAGAGTGTATATGTGTAGAGACGTAGGGGCCATTTTCGACTCCATGCTAAAATCCGTGTACGTGACATATGAATGGTAAACATCATTTTAAACCATATATACACGGGCATTCGTTTTCGCCTCCACTTTTTCGATTTCGCGTTCCGGTCGATATGTGTCCGGCAATACTTTTTGGGAGAGCACCTAAAATCTTTCCATTTTCATTTTAAAAACTATTTTATCTACGATCGACATAAAAAGTAGGCTTTTGAATCACATTTTGAAAGCGCAAAGTTTACGTTTGCCACGGAGCTGTGAATAAGGCCACTTTGCCACACGTCTCCCATAACAATGTGCGGCAAAGTACTTTGACGCACGTTTCAGTGCATCTGGACTTAAACAGGCTTGGTTGGAACATTGACAATATATTTTTTTGAAATAATAATTCCCCAAAACTATTTTTAATATAACAAGAGTTGATGTAAAAGTAACAATTAATTACCTAATTTATTTATACTAAGAATACGAACTTTATAATAATTAATAAAACTTAAACTGACAGCGATTGTGTTTTGTTCGTCTATTTAATTTGATCACATATGCAAGGCAATCTCATAGGTTTATTCCTTTTATTTTGATATTTTCAAATGATCCTAAATAGAATTATGTGTGTAATTCGATCGCAAAGTCATTGTCGCTCTCAAGTGTTGACGTGCTCCCGCTTCGTGTCGCGCGTCAACTTATCCTATCGAACGACAATGTGGTACTTTGCGCTTTTAATACACAAATAAGTACCTATTATCTACAATCGACACAGTAGAGTTTTTTCTCACATTTTGAAAGCGCAAAGTTGACATTTGCCGAGGAGCTGTGAATAATGTCATTTTGACGCAAGTCTATGACAACGAGCTGCAAAGTACTGTGATTCATACATTTGTGCATCTGTACTTAAACAAGCTTGGTCACAAAATTGACAATGTATTTTTATGAAATAATAATGCCCCAAAACTATTGTTAATATAATGAGAGTTGATGTAAGAGTAACAATTAATTACATAATTTACTTATACGAAGAATATGAAATCGATGGACAGTGAGGCACTTTGCGCTCTTAATACACAAGTAGCTATTGAGCAAAACAATGAAATATGATATGAAGGGAATCATTTTTCATAAAGAATCAAAAGGATTTAAAGGGACACGGACATGCGAACAGGGAGAGGTGTCCTCAAAGTTTGTCATATTTTTTGTCTCAAACTCTGTTGACTTTTCGGTATCGAAATTAAATGTGCAGTTTAGGAGAAACCCCGCATTGAATAAGTTACTGCATTGAGAAAGTTCCCATTTCCATTTTTCAAATAAACTGAAGTAAATAGAAATCAATAAAAATTTAACACAATTTAATATTTGTGTTTAGAACCACTACAAATTTTTTGTCATTCAAATGAGCTAAATGGATTGTTAAATGTTGTGCTCCACCATGTATGAGCAGCAAAGTTATTTATGCATAATGACGCTCCACCACATTTGATTGTTAATGTAACTTCATTTGGATGCTGTTTTCCCTGAAAGGGAAGCCTTTATTAATTATTAATTTAAATTGCTTGGATTATTTTGTTTCGGTGTAATACTGTTTAGGACTTAGAACAACAGATAATTACTGGTTGTCAAACTATCTTCAAGAGTTCGGCGTAAATTCAAAAAAAGATTAAATGGTTGCATCAACATGCACAGGAGACACTTTCAACGTTTTTTTCAATTCATTGCTTTTTCCACTTTTATATTATAATTATTTTTCAATATTCTAGTATAAACACTAGAATATTGAAAAATAATTATTGCAAAAGCTTTAATCTCTTCAAATTATGTTTAAGACCTTACTAACGACATAAAAAGAAAATGTTAAACTCTCTTTCACATACCAACTGCCTAATTTGATTTGTTTTCAAAATGAAAATTGGAACTTTTTAACGTAGTAACTTTGAGAGTAACTTATTCAAGGTGATTTTCATTCATGAACGATACATCCTACAGCTTTCTATTACCTCTGATCAGTACGTCCTTTTTAATTTATATTGATTTGATTATGGTTACCAGTTAGTATGATTACCAATTATCAATTGTATATTAGCATTATACCGTGCGTGTAATTTCCCATTAGGCATGTACATTCACGTAGCGCGAAAGATCTGATAACACCGGCAGCCGTAAATTCGTACGTCGGTGGAGCATCCCAGCTCTGTTATTTCATTTCAGCCAGCTGGCACACGCGATGTTGTAATTCTTACTCCCCATGCCTAGCCCGCGACTACACACACGGTATGTTTATTATGTATTATTAGATTAAAATTAGATTTTATTTCTATAATACAAATGTTTAATCTATGTATTTAAAACACAAGCTATTTTCTTTTCCGGCCTCGCCAGCGGCTCCCACTGGAGCGATTTTGATAATTATTTTTTTTTTAATAAAGCTCTTTATCCACAGATATGTCATCACTAATTTTTATTTTCTTAAATCATTGTTATTTTCATACATAAAAACTAAATAGAAGTTGAAATAAATAAATGAACCTCAGCGCTCGAACTATAACGTACCGATGGGCCGATGGCCTCTACTATATCAAACTGCGCATGTAAAGGCCGCATTCGACCGAAAAGATCCCAGTAAATGAGTCAGTGTTTTCAACATGGAACATGTTATTCCTATTTTAGGTGACGATAATTGTTTATTTGTTAATTTGTTTATTTTTTAATATTAAGAAGGTGTTTTCTTGTTTGTGACCCATCCTATATGCAGCCCATTAATAATTCAATTGAATATGAAATTTTGTAATAGTTATACAGAGTGACCTATTTAAAAGCGGAGCACCTCTCTAAAATTTTTATTTATTGTGCGATTTGAATCAAATGTTACTGAAGTATAGAACAAATTAGGATCTAATTATGACTAGAAAAACATTCGCCTCCTACAAATGTAAAGCCACCTGCGGTACCAAAGTATACGAAAGAAAAAAAAACAAAAAATCATATTAGGCACTTTTTTATCGAAGAATTTTGTTAATGAAACTTGTTCGGAATTGTCCAAAAAGCTCAAGTCCAAAATTTAATCAACATAAAAAATATTGAAATTTTGATTAAGATAATGTCCTAGTCCGAAAAAAAAATATATAAAAATTCATTTTAATGGGTTTTTTATTTAGAAAACTGTACTATGACAATTTTGTTTGAAATTAAACCCAAGCTGCCAGGTAGTTGTCAAGTAATTTGCAGTTTTTCTTTAATAATTGTTTTTAAAATTTTTAAAATTTGAATTTTTCAATTTTTAAAGTTTGATTAAATTTTGAACTTGGTTTTGAATAATTCTGAATAAGTTTTATTAACAAAATTTTCCGATAAAATGCCTAATATGATTTATTGTTTTTTTTTCTGGATATTTTGGTACCGCAAGTGGCTTTGCATAGGAAGCGAATGTTTTTCTGGTCATAATTAGATCCTAATTTGTTCTATACTAGAGTAAAATTTGATTCAAATCGCACAATAAATAAAAATTTTAGAGAGGTGTTCCGCTTTTAAACGGGTTACTGTATATGGTGCATACGTTGGTCAAGTTGAACTGAATTGCATTGCATTAGTCAATTACTTTCTAATTATTTATTTAAGGTATATGGAGACGATAACAACGACAAAGTTGGCTGGGTTCGGAAAATATTATTTGTTGGTAATTATAATTGTGAAAAAATCACTTTCCGAAATGTCTCCATATCTTCCTGTTTTAGATTATGACATGAATTGAAATATTTCGAATTTTTATATTCAATCGTTTAGCATGATTTATTTGAGATATTTTTTTTCCTCAACCTCCCTTTTCAACTCAATTCTAGCTAGACATGCTACTGAGGGGCGCATGTTCGTACTTGCACGACCGCGCTCAAAAGGCTTGGCGCTGCCCTGTGGATTTCAGTTTGAAAACAAACATTACAAAAGTACTGTTATCAGTTATTCTTGTAGGCTGTGTAAAATAACATGTAAAACCCAATTGTTAAATTCCATATTTTCAATTATGTTACTTTTAGTTGTGTTGATTATATAAATTATTACATCTCCGGATGAGACTAAGAGAATTGTATACAAAATGTTTATAAATTTATATGAAAATCTCACAATCTAAAATTTCTTTAGTTATTCTAGTTTCGTTTAAACAAACAGCAATGGGTTGTATTTCTAGAACTGACCCCTTCGAAATGAATGGAATTTACATTATTTTCAGATTCCTTTCTTATATTGTTATATTCCTTATAATAGTTGTATGGCCGGATACTTCTGGAGTACCTGTCAGTTTCTAATCTAAAAAACTCTTCAGTAAACTGTTAACAAACTCTGGCCACATGTTTGAATTTTTTTGTTAATTTGATTTTCTGGTACAAAGGATGTCTATTGTGTAATAATTGTGTATTGTTCATCAACTCATACTTCAGTTTGTTTCCTCATTTCTCATTGAGTGTTGTTACTTAAAACAGACGAAATGTCTAACATTTAAAACTTATATATATACTATCACGCCTGAACTCAATCGTCGTAATCAAAAATATAGAAAAAAATAAAAGCCCTTCAAAAATTTTCTTTCGTCGTTCATTGGAAAAAATAAAATATTACGGTTTCGAAAAAAATATGTGATAGTGATACTTTTCGAATGTTCAAACAAAAATTCGTTTACTTGTATGTATTTTTTCGAAAATATGATCAATCCCATCTTGATAAGAAATAGCGATTTTCACGATCTTATCCTTATAACTCTCTATAGTTTTGAATATAAATTCTGGAACTTTTCCAATACATTAACAAATGTATAAGGAATCCATTGGATATAGTTGAAATGTGGGTAGGTGTACCTGTAATAAATAAAATACAGTAAAGGCAGGTAAAAATTCGTGCGAGTGACGGCGCGACAGATCTGCTTCGATACAGCGGCTATGTGTGGTGTCTATGTATGCGTTCATAATTATATATTTTCCCTCCGGACTCACTATTTATCCTCCTGTTCACTAAGAAAAAATGTTAAAAATGTGTCATCAGAAAAAGCTTTATTTTACTCGTTAGAACTGCTAAGAATTTTTAGAGGTTCCATAGTATGCATTTAACCGTGCGTGCGCTTGGCCGCGCAGGTGACAAAGTTGAAGTAACTTCACTTTTTTTTCCAGAAATACCGTGGTTTTAGCGACAAATTTTATTAGGACATTTTTTTTCAGAAATACGTGGTCTATCCAACTGTATTTTTTATTTTTTCCTACCCCGACTTAATTTCAAAATTTTGAAAAAATGGATACATTTTTTTTCACGTTTCTTTTGTGTTCTGCATACGAGCGGAACGTAAACTTTTCAGGATATTATTCTATACACTATCATGGACTCATTAAAAAAAAATTATTCATTCTGCAAGTTTTTGGAGATTTCACTATAAAATTTTCTCTGTCGTCTGGGCTAATAAAAAGATATGCTACACGGTAGTGGGAGTGGTAGAGGGGGAAGCTGATGTCAAAAATTTTTAGAGGCTCTTGTAAATATAAATCATAATTTTATTTCTTTATTCCCTTTAATAATGTGGTGGAGGTGGTAATGGGGGTGGTAGTTTAATCCCCTTAAATAATGGGGTGGGGGAAACATTTTTGAGACCTAGGTTCTTGTATACACGCTGAATCAACATTTTAGTTTTCCACCTTCTTCAATTATGAGGTGGGATCAGTAGCGAGGATAGCTAATGCCAAAAAAAATATTGAAACCTTGGCTTCTCTAAATCCCAATTTCATGGATTCTAACTTGCTTGCTTTACCTATTTAACCCCATTTTACCCAATTTACCTCCAACCCTTCAACGGGATAAGATCAAAATACAATCTTGTTTCAAATCTCGTTATAATACATACATGTATTATTATTACACTGAAAATCTAGGCGTTTCATTACATCCTAAGTCTATCAAAGCAAAAGAAAATTTCATTTTTTTTAGCGATTACTATACTTCCACTTCGCTACGTGGTGTCTAAGTAATAGGTATTCAGCAGCCATGGCATTGTTCTCTTATACACGCCCAAATAGAAAAAAACAATTCAAAAGCCCATCAAAATTGTGTTTTTGTAGAGACGGTTTACTCTTAACAGGCAACCACGACAGATCACGTCATCAAGTTAGGTGCGCTATACAGCAGAGAGAACCCGACTAAATATACCGCTGCCTAACGAATCACTACTTCCATATCCAAGTCTCTTACAACGAAACAAAAAAAAAAAAGGTTGATACTGTATGTACAATCCGTTATGTGGAAGTAACTGATCATAAAAACGAGGTGATAGTGGAAGTGGCTGATTTCAAAATTTTTTTGAGAACTTGGGTTCTCGTACATACATTAAATTCCAATTTTATCGATTCTTATTTGCTTGCTTTACCTATTTAACCCCCATTTACCCCCATTTACCCCCCAACCCTTCAACGGAATAAGATGAAAACATAATCTCATTTAATACACAGGTGTACAAAATTTTGAGTCAATATCATGAATGGTTCCAGAGTAATCGTGCGCAAAAAAAAATTACAGACAGAATTTATTTGCTCAAACTTAAAATATCGACATTTATGCCATTCTAAACCTATTAAAAAAAAAGCATTTTTTTTCCCGTTAATATACGTCCACTCTACTACTAGTACAGGAAAATATTGAAAAAAATGACCGTAACTCGAAAAAAATTTGTGCAGACTTTAAACTTTGGTTATAAGTTTAAAATAGGTCAAAGTTCACGAATCAAAAAAGTTTAGAAGTTTTACGGATCCGCGGGAACCTATAGGGAGTAAAAAAGGGATATTTTTAATAAAAAAAATCGATTTTTCTCTACAGAAAAATAGTTCAAATACAAGTTGTTTCTGGCAAAATTATCTTTAATATGGTGTTTTTGAATAAATTTTATAGCAATAATTAACCGATTTCCGATGGGGGGATGGCGGATGGAGTTTTTTTCTAAAAAAAGTTGTTATGAATTTTATTTATATTGGTTGTTGTTGGTCTATAATAATTAATAAATGGATCTAGTCAGGTAATTTTTGTCGCTATTAGTTTTAATGGGAATGTTTTTGTGTAACTAACAAAAAACATGATGGGGGTATCGACTGCCGAGTCCGTCAGAAAGCGACAGACAGCTGAGAAAGCATAATTAAGAGATTAGATGCCCGATGAATAACACTTTTGAATTGTACGTTTTAAACGGCTGGATCACGGGCTATCTGAAAGAACGATATAATTTATTGATAGTTGGAGTTTTGATTATATCGTCTCAAGGCAAATTTTGTTGGATATTTCTTAATGGAATTTAGTGTACGGAAAAAAGCGTCTCTTTAGTGCATAGGGCATATCGCACGGGAGGTAAGTTCATTTAATTTCTGGCGCATTTCTTTAGTAAAGCACAAGCATCAAAGTCTGCTTCTATACCCTTTTATTTATTTTGTGTTGTAGGCGTTTTCCTATTTTCTGGGCTTAATTGTCGATTTCCTCTAATTTTAAACTCGGGAATTTGGGGAAAAAACGCCCGTAAATCTGGAAGGTTAGGTATATTTGAGAAGTAAATGCATGGTGAGAGGAGAACACGGACTTTAGTAGCCGCCGCCGTTCGAAAATAGACCCCCGCAACCATCGCCGTCGATCCAAGGCTAAGTACCACATAGTGGAACCTTTCTATTTGATAATTTTACATGAAAGCGTTATGAATTTTTAGCTATAAAGTTAAAATAGAAAGACAAATCTTGAACTGTACTATTCTTTATTTTTTTGGTATTCATCTGGACAGGTTTATTAAACATCCATGTGACAGTCCCTAGATAAAGGTATTTTGTGAGTAAATGCAAGGTTAAAGAGATTACCTTTATCTGGGATTGCACTCTCGAGAGTCAGGTGCGGGGCATTTCTTGTTATATAAAAAAAAGGGGGACTTATTCCACTATTAATCTTCTTGCTTCAAATATCTCTTGCTGACCCTAAAGATACGGGGTTTTTGTTATATACATATAGGTGGTTCAATAAATATTTTTTGACATTTTAATTTGGTTGTGTATTATTCAGTGAAGGCCCATTGGTATTTATTTTTTTGCTGATATAAGTTTTAGTAATTTTAAATCTTAGGTAAGGTATGTAGAATTAAATTACTTGGCGCCCTCCTATATTTATTTATTACTATAATATAATAATAACGAATTAAAAACCCACTCCCGACTCCACTGAGTCTTTAGTCGGACATACCTTATTGTTACCAACGCGGAAAAAGACACGTAACAATAAATTTGGCGCCCAACGTGGGGCCTTTTCCTGTTTTATGACAGTTTTTTGCCAACGAGTATATGTATACTTTTATATGTTTTGTTAAATAGATTGGCCTGAAGTCACAACCAAATTAAAAATCACCACTGAAAAACTGTTGTTGAAGGTATTTTACTTTCATAAATATTTTATAAATTTAGTTTATAAGTGAACTTGTTAAAATACTTGGTATTGTTTTTGTATACATTTTTTGGTTATCCTGATAGGCATTTTTGTGATAGGTATATGGTAAAGCAAATGCTTCTTGAGTATGATTTACATTATTTGGTAAACTTCTTAATTACTCGGAATGTAACAAAACATGTTATTTCTGTGATTCATTATGCTTTTATATTTAAGTATTTTTAACTTTTTTTGTTCGAATCGTTTCTACTGTGTGGTACTTATAAATGAATACATAGTTCCTATTACATTTATTCAACTAAAATTTCAATTTAGAAGTCGAGCGCATTGCAGCAAACAGGTTAAATATTTTTGTGATATTTTTTCCTTTCATTCTCGCGTTTATTTTCGAATGTTTATTCAAACTTCTATAATGGGCAGCAATAGATTAAACCGTGAAGAATTACTTTATGAACTAGAGGCTAGGGGCTACGTTGATATTCAATCATTAACAGTGGCGGCGATGAGGAAAAAATTACGGGAGGAATTACAACAAGAAAATTTTGGTGAAGTTGTTACAAATGAAAATTTTCATCCAGATATGGCTTTTGAAGTTAATTTATGTAATACAAAAATAGTAGAATTAGAAGCTTATATAAATAGCCGAGTAATAAAACAAAATAGTAGTGAAAGTCGATATGTAGAAACAAAGTTGCAACATTTATACAGTAGGTTAACAGATTAAAGCCAGGGGAAAATGAAGCAGATAGAGCATTAAATAACTCTATAAAAAATTTATTAGATCAATTAGGGGAAATTGAGAGTCACGTAGATGAAAAAATGTTAGCTTCAGAGGCTACTAATGTTACTTCTTTGTCTGTTGAGTCAAAAGTAAATGAACTTCCGTCTTTACCTACAACTTCGGTTCCTGTACATAATAAACTTTTTGTACAGGTTTATAAATGGAATATTTATTTCAGTGGGGACTTAAATGATAAGGAGGCGTTAAGTGTGAATGCTTTTGTTGAACGCGTTGAGGAGTATCGCGGGGCACGCGGAGTCTCTGAAGGAGAACTCATAACATCTTTGAGTGATTTGCTCAGAGGTAGCGCTAGGTTGTGGTATAATTCAATTAAATCGAAAATCAAAACTTGGTCTCAATTGGCTAGTCTTTTGAAAGAAGAATTTTTAGATGCTGATTATGATTATGAACTTCAGAACGCAATTAGGGAACGTTATCAACATCGAGATGGTACTGAGCGAGTAGGTTCTTATTTTGCCTGTATGTTAACACTATTTAATAGATTGCGAAACCCTCCATCGGAAGAAGAAAAATTAAGTATATTACGGAGGACTATTGATCCATACTATATTCATAGATTAGGTCTGGAGGATATTACTAGTGTTGATAATTTGTTAGGAGCTTGCAAAAAATTAGAGGTTTCTCGCAACTTAGCTAACCAATCAAATAGAATACCTAACGATCGAATATCTATACTTGAACCTGATTTAGCTTTTCCAAGTTTTTCTAGAGAACGTATGTCAATTTCCAAGGATCATTTACGTAGTCATCGTAATACCCAAAGGGTAAATAGTATTATTTGTTGGAATTGTAAAGAATCGGGACATAGTTTTAATGAGTGTCAAAAACCTCGGGAAGCAAAATTCTGTTTTCGATGTGGTAAAGAAAACTTTACCAAATATACGTGTTCTTGTTTTCGGGGAAACGCGCCAAGGGGTCGTCGGAGCACCGGTCGACGGTCCACTCCAGAAAGCCGGTGAATGAGTCGTGGCAATCATGGCTTGATTTTGTAGCGGTTGAGTATAAGATTAGTAAGCTTAATGCTTTATTTGCGTCTTATAAAAAAGATCCTAGGCCGTACTTAAAGGTTGCAATTTTTGGTATAAATTTATTTGGTTTGTTAGATTCAGGGGCTTCTCAGACTATAATTGGTAAGCCTGGTTGGGAAAAATTAAAACGTTTAAATATTAGGATAGAAAAAGATAATTGGTTAGTTTCAGTAGCAAATGGGGTTCATTGTGATGTTTTGAAATTAATTAATGTGCCTATCGAATTAGAGGATAGAAGTACAGTTATTAGAGCATTAGTTGTTTTAGATATAGATGTAGATATTATTTTAGGTATTGATTTCTGGAAAAATATGAACATTATTCCGGACTTTTCTAATAATTCGTGGCATTTTAAAAATTTACAAAATGAGGTAGATCTATCAACTTTTAGTAAGACAATTGGCTTGCTTGCCGTTACGACGGAGGAACGTTCTCAACTGGATAAGTTAGTTTCCGATTTTTTTTTATAAAATGGGTACAGATTTAGGTTGCGCAAAAGGCGTAATGCACGTCATTGATACAGGTGATAGTCGCCCAATTAAACAGAGGTATTATCCAGTTTCGCCATATATTCAGGAAAAAATTAATGCGGAGGTGGATAAGTTATTACAGTTAGGTGTCGTTGAGCCCTCGAAGTCAGCGTGGTCTAGCCCTATCATTATGATCAAAAAGCCTAACAATGAATATCGATTTTGTATCGATTTTCGTAAAGTGAATCAGGTTACGAAAAAGGATGCATATCCCCTTCCCTATATTAATAGTATTTTGGATAGGTTAAGGGACTCCAGATTTTTAAGCTCAATAGACTTAAAGAGCGCGTATCATCAAATTTTATTGGACCCTGCTAGTAAAGATAAAACTGCTTTCACTGTTCCGAACAGAGGCCTCTTTCAATTCAATCGTATGCCGTTTGGTTTACATAATGCTCCGGCAACTTTACAACATTTGATTGATACTGTGTTAGGTGCGGACTTGGAAGGTTCAGTATTCATCTATATGGACGATATTATAATTACTACCAAAGATTTTGCCACCCATTTAGACATTCTTAATAAAGTCTTCGATCGGTTGTTGTCCGCAGGGCAGGAAAAATGTGAATTTGTCAAATCTGAACTAAAATTTTTAGGCTACGTAGTGGATGAATATGGACTCCGAACCGATCCTTCGAAGGTGGAGAGTATGCTTAACTATCCAACGCCAAAATGTGTTAAGGATGTTCGACGTTTTATTGGTCTTGTATCTTGGTACAGGCGTTTTGTACCTAATTTTTCCAGCTTAATATCACCGCTAAGCAAATTAACTCGGAAACATGAAAAATTCTGTTGGGGTGTAGAACAGGAATCGGCTTTTCTCCAGCTTAAACAGTGTTTGGTGTCTTCACCTATATTGTCATGTCCCGATTTTTCAAGGCAATTTGTGCTACAGTGTGATGCCTCACAAGTGGCCTTGGGTTGTGTTTTAACGCAAAATTTTGATGACGGGGAACACGTGATAGCCTACGCTAGTAGAGCACTGACCACCCAAGAAAAGAAGTATTCAGTGACGGAGTTAGAATGTCTTTCAGTTTTATGGGGCATAGAGAGGTTCAGATGTTATATTGAAGGGGTGAAATTTAAGGTAATTACGGACCATTACTCTTTATTATGGTTGCACAAACTTCAAAATCCTTCTGGTCGTTTGGCTCGATGGTCACTGAGAATGCAAGGGTATGACTTTGAGATAGTTCATCGAAAGGGAAAGTCGAATGTGGTTCCTGACGCGCTATCTCGGGCGGTAAATTACATCGAAGTCACTCCGAGACACTATGACCCTTGGTATCGCAATCTTCTGAACCAAATCGAATCCGCTCCTCATAAATATCCAGCGTGGTGTATTCGAGAAGGTCAGATCTTCAAATTGAGAGGTTCTTCTTCTTCGTTTAAAAGTGATGAGGACTGAAAGTTAGTGATCCCAAAACCTCTTCGGACAGCTGTATTTTTAGAGAATCACGATTCTCCACATTCAGGACACCTGGGGTACTTTAAAACTAAGAAGAGAATCGCTTCTCTATATTATTGGCCTAAAATGAATGCCGATATTGCTCGATATATTCGGCAGTGTGATATGTGCAAAGCTCAGAAACCGGAACAAAAACTACCGTATGGAGTTATGCATAAGAGAAATATTTCTCGTCCATGGGACGTAATTTGTACCGATCTCATGGGTCCTTTTCCCTTAAGCAAAAAGCGAAATAAATATATTCTGGTGGTGTCAGATCTTTTCACGAAATATTCCTTGCTTTTCCCTATAAAATCAGCTACAAGTCAGGCAGTTGTCAATCATTTAGAAATGGACGTATTTATGATTTATGGGGTACCCGAACGTATTATTTGTGACAATGGTCGTCAATATGTAAGTAGAAAATTTCGTAAGATGGTTACCTCATACGATTGTAAAATTGCGTTTAATGCCTACTACCATCCTCAGGCAAACCCTACGGAAAGAATAAATCGTGTAATTAAAACTATGATCCGTTCCTACGTTAAGGAAGATCACCGCACTTGGGACGAAAATTTATATAAATTTGGTTTTGCTCTTCGTACCGCAGTACATGACGTTACGGGATTTAGTCCAGCCTTTCTTAACTTCGGTCGAGAAATATATCTATCGGGTAAATTGCATAATAAGTTTGGTCAGAGTAATGAAAATCAAGATATGGACTTTGAAAGTCGAGAAGACTGGGTGTCTCACGCTAGAGAACTTAAAGATATTTGTAATACGGTAAAATCGCGTTTGGATAAGGCATATGGCGAAAGCGCAAATCGGTATAATCTCAGGCGAAGAACTCCCGTATCACTAGCTACCGGTCAAGTCGTATGGAAACGGAACTATACCTTATCAGATGCTGGTAATTATTTTTCGTCGAAATTAGCTCCAAAATTTATAAAATGTAGAGTCGCGGAAAAGATTTCACCAAACGTGTACAAACTAACGGATTTTCAATCAGGAAAGTCTTTGGGTAGCTGGCATATCCAGGACATCAAAATTGAATAAAGAAAAAAATATATTGAATTTTTTTTTCTTCTTCGAAGTAAAGGGGGAGTGTTATGAATTTTATTTATATTGGTTGTTGTTGGTCCACCCTGTATATAATAATTAATAAATGGATCTAGTCAGGTAATTTTTGTCGCTATTAGTTTTTGTTTCTGAGTTGTTTTAATGGGAATGTTTTTGTGTAACTAACAAAAAACATGATGGGGGTATCGACTGCCGAGTCCGTCAGAAAGCGACAGACAGCTGAGAAAGCATAATTAAGAGAATAGATGCCCGATGAATAACACTTTTGAATTGTACCTTTTAAACGGCTGGATCACGGGCTATCTGAAAGAACGATATAATTTATTGATAGTTGGAGTTTTGATTATATCGTCTCAAGGCAAATTTTGTTGGATATTTCTTAATGGAATTTAGTGTACGGAAAAAAGCGTCTCTTTAGTGCATAGGGCATATCGCACGGGAGGTAAGTTCACTTAATCTCTGGCGCATTTCTTTAGTAAAGCACAAGCATCAAAGTCTGCTTCTATACCCTTTTATTTATTTTGTGTTGTAGGCGTTTTCCTATTTTCTGGGCTTAATTGTCGATTTCCTCTAATTTTAAACTGGGGAATTTGGGGAAAAAACGCCCGTAAATCTGGAAGGTTAGGTATATTTGAGAAGTAAATGCATGGTGAGAGGAGAACACGGACTTTAGTAGCCGCCGCCGTTCGAAAATAGACCCCCGCAACCATCGCCGTCGATCCAAGGCTAAGTACCACATAGTGGAACCTTTCTATTTGATAATTTTACATGAAAGCGTTATGAATTTTTAGCTATAAAGTTAAAATAGAAAGACAAATCTTGAACTGTACTATTCTTTATTTTTTTGGTATTCATCTGGACAGGTTTATTAAACATCCATGTGACAGTCCCTAGATAAAGGTATTTTGTGAGTAAATGCAAGGTTAAAGAGATTACCTTTATCTGGGATTGCACTCTCGAGAGTCAGGTGCGGGGCATTTCTTGTTATATAAAAAAAAGGGGGACTTATTCCACTATTAATCTTCATGCTTCAAATATCTCTTGCTGACCCTAAAGATACGGGGTTTTTGTTATATACATATAGGTGGTTCAATAAATATTTTTTGACATTTTAATTTGGTGGTGTATTATTCAGTGAAGGCCCATTGGTATTTATTTTTTTGCTGATATAAGTTTTAGTAATTTTAAATCTTAGGTAAGGTATGTAGAATTAAATTACTTGGCGCCCTCCTATATTTATTTATTACTATAATATAATAATAACGAATTAAAAACCCACTCCCGACTCCACTGAGTCTTTAGTCGGACATACCTTATTGTTACCAACGCGGAAAAAGACACGTAACAAAGTGTTTTAAAGGAACAAAATAAATTGAACAACTAGGTGATGCTATATATTAACGAAAATCAGGATTTTTTTAAAGAAAAATTAATTACTGAGCAATTACAATAAGAAAATGCCGACATTTTGTTAACAAAATTGTGAAAACTTACATTGAATCGGCCATAAACAAACAAAAATCATTTTAAAGATTGATTAATTACCTTTAATTTTGTTTCTAAGAACTTTTGATGGAAATGTCACAGTTTCTAAAATATTTAACATTTTAAACTAAATACTTCATCCTAAAACGGTTGGATGCCATCTATAAAATTAAATATCTCCGAAACAATCAACCCTACACAAATATGTAAACAAAATAAATTCGTTCTCTGTTTTTAAGCTTCATTTTTGATGGAGTCCAAGCTCGTATTTGAGAGTGAATAGACGCTCTTTACAAACGGCCAGTAAATCGTGAAAAAAAACCGATAATAAGCTGGCCTAAATAGGTCAAAATTACCCTAGTTATTGAGTAAAAAATTCTGCATACGGTTGTGGTGTCAACATAACAACAATTAAGTGATAAGTCAATAATTAATAAATACGTGATTAAATTCTTCAGTGTTGTGCAGTGAAAAATGTTGACAAAGATCGAGTACTCGACGTAGGGATGGACCATAAAGGAAGCCATAAATCACAAGCTAAATTTCCAATTACCACTTATAAACTAGTCACATTTTGTAAACAACTTAAAGAATTTCATAAACAGGTCGGGCAATAAATTAGATAAATCAATAAACAATTTATCTTCCAGCTACATATATATATATATATATATATATATATATATATATATATATATATATATATATATATATATATATATATATATATATATATATATATATATATATATATATATATATATATATATATATATATATATATATATATGTTCAAAGTATGCTTCTAGAGGGCAGAGTATTTACTAAACGTAATTTCTCTCTGAAGCAACCCTCTATACATCCTTATTTCAAAAATAAGGAAATTGACCAGACTACAACAAATTGCAAGTCTGGCGCGTTAAGTGTAATAATCACATATTACTACGAAACGCTGTAATTCGATTTTAGCAAACACCGACCGAAAGATTTATTCCTAATTAAAGGAACTCTCGTGTCAGCCACTACACACCACTTGCAGACTGCAGTTTCGAGCTGTTGGCTCTCATCAGTGCAAGGTAGGCATGCAGTGACTGGTCACGAGATTTCCGATGTATAGGTACATGTTCGTAGTCTTAAGACTGGCAACATGCAAAATAAATCGAAGGCGCCATCTAGCGGTCGCTGTTCACTACAATCGCATTGGTTAGCCTGACACGAGAGTTCCTTTAATTAGGAATAAATCTTTCGGTCGGTGTTTGCTAAAATCGAATTACAGCGTTTCGTAGTAATATGTGATTATTACACTTAACGCGCCAGACTTGCAATTTGTTGTAGTCTGGTCAATTTCCTTATTTTTGAAATAAGGATGTATAGAGGGTTGCTTCAGAGAGAAATTACGTTTAGTAAATACTCTGCCCTCTAGAAGCATACTTTGAACATTTGCTGCCCATCTCAGGCTAACCAATGCGATTGTAGTGAACAGCGACCGCTAGATGGCGCCTTCGATTTATTTTGCATGTTGCCAGTCTTAAGACTACGAACATGTACCTATACATCGGAAATCTCGTGACCAGTCACTGCATGCCTACCTTGCACTGATGAGAGCCAACAGCTCGAAACTGCAGTCTGCAAGTGGTGTGTAGTGGCTGACACGAGAGTTCCTTTAATTAGGAATAAATCTTTCGGTCGGTGTTTGCTAAAATCGAATTACAGCGTTTCGTAGTAATATGTGATTATTACACTTAACGCGCCAGACTTGCAATTTGTTGTAGTCTGGTCAATTTCCTTATTTTTGAAATAAGGATGTATAGAGGGTTGCTTCAGAGAGAAATTACGTTTAGTATATATATATATATATATATATATGGCTAAATCCCAGGGGCGTACCATCAGAGTAACAGTACATCGCGCCTAATTAAATTAATTCAAAAATAACAAAAATTTTGGATAAAATTGTTGCCCATTGGCTTGGTTTCAGATCCATTAAAATCTGGAAAATTCTCATGCATGCTTTAAAAACATACTGACTGTTTACACTCCACGTCTGGTACGGCTCTGGTAAGGCTAAGGAATTTTATTTTATTAAAAAGTTTAGGTCAAGAATAAGCAAAAGTAAGCAAGAAATAACAACTCTCCAGAAAACACAAAAACAATGTATCCACTACAGAACGTAAGAACGAAGACACATCAATTACTGGTACAAAAAATCGACGGCGACGGAAACTGTCTATATGAAGCAATAAACCATCAGTTAGAAGGAGAAAACATAACAACCCCGGCACACACCAACGCCATGAAAAATCTACTGAAACAAGTAGCGGACTATATACAAAACAACATAGATTATTTCACCCCGTTCATGCTAGCATCCATCAACGAACTGGAACCCCGTTACAATCAACACAACACCAACAAAGAAAAGATAGAGGCGTTCATCGGAGACCTGAGAAAAGATGGTTTCTGGGGAGAGCGGGAGATGATAGCAGCAACAGAGGAGGACAATAATAATACACCAAGAGGAGGGCGAAACCATAATTTTTCACCCCAATAACCAACGAGAAGACGACAACATGCGAATTGAGATTGTGTACAGGAAGTAGGGAAACAACAGAAATTACTACGACAGCGTAATCACTACGCAGAAAAGAAATGAACTGGAATGATTAGAAAAAACAAACCCCTTTTCAGATGGTGGCAACTAAAAAAATCATTGGAGCTGAAAGAGAAATCAAATTTTAAGAAGAAAAGTTCCAATCCAACTTTTCACATAAATTGATAGTCTTTAAGCTATAACGACTTGAAAATTGGGATTATTGGTTGAAAAAAAGAGGTATTTCAAATAGGTTTTCACCAAATAACTCAAAAGGTGCTGAGCACTGAGCGAAAACATGCTAAAGACAAATAAGAATGCTACTAAATTGAGGATGAATTTCGGTTTTTTCTAGTTTAATAATAATAATAATAATAATAATAATAATAATAATAATAATAATAATAATAGTGGGCAACGTTATAATGGAGGTTAGCTCGCAACCCAGCCGAGAGGCACAACGGACTGCTGCTGACCGACAAACAACAACTAAAGTCAGTCGCATAAAATGGAGCAAGGAAATGAATAAAACTGTTGTACGATCCTTCTTGCTTATCAACGACTGCCGAGATGATCCACTCCCTGGATGGAGAAGTAAACTTCACAATGAAATTAGCAGGGTCTACCCGGACTTGAAACTAACTGAACAAAATGTATCTGATCGCCTAAGGGTCATATACTCCAAGAAGTTACTAGGACAAATAGAAATCGACGAAATAAGGCGCCAAGTGGGACATGTGCTCTACAAACAACATGAGACAGAAGAAGTGGAAATCGAAGAGGAAAACATCATCATTCCATCGGATGAGAATGGCCCTGAACTTAATGATTCCGTTTATACAAAATATATGACAAACTACACCCTCTTTGAAAACAGTAATCCATCACAGAGACCAAGTATACCGAAACTAATATACAAAAAGGAAACCCAAAGAATACTAACGGACGTAAATCTAGCCCTTCAACTAACAGTAAAGAACACAGCCGATCTCAACACAGTTCACACTGCCATATATGTCGCAGCCGCAACTACTATAGAACTTAATGGCCAAGAACTCTTTATCAGAAGAGGCCCGAACAAGAAAATAGGAAATGAACCCGCATGGAGAATTAGACTACGGAAACAAATTGACCAACTCAGAGCCAAATCTGATATAATTGGTGAGTACCTTAAGGGAAACCCAAGCCAGAAAGTGGCAATAAGAATGAGAGACATCTTCAAAGAAGCAGGACTGCGTGCTGCAGACCCGGGTTTAGCACAAAAGTTAGTAGACTTTAGAGACCAACTGAGGCAGAAGTTCAAAGCTAAAGGAGCCCGTCTTAGAAGATACAACGAAGCTACCAAAAGGAAAGTTCAAAACCGAGAATTCATGAGAAGTCAAAGGATATTCTACCGCAACTTAGAACAATCGACGAAAAACATAGACCTTGGCATATGATGTGATATACAACGTTTTCAAACTTATTGGAGAGATATATGGTCAAAGCCTACAAAGTTCAATGAAAATGCCAACTGGTTGCCTTCAATCGAGAAGGCAGCAGAAGCGCTACCAAGTATGCCTGAGGTAGTGCTCACCGCCGAAGACATTAAAGAAGCAGTTAAAAACTTGTCGAACTGCAAATCACCCGGCCCTGACCAAATCCAGAATTATTGGTTAAAGAGCTTTCCTTGCCTAGGCCCCGTCATGGCAAAATGCTTCAATGAGGTACTCAAAAATCCTGAAAGTTTCCCAGCCTTCCTTACCAGCGGCAACACCTTTCTTCTCTTTAAAAAGGGAGATAGAAGTGACCCCAAAAATTATAGACCCATCACTTGCTTATCAGTGGTCTATAAGCTACTTACTGCTGCTTTATATTCTAAAATCTATGAGCATTGCGTGAACAATAAGATAATAGCCCCTGAGCAGAAAGGATGCATCAAGGGAGCACTAGGTTGTAAGGAACAGCTGACGATAGATGCTGTGATAATCAAACAAGCTCAAATCAAGCGTAGAAATCTGAATATGTGCTATATCGATTATAGTAAAGCATTCGATTCTGTACCACATGACTGGCTAAAGAAAATTCTGGAAATTTACAAAGTACATCCGTCAATCAGAAAACTGCTGAACACCATTATGCAACAATGGAATACTCACCTGCATGTCGAACAAACGGAACTAGGTCGAATAGATATAGCTAAAGGTATATTTCAGGGCGATACTTTCAGTCCTCTTTGGTTTGTCATGGCTCTTAACCCTTTGTCAATACTACTTAAAGCAACCCCTTATGGATACCGCCTCAACCCAAGGGAAAATAACAGGATTAATCATCTGCTTTTCATGGATGATATTAAACTCTACTCTGAGAATGAAAGCCATCTCGAGTCCTTGATAAAGACCACAAAAACATTTAGTGATGACATTCAAATGCCATTTGGCCTAGATAAATGCGCCACCATAAACATAAAAAAAGGTAGGAGTCAACCGGAAGCTGAATTAATTGAAGGGATAGAAGCTTTGGATCCAAATGAAACTTATAAATACCTCGGTATAGCCCAAAACCGTCTTATCAACCACACAGACCTGAAAAAGGCATTTAAGGAAAAATACCGGAGTAGGCTCACCAAACTCCTCAACACCTATTTGAACTCCAAAAATCTAGTCACTGCCATTAACACCTGGGCAGTCCCAACTCTGACATACTCATTTGGAATTCTTAAGTACTCTGACACAGATTTGCACGACCTGGACAGACTCACTCGTAGACTGTTAACGAAGTTCAGAGCCCACCATCCCCACTCTGCGATCGAAAGAGTCTACCTGAAGAGAAAAGAAGGAGGACGGGGATTAATTAATATTCACAACCTGTGCAAGGAACAAGAATCTAATATGAGGAAATACTTTCAGAACTCCGATGACCAATTTTTGCAGACAGTCGTAGCAGCCGATCAGAAATATACGGCCTTAAATCTAAATCGTGCTGCCAGAAATGCCGAAGCCAGTCCACGCACAGCATCTACAACCTGGCGAGAAAAAACTCTACATGGCAAATACCCCACAGCATTACAAAATGAAGCTGTAGACAAAGAAGGGTCGCTTACGTGGTTAAGAAAGGGGCAACTCCATCCGGAAACAGAGGGATTCATAATTTCCATCCAAGACCGTGTAATCCGAACAAGAAACTACGAGAAAGTCATTATGAAAAAGAACATTGTAGATGTGTGCCGAAAATGTAAGTCACCCGGAGAGACGATAGAACATATCACCGCAGGATGCGCAGTCCTAGCTGACACCGCCTACCTAGGTAGACATAACCAGGTTGCGAAAGTTGTCCATATAGAATTGGCCCGAAAATACAACTTAATAAATGACCCTCCACCATACTACCGCTATTCACCTGAACCAGTATTAGAATCCGCAGACTACCTGCTATATTGGGATAGACCAATTATAACCGACAGAACTGTGCCTTATAACAGACCAGATATAGTGTTAATTGAAAAGCGGAATAAAAAGGCTGTTATAATTGACATAGGCTGCCCACTGACCCAAAACTTGTCGAAGACGGAGACCGAGAAAATTAGAAAGTATGAAGACCTAGCCATTGAAATAAAGCACGTCTGGAATCTCGACACAGTGGAAACTATTCCAATAATAATTTCAGTTGATGGAGTAATGACGAAACACTTCAATAATAACATCAAACGACTGGGCTTACCAAACAACCTGAGCCACGTCACTCAGAAAAGTGTGATTCTCCAAACCTGCCATATAACAAGAAAATTTTTAAACGCAGCAGGATAAGATGAATTTCTTCCCTGCTAACGTAGAACACCCACTCACCAGCTCAGCTGTGAAAGAAAAATAAAATAATAATAATAATAATAATAATAATAAATTGCCTTTATTTCAGTATTATACATTAATACAATACCTAGGGCGAAGTCTAGCCGAAGCTACTCTAGAGTTAAGAGTTTTGGAGATTTGGAAGTATAAATGTGGGCGTCCGAACGTTCATAAGACGAAGTATTTAGTTCAAATGTTAATATCTCAGAAACTATGACAATTACGTCAAAGGCGCTAACAACCAAAATTAAAGAATATTGATTAGGCTTTCAAATGATTTTTATTTTTTTCTATAGCATAAAAAAGAAAGAAGTTATGACAGGAACAATGTACTTTTCCATTTCTTTTTAATAAAAATGTCGCCATTTGGTTAATGTAAGTAGTCAGTAATTAAAAAAATATATCCCCATATATTAATATATAGCGTAACCTAGATGCTCAAATTTTTTCATCCGTTTGCAACGCTTGCTTTAGAAAACAAATGCATTTTTAACCGTAAAGGAATTACAAAAAACGTAACATTCTTGTTTCTCTGTAAATATTTCAATAAATAAAATATAAGTTTTAGAGAAAATATAGTGGATATCAAAAATGAAGCTTATAAACTGAGAAAGAAGTTGTTATATATATATATATATATATATATATATATATATATATATATATATATATATATATATATATATATATATATATATATATACATATGAAGCCTCACTACGAAGCCCAAAACAGCATATTCTGCCGCTTACTCGAAGCCCACAACACACATACGAAGCCCGCCCTCGGGCTTCGTAAAAATAAGCGTGTATAAGACCTAGACTATGTTATTCTCAACAAATCCCGCCAATTGGCAAAATTTTGCTCGGGCATCAAATTGCACCTCCTTTCTCTCAAAACACGCGATGTAGTTGAACGAATTGATGTTCAGATGGCGCTACAGTTGTCGGTGTATAAGCGATATATACAGTGAATATATGTGACGTATTTTGCAATGCCCTATTTTATTCGATGCATTATACGAATCCCTAAGTCTTGGCAACTGGCTGATTGGACTAGCTCCACAGTGCCACAAAAAAAAAAAAAAAAAAAAAAAAAGTCTTGGCAACACTGTACATCTGCTTGGTAAATATTATGCAGCCAACTAATGTGTTTGTATCTGTAATATTTTTGCTGTGGCAATGATAATTTGTGGCTATGATAATTGAATATTTTATGTTAATTGTTTTTATCTAATGGCTGACTTAGAACTGGACTTGTAACTAAATAATGTTTATATCTGCTATAAGATGACAAAAAAACTGTTGTTATTTAACAAAAAATCTATTGATACTTTTTACTTTTTTACTTCACTAAGATTATATAGACTGTCTTTCTTTTCCGTGCGTTCAGCAGCAAAAATCGTAATTATAAATATAATTAATTTGTGATTTTAAGTACACCTATACAGGGTATTAACTAAAATGTTGAGGATATTTCTAAGTAGATTCCTTGGCAAAAATTAAGGAAAATTTCTGGTATTAACTGTTCCAAAATTAGCCCTCCCTGGAAAGCTACCCCCCTTTTAAAGAGGCGAGTCCAAATCTCCTCTACTTTATATTTGTTAAATATTTCCCATCTTCTTTGTTATTTCCGTTCATTTAGTTTACATTACTTTTAATCTGAATAATTTTGAGAGAAGCGTATTAAATACGTATGGAAGAAAACGACTTATTTTTATGCATGTCAGTGTATTTTATTTTTTTTAAGCAAGAAGCAAAAAGTTTTAAAATTTTCTGATGAAGTTATAAGTTAAGTTTCAACCGTTAAGAACTGTTGAAAAGTCATAAAGGGTGGTTTATTTAATACATTCAAGAGATGCCACGGAGGATGAAAAGACTTTTGCATAAATATATTGAGTAAAAATTATTGATAAAAGCACTATAATGAGTCTGAAAACAATAATTTCAAACATTATTTTAATGCACGCTTTACAGAAGGACGCAATTATCCAGGAAAAGCTAATTTTAAAAAAGTTCATATGAAAGATCCGACTTTATTTTTGTCAAGTAATCTAGTTACTTGCCGAATATTTGGTAGATATATATTGTTCCGTAGTGTGGATTATAATGGTATATTAAGTATCATCAGAACGGTAACGGACGTTTACCGCCGGAGACCGGTATAACCCTGCTTATACTGTTTTTTGTACAATCGTATTAAATTTCAATTCAATTAAAATAATTTAATTTCTACTAAATAAACGAAAAGTCAAAAGTCACGTTTATATTTCGTGGCAAGTACAACTTGTCAAATATGATATTTGTATTTTGACATTTCGTTTATTTACTAGAAATTAAATTATTTTAATTGAAGTGTAATTAAAAACGATCGTGCAGAAAATAATGTTATTTTTTTTTAAATACATAGAAATGACCTTATTTTTTGTACTTATTTTTGTGAAATAACAATATGACAATACATGTCAAAACTCTAATTGTCAAACGTATAAAACGTGTATGAAACTTTTATAGTTTATTAGTTATGGACATCGAAGACATATTATTAACCCCAGAAGTGCTAGAAAGTGCAAATATAGCAACTCTAAATTTACTTCCAGATAAAAGCAGAAAACTTCACGAGAAATCTTATGCGGATTTTATTTCATGGTGCAAGAAGAGAAGCAGGTATCGCGCTATTCGGAATCGGTGCTATTGGCATATTTCTCCGATGTTACAAAAAGAGGCCTAATAAATTTGTAATTGTATTTTTGATATTTTTTAAGTTCCATATGTGTCACCATAATTAAATAAATAAAGTAACACTTAGAATTCAATTTTGTGTCATAAAATAAAATAAGATTTTTTCCTATGTAATAATATACAATCAACGGAAAATTTTTAAAACTTATTCATGTGTTAATCGGCGATTAATAATCTCGACAAATAATGCGCTCGCTAGCGCTCGCACGTTAAAATGTCTCAATTTATTAATCGCTCTCATTAACATACTTGTTTGTTACATAACTATTATCTTATAGGTGTGTATTGTCTCTAGATATATGGTGGAGTGAGGTGAGAACAAATAGCAAAATAAATCATGTACTTATTTTATTTCTAAATTTTTAATTAATTTTATTTGAAAAGAAATTCTGTTTGAAAGGAATTTGACAATATTTATTTTATATTTATTGCGGACACGGAAAAGTGGTAGAAAACTTCATATTTGATTATAGAAAGCCATTAAATCAGTCTTCAGGGAAATTCATTCAAATCCAATCGATTTTCTAATAACTTACTTTTTTCGTCTAAGAGCACCCCACACTATTAGTGGAGTGAAAATAAATTTTGAATGAAGCTGTTTGGCTGCAGGAATTTTATTGTTTTAATTTGTTTTATGTATAATAACAAGTGCTATGAGCAGTTTTGGATTAAATCGGTCCATTGCTTATTGTAATATTTTAACAATTTACCTATTTTTAAACACTGAAATTTGCTGTTATTTTCATTTGTACCTCCGGTCCTAGTAATCGTATCGTAAAAATAAAAATAGCGAATTATTCGCAATAAAATCTTGAATAAGACTAGGCCTATGCAAAAACTAGATGATAGTTTTTTAATCAGTAAAAAAAATAAAAACCACCAAAAATTGCCTTTTTTGATAATAATTTAATAAATATAACATAATAATGCATCAATTTTAACGAAAGTCCGTGGAACTAAGCCTTTTATTGAAACTGTGCTAAATTTTAGCTCAAAATAAATATTTTTGAACAAATCTCAAACGACTAAAAACCAATAATAATTTCGAAATTTTTATCGCTTATTGTTTAAGTGCAGTGACTCGTGTGCGGTAAATTTTTGTTCGAAATATAGGTTTTTACATGTATTTTCCAACAGTGTTAAGAAAAAAGAATTCTCACTTAATCCGTTTTTTCTTGAAATTTATTTATTATTTTCAAAGTTACAGTTGTAAACAAATTCAAATAACTCTGGATTTTTTTATGAAAACAAAGGCGAGAAATGAATTATGAAAATAGATGAAATATCTAACATTTTTCTAAAAAAATTAATGATCTATTTGCATTTGGGGCCGAGAAACGTCAGTTTTTGTGTTTAGGTCGCTTATAAATAAACAAGTCGATATTTTTTCTAGAAATTTGGACAGATTGTTTTTCGATACTTATGTTTTTGTCTCCGCTGTTTGAAAATGAGTCAAAACTATAATTTTTAGAATTACAATTAGAATAAAGCGGTTTTGACACATAGTCATTTTTTTTTACTTTCTTATTCATTTTTGTCACGGAAGGAAAACAAACCTAACCTGAACAGTTATTCTTATGTCTATGTACACAGTTTTGTAACTTTTAATTTTACTGACACAATAAAAAAAATGGCAGTTAGTTATTTGAACCAGAGACGTTGCATCCTGGAAAAAAAAGGGCTGGTCGTCTTACACACTGAACTATCTTACGACTGAAGTATGATCTGTAAAACCATAATAAACCTTTAGAGCTATTTAGCGATTTTCGGATCTCTAACATAATCGCTAAAAGCCCGACTATCGGGCCTATCTTTTTTAACAATTGTGCTTCTGGATTGTTCTCAACTAGGTGAGACTAATATTATTGAAGAATGACCAGTCCAAATTTTAAGAACAATCAATCAGAAGATCAATTTCTTCGCTGATTTTTCAGGCACAGGTTAATCTGTGGCCGTAACAGCACTATTGTATTGTAAATAAAATAAAACTCTTTTATTAACTGAGATATTAAACTTCTGCGTACTAGGTGGACATCCGGTATTTAAATTAACGAAACCTTTGTTTTGATAGAAAAACACTTTTCCATTAAATAACTACGCAATTTGGTTCATTTATGTACTATCCAGCTAGTTGACAAACAATCCAAGATAAATATTAACCACGAATGGTACACAAAATATAACCAACTTTTTGGTTAGTTTCTAAATTTTGTGTATAACTTCTTTGAGGTTCATAGCAATTCATATTTTCGTTTATATGAAATAAGCAGATTAGCCATCTGAAACTTAAATTATTTTATTGAAAACGTGTACTGTTATGTAACAAGGACTAACTTTTTTACCCCAGAAACCAAGTTTAAAGTAAAAAAAAATGAAACACCTAACCTACTAACTTTGAAACTTAATAGTAGATGTTACCACTTAAAATACATGTGTTATATGTGTGTATGTGTGTTACAATATTAGAAATAATACGATGCTCTCTTAAAAACCTTTCAGACAATAAGTAATAAACGGTGAACATCAGTGAGCCTTCCGAAAACGCTCCATATATCATTAATTACTTCCACATCCAGTGGAAGTATAGTAACGACAAAAAAAATTTTTTAAAATTTTTATTGTTCAAATTGGCTTAGAATGTCATGAAACGTCGAGATTTTAAGTTTGAGCGAAAAAAAATTTCTGTCTGTCTGTCGGTCTGACTGTTTTTTGTGCGCACGTTTACTCTGGAACCGTTTGAGATATTGACTTGAAATTTGGTACACGTATGTACTTTAACGAGATCTAGAACTAGATTATATTTTCATCTTGTTCCGTCGAAGGGTGGGGGGTAAATTGGGGTAAATTTGGGGTAAATAGGTAAATCAAGCAGGTAAGAGCCCATAAAATTGGTATTTAGTATATACAAAAGAAGCTAAGGTCTCAAAAACAAAATTTGGCATTAGCCACCCCCATTACCACCCCACCCCGTTATTAAAGGGGATGAAAAAAAAATGTAATTTAGTGTGTGTACAAGAACCAGAAACCTCAAAATATTTTTTACTTCATCCACCCCCACTACCACGCCCTATCACTACCCCCACCTCACTACCGATGTGGGGTATCGTTTTATGGGTTTTTGGGGTAGAGGATTTCAAATATTATATTATTAAAGTTCCATAAACAATTATTTCCACATACAAAATTTTTCGTTGTGACTTGGATAGAAAATCTGGATGTGGAAGTAGGGATTCCTTGGGCAGCGGTTTTTTTTAAGGTAACACCTTGATAATTTCAAAAAAAATAACTTGAAATTATCATTGTATCATTCTTTGAAAACAGGTTCGCACCCCGTAGATCTACGCCTATGTAAATAGTTTTTACAAACGTTTTGACACGGATATATATGTAATGGATTTGCCAAGGATATAGCTTTTAATAAAACGAAGCAATGTCCCAAATTATAAATAAATTAATAAACACATTTCAGTTGCACCTGGAGAACCATATAAAAACCGCTGCCCAAGGAATCACTACTTCCACATCCGGATTTTCTATCCAAGTCACACAACGAAATAATTGTTTATGGAACTTTAATAATGTAATATTTGAAATCCTCTATCCCAAAAACCCATGAAACGATACCCCACATCGGTAGTGGGGTGGGGGTGATGACAGGGGGTGGGAGTGGGGGGTGGATAAAGTAAAAAAATATTTTAAGGTTTCTGGTTCTTGTACACACACTAAATCACATGTTCTTTCATCCCCTTTAATAATGGGATGGGGGTGGTAATGGGGGTGGCTAATGCCAAATTTTTCTTGAGACCTTAGCTTCTCTTGTCTATACTAGATATCAATTTTATGAACTCTTACCTGCTTGATTTACCTATTTACTCCAAATTTACCCCAATTTACCCCCAACCCTTCGACAGAACAAGATGAAAATATAATCTTGTTCTAGATCTCGTTAAAGTACATATGTGTACCAAATTTCAAGTCAATATCTCAAACGGTTCCAGAGTAAACGTGCGCACAAAAAAAGTTACAGACCGACAGACCGACAGACAGACGGACAGACCGATAGACCGACAGACAGACAGAAATTTTTTTCGCTTAAACTTGAAATCTCGACGTTTCATGACATTTTAAGATTATTTGAACAATAAAAATTTTTAAATTTTTTTTTGTCGTTACTATACTTCCACTGGATGTGGAAGTAAAATTAAATTTATGCAACCTGTATCTCAAAAGTTAATAATTTTACTCATTTATGGATTCTAATATTTTCCGTATTAAAAAGCGATACACCCTTTTTATAGCCATGTAGACAAGGTACCAGTTAATAGGTAACGTATACAAAATTTGAATAACGCTTACTTTTTGAAAAAAATGTTATAAATTTACTAATATTACCATATAAAATAATTGGAGTGTGTATTTAGTTTTTGAGGAAAAAAATAAAATTTAATTAACATTATTAAGGCCGAATTAAAGATTTTTTTTCTCTTACGGACCCCTTGTATGTTAAGAATAAATAACAATCTTTTGAAAAGCAATGCTGAATTATTATATTATATTGTTTTATACTATACTATATTATATTATTGTATTTTATATTCCGTCAACCTGAAACCGTTCCGTTTTCTTATTATGCATTGCGACCACTGATCCTTTACTTAAAAATAAACACATCATCATTTAAACGCATCCCATCAAACATAGTTGCCAGAACTACTTGCTTCAGGTTAGTACGTAATATCACCAAATATATACGAGTGTACACAAAGTAGAATAAACAGCGCCACCCTAGCTTAAAGACAATTCTTGCATTAAAACGACGGACCTGATGCAGTATACATCATGTTGTGTCTAGAATGTGATACATTGCTTTGCAGTAAAAATCAGCACCAAACAAAAATGGACCCTGACCCATACCGATAAAGAAACAAGATCAACTATCTCTCATTCGTACATCAAAATATTAAGGCATGACTATCCTGAAGCAAATATACGCTTCAGGTTCGTTACACTGCTTTAGGATGATGCGTACAAGTATATATATATATATATATATATATATATATATATATATATATATATATATATATATATATATATATATATATATATATGTATATATATATATACATATATATATATATATATATATATGTGCATTTGTATCGTGTCCGCCTCCTTACAAATTTGTGGCGCCCGCACCTCCACTAGAAATAATATAGATAGATTAGTTCTGTTTACATATACATAACCGCCGAATTTCACTTACCAAGGGCACGCGGAGAGGGGAAAGGATTTTTATCTTTTTTTACATACACTTTTTTGTTCATACGATTGGTATGTTTACACCTCGTTATATAAATAGTACCTCTCTGACTCAATGTATTTAAAACTGTTATACATAACGGTAGAGTTTGCCTCGATCGAGGTTGCCAGACTTCTATAGTGTAAAATGCTCTAGCGCTTGCGCAATTAGTTGCGCTATGCAACCGTATGCGTTTGTCATTATGATGATTAATATTGTGTAAGCAGTACTCTATCAGATTACGTTGGTGTTTTACCCGATAAAGTGTGATTATCTGTTTTAAAATGAGCCGTTCCCGCTAAGTATCTATTGTAGAATAATGTATGTAATTCAAAATATGTTCTTAAGGGAATTATTATTATTATTTAATATGCTTTTCAAAAGACATCACTGAATCAGTTCAATTATTTCCACATCCAGTAGAAGTATGGTAACGACAAAAACATTTTTAAAAATTTTTATTGTTCAAATAGGCTTAGAATGTCATGAAACGTCGAGATTTAAAGTTTGAGCGAAAAAAAATTTCTGTCTGTCTATCAGTCTGTCTGTCTGTCGGTCTGTCTGTCGGTCTGTCTGTCTGTAACTTTTTTTGTGCGCACGTTTACTCAGGAACCGTTTGAGATATTGACTTGAAATTTGGTACACATATGTACTTTAACGAGATCTAGAACTAGATTATATTTTCGTCTGGTTCCGTCGAAGGGTTGGGGGTAAATTGGGGTAAATTTGGGGTAAATAGGTAAATCAAGCAGGTAAGAGTCCATAAAATTGGTATTTAGTATATATAAGAAAAGGCTAAGGTCTCAAAAAAATTTTGGAATTAGCCACCCCCATTACTACCCCAACCCCATTATTAAAGGGGGTGAAAAAAAATAAAATTGTAATTTAGCGTGTATACAAGAACCTTATGGCCTCAATTTTTTTTTCACTTAATCCACCCCCACCCCCAACCCTCTACCACCACCCCAACCCCCACTATCGATGTGACATACCGTTTTATAGGTTTTTGGGGTAGACGATTTCAAATATCATGTTATAAAGTTACTTCGAGTAATAGATTCGCAGTAGGTTTCCCCGAGTATTATGGATGCGCAGTAGCTTTCCTCGAGTACCATCGATGCGCAGTAGGTTACCTCTAATAGTATGGATGCGCAGTAGGTTTCTTCGAGTACTTAGGATGCGCAGAGGCTTTTCTAGAGTACTATAGATGCGCAGTAGGTTACCTCAAGTAGTATGGATGCGCAGTAGGTTTCCCCGAGTATTATGGATGCGCAGTGGCTTTCCTTGAATACCATTGATGCGCAGTGGGTTTTCTCGAGTAAAATGAATGCGCAGTGGGTTTCTTCAAGAAGTATGAATGCGTAGTGGCTTTCCTCTAGTAAATTGGATAAACAGTGGGTTACCTCGGGTAGTATGGATGCGTAGTAGGTTTTATTGAGGAAAATGCTTGAAGTAGAGGCTCTACTTCTATCGTGTAGTCCACGGCACAAAATGATTTTTTATATCTTTGTCATGCTATTTTCTGCGTATTACTTCTACATCCAGTTGAAGTATACTAACGCAAGAAAAATTTTTGAAAACTTTCATTGTACGAATAGGCTTAGAATGTCATGAAACCTCAATATTTTAAGTTTGAATAAAATAAATTTGTCTGTCGCGTCGGTCTGTCTGTTAGTCTTGTACCTTTTTGGTGCTCACGATTAAGATACTGACTTAAAAATATGGCACACGTATGTATTTTAACGAGATCTGGAACTAGATTATATATCGATCTTATTCCGTTGCAGAGTTGAAGGTAAATGGGGGTAAATAGGCAAATAGGTAAATCAAGCAATTAGGAGTGCATGAAATTGGTATTTAGTAAATATAAGAGAAGCTAAGGTCTCGAAAACATTTTTGGCAATAGCGACCGACCTCTATTATTGAAGGGGGTGAAAAAAATATTGTGATAGTGTGTATACAGGAACCAGTCAACAAGAATCACCACCCCTACTACTGATGGGGCATATCATTTTATGGATCTTTGGGGTACACGATTTCAAATATTATACTATTAAAGTTCCATAAACAATTATTTCCACTTAGTGGAGTACAAATATAGTATTTTCGTTGTAAGAGACTTAGATATGAAGTCTTGATATGGAAGTAGTGATTCCTTAGGCAGCGGTTTTTTGTAATACAATTGTTACATATTATTCCACGTAAATTAGATATTTTAGAAGAAATAATTTATAAAGTAATAATATTTGGGATGCGTAATCTAGATGGGGTTAGAAATAGATACCCGAAAAGTTCCCCCCAATTTAGAGGTGGAACGTCCATAATGATTATGAATAGAGCTGCTTCGGCCATATTACGGGGACTTAACGCTGGTTTTTCACTTTCATCTTGTAAACTGTTCGTCGAAAGAGAAAAAAGTACAGGAAATAAAAAATTTGTCGAATTAAATTCCGCATAAAAAATGTACTATTAACCTTGTAGCTTATCCTCAGCTATTTCGCGCTAACAGCGTCCGAACAGCGTCCGAACAGAGGGGTAGTTTGGGGCGCAGAGGTAAAAATCCACTCTATTCCAAGTTTGACTCCGAATATTTTAAAACCGGTTACTTTAACGAGAAAAATGCTCAGGAATGAATTTATTGAGCATAATTTTCTCTATTAGATGCATATATAGAGGGTTTTGTCGCAAGTAGTTTATATATTTTCCCCTTCTTTGCAATTATATTAGAGGATAATCTGTACTCTTCACTCAAAAGAAGATTTGGAGACATATTTCAACTTTGAGCTTGCTTCAATTCCACTTCTTCTCTTCGATGAAACGGGGTTAATGAGGAAAATTTAGAAATCGTCTGAATGATATTTTCAATGCTGTACGAGAGAGATCAATAGATTTTTCCGATTGCCAGTTCATTGTTGATGGCGGCAATTCGATTCATCGTGTAGTATGGCCGAAGCAGCTTTATTCGTAAACATTACGGCCAAAAAGTGACTGTAGTGTTTGACAATGCCTGCAGTATGAAGAGCATCGAAAGACAGCAGCGACTTTTGACACGCATTTCACCGGAAATTATTTTTCATGAGAACACGCCACTGACTGAAACGCCAAATAAAATGATAAACAATCTCACAAAAAGGAACGGTTTATTTCGCAATTGGTGGAGAGATTTAAAGACGAGGGAATCAAAAGAATTACTGCTGTAGACGACGCTGACATACTTCAAACCGCCTTAAACGAATCTCATGAAAACAATACAGTGGTCATCTCGGATAAGATATTGATCTTCTCGCATTGATTATCGCTCTCGCACCTGAAGATAAAGATATCCGTATCAAAAGAGAGGCTCAGAGAAGAATAAAAAATAAAGATTACAGTTCTCGTGACTTGCAGTCCTCGGAAGTTTTAAAAAGCTGTATGACCACACGTTCAGTGGATGCGATAACACTTCAGCTTTCTTTGGTAAAGGAAAAGTGCAAACGGTGGAATGCGTCAATAAAAGAAAAGATCTCGAAGAGGTTGTCCGTATATTCAACAACCGTAGCTCAACGAAAAAAGAAATTACAAGTGCTGGAGAGAAATTCGCGCCAGCAGTCTACAAAGCCCCCAAAAAAGAGACATCTTTGAATCATCAAAGATTCATTATCTTCAATAAGTTAGTCGGCCAATCTAGTACTACCGGGATTCTACCAAGATTGCCACCAACATCCGAGGCATTACGTCAACATTCTTACAGAGTATTAATAAATAATATAAAATATTTCAAAGAGATGATATACTTAAAGAAGTAAAATGTTCAAAACTTAATCATTTTGGAGCAAAAATATAAATATTTCCCTCCAGCAAGAAAAAAATTTTAAATGTTTAAAAAATTTTGAAAACCATTCGAGATGACTCCAATAAACTATCATTAATTTGTAGCAAAATTTATGATTAACCAACAAATGTATTCTAGAGTTTTGGTCTTGAATGCTTTTTAAAACATTTTTATTTCTTGCTAGAGGGAAATATTTACATTTTTGCTCCAGAATAATCTAAGTTTTCAAAATATCTTTGGAAGGTGGAAGATTCAACATTTAGTTTGAAAAAATACACCGGACTCTACCTACCTAGGTAGAGTCCGGAGTACCTACCTTTTGGACTCGCTGATTCCGATGCCGAGATTGGTTAAGCTTTATCACGTCAGGTTCAAGGTCATTTGAAGGTCAAACTAAGAAAAGGTTTTGGAAAAAATCTAAAAAAATTCACACACGACGTGATAGAGCTTAACCGACCTCGGCATTGGAATCAACGACCCCAAAAACCCCCGGGTACCTAGGTAGAGTTCGGTGTATTTTTTTAATCTAAATGTTGACCTGTGTTATTATTATTCTTTTACTTTCTGCTTTTCAGCAGTGGACTATGGTGTATGTTTACATATGTTTATAGGTATTTTTCGCCTCCAAAAAAAGTGTCGTTAAATGCTTCTATCTCTTTATCTCTTCCTTTTTTGTCATAATCTTACATGCGCACCAATAGAACTGATCATTATTGATAATAATGAGTCATGAATTTACTAATTATCAAGACATTCGCGATGAAAACAACACAAAACGTAAAATCGGAGGCAAACACCACCTAACCGTATAACATTCGGAGGTGTATAAGTACTAAATGCATGTATATATATATATATATATATATATATATATGTATATATATATATATATATATATATATATATATATACATATATATATATATATATATATATATATATATATATATATATATATATATTTGTGTAGGGTTGATAGTTTCGAAGATATTTCATTTTATAGATGACATTCGACCATTTTTCGGATGAACTATTTAGTTTAAAATGTTGAATATCTCAGAAACTGTGACACTTCCATCAAAAATTGTAAGGAACAAAATTGAAGATAATTAATCAACTTTTGAAGTGATTTTTTGTCTGTTTCTACATCACAAAAAATAAAGAAGTTATGACCGATTCAATGTGCGTTTTCACATTTTTTTAACAAAATGTCACCATTTTGTTGTTGTAACTGCTCAGTAATTAATTTTTTTTCAAAAATGTTGTTTTTTGTTTATATACATAGCATCAGCTAGATGCTCAATTTCTTTTGTGTTTAAAACACTTGTTTTAGAAAAAAAATTCCACCCGCCATACTAGAGCCGCCATTTTCAATTTTTTTATTTTCACTTCAGATTCGTAATCAGCGACCTCAAAAACATAACTATCCTACGTTTCAAAAATAAATTACTGATACTTTTTGAAATACTACCCCTAAATATTTAAATTTAGGGGTAGTTTTCACCCCTTGAGGGGAAGAGCAAGTATCTGGTCCATATAGAAACTGAAGACGATAGTATAGTAAAAGATTTACTACAATAATAACCTATAAAGGAATTATTCCGAAATTTTGCATATTTTTTACTTCTAGATACTGTACTATAAGTGGTATTCTAATTTTTTGTCTATTACGTATTTCAATTTGGTATCTTCCGAAGTACTCGTACTCATTACTCATTTTTAGAAGAGTACTCTTCAAATTTTGCAAAAGTAGGTACTCATTTTTTAGAGTACTTCAAAAACAAGTACTCGTACTCAAGTTTTCACGAGTACTTTTTACAGGTACTTGTTGTGAAGTACTCGTGAGTACTTTAGTGCGGTACTCTGACCAGCTCTGAACGAAAACAACAATTCTTCATATTATTCCGAAGCAACGAAGCAAAAGTGGCTCAATTACAAAAATTATTTCGTACTTCAGGCAACACATTGCAAATAATCAATATTATCTTGAATTATTTAATTAAACATAGAAATAATCTACCTAGATTAAAATTTCCAATGCATTTTAATTAAGTAACCGCTAAACAAATTATTTTACGTTACAATACACTAAAAATTGAAAATAAACATAAAACAAAAACATTTTAAAAAGAAACGGAAAATCAGATATGACAAAAGCCGAAAACATTATGAAATAATAAAGATTGTTGAATTTTTGATGAATAAAAACTTAACAAATCATATTTTGTTAAATAAAAGAATCAGAATATACGAAAAAGACCAAAAATGTTAAAAAAAGAGTCGTTATGATGAAAATGGAAGTGATGTATACTAAGGTGGCCCATCTCTATAGGGGGTGAATTTTTTTTGCGTATTTTTTAAGTCTCACCCCACGAAAATATACTATTATACTAGGAATAATTTATGTCAAAGTTTCAGATAATTCGGTGAACGGTAACCCGTGCCGCATTCAGGTAGAAATTTGTAGATAAGATTTTATTGCGGTAACTCGTGCCGCATTCAGGTAGAAATTTGTAAATAAGATTTTATTACGGTAATACACTTAAATTTTACTTAAAATACAAATATCTACCTCTTTTCTCATAATGTTTTATTGGTGTAATTATTTGCTAGAAATTATTTGTTTTGGAAGTTTGGAAATATAATGCACCTACGGTAGGTTTTTATGTCAGTTTGCAATTGTGTTTTACAGTGGTGACATTATAAGTTCTAGCATACGTTCCTTTTTGAAAAAACATTTAACGATGGCTGATGTTAGATCCTTACGAAAGGATACTTTCATTTACTTAGTTGGACACTATTCGTCACAAATCATTAGCAATAAATTGCCGTCTAATAGACAAGTATTACAAGTGCTCTTTTATAATATTCGTGAAGTGAAGCTAAGTGTACATGAAAGTGCTAAATTAACAATAAAAGAGGTGTCAGTTTTTTGGGATAAAGCTCGCATTCCGACACGTCAGGATTTTCATTGTGTTAAACAACTAGATAAACTTTATGCAGAGTGGAGGAACTTACAAAAATCGGCTAAAAGGGCCAGTGCGGGAGGTAAAGAAAAAAATTTCGTTGAAAAATTGGACGATCTTTTTGACATTTCTCATGCAAATGCATTGGAATTGATGAAAATAGATGAAGATAAGCAGTTTTTAATTAACCAAAGAAAAAAGGGACGTCCTTTATTTATGCATGGTATTGATTACCAACTTGCTTCTCAAGAAAAATCAGCTGTGGAGAAATTACAGAAATTATCCGAACGAATGCAACGAAGTCAACAAGAAAAAGCTAGATTAGAGGAAACAGTCACCTGTCCATCATCAAGTAGTAATTCAGCCGACTCCAACGAAAATGAAGATGAAATAATCGAAGCCCAAGAAGAGTTGTTACAAGACCAGCCTGGCCCGTCACAGCCAAAAAAGAGGAGATTGTATGGAACATGTAACATCATCACACCAAAAATAGCCGCTGCATTTGATGCTTGCAAAATAAGAGACAGGTATGGAGTCCATATTTTGACGGCAGTAGCAGAAGCAATAGGACATGACACCACATCTTTGTCCATCAGCAGAACCACACTTCAGCGCTCTAGACAACGCATCCGCGAAGAAAGAGCTGAAATATTAAAAACTGCCTTCGGTAATTCTGAATTGCCGTTCCCAGTCATCCATTGGGATGGAAAACTTTTACCTTCTCTCACTGGAATGGGAAATATCGATAAACTTGCTATCTTAGTTACTAGTGGAGATATTGAACAACTACTTGGAGTACCAGCTTTGCCCAATTCAACTGGAAGAGAACAGACTGAAGCAGTTTGTGATGTGCTTTGTGAATGGAATTTGGACGAAAAGGTAATAGCTTTGTGTTGTGATACAACAGCATCAAATATGGGTTATATAAATGGGGTAGCCACACTATTGCAACAAAAATTAGAAAGAGATATTCTATATTTTCCTTGTAGACATCATATTTTTGAAGTGGTTTTGAGAAGTGTGTTTGACACAAAAATGCCTTCCTCATCTGGTCCAAATGTGCCACTATTTAAACGTTTTAGGGAATTTTGGCCTAAAATAGATCAAAATAAACTAAAAACTGGATTTCAGGTATCAAAAATTAAACACATTTTACAACCAGTTAAAGCCGAAATTGTAAAGTTTCTAAATGCAGCTTTAACTTTGCAACAGCCTCGTGATGATTATAAAGAATTTTTAATGCTTTCTAAACTTTTTGTTGAAGAAGAGCCCACTCACACGACATTCTATCAACCAAGGGCATTTCATCATGCACGTTGGATGGCCAAAACCATTTGTGGTACCTTAATTCAGTAAATGTTGGCTTATCTTTCTTTGATGACGATATTTCAGTTACCACTAAAAGAGAAATGGTTAAAGCTTTGAATAGGAAAGCACCAAATCAAGAGGGTATTAAACGACTTATGATTAGTAACATTACTGACGTTGAAAACAAGGAAATTCAGGACTTCATATGCGAGAACACTAAACAGTTTTTTCAAAAATTAGATTTGTCTATGGAATTTTTGGAAAATGATCCAACAACATGGAGGGAAAATGAAAGTTATACCCGATGTTTCAATATTGTAAACAAAATTGAAGTTGTAAATGATGCCGCTGAGAGAGGGATCAAACTTATTACTGACTATAATGACATTTTAACAAAAAATGAAGACCAAAAACAGTTTTTACTCCAAGTTGTAAATGATTATAAATCACAGTTTCCAAAGGTAAAAAAAGAAACCCTGTCGCATGCTTTGGCCTAGTGCAAAAGATATTGTTTTTATTACTATATGTCTTGTAGATTTAGGATAATATTTGGTACTATGTATGAAAAAAACGTTTCATAATAAAATACACAAAGATAAAACGAGAGTTTTATTTCAAAAACTTCTAGTCTAGTTTTCTTAGTCTACGAATTTACAGTAGTATGACACATGTCATTGTCACAACAGATAATGTCTTTGATATTTGTATGACTTGATTAGTCATTCTAAAGATAAATGTTGCTGATTAAAAAAAAAACAATGCATCAACCAAAGAATGTAAATAATTCCATTTACTTTTATTATTGCATAATAATGCATTCTGCGGCACCCCTTGCCTTCAATTTGCCTCAATAATATTTTGAGGGGACTGTTTTTTCTTCAAATGGAACCATTTGCAGAGAAATAAAAAATTTCGATTTCGAAAAAGATGGGCCACCCTAATGTATACCATTAATTAAGTTAGTTGCCTAGTTCCAATATTCAGAGAGTGAGGAGATAATGTTTTTTTCGAACGTGCGTTTTGTCCTAAATGGTGCTTTATGCGATGTAATTTAAAAAGTTTTGGTTGTGGATAATTTTCAACTAGCAGAGAAAGAAATAATATGGTCGATAGTTGAACACACCTTGCATTTTTTGATGCAAGCATGAAATTTGGCAGAGTCATAGGGTAGACCTCAAAGAGTGATTTACGAGTTGTAGACAAATTCGGAACCCGCGACGAGCCATGTATTACGGGTTGCCTACTGGGGATACGAATTTTTCTCAACATCGCCGTATTAAGGCTATTTTGATGGGGTTTCGATGGGAAATACTTACACGGTTCTTATTTAGTCTCTCCGTCGGTACAGAGATCCCACCGGACCATAAGTAGACACGTTTATGTATTTTGCCTACCTTCCAGGGGCGTTTTCTTTAAATAAACATTCAGTATATTTGTCCTGAGGTAGTGCATTGGGTTTTTTGCCAGTTTTAGCAAAAAAAATAAATAAAAATGATTAGATGAATGCTTTCGAAATGACTTATTAAACTTAGGTTTCAGAGAGGAAGCCCCTAGAAGGGATTCTTACAATCAGATGTAAACGCTACTATGCGCTGGGCGCGACCGACGTGCACTACCTTATGCTGAACAGACTGTAATTGTTATTTTAAGGGTCGATTCAGGAGAAAATTATAAAGCTACAGTCGTAGGGAGCTCAGATTTAATATTTTCTAATGTAATTCTCAGTTAAGAACGACAAAATCGTGAACAATCATATTAAGAACAAAAGAAGAAAAAGCAAATTTTTACACAAACATATATTTCTTTAAATCTATATACACTCGCCTTCACAGAGACACAAACATTTGGTTTCCCTTTAGTGGCATCGGCATCGGCCTTTTGTGCAGTCCTTGTTGCACTTACATCTCACCAATTCCAGGCAGGCCTTTGAAGCAATAGGTTGGGTTGTCCACACAGCTACCCAATCGTTGTCATTTTTCTCCCATCCATCCAGTTTGATGGGCTTGGCAGATCTGGCATAAGTTCCAAACTGTGCCCCCTGATAAAGGGCCCTCGTTGTGTGCAGTTTTAAGGCGTCGTAGGTGGGAGGAAGGTTTTCTATCTCCCGCTTTGTATGTGTAAATAGTTTTTTTCGGCACTCATTGACTTTGTCACAGATCTGTAACAAACCAGATTATTTACGTTAAGAAAATTTTTATTTTGGAAGCCAAAATTTACTTACTTTTATTTTGGAACTTACTTTTCATAGAGTGAGAAATTTTTCTATACGATCCATAGCATTTTCTAAATCTCACAAGGAAACCGTTAGTGATTTCTGGATATATTTTCCAAGCTTGGAGAGCCGTTTTCTTGCCTCTACCCGCAAATGATGACTGAATCGCATCCAGTGAACGCATAGAAGACCGGAAGGATACAGGATTTTTGTGGACCTGGAAACAATAAAACATAATATTCAGCAACTGGCCACTAGCAGAGATCTTTTATTATTCGCTAACGTTTTCCTCACCTAGACTTTAACATGTGCAGCAATATATTGGTGGCTCGAGTTGTTAATATGAACCCAGAGCTCTTCGAGTTGTGGGATTTTGCGGACACAATTGATAGCTATTATCAGGACATCATTGTCTACAGTCCGAAGCAGCACATTCGTGTGTCCTTGCTGAACGGCATCTAAGACATGTACCATAATCCTGGTGTCTGCCTCTTCATGGCTACAGAGATACAAAATGTTGTTCGTGTCTCGGTTTGAGTTTGAAACGTCCAAGTCTTCGATAGTCGAGTAAACCTCCTTTCTATCTTGATTTATTTCAATGCAACTTGTTGCAAGAAGTTTGAAGAGTTCCTTCTTGTTGGTGGTATCACGAAGAAACAAAGGCCAACTTTTCGAGATTCTCGCGGACAAACTAACACGGGTACGTTCACCGATGCCTCTTTTTTACCGGGTGTGGTTGTTCAAGCTGTCCTGATCTATTCGAGAAACGGCTGACAACTCTTTTTTTATATGTGGAACAAATATGTACTGGATATAATGTTGAAAATTGCGGCTCTGACCAGGGTGAAGTATATTTACCATACCCGCCCCGTCCAAAACTTTGCAATGGACATGGGACTCTGTCGCTGCAGTGCTGTTAGGACTGCCTTCTACCAGACACGTAGTTAACATAGCCTTATTACACGATTGCATCTCCTGTCTAATCGAGAGTGATGGCGGGGAAGGCTCATTTTCATAGACAAAGAAAACATCCAAATTACCATTACGATGCTTACGTGGCAATGTATAAGTCACTAAACAAATTTCTTTCGTAATGCTTGTACAAACTATTCATTTTCAACAAAGTTTTTAAAAAGTTTTTAACGTCTGCAAATATCACTTTTTCGTCTGTTTCATTCTTTATTTTACCAAGTATCTATTATTTACACATAACCTGACTTAGACAGAGAACAGTACTTATGTCAATAGCTTCTTGTGGACGTTTATTATACTTACAGTTCAAACAAAGAAAAGCCAATTTAACATTTATCACTTATATATCACTATATAGACGTCTTCTATATAATGCATTAAAACTCGAGAACACAATATAGAACAATGTTTACATTCTCTTCACAACAACAATGAAGCAGACCATTTACGTGCCCATCAGCGCATCGCTGCCAACTTAACACTCTCACCAGTAGCCACCTGTATCTTGCACCACATATTTTGAAAAGAAACGAATATTCATTGTACTTTTAGAATCTTTTTGGAGCACGTGGGCCATCAAGGTAAAAAATATAACAAAAAGCATAAAACAACGTTTTCTCAAAATGATAACTTTCTTTAATTTTTTTTTAAGTTAAATATCCCTGGAAGGTAGGCAAAATACACATGTATCGACAGAGAAACTAAATAAGAACTGTGTAAGTATTTCCCATTGAAATCCCCAACAAAATGGCCTTAATGCGGCGATGTTGAGAAAAATTCGTATCCCCAGTAGGCAACCCGCAATACGTGGCTCATCGCGGGTTCCGGATTTGTTTACAACTCTTAAATTACTCTTTGGGGTCTATCCAACGACTCTGCCAAGTTTCATGCTTGCATGAAAAAATGCAAATATTGCAACTAACGACGGCAATAAAATATAATCATTTTGGAACAATATGCGCAAATTTCAAGAAAAAATATCAATATGTTTACTTATAATCGAATAAAACGCAAAAACTAACGTATCACGGATTCAAGTGCAGATAGAACATCATTCTTTTTTTTGAACGTTGGTTATTTCATGTACTTTCATAATTCACTTATAGTTTTTGGTTTCACAAAAAAATCACGTAATTATTCAAAATTGTTTATACGTACAATATCTATAATTACAATTAAATTCCAAAAAATTGGTTTAAATTAAAATTTTTTTTAATAATAATAATAATAATGATAAATAATAAAGATACACCGGCATGCCGAAATTCGGCAGAGATCTTAGCCGGCAGGATGCAGAAGGCCATTATCCTCGGCTCATTACGTCTACTCAGGGCACACGATTCTCGGACCCAGTAGTCACTCACCCCACGGACGTGGGGAGTGGCTGCCGGTACTACCAGCTCCCCTCTGTGCGTGTCGGAGCCACAGAGTATAAAGGGTGACTGGCTTTTATAAAATAATAATAATAATAATAATAATAATAATAATAATAATAATAATAATAATAATAATAATAATATATACCCAGACTACTCGGTCAAGATGATTGTCCTGATAATCGGTGTACTTGGTGGAATGAGGCCTATGCTGCTCTCGGAATTAAAGGCCATACCAGCCTGCCAAAAGTCAGCCGAGTGGTTGGCAGGCCAAATGCAGAAGGCAGTTATCCTGGGGTCCCTCCGTCTTCTTAGGGCACACGAATCTGGAATCTACAGTCACTAACCCTGCGGGATGCGGGGAGTGGCTGTGGATAGTTCGCTGGCGCTTCTCCCGTGAGAATGTCGGAGACACGGGAGAACTGTCCAGCATCGCGCACGCGAAAAAAAAAATAATAATAATAATAATAAGCAGGAGGGGCTTTTTTTACATCTCACTAGCCTTTGGTGAGTAGCGACACCACTTACTCCAGCCGCGGGTGCAAAATCCGGACCGACAGCGCTAGCGCACCCGGGAGGGGAAAGAGACTTCCCCTCTGGTGTCGGCCGTGGGCTTGTTAGGCTAACCACCTAACAGGCCGTAATCTTCTGGTTCCAGGCAACAGAAGACAGGGCCCCCACAATCGACCCCATTCGGATGGGGGTCACAGGCAAGGTGGTGGGGCCCAACCGGACGGATTGCCTGGCAATGACGACCGCGAGCTACATGGACGCTTCGAGTGGACCGATGAGCTGAGGAATAATCTTCTGCTATGCTACGAAAGCAGTGAGCCCGCACGAAGGGGGTACATGGCGCGAATGCACGCTCTGTGGTGTGCAAGACACCCAGAGCACAGCGCCTTCACGCCGCAAAATCTGCGTGACTATGTATCCCACCTTCGCAGCAGGGGCTACGTGAGAGCTGTTCCTCAGCCGGTAAATGAGGCGGTCGAAGAGCCGCTGAATGAACCGGTTGTGGAGGCAGTTCTAGACGTTCCACCAAGACCAGAGGGCCTCAACACCAGAAGGGGGGTTGCACTACATCAAACCCCCCAGATCGGAAGACCTAGCCAGAGTGGATGCTGAACTTCGTGAAGCGATACCAGAAGGGGCTGACATCTGGCACATAAATTGTGCTGTATACGCTGCTGCCCAGCGCTTAACTCCGGGTGAGAGGCGGAACACTGTCTCTCCACAGGAGAGAGCGGAGCGGCGTATACAAAAGATGGAAGCCAAGATCCGGTCGGCGAGGCAACACGCATCCCGTATCCAATGTGTGATGGACTATATGGCGGCCAATAGGACTTTCACGCCTAAAGTTAGGCGCATAGCCGCCAATTTAAGACGCGTCCATCACACACTGAATGGGGCAGTGCTGCGAACCACCAAACAGCACTGCCTTGATCGGATACGGATGCTAGTGACCTGTAAAAAGTCACTAGTGAGGCGGGCGAGGGGGCTGGCGGAAAACAATCTCTTCCGCAAAAAGCCCTCGCGCCTTTTCGAACCGCCTCAGCGTGTTGTAGAGAATCCGCCGACTGTAGATCAGGTGGAAAACTTCTGGAAAACGCTTTACGGACAGAAGCTCCCACTCAACAGAGACACTCCAGCCCTGGCACACTTTGAAGACTTTTGCCAAAGGTTTCAACAACCAAACGAGGTGTGTCAACCGATAACCCCAGAAGAGGTTCGAAGAGCTCTTGAGGGCTCTAAGAACTTTGCTGCTCCAGGTCCCGATGGGATAAATAACTTTTGGTGGAAAAAGTTTTCCAGTACCCACCACCATTTGGCCAGAATTTTTAATTCATGGCTAAATGAGGAGCAGCAAATTCCTTCTTGGGTTGTCGAGGGGCGGACAGTGCTGATCCCGAAGAACGGAGATTTGTCTAACCCAAAAAATTACCGGCCGATAACTTGCTTAAACGCATGCTACAAGTTGTTTACACGCATCTTGTACATGCGGGTGCTCCAAGCAGTTGAACGGGTTTACGAACGGGTATATGAGCAACGAGGGTCAAAGAGAGGTGTCGCTGGCTGCAAGGAGAACCTGCTGATCGACAGATGTATCACGCAGGACTCCGTGCAGTATAAGCGTAACCTCTCTATGGCCTGGATCGACTACCGCAAGGCATTTGATATGACATCCCATGAGCTTATTGTCCACTTGCTCAGATGTCTTGCGGTGCCCGGTCCCGTAGTGAGATGTATCGAAGAACTCATGCCGCTCTGGAGGACTCGCTTTACCATAACATCGGGTAATAGCAGAGTCCAGACAGAGCCGGTATTGTTCAGAAGGGGAGTATTTCAGGGAGATTCCCTAAGCCCCCTTCTGTTTTGCATCTCACTACTACCATTATCCGTTTCGCTTCGAAATACCCGTGGATACAACTGCGGTACCCCCGGCGACAGGAGGCATAAGGTCACCCATCTGTTTTACATGGATGACCTTAAACTTTATGCCTCCGGAGAGAGGGATTTACGCCAGTCCCTCAGGGTGGTACAGGAATACATGCAGGCTGTCGGCATGGAATTTGGGTTGGACAAGTGTGCACTAGTCCACCTCAAGAGAGGACGATGCGGTGACTACGGAGAGGATGCGCAGCTTGTGGACGGAAGCATCTTACATCATCTAGATGCCGGAGAGTCGTACACTCACTTGGGTGTCGAGCAACGCTCCACCCAAGAAGTGAGTGTAGTAAAAAACGCTCTCCGCGGCAAGTATCAGCACCGACTCCGACAGATCTGGTCTTCAGAACTGTCGGAGAAGAACAAGGTGTCTGCTACCAATATGCTTGCCGTTCCGATCCTCCTCTACTCCTTTGGAGTAATTAAATGGAATCAAGAGGAGCTGCGACAACTCGATGTAGGAACCCGAAAAAAGATGCATCTCTATAGGAGTTTGCACCCTAAATCGTCCGTTCCACGGTTGTATCTCCCACGACATCGAGGAGGCCGTGGACTCTTGAGTTTGGAGAGTCTCCATAACAGGATGGTTCTGGATGGAGCCTGTAAGGCCATAAGGAGTTCGGATCCCCTCTCTGCATGGTCCGAGACCATGAAAGTGCAGGAGTTGGAGCCTTTTTGTTTAAGGCAGCACGCAGAGCCGCCGATGAACTCGGTCTGGTCTTCGACGCTGAGCGGGTTAATCACGACTCTGTCACCGAGTTGGAACCTGCTCGGCAAAAAGCCCAAGTCAAAGCTGCTGAAATTGATTTATTTCTGCAGCTACACTCGGATAAGCCATTGCACGGAGTCTTCTATAAAAATATAGAAGGCCGCGGCTTATCCGAAAGGCTGACCTTCGCTTTCTTGAGGTCAGCCGGGCTGAAGTCTGAGACCGAGGGATTCATAATGGCGTGCCAGGATGGTGTATTCAACACACTCGTCTATCGAAGTCGTGTCATGGGTATAGAGGTCCCTGATGTCAGCTGCAGAACCTGCCACAGGGCGCCGGAGACATTAATGCATTTGCGGTCGGCTTGTCCAGTATATGCAGTCTCGGCCTATATCCAGAGGCACGATGCAGCATTACGAGTGCTTTATTATCACTTAAGGCACTCGTATGGGATAGACGAGACACCAGTGCTGCCTTACGCTCCGGGGGATATTGAGTCCGTTGTGGGAAATGAGAAGTGTCTAATTTATTGGAACTACTCGTTTCCCACCGTCAGGCAAATACATGCTAATAAGCCTGACATGGTCCTCCTCGACCACCAACTCAAGACAATGTTCGTCGTGGAGTTCTCGGCTCCCGCGGAGTATAACATTGTCTTGAAGGAGGAGGAAAAACGGACGAAATATCGAGATTTGCTCTTCGAGCTCCGCAGGCTTTACCCTGGCCATACTGTTAAGCTAGTGGTCCTGATCATAGGAGCCCTCGGTGGAACGAGACACACACTGCTTTCAGAACTAAAGATCATACCGGCATGCCGAAATTCGGCAGAGATCTTAGCCGGCAGGATGCAGAAGGCCATTATCCTCGGCTCATTACGTCTACTCAGGGCACACGATTCTCGGACCCAGTAGTCACTCACCCCACGGACGTGGGGAGTGGCTGCCGGTACTACCAGCTCCCCTCTGTGAGTGTCGGAGCCACAGAGTATAAAGGGTGACTGGCTTTTATATATATATCAAAAAAAAAAAAATAAAAAAAAAATAATAATAATAATACATCCATCCATCGTGGGGCTGAGCACGTACATTCGACAGGGGAAGGACAAATTCACACGGCTAGTTAAAGAGCATGCTAAGGACAAGAAGTTGTACTCCATCCAGAAGGAAGCGCGGAAAATCCAGGAAGAATATTTGGAAGCCGAAACCACCGACGAGGAAGCTAAGAAGAAAATTAAAACCAACATCGAAAAGAAGAAAATAGAAATACTCTGCGCAAAGCCGATGCATGGAAAATTCTTCCGCGATCTCGACCGACCAGCAGTAGATAAAAAGGCGTCTATGCAGTGGTTGAATGGCTCGGGCTTGAAGGGGGAGACGGAAAGTTTGATAATAGCAGCATAGGACCAAGCACTAAACACCAGGTACCACCAGAGGATGATCTTTGAAACAGCCTGTTGACAGCAAGTGTAGGATGTGCGGGCTAGCGGAAGAACATGTCAGCCACGTGGTGGCGGGATGTACTACCCTGGCACCATCAGAGTACACTCACAGGCACAACAGAGTGGCCAGATATCTCCACTGGGTCATGTGCAAACACTTCGAGATACCAGTACCGCCAAAATATTATGAGTATGCCCCCGAGAAGGTTGTCAATACCAATGACGTCACAATTATGTGGGATTTGCCGATTATAACTGACAGAGAAATACGCGCAAACAGGCCAGACATCGTCGTACATAACAAAAACGAAAAATCCTGTTTACTGATCGATGTATCCATTCCAAATGATACCAACGTGATGCTCAAGGAAACGGACAAGTTGAGCAAGTATAAAGACCTCCAAATAGAAGTTAGTAGAATGTGGAGTGCAAAGACCACAGTCGTACCAGTAATTGTAGGAGCCCTTGGAACCGTCAAGAAGGGCTATGACCGGAGTCTACAACAGCTGCCTGGTCAACCGAGCGCACAAGAAGTGCAGAAGATCGCACTATTGGGAACAGCGCATATTTTAAGGAAAGTCCTGGACTAGGAGTCTCTGTGATCCCTTGTTGGGGATTGGACGCTGAGCTGTTGGAGCGGGAATCACCAACTGAAGGGCCCAAAAACCTGGAACGGGCTCCAACAGAGCCGAATTTCAATCGCGCGCGAGGGACTCGGTGAATAGTTTCCAGCTACGGCTGAGAAAGTGTGCCGCTGTTAAGTCTATAATAATAATAATAATAAAAATAATAATAATAATAATAATAATAAATATATTTATTATTTACTATATTATTTAATATATTATATATATATTTAATATATATATATATATACATATATATATATATATATATATATATATATATATATATATATATATATATATTGATAAGTTTTCTGGGTACTAAAGAAAGAGAAAGAAATTTGTTAATTTAATTTTTAATTAAATATTAATCTAGAAAGCAGAAATGTTTATATTCGGCGCCACTGCTTCCTAGTTTCCCAGCAAACACACATTTATTAGCATGAGTTACCAATAGGTGTCACTCTATCTCAGTGCAGATTCTCAAATTAATAAAAGGCAAATTAAAATCATAGATCAAATAATAACAATTTTATTTAAGAAAAGTAGATCAGATTAATTTACAAAATTTTAATTTAGTTGAACCTTGGCCTTGGGTTTCTTATATTTAGGAAACAAAATTCTGCCCTTTTATTTTAATTACAAATACTTATTCTAAGAAAATGAAAGAAATCTTTGCTTTATTTAATATCGATAAAACAGGTACCTGTATGCGACGTGACGTCCCGATACGAATCACTGATTTATTGCACTACACTGTTGTGATCCTGGTTACCTGCAAACTCCCTCGATTTCTCATTTCGTGCCTTTGTGGTGATTTTGTTCCTTGTGAAATTTGTTCAATTTGATGTGCCTTGGACGACTTTGATGCTAAAATATTGGATTAATACCGTATGGCTTACTTGAAAATCCGGTAAGTCAAATTTGACAAACAGCTGACATTAAGGTTATATTTTGATGATAATTATTTTGTTTTTTAAACCTTGCAACATTGGTTCCTCTTACTTCTCAACTTATTAATGTTTGATTTACATACTTTTCTTCATCTGAATTTGAATTTTCTTTACTATTTGTAATAATTTCTGGACTCAATTTTGAAAATAACTCTCTTCCTTTAATTACAAAATCAACAACTTATAACAAAATTTTCATGGAAACGTTCCTTGTTTCTTGAAAACTTTGTTAATTAATGACTTTTTTCTGAAATTAGATAACTAGACCTGTCAAAATTTCATAAATTTTATTTGGTTATGAATTTAAATTTTTCTTTCAGACCTTCTCTGTCTGTTTTACTGTTTGAAACAGATTCCTTATTTAATTCTGATTCTTTCAGTATCCCTTTTATTTCTCTAGGCTTTATATTTAAGTAGTTCCAAAACGTTGCATGATTTTCACATAATTTTCTATTTTAAACAATTTACACTAGATTTGATGCATGATTTACCTTTCTTAATCTTCTTACTAACTAGCTCTCTTAATTCTAATTAACAAATTTACTTTTCAGTATGAATAAATGCTAACTCTATAACTTTTTATTTTCAGAACTCGTAGTCAATGTTTCTTCAGTCCTTGAAGTAGTGTCCTTTTACCTACCGAACTGAAAATCATTTTGAAATGTTGTTTGCAGTGTTTTCTTTCAACTGCTTGCATAATAAATAGGAAAACAATGTTTTTAACAATCTAATATTTAAATAACCAGTGACAGCACACAAATTATGGTTACTGATGGTCAACACTGAAACTTTAAACTATAATTAACATATGGAATTCAGATGTATGTATTTCTCAGGTTTAATCTAAGGTAATAGTCTTTGATTTTAAATGTTTATGATTTAAACCCGAGCACTAATTTTCGAGAAATCTTAGATTTAAGTTTTATTTGTGCTCCTTTTCTTTTTATTTGTGCTCCTTTTCTTTTTAAAGAGTCTTTATGTACACTATAGAAAGTTTATTCAGTTTGAGAATTTTCACTTCCTTTTAGGTTTTTTGTCACCTATATTGTTTAATATTTTAGTTTTAAATTATTTTCTTGCTTTAATTTCAAGTTTTAAATTTTCAGATGTGGAAATTTACATTTCCTATTTTGTGGAAGTTTTTCCAGTTTGATGAGCTCCGGATCAATCTATGATTGTCTATTAGTCAGAAACACTCTAATGATGGATTCCTGATATGATTTTTCCACCTTTGGTTTTGTATTTAAGAAGTCTAGCTTCTGAAGATAAAGTGAGATTTTACAAATTTTTAAACCTACTTATTTTAAAATTTAAGCATTTTACAATATTTATTGTTACTATTTAATCTCTGTCTTTCAATTTAAATTTGTTTACTGATAGTATGTTTACTATCGATAATTCATGTTAGTTTTAAAGTTTTTACTTTGTAATCTTTGAATTCTTTGATGCAGAACTGCAAACAGTGGCGTAGATTATTTATTTTGATAATGAAATTTATTGTCTCTCTCATGAGTCAAGATATCATATCATTTTACTCCCTCCAACTAATTAAATTTGAAAATTTGAACATTTTGAAAATTCTGAAAATTTCATTAGTTTGATAAATTTGATGGGATATCTTGCACTGTTAATCTTTGTTTTTGGTTTTCAATTTATTCACTTACATAAGGATAAATCATTTCGATGTGGAATCTTCCACGAATTTCCTCATCTTCTGGATACATTAATTCGTACGTGTTTTCGTTTAATACCCTTTTCACTACGTATGGATCGCCGTAAGGATACTGTAGTTTCGCACAAATATTTTGTTCCCTGTTTGAAATTCTCATTCGTTTTATTACTACTTTGTCGCCTTTCTTAAATGTAACTTTTCTTTTAATTTTCTTGTTTTCTCGAGCCATGAATTTTTCTGCACTTCTTCTTAACCTTGCTTTTACAAGTTCATGTATTTCATTTAAATCTTTAATGTTTTGGTTTTCCCACGGTCGGTCTGGATCTCTTCCAAACATAGTCATAATTGGCGATACTTTGGTTACCGTGCTTGGTATATTGTTCATGTAATTTTCTACCGTCTCTGTTGCTAATGACCATTCTGTATGGTTTCTCTGCACCATAATACGCAAGAATCTAATCACTTCTTGCACATACCTCTCGCTTGAATGCGATCTAGGATGTCTTATTGATGTAAACCCTAACTTAATGTTTTTGTCACTTAAATATTTTGATAACTTGTCATTATTAAAATAAGTCGCATTATCCGCTAATATTCGTGTTGGCTTTCCAACTGTTTTACAAAACTGTTTAATTTTATGAATAGTTGTGATGGTGTTACATCTTTTTGTGGGATAAATTTTAATGTACTTTGAAAAATTGTCCACCATAACTAAAATATTTTTGAATCCTCCTGGTGCCAAAATCAAGTTACTAATAAAATCTATGGAAACGAGCTCCAGTGGTTTTGTTGTAAGTGTGCTTTTTATTTCGTTTTTGTTAACGTGATTTTTATTCTTCCCTAAACAACATTCATGACATTTTGACAACATTTCTTTGGTTAAATTCAAATCCTTTTCCGTATAAAAAGTTTCTCTATAAATTAACCATGTTTTTCGAATTCCTATGTGCCCATATCGAAAATGTAAGTCTAAAATTATTCTTGCAGCTAAAGTTTCGTCTAGTACATACTTTTCTTCATCTAAAATCGTTTTGATTATGAAATTCTCTTTTATGCTGTACCCTCTCCATGGTGTGTCTTGTATTTTGTCTCTTAGTGTTTGTAAATATTGTTGGCTGTCCAGAACTTGCCTTGTTGTGTAGAGACCATTTTCATGTGATAATGTGTTCAATGATACTATGTACGTGTTTGATTGTTCTGTTTTAACCTGTCGATTACGTGTTAAAGCGTCTGCGGTGATATTGTTTACACCCGGACGATGTTTGATAGTGAAAGAATATTCTTGAATGAGAAGTGACCAACGATAAATACGTTTGTTTGCATATCGATTTTTCATAAGAAAACATAGAGCAGCGTGGTCCGTTTCTAATGTGAAATGAGCAGCTGTTAAATAGAAAGAAAGCTTAGAAATTGCATGTACTATACTTAACATTTCTAACTCTCCAACTGAGTAGCGGGTTTCATGGGGCTTTAGTATCCTAGAGATAAAACATATTGGCGTTTCTACCCCCCTTGGTATTGTACCAACTCAGCTGCGACTATTGACTCTGACGCATCGGTTCTTAATATAAAAGGTAAATTAAAATCAGGACTGTTTAGCAAAAGATTGTCATGAAAGTTTGTTTTTAATTTGTTGAAAGCAGTTTCTCTACGCTCATTCCATTCCCACTTTGTTTCTTTTCTTAACAATTCTATTAGAGGAACTTCTAGCTCTGATAGTCTCGGTACAAACTTTTTATAATAGTTCAATACTCCTAAGAAACCACGTAGTGTTTTTAAATTTGTAGGAAGAGGATAGTCCTTTATCTCTTTTACCCGATCTTCCCCAATACTTATGCCTGTTTGAGTTATCTTGTAACCTAGGTACTTAACAGAGGTTTGATAAAATTCGCATTTTTCAATGTTGAGCTTTAAACCTGCTTTATTTAAAACGTTTAAAATTGTATCTAGATGTTCACCATGTTTTTCTATTGTTTCAGAGAAAATTAGGATGTCGTCTATATAATGAAAACAAAATTCTTCAAAGCGATCGAGAATACTCTGCATTGCCCGTACGAGTGCTGAACTTGCGCTTTGTAAACCAAAAGGTACCACCTTAAATTGAAAAACGTCGACACTAAAACCAGTATACCTGCGAGAATCCGGATGAAGTGGAATTAACCAAAAAGAATTTTTTAAATCAAGTTTAGAAAAAACTGTGTTTTTCCCTAATCTGGATAATATTGACTGTATGTTCTGTGGTGAATCGAATTGCGATTTTGTTAACGTATTTAGGACGCGTGCATCTAAACATAATCTTATTGAGTCATTTTTCTTTTTTACTATTACCAATGGATTAATGTAATTTGTTTTTGCCGATTCAATGATATCAGATTGTAACATGTTTTGTAATTCATTTTGCACTTGTTCTCTGTACTTAAAAGGAATAGGATAATTTTTGCTTTTAAATGATTTTGTTTCATCTACCTGTAGTTTGTGAATATAACCTGTTGCAACTCTTGGTTCATAGTTTATTAGTGAGATATTTTTTTGTAAAAGTTCATGAATAATTCTTTCATATTTAAGTGGACATTTTATATCAATATTTTTGGGCATAATATAATTACTATTCATAACATATGTGGGTACGCTCCCCATCATATATTCCGCATTGGCTTGATCGCCGTTTAATTCATTTCTTACCGCATTTTTATTTTTGATACAGGTGGTCATTGTGCCTCCCTCGTATCCCGCATTTTTTTCGACATGGGTGGTCACTGTGCCAACCTCATGTCCCGCATTGACTTTATCGTCATTTAATTCTTTAATTACCGCATTTTTATTCAATATAATCTCATTTTTACTATATATAGGTAACGTTTTACCTTCTAATCTAAGGAATCTTGTTCCCAAATCAATATTAGCCCTCAATTTATATAAAATATCTTCACCCAGAATAATGTCAAAATTTAATTCAGGTACTATAAATAATTCACATTTAAAATTGTAGTTTTCTACTTTAAAAGATGTTTGCAATATGCTGGTGCTTTCAGAAAATTTTCTGCCATTGGCGTTAATTAATCGTATTCTTGCAATTCTTATACATTTTTGGGCAAATTTATCCTTATTTTTGTTAAATAAACTCTCGTTAATCATTGATATTTCTGAACCGCAATCAATAAGTGCATCTAACATTAAACCTTGCATATTTCAATTAACCATTGGTAGGTGACTTTGTTTTGTTTCATATAAATTTCCATTTTCGTTGTCCGTTGTGATAAATTCGCGGGCGTGAGAATAGTTGGTAGTTAAAACATTTCTTTTTAAAAATCCTGCTGTCGAGTATTAACTTGGGCTTGTGTCTCAATTTTATGCATTTCGATTTGATTTTGTTGTCCATTTCTCTGTTGTACGTTGGTGTTTGCTACCTGTGCGTAGGATCTTGTATCCTTTTTCTGCTCATCGTTTGCTTGTGGCCTGTTTTGTTGGTTTTGGTTTATTCTTTGCTGATTGTTGTTGTAGTACCCATTGTCGTTTGTCCTTTGCTGATTGTTGTTGTTGTAATACCTTTGTTGATTTCCGTTGTAGTTGTTGTTTTGATTGTTATAAAAGTTTCTTGGTTGATTTCCATTGCCTTGGTTGTTATAGTTATTGTTTCTTCTTTGTTCGTAGTTTTGACCTGTGTCATAATTTTTGCTTCTATCATCATATCTCCTGTTTTCATTATTGTAGTTTTGTTGAGTGTTTCTTCTCCATCCAGTGCGATGGTCGTCTATGCTTCTTATGTATTCTATGAGACTGTCCAAAGTTGTGATTCGTTGTGTAATGATGACACTGTGTACATCATCTGGGAAATGACGTGCTAAATACCTAACCATTTCACTTTCCGTGAAAGATGGTTGTAGATGTTTGATATTATATACCTTTCGCAGTATATAATTTTCCCTGGATACTCCGATGTTCTCACTGTATTTTCCATTAAAGAGATTTAATCTAATCTTTTGTTGATTATACTCCCCCCAATATTGTTTCATTACGAGCGATTCAAATTCCTCAAAACTACTGAACCTACTCTCAACAGTGGCGTATCAAATTTCAGCTTCACCACGTAACATGTTCTGTATGACTTGTTTTATGTTTGTCCCAGGGTGTACCGTTTCTAGATGTAGTTTAAGCCTAGTAGTAAATATTTTCGGGTGTATTCTCGAGTCACCGTAGAAATAAAATTGGGATTTCTGGCATGCGTGGTTGATTGTATATCCGAGGTTAGCGTTCGCTCCTTGTTTTCCTTCTGATAACTTCGTATCCATTAATTTTATTCGTCCGTCCTGTTCTTTTAAAGTTGCCGTGACTGCTTCATTTTGTCTTTCCAGTCGACCATCTATCTCTGAGAATCCTTCAACTATGAATTTTTCCACATTGGTTTGAATTTCCTTTTCTGATTCTTTTACTCTATTGTGAATTTCCATAGCCAAGTCTTCTTTAATATTTTCTAATCTTACTTCTACCCCTTCTAATCTGAGTTTCATTTCCGTCATGTATTGATCAAATTTTCCGTTGCATTCTTCAAATTTCTTGTCCATTCTCTCGTTTATTTTCGCACTTATCTCTTGCTTGTTTTCTTCAAATTTCTTGTCCATTCTCTCGTTTATTTTCGCACTTATCTCTTGCTTGTTTTCTTCAAATTTCTTGTCCATTTTCTCGTTTATTTCTTCTTTTGTGCTATCTATTTTCTTATTCGTGTCGTCTATTTTCACACCTATACCTGTCATCATTTGCATGAGTTGGTGGAGTATGTTTGCTTCTGTCTGTTCAGTTGTTTGTATTGTGTCTCCTATTTGTGTTGGTTCCTGCTGTTGTTCGGTCTGCTCCTGTGTTGTTGTTTCTTCTTGCGTTTCTGTTTCGCCTGCTGTTTGAGACGTAGATGCCTCTTGTTCATTATTACCTTTCATCTTACCTGACCTTAGTTTCATATAATTTTGTAACAGTGAAAATACCACACCAATACTCTTTTCAGAATTCTCAATTATTTTTACCAAAGCCTTTTGTTTTAAATTTTATTTTAAAATTTTGTTAAATAAATTACTATGATTATTTTGCTCTTTTATTTGCCCCACGTTGGGTTAGACATTTAAATGATATGTTTTCTGGGTACTAAAGAAAGAGAAAGAAATTTGTTAATTTAATTTTTAATTAAATATTAATCTAGAAAGCAGAAATTTTTATATTCGGCGCCACTGCTTCCTAGTTTCCCAGCAAACACACATTTATTAGCATGAGTTACCAATAGGTGTCACTCTATCTCAGTGCAGATTCTTTAGCTCAAATTAATAAAAGGCAAATTAAAATCATAGATAAAATAATAACAATTTTATTTAAGAAAAGTAGATCAGATTAATTTACAAAATTTTAATTTAGTTGAACCTTGGCCTTGGGTTTCTTATATTTAGGAAACAAAATTCTGCCCTTTTATTTTAATTACAAATACTTATTCTAAGAAAATGAAAGAAATCTTTGCTTTATTTAATATCGATAAAACAGGTACCTGTATGCGACGTGACGTCCCGATACGAATCACTGATTTGTTGCACTACACTGTTGTGATCCTGGTTACCTGCAAACTCCCTCGATTTCTCGTTTCGTGCCTTTGTGGTGATTTTGTTCCTTGTGAAATTTGTTCAATTTGATGTGCCTTGGACGACTTTGATGCTAAAATATTGGATTAATACCGTATGGCTTACTTGAAAATCCGGTAAGTCAAATTTGACAAACAGCTGACATTAAGGTTATATTTTGATGATAATTATTTTGTTTTTTAAACCTTGCAACATTGGTTCCTCTTACTTCTCAACTTATTAATGTTTGATTTACATACTTTTCTTCATCTGAATTTGAATTTTCTTTACTATTTGTAATAATTTCTGGACTCAATTTTGAAAATAACTCTCTTCCTTTTATTACAAAATCAACAACTTATAAAAAACTTTTCATGGAAACGTTCCTTGTTTCTTGAAAACTTTGTTAATTAATGACTTTTTTCTGAAATTAGATAACTAGACCTGTCAAAATTTCATAAATTTTATTTGGTTATGAATTTAAATTTTTCTTTCAGACCTTCTCTGTCTGTTTTACTGTTTGAAACAGATTCCTTATTTAATTCTGATTCTTTCAGTATCCCTTTTATTTCTCTAGGCTTTATATTTAAGTAGTTCCAAAACGTTGCATGATTTTCACATAATTTCTATTTTAAACAATTTACACTAGATTTGATGCATGATTTACCTTTCTTAATCTTCTTACTAACTAGCTCTCTTAATTCTAATTAACAAATTTACTTTTCAGTATGAATAAATGCTAACTCTATAACTTTTTATTTTCAGAACTCGTAGTCAATGTTTCTTCAGTCCTTGAAGTAGTGTCCTTTTACCTACCGAACTGAAAATCATTTTGAAATGTTGTTTGCTGTGTTTTCTTTCAATTGCTTGCATAATAAATAGGAAAACAATGTTTTTAACAATCTAATATTTAAATAACCAGTGACAGCACACAAATTATGGTTACTGATGGTCAACACTGAAACTTTAAACTATAATTATGGAATTCAGATGTATGTATTTCTCAGGTTTAATCTAAGGTAATAGTCTTTGATTTTAAATGTTTATGATTTAAACCCGAGCACTAATTTTCGAGAAATCTTAGATTTAAGTTTTATTTGTGCTCCTTTTCTTTTTATTTGTGCTCCTTTTCTTTTTAAAGAGTCTTTATGTACACTATAGAATGTTTATTCAGTTTGAGAATTTTCACTTCCTTTTAGGTTTTTTGTCACCTATATTGTTTAATATTTTAGTTTTAAATTATTTTCTTGCTTTAATTTCAAGTTTTAAATTTTCAGATGTGGAAATTTACATTTCCTATTTTGTGGAAGTTTTTCCAGTTTGATGAGCTCCGGATCAATCTATGATTGTCTATTAGTCAGAAACACTCTAACGATGGATTCCTGATATGATTTTTCCACCTTTGGTTTTGTATTTAAGAAGTCTAGCTTCTGAAGATAAAGTGAGATTTTACAAATTTTTAAACCTACTTATTTTAAAATTTAAGCATTTTACAATATTTATTGTTACTATTTAATCTCTGTCTTTCAATTTAAATTTGTTTACTGATAGTATGTTTACTATCGATAATTCATGTTAGTTTTAAAGTTTTTACTTTGTAATCTTTGAATTCTTTGATGCAGAACTGCAAACAGTGGCGTAGATTATTTATTTTGATAATGAAATTTATTGTCTCTCTCATGAGTCAAGATATCATATCAATATATATATATATATTATTATATATTATAATATAATATATATATATAATATATATATATTATATATATAATATATATAATAATAATATATAACTATTATTTAATATATTTATTATTTATTTACAAATATTTAGAAGACCTCCCATGCAGAGTAAGTCCGTTCCAGATTCAAAAAATAGCCCTTCTAGGAACAGCCCACATACTACGGAAGGTTCTATATATGTAAGACCAACATTCCTGAGATCTCAGGTAGAGATCTGGAATTAAGGTGAAGTGCCCTCCCCAACCTCAAGCTGAGGGAGTGAATAAAAAATAATAATAATAATAATAATAATAATAATAATAATAATAATAATAATAATAATAATAAAAATATCCGAAATGCCAGAACAGAAAAAATTGCGAAATACCAAGATCTTGCTAACGAACTGCGTGATATATATGAGCTCCGAAACGTCTTCATTATCCCAATAATAATTACTTCTAACGGTCTGATAGAGAAGAACATCGTGGTCAATCTGGAAAAAATGGGACTTGTTGAGCCAATCCATATTGTCAGTTTAGCTCAAAAAGCTGCGATTTTAGCTACTTGCAGCACAATCCGCCGGGTTCTAGCTCACCCGTGAGAAGTTGGCAAGATTGCCCCTTCCCACGAGTTCACAAACCAGCTATTGCTGTGATGGGAAAAAAAAAAATAAATAATAATAATAATGGTATGGAAAGCGGACCGGCAGCCTCCACGCGGTGTACCTGGACAGGCAGAGGAAACTCTGCCTGACAGATGTCGGACGTGGGTCTCAGGGCTAACCATCTTGAGACCCAGGTCTCTGGTTCCAACCAACAGAGAAAGGGCCCCTCACAATAGACCCCATTCGGATGGGGGTCAGAGAGAAGTTGGAGGGGCCATACCGGATGGTCTCAATGTTGACGACGCACGCAATGTACAAGGACGCTTTAAGTGGACGAGGGAACTTCGAGATGACTTGCTGACCTGCTATGAGAGCAGCGAACCTGCGCGCAGGGGATACATGGCGCGATTGCACGATATCTGGTGCGACATGCATCCAGAGCATCGCGCCTTCTCTGAGCAACAGCTCAGAGATCAAGTATCCTTCCTGCGCAGGACAGGCTACGTAAGGGCACCCCGGCAGCAGGAAGAAGTGCCAGCCGCACTTCCACCGCGGCAAATAGCTGTTGGGGAACATCCTAGAAGATACGCCGATGTTGACTTAAGGACGAGGGTTAGCCTTAACAGCAGGGCTACCCTAAAGCCACAAGACCTGGCGCGGATGGACGCTGTCATCGATGAGGAATTGCCAGAAGACGCCGACATCTGGCAGATCAACACTGCCGTGTACAACGCTGCTAGCCAACTCGTTCCCCGTGAGAGGACAAACAATGCCTCGAGCGGTATCGAAAAGGCTAAGCGGCGTGTACAAAAGATCGAAGGCAAAATACAGTTGGCCAGACAACACGCTTCTCGAATCCAGAGTGTGGTAGAATACGTAACCACTGGCAAGGCATTTACGCCTAAAGTCCGGCGAACAGCAGCCGGACTCAGACGCCAACACCACACTCTAAATCTGACAGTGATGCTCACTATTAAGCAGCACTGTTTAGATAGGATTCGAGCGCTTATGGCTATCAAGAAAAAGCTAAATAGGCGGGTACGAAGTATGGAGCAAAATGCTTTGTTCCGTACGAATCCTTCCCGCCTATTTCAAGAGCCACAGCGTGTTGTCGATAATCCACCAACTGTAGCCGATGTCGAAAACTTCTGGAAAGGAATCTACGAAACGACACGTCCGTTCGATAGCAACACTCCAGCAATAGCACACTTCGAGGCTCTCTGCCACAGAACCTTTGAAGGGCCAGAAGAAGTGTGCGCGGCAATCAGTCCGGAGGAAGTCCAGCAAGCTCTTGTTGGCACCAAGAACTTCGCTGCCCCGGGTCCAGACGGCATAAACAACTGGTGGTGGAAAAAATTTCATTCCACTCACCGTCGTCTGGCCCGAGTTTTCAACACGTGGTTGAATGAGGGGCAGCCAATCCCGGACTGGTTTGTCGAGGGACGTACCGTGCTTATTCCCAAAAAGGGTGATCTGTCCGACCCAAGGAATTATAGGCCAATCACCTGTCTGAACTCCGGCTACAAGATATTTACACGTATCCTGTACGCTCGGACACTACGGCAGGTTGATCCGGTCTTCCAGCAGATATACGAGCAGCGTGGCGCCAAGAAGGGCATGGCAGGTTGTAAAGACAGCCTGCTGGTAGACCGCTGTATTACACAGGATTCTGTGCAATACAAGCGGAATCTATCGATGGCCTGGATTGACTATCGTAAGGCATTTGACACAACATCGCATGAACTATTGTTACATTTGCTCAAATGTCTTGCGGTAGAAGAGCCACTAGTGAGATGCATAGAACAACTGCTACCACTCTGGAGGACCCGCTTCACCATAACATCAGGTGCACAGCGGGTTACGACAGAACAGGTAGCATTCAGAAGAGGAGTATTGCAGGGAGATTCTCTGAGTCCTCTCCTCTTTTGCATCTCACTGCTGCCGTTATCTGTTGAACTCCGCCAAACCCGCGGGTACCACTGTGGCCCACCCAGCAACCGGAGGCATAAGGTCACCCATCTGTTCTATATGGATGACCTCAAACTGTATGCCTCCGGTGAGCGTGAACTTCAAAATGCTCTAAGGGTGGTCGAGGAGTACACGCGGGCCATTGGTATGGAGTTCGGGTTGGACAAGTGCGCGGTCGTCCACCTCAAGAGAGGGCGATGCGGGGAATTCTCTGAAGATGCGCAGCTTGCAGACGGAAGCATTCTGAGACATCTGGATGCCGGGGAGACCTACACATACCTGGGTGTGCAATAACATCACATCCAGGATGTGCAACAAATAAAGGAGTCTCTCCGCGGCAAGTACAGACGCCTACTCCGAAAGATTTGGTCCTCCGAACTTTCGGGGAAGAATAAGGCGTCTGCCACTAACATGCTTGCCGTTCCTGTTCTGCTCTACTCCTTTGGGGTAGTAAAATGGACTGTAGATGAGCTGCGCCAACTAGACAGAGATACTCGCAAGATGATGAACATCCATAGGAGTATTCATCCTAGATCGTCCGTTCCTCGTGTTTACTTCCCACGTCATCGGGGGGGCCGAGGACTCTTGGGTCTGGAGTGTATGCATGGCAGAGTAGCGCTGAGTATGGCATGTAAAATCCTTAGGAGCTCGGATCCGCTCCTGCTATTAGTGAGAGATCACGAAATCGCAGGGGTGGGCGCAGGATTGTTCAAGGCAGCAAAAAGAGCCGCAGATGAACCTGGTCTCGTATTCGACGTCAGACGAGGTGGCCGGCGCGGTGCTGATCCAGAGTCAGTCACCGAACTTCAGCCAAATCGTCTGAAAGCCCAAATAAAAGCTGCCGAACAGGAGAATCTGTTCAGGCAGCATGTCGATAAACCCATGCACGGTGTGTACTATAAGAACATAGAAACACTGGGTTTATCGACTAGGCTGACATTCGCCTTTTTAAGGTCAGCTGGGCTTAAGTCGGAGACCGAGGGATTCATTGTGGCCTGTCAGGATGGTGTAATAAACACCTTGGTCTACCGAAGCCGCGTAATGGGTGTAGAGGTCCCTGATATCAACTGCAGGACCTGCCGCCAGGCGCCGGAATCGCTGATGCATTTGCTTTCAGCATGCCCGATATACGCGATTTCGGCCTACATCCACCGCCATAACGCGGCTTTACGAGTGCTATACTACCATCTAAGGCACTCGTACGGGGTAGATCAAACACCAGTGCTGCCTTACATCCCCGGAGATATTGAGTCCGTTGTCGAGAACGAGAGGTGCCGAATTTATTGGAACTACTCGTTCCCGACCGTCAGGCTAATTCAAGCCAACAAGCCTGACATAGTCCTCCTCGACCATCAGAACAAAGTGATGTTTGTCATCGAATTCTCAGCGCCTGCTGAGACAAACATCGCTTTGAAGGAGGGGGAAAAACGGACCAAATATCGTGATCTCCGGTATGAGCTTCAAGTGCTGTACCCAGACTACTCGGTCAAGATGGTCGTCCTAATAATCGGCGTACTCGGAGGGATGAAGCCTTCGCTGCTCTCAGAATTAAAGATCACACCGGCCTGTCAGAATTCGGCAGAATGGTTGGCAGGTCAGATGCAGAAGGCGGTTACCTTGGGGTCCCTTCGTCTGCTTAGGGCACATGATTCAGGTGTTTACAGTCACTAACTCCACAGGTCGTGGAGAGTGGCTGTAATTAATTAGCCGGCGCGGCTACCGTGTGGTGTCGGAGGCCACGGAAGCCCTGTCCGGCAACGGGAAACCGGAAAAAAAAAAAAAAAAATAATAATAATAATAATAATAATAATAATAATAATAATAATCTGCATGGTCCGAGACCATGAAAATGCAGGGGTAGGAGCCTTTCTGTTTAAGGCAGCACAGAGAGCAGCCGATGAACTTGGTCTCTCCTTCGACATCGAGCGGGTAAATCGCGACTCTGTCACCGAGTTGGAACCTGCTCGGCGAAAAGCCGAAATTAAAGCTGCAGAACACAACAACTTTCTGCAGCTGCACACGGATAAGCCAATGCATGGAGTTTTCTATAAAAATATAGAAAACCTTGGCTTATCCGAAAGGCTGACCTTTGCCTTCTTAAGGTCAGCCGGGCTGAAGTCTGAGACCGAGGGATTCATAATGGCTTGCCAGGATGGTGTATTTAACACCCTCGTCTATCGTAGTCGTGTCATGGGTATGGAGGTCCCTGATGTCAGCTGCAGGGCCTGCCGCAGGGCGCCAGAGACTCTTATGCACTTGCTGTCGGCTTGCCCGACATATGCAGTCTCGGCCTATATCCAAAGGCACGACGGAGCATTACGAGTGCTTTATTACCATTTAAGGCACTCGTATGGGATAGACGAAACACCAGTGCTGCCATACGCTCCGGGGGATATTGAGTCCGTTGTGGGAAATGAGAAGTGTCTTTATTGGAACTACTCTTTTCCCACCGTCAGGCAAATACAAGCCAACAAGCCTGACGTAGTACTCCTCGACCATCAACTCAAGACAATGTTCGTCGTGGAGTTCTCGGCTCCCGCGGAGAACAACATTGTCTTGAAGGAGGAGGAAAAACGGACAAAATATCGAGATCTGCTCTTCGAACTCCGCAGACTGTATCCAGGCCATACTGTTAAGATAGTGGTACTGATCATAGGAGCCCTCGGTGGAACGAGACACACACTGCTTTCGGAACTCAAGATCATACCGGCATGCCGAAATTCGGCAGAGATCTTAGCCGGCAGAATGCAGAAGGCCGTCATTCTTGGTTCATTACGTCTGCTCAGGGCACACGATTCCCGGACCCAGTAGTCACTTACCCCACGGGCGTGGGGAGTGGCTACCGGTACTACCAGCTCCCCTCTGTGAGGGTCGGAGCCACAGAGAAGGGTGACTGGTTTTTAGATCGCTAAAAAAAAAAAAAAAAAAAAATAATAATAATAAGAGATTCTATCCAGACCATACTGTTAAGATAATGGTACTGATTATAGGTGGAACGAGACACACACTGCTTTCGGAACTGAAGATCATACCGGCATGCCGAAACTCGGCAGATGTCTTAGCGGGCAGATTGCAGAAGGCCGTCATCCTCGGTTCATTACGTCTGCTCAGGGCACACGATTCCCGGACCCAGTAGTCACTTACCCCACGGAGTTGGGGAGTGGCTACCGGTACTACCAGCTCCCCTCTGTGAGGGTCGGAGCCACAGAGAAGGGTGACTGGTTTTTAACAAAAAAATAATAATAATAAATAAGCAGGAGAGGCCAACCGTTATCCATCTAGCCTTTGGTGAGTAGCGCCACCACTTACTCCAGCTGGGGGTGCAAAACCGAACCGACAGCCCCAGCGCACCCGGGAGGGGAAAGTGCTTTCTCCTCTGGTGTCGGTCGTGGGCTTGTTGGGCTAACCACCCACAAGCCCGATCCTCCGGTTCCAGTTGGCCGAAGACAGGGTCCCCACGATCGACCCCTTGCGGATAGGAGTCAAGGGCAAGGTGGTGGGGCCCAACAGGGAAGGATGCCCATTGATGACGACCGCTATAACCAAGGACGCTTTGAGTGGACAGATGAACTGAGAGACGACCTGATGCACTGTTATGAAAGCAGTGAACCCGGCCGAAGGGGGTACATGGCGCGAATGCATGCTCTGTGGTGTGAAAACCACCCAGAACATGACGCCTTCACACCTCAGAACCTACGTGATTATGTATCCCACCTTCGTGCTAGAGGCTGTCAGAGCCGCTCCTCAGCCGGTGAATGAGGTGGCCGAACAGCCACCGAACGAACAGGTTGAGGAAGCGGTTCCCATCGTCCCACCAACACCAGAGGGTCTCAGTACCAGACGGGGGTTGCACAACATAAAACCCCCGGGCCACAAGATCTGGCCAGAGTGGATGAAGAACTTCGTGCAGCGCTACCAGAAGAGGCTGACATCTGGCACATAAATTGTGCCGTGTATGCTGCCGCTCAACGCTTGTCTCAAGTGGAGAGGCGAAATACTACCTCTCCACAAGAAAGAGCGGGACGGCGCATACAGAAGATGGAAGCCAAGATCCGGTCGGCGAGGCAACACGCATCCCGTATCCAATGTGTGATGGACTATATGGCAGCCAATAGGCCTTTTACGCCTAAAGTGCGGCGAGTAGCTGCCAACTTAAGACGCGTCCATCACACACTTAATGGGGCAGTGCTGCAAACCACCAAACAGCACTGCCTCGATAGGATACGGATGCTAGTGTCTTGTAAGAAGTCACTAGTGAGGCGGGCGAGGGGGCTAGCGGAAAATCAACTTTTCCGCAAAAACCCCTCGCGCCTTTTCGAACCGCCTCAGCGTGTTGCTGAAAATCCGCCGACTGCAGATCAGGTGGAAAACTTCTGGAAAACGTTGTACGAACAGAAGCTTCCACTCAACAGAGACTCTCCAGCCCTGGCACACTTTGAAACCTTTAGCCAAAGGTTTCGCCAACCACACGAGGTGTGCCAACCAATAACCCCAGAAGAGGTTCGAAGAACTCTTGAGGGCTCTAAGAACTTTGCTGCTCCAGGTCCCGACGGGATAAATAACTTTTGGTGGAAAAAGTTATCGAGTACCCACCACCATTTGGTCAGAATTTTTAATGCCTGGCTAAATGGGGAGCAGCAAATTCCTTCTTGGGTTGTTGAGGGGCGGACAGTGCTGATCCCCAAGAACGGAGATTTGTCTAACCCACAGAACTACCGCCCGATAACCTGTTTAAACGCATGTTACAAAGTGTTTACACGCATTTTGTACATGCGGGTGCTCCACGCAGTTGAACCGGTTTACGAACGGATACATGAGCAACGAGGGTCGAAGAGAGGTGTCGCTGGCTGCAAGGAGAACCTGCTGATTGACAGATGTGTCACGCAGGACTCCGTGCAGTATAAGCGGAACCTCTCCATGGCCTGTATCGACTACCGCAAGGCATTTGACGTGACATCTCATGAGCTTATTTTACACTTGCTCCAATGCCTTGCGGTACCCGGTCCCGTAGTGAGATGTATTGAAGAACTGATGCCGCTCTGGAGGACTCGCTTTACTATAACATCCGGTAACGATAGAGTCCAGACGGAGCCGGTATCGTTCAGAAGGGGAGTATTTCAGGGAGATTCCCTCAGCCCCCTTCTGTTTTGCATCTCACTACTGCCATTATCCGTTTCGCTCCGGAAAACCCGTGGATACAACTGCGGTACCCCCGGCGATAGGAGGCATAAGGTCACCCATTTGTTTTATATGGATGCAAAACCGATCTGGCAGCCCTAGTGCACCCGGGAGGGGAAAGCTCATTCCCCTCTGGTGTCGGTCGTGGGCTAACCACCCACAAGCTCTGACTTCTGGTTCCTGTAAACCGAAGAGAGGGCCCCCACAATCGACCTCGTCCGGATAGGGGTCAAGGGCAAGGTGGTGGGGCCCAACCGGATGGAGCGCCCGTTGACGACGAACGCTATGGACAAGGACGCTTTGAGTGGACGGATGAGCTAAGGGACGACCTTCTGCAATGTTACGAAGGCAGTGACCCCGCACGAAGGGGATACATGGGGCGGATGCATGCTCTGTGGTGTGACAGGCATCCAGAGCATGGCGCCTTCACGCCACAAAATCTGCGTGACTATGTATCCCATCTTCTTAGAAGGGGCTACGTGAGGGCTGCTCCTGGACCGGTGAATGAGGTGGCCGAAAGACCGCCGCATTCACCGGTTGAGGAAGTGGTTCTCCTTGTTCCACCAGTACCAGAGGGCCTCAGTACCAGACGGGGGCTACACCACATAAAAGCTCCCGGGCCACAAGACCTGGCCAGAGTGGATGAAGAACTTCGTGATGCGCTACCAGAACGGGCTGACATCTGGCACATTAATTGTGCCGAGTATGCCGCTGTTCAACGCTTTTCTTGGACGGAGAGGCGTAATACTGCCTCCCCACAGGAGAGGGCGGAGCGGCGCATACAAAAGATGGAAGCCAAGATCCGGTCGGCGAGGCAACACGCATCCCGTATACAATGTGTGATGGACTACATGGCGGCCAATAGGCCGTTTACGCCTAAAGTGCGTCGAATAGCCGCCAACTTAAGACGCGTCCATCACACACTCAATGAGGCAGTGCTGCGAACCACCAAACAGCACTGTCTCGACAGGATACGGATGCTAGTGGTTTGTAAAAAATCACTAGTGAGGCGGGCGAGGGGGCTGGCGGAAAATAAACTCTTCCGCCAAAAGCCCTCGCGCCTTTTCGAACCGCCTCCGCGTGTTGCAGAGAATCCGCCGACTGTAGATCAGGTGGAAAATTTCTGGAAAACGCTTTACGAGGAGAAGCTTCCACTCAATCGAGACTATCCGGCCCTTGCACACTTTGAAACCTTTTGTCAAAGGTTTCAACAGCCACAGGGAGTGTGCCAACCAATAACCCCAGAAGAGGTTCGAAGAGCTCTCGAGGGCTCTAAGAACTTTGCTGCTCCAGGTCCCGATGGGATAAATAACTTTTGGTGGAAAAAGTTACCGAGCACCCACCACCATTTGGCCAGAATTTTTAATGCCTGGCTAAATGGGGAGCAGCAAATTCCTTCTTGGGTGGTTGAAGGGCGGACAGTGCTAATCCCCAAGAACGGAGATTTGTCCAACCCAAGGAACTACCGACCGATAACATGTTTAACCGCATGTTACAAGGTGTTTACGCGCATCTTGTACATGCGAGGGCTCCACGCAGTTGAACCGGTTTACGAACGGATATATGAGCAACGAGGGTCCAAGAGAGGCGTCGCTGGCTGCAAGGAGAACCTGTTGATTGACAGATGTGTCACACAGGACTCCGTGCAGTATAAGCGGAACCTCTCCATGGCCTGGATCGACTACCGCAAGGCATTTGATATGACATCGCATGAGCTTATTGTTCACTTGCTCCGATGTCTTGCGGTACCCGGTCCCGTAGTGAGATGCATCGAAGAACTGATGCCGCTCTGGAGGACTCGCTTTACCATTACATCGGGTAACGATAGAGTTCAGACGGAGTCGGTAACTTTCAGAAGGGGAGTATTTCAGGGAGACTCCCTCAACCCCCTCTGTTTTGCATCTCATTACTGCCATTGCCCGTTTCGCTCCGGAAAACCCGTGGATACAACTGCGGTACCCCCGGCGATAGGAGGCATAAGGTCAGCCATCTGTTCTACATGGTTGACCTTAAACTTTATGCCTCCGGAGAGAGGGACCTACACCAGTCCCTCAGGGTGGTACAGGAGTACACGCAGGCTGTCGGCATGGAGTTCGGGTTGGACAAATGTGCACTGGTCCATCTCAAGAGAGGACGATGCGGGGATTACGGAGAGGACGCGCAGCTCGTAGACGGAAGCATCTTACATCACCTAGATGCCGGAGAGTCGTACACTTACTTGGGTGTCGAGCAACGCTCCACCCAAGAAGTGAAAAACGCTCTCCGCGGCAAGTATCAGCACCGACTCCGACAGATCTGGTCCTCAGAACTGTCGGGGAAGAACAAGGTGTCTGCTACCAACATGCTTGCCGTTCCGATCCTACTCTACTCCTTTGGAGTAGTGAAATGGACTCGAGAGGAGTTGCGTCAACTCGACGTAGGAACCCGCAAGAAGATGCATCTCAATAGAAGTTTGCATCCTAAATCGTCCGTTCGACGGCTATACCTCCCACGACATCTGGATGGAGCCTGTTAGGTTACCAGGAGTTCGGATCCCCTCCTCTGCATGGTCCGGGACCATGAAAGTGCAGGAATAGGAGCATTTTTGTTTAAGGCAGCACAAAGAGCAGCCGATGAACTTGGTCTCTCCTTCGACCTCGAGCGGGTAAATCCCGACTCTGTCACCGAGTTGGAACCTGCTCGACGAAAAGCCCAAATTAAAGCTGCAGAACATAACATCTTTCTGCAGCTTCACACGGATAAGCCAATGCATGGAGTTTTCTATAAAAATATAGAGAACCTTGGCTTATCCGAAAGGCTGACCTTTGCCTTCTTAAGGTCAGCCGGGCTGAAGTCTGAGACCGAGGGATTCATAATGGCTTGCCAGGATGGTGTATTTAACACCCTCGTCTATCGTAGTCGTGTCATGGGTATAGAGGTCCCTGATGTCAGCTGCAGGGCCTGCCGCAGAGCCCCAGAGACTCTTATGCACTTGCTGTCGGCTTGCCCGACATATGCAGTCTCGGCCTATATTCAAAAGCACGACGGAGCATTACGAGTGCTTCATTAAAATTTAAGGCACTCGTATGGGATAGACGAAACACCAGTGCTGCCTTACGCTCCGGGGGATATTGAGTCCGTTGTGGGAAATGAGAAGTGTCTAATTTATTGGAACTACTCTTTTCCCACCGTCAGGCAAATACAAGCCAACAAGCCTGACGTAGTACTCCTCGACCATCAACTCAAGACAATGTCCGTCGTGGAGTTCTCGGCTCCCGCGGAGAACAACATTGTCTTGAAGGAGGAGGAAAAACGGACAAAATATCGAGATCTGCTCTTCGAACTCCGCAGACTGTATCCAGACCATACTGTTAAGATAGTGGTACTGATTATAGGAGCCCTCGGTGGAACGAGACACACACTGCTTTCGGAACTCAAGATCATACCGGCATGCCGAAATTCGGCAGAGATCTTAGCCGGCAGAATGCAGAAGGCCGTCATTCTTGGTTCATTACGTCTGCTCAGGGCACACGATTCCCGGACCCAGTAGTCACTCACCCCACGGGCGTGGGGAGTGGCTACCGGTACTACCAGCTCCCCTCTGTGAGTGTCGGAGCCACAGAGAAGGGTGACTGGTTTTTAGCTCGCTAAAAAAAAAAATAATAATAATAATAATAATAATAATAATAATAATAATAATAATAATAATAATAATAATAATAATAATAATAATAATAATAATAATAATAATAATAATAAGATAATAAGATAAGCAGATAATAAGATAAGCAGGAGGGGCTGACTTTCATCAATCAAGCCTTTGGTGAGTAGCGCCACCACTTACTCCAGCTGGGGGTGTAAAATCGAACCGGCAGCCCTAGTGCACCCGGGAGGGGAAAGCTCCTTCCCCTCTGGTGTCGGTCGTGGGCTTGCTGGGCTAACCACCCACAAGCCCTAACTTCTGGTTCCCGCAGGCAGAAGACAGGGCCCCCACAATCGACCCCATCCGGATAGGGGTCAAGGGCAAGGTGGTGGGGCCCAACCGGAACGGGCGCCCGTTGACGATGAACGCCATGAACTAGGACGCTTTGAGTGGACAGATGAGCTAAGGGACGACCTTCTGCATTGCTACGAAAGCAGTGAGCCCGCACGAAGGGGATACATGGGACGAATGCATGTTCTGTGGTGTGCAAGGCACCCAGAGCACAACGCCTTCACGCCACAAAACCTGCGTGATTATGTATCCCACCTTCGTCGCAGGGGCTACGTGAGAGCTGCTCCTCAGCCGGTGAATGAGGTGGCCGAAGGTCCACCGAATGAACCGGTTGAGGATGTAGTCCCTGACGTTCCACCAATACCAGAGGGCCTCAGTACCAGACGGGGGTTACACTACATAAAAGCCCCCGGGCCACAAGACCTGGCCAGAGTGGATGAAGAACTTCGTGAAGCGCTTCCAGAACGGGCTGACATCTGGCACATAAACTGTGCCGTGTATGCTGCTGCTCAACGCTTTTCTCAGGTGGAGAGGCGTAATACTGCCTCCCCACAGGAGAGAGCGAGGCGGCGCATACAAAAGATGGAAGCCAAGATTCGGTCGGCGAGGCAACACGCATCCCGTATCCAATGTGTGATGGACTATATGGCGGCCAATAGACCGTTCACGCCTAAAGTGCGTCGAATAGCCGCCAACTTAAGACGCGTCCATCATACACTCAATGAGGCAGTGCTGCGAACCACCAAACAGCACTGTCTCGACAGGATACGGATGCTAGTGGTTTGTAAAAAATCACTAGTGAGGCGGGCGAGGGGGCTGGCGGAAAATAAACTCTTCCGCCAAAAGCCCTCGCGCCTATTCGAACCGCCTCCGCGTGTTGCAGAGAATCCGCCGACTGTAGATCAGGTGGAAAATTTCTGGAAAACGCTTTACGAGGAGAAGCTTCCACTCAACCGAGACTCTCCGGCCCTTGCACACTTTGAAACCTTTTGTCAAAGGTTTCAACAACCACAGGAAGTGTGCCAACCAATAACCCCAGAGGAGGTTCGAAGAGCTCTCGAGGGCTCTAAGAACTTTGCTGCTCCAGGTCCCGATGGGATAAATAACTTTTGGTGGAAAAAGTTACCGAGCACCCACCACCATTTGGCCAGAATTTTTAATGCCTGGCTAAATGGGGAGCAGCAAATTCCTTCTTGGGTGGTTGAAGGGCGGCCAGTGCTGATCCCTAAGAACGGAGATTTGTCCAACCCAAGGAACTACCGACCGATAACCTGTTTAAACGCATGTTACAAGGTGTTTACGCGCATCTTGTACATGCGAGTGCTCCACGCAGTTGAACCGGTTTACGAACGGATATATGAGCAACGAGGGTCGAAGAAAGGTGTCGCTGGCTGCAAGGAGAACCTGTTGATTGACAGATGTGTCACGCAGGACTCCGTGCAGTATAAGCGGAACCTCTCCATGGCCTGGATCGACTACCGCAAGGCATTTGATATGACATCACATGAGCTTATTGTTCACTTGCTCCGATGTCTTGCGGTACCCGGTCCCGTAGTGAGATGCATCGAAGAACTGATGCCGCTCTGGAGGACTCGCTTTACCATTACATCGGGTAACGATAGAGTCCAGACGGAGTCGGTAACATTCAGAAGGGGAGTATTTCAGGGAGACTCCCTCAGCCCCCTTCTGTTTTGCATCTCACTACTGCCATTATCCGTTCCGCTCCGGAAAACCCGTGGATACAACTGCGGTACCCCCGGCGATAGGAGGCATAAGGTCACCCATCTGTTTTACATGGATGACCTTAAACTTTATGCCTCCGGAGAGAGGGACCTACACCAGTCCCTCAGGGTGGTACAGGAGTACACGCAGGCTGTCGGTATGGAGTTCGGGTTGGACAAATGTGCACTGGTCCATCTCAAGAGAGGACGATGCGGGAACTACGGAGAGGACGCGCAACTCGTTGACGGAAGCATCTTACATCATCTAGATGCCGGAGAGTCGTACACTTACTTGGGTGTCGAGCAACGCTCCACCCAAGAAGTGAGTGTAGTGAAAAACGCTCTCCGCGGCAAGTATCAGCACCGACTCCGACAGATCTGGTCCTCAGAACTGTCGGGGAAGAACAAGGTGTCTGCTACTAACATGCTTGCCGTTCCGATCCTACTCTACTCCTTTGGAGTAGTGAAATGGACTCGAGAGGAGTTGCGTCAACTCGACGTAGGAACCCGCAAGAAGATGCATCTCAATAGAAGTTTGCATCCTAAATCGTCCGTTCCACGGCTATACCTCCCACGACATCGGGGAGGCCGTGGACTCTTGAGTTTGGAGAGTCTCCATAATAGGATGGTTCTGGATGGAGCCTGTAAGGTCATCAGGAGTTCGGATCCCCTCCTCTGCATGATCCGAGACCATGAAAGTGCAGGAATAGGAGCCTTTTTGTTTAAGGCAGCACAAAGAGCAGCCGATGAACTTGGTCTCTCCTTCGACGTCGAGCGGGTAAATCCCGACTCTGTCACCGAATTGGAACCTGCTCGACGAAAAGCCCAAATTAAAGCTGCAGAACACAACATCTTTCTGCAGCTTCACACGGATAAGCCAATGCATGGAGTTTTCTATAAAAATATAGAGAACCTTGGCTTATCCGAAAGGCTGACCTTTGCCTTCTTAAGGTCAGCCGGGGTGAAGTCTGAGACCGAGGGATTCATAATGGCTTGCCAGGATGGTGTATTTAATACCCTCGTCTATCGTAGTCGTGTCATGGGTATAGAGGTCCCTGATGTCAGCTGCAGGGCCTGCCGCAGGGCGCCAGAGACTTTAATGCACCTGTTGTCGGCTTGTCCGACATATGCAGTCTCGGCCTATATCCAGAGGCACGACGGAGCATTACGAGTGCTTTATTATCACCTAAGGCACTCGTATGGGATAGACGAGACACCAGTGCTGCCTTACGCTCCGGGGGATATTGAGTCCGTTGTGGGAAATGAGAAGTGTCTAATTTATTGGAACTACTCTTTTCCCACCGTCAGGCAAATACAAGCCAACAAGCCTGACGTAGTACTCCTCGACCATCAACTCAAGACAATGTTCGTCGTGGAGTTCTCGGCTCCCGCGGAGAACAACATTGTCTTGAAGGAGGAGGAAAAACGGACAAAATATCGAGATCTTCTCTTCGAACTCCGCAGACTGTATCCAGACCATACTGTTAAGATAGTGGTACTGATTATAGGAGCCCTCGGTGGAACGAGACACACACTGTTTTCGGAACTCAAGATCATACCGGCATGCCGAAACTCGGCAGAGATCTTAGCCGGCAGAATGCAGAAGGCCGTCATTCTTGGTTCATTACGTCTGCTCAGGGCACACGATTCCCGGACCCAGTAGTCACTTACCCCACGGGCGTGGGGAGTGGCTACCGGTACTACCAGCTCCCCTCTGTGAGGGTCGGAGCCACAGAGAAGGGTGACTGGTTTTTAGCTCGTTAAAAAAAAAAATAATAATAACAATAATTGTATCCAGACCATACTGTTAAGATAGTGGTACTGATTATAGGAGCCCTCGGTGGAACGAGACACACACTGCTTTCGGAACTTAAGATCATACCGGCATGCCGAAACTCGGCAGAGGTCTTAGCCGGCAGAATGCAGAAGGCTTCTCGGTTCATTACGTCTGCTCAGGGCACACGATTCACGGACCCAGTAGTCACTCACCCCACGGGCGTGGGGAGTGGCTACCGGTACTACCAGCTCCCCTCTGTGAGGGTCGGAGCCACAGAGAAGGGTGACTGGTTTTTAGCTAGCTAAAAATAATAATAATAATAATAATAATAATAATAATAATAATAATAATAATAATAATAATAATAATAATAATAATAATAATAATAATAATAATAATAATAATAATAATAATAATAAATAAAGAAGCAGGAGAGACTAACCGTTATCTATCTAGCCTTTGGTGAGTAGCGCCAACACTTACTCCAGCTGGGGGTGCAAAACCGAACCGGCAGCCCTAGCGCACCCGGGAGGGGAAAGCGCTTTCCCCTCTGGTGTCGGTCGTGGGCTTGTTGGGCTAACCACCCACAAGCCCGATCCTCCGGTTCCAGTTGGCCGAAGACAGGGCCCCCACGATCGACCCCGTGCGGATAGGGGTCAAGGGCAAGGTGGTGGGGCCCAACAGGGAAGGATGCCCGTTGATGACGACCGCTATAACCAAGGACGCTTTGAGTGGACAGATGAACTGAGAGACGACCTGATGCACTGTTATGAAAGCAGTGAACCCCGCCGAAGGGGGTACATGGCGCGAATGCATGCTCTGTGGTGTGAAAACCACCCAGAACATGACGCCTTCACACCTCAGAACCTACGTGATTATGTATCCCACCTTCGTGCTAGAGGCTATGTCAGAGCCGCTCCTCAGCCAGTGAATGAGGTGGCCGAACAGCCACCGAACGAACCGGTTGAGGAAGCGGTTCCTATCGTTCCACCAACACCAGAGGGTCTCAGTACCAGACGGGGGTTGCACAACATAAAACCCCCCGGGCCACAAGATCTGGCCAGAGTGGATGCAGAACTTCGTGCAGCGCTACCAGAAGAGGCTGACATCTGGCACATAAATTGTGCCGTGTATGCTGCCGCTCAACGCTTGTCTCAAGTGGAGAGGCGAAATACTACCTCTCCACAAGAAAGAGCGGGACGGCGCATACAGAAGATGGAAGCCAAGATCCGGTCGGCGAGGCAACACGCATCCCGTATCCAATGTGTGATGGACTATATGGCAGCCAATAGGCCTTTCACGCCTAAAGTGCGGCGAGTAGCTGCCAACTTAAGACGCGTCCATCACACACTTAATGGGGCAGTGCTGCAAACCACCAAACAGCACTGTCTCGACAGGATACGGATGCTAGTGTCTTGTAAGAAGTCACTAGTGAGGCGGGCGAGGGGGCTAGCGGAAAATCAACTTTTCCGCAAAAAGCCCTCGCGCCTTTTCGAACCGCCTCAGCGTGTTGCTGAAAATCCGCCGACTGCAGATCAGGTGGAAAACTTCTGGAAAACGTTGTACGAACAGAAGCTTCCACTCAACAGAGACTCTCCAGCCCTGGCACACTTTGAAACCTTTAGCCAAAGGTTTCGCCAACCACACGAGGTGTGCCAACCAATAACCCCAGAAGAGGTTCGAAGAGCTCTTGAGGGCTCTAAGAACTTTGCTGCTCCAGGTCCCGACGGGATAAATAACTTTTGGTGGAAAAAGTTATCGAGTACCCACCACCATTTGGCCAGAATTTTTAATGCCTGGCTAAATGGGGAGCAGCAAATTCCTTCTTGGGTTGTTGAGGGGCGGACAGTGCTGATCCCCAAGAACGGAGATTTGTCTAACCCAAAGAACTACCGCCCGATAACCTGTTTAAACGCATGTTACAAAGTGTTTACACGCATTTTGTACATGCGGGTGCTCCACGCAGTTGAACCGGTTTACGAACGGATACATGAGCAACGAGGGTCGAAGAGAGGTGTCGCTGGCTGCAAGGAGAACCTGCTGATTGACAGATGTGTCACGCAGGACTCCGTGCAGTATAAGCGGAACCTCTCCATGGCCTGGATCGACTACCGCAAGGCATTTGACATGACATCTCATGAGCTTATTTTACACTTGCTCCAATGTCTTGCGGTACCCGGTCCCGTAGTGAGATGTATTGAAGAACTGATGCCGCTCTGGAGGACTCGCTTTACTATAACATCCGGTAACGATAGAGTCCAGACGGAGCCGGTATCATTCAGAAGGGGAGTATTTCAGGGAGACTCCCTCAGCCCCCTTCTGTTTTGCATCTCACTACTGCCATTATCCGTTTCGCTCCGGAAAACCCGTGGATACAACTGCGGTACCCCCGGCGATAGGAGGCATAAGGTCACCCATTTGTTTTATATGGATGACCTTAAACTTTATGCCTCCGGAGAAAGGGACCTACACCAGTCCCTTAGGGTGGTACAGGAGTACACGCAGGCTGTCGGTATGGAGTTCGGGTTGGACAAATGTGCACTAGTCCATCTCAAGAGAGGACGATGCGGGGACTACGGAGAGGACGCGCAGCTCGTAGACGGAAGCATCTTACATCATCTAGATGCCGGAGAGTCGTACACTTACTTGGGTGTCGAGCAACGCTCCACCCAAGAAGTGAGTGTAGTGAAAAACGCTCTCCGCGGCAAGTATCAGCACCGACTCCGACAGATTTGGTCTTCAGAACTGTCGGGGAAGAACAAGGTGTCTGCTACCAACATGCTTGCCGTTCCGATCCTTCTCCACTCCTTTGGAGTGGTGAAATGGAACCGAGAGGAGTTGCGTCAACTCGACGTAGGAACCCGCAAGAAGATGCATCTCAATAGGAGTTTGCATCCTAAATCGTCCGTTCCACGGTTATACCTCCCACGACATCGGGGAGGCCGTGGACTCTTGAGTTTGGAGAGTCTCCATAACAGGATGGTCCTAGATGGAGCCTGTAAGATTATCAGGAGTTCGGATCCCCTCCTCTGCATGGTCCGAGACCATGAAAATGCAGGGGTAGGAGCGTTTTTGTTTAAGGCAGCACAGAGAGCAGCCGATGAACTTGGTCTCTCCTTCGACGTCGAGCGGGTAAATCGCGACTCTGTCACCGAGTTGGAACCTGCTCGGCGAAAAGCCCAAATTAAAGCTGCAGAACACAACATCTTTCTGCAGCTTCATACGGATAAGCCAATGCATGGAGTCTTCTATAAAAATATAGAAGATCTTGGCTTATCCGAAAGGCTGACCTTTGCCTTCTTAAGGTCAGCCGGGCTGAAGTCTGAGACCGAGGGATTCATAATGGCTTGCCAGGATGGTGTATTTAACACTCTCGTTTATCGAAGTCGTGTCATGGGTATAGAGGTCCCTGATGTCAGCTGCAGGGCCTGCCGCAGGGCGCCAGAGACTCTAATGCACTTGTTGTCGGCCTGTCCGACATATGCAGTCTCGGCCTATATCCAGAGGCACGACGGAGCATTACGAGTGCTTTATTATCACTTAAGGCACTCGTATGGGATAGACGAGACACCAGTGCTGCCTTATGCTCCGGGGGATATTGAGTCCGTTGTGGGAAATGAGAAGTGTCTAATTTATTGGAACTACTCTTTTCCCACAGTCAGGCAAATACAAGCCAACAAGCCTGACATAGTCCTCCTCGACCACCAACTCAAGACAATGTTTGTCGTGGAGTTCTCGGCTCCCGCGGAGAACAACATTGTCTTGAAGGAGGAGGAAAAACGGACAAAATATCGAGATTTGCTCTTCGAACTCCGCAGACTCTATCCAGACCATACTGTTAAGATAGTGGTACTGATTATAGGAGCCCTCGGTGGAACGAGACACACACTGCTTTCAGAACTTAAGATCATACCGGCATGCCGAAATTCGGCAGAGGTCTTAGCCGGCAGAATGCAGAAGGCCGTCATCCTCGGTTCATTACGTCTGCTCAGGGCACACGATTCGCGGACCCAGTAGTCACTCACCCCACGGGCGTGGGGAGTGGCTACCGGTACTACCAGCTCCCCTCTGTGAGTGTCGGAGCCACAGAGTTTAAAGGGTGACTGGCTTTTACAAAAAAAAAAAAAAAAAAATAATAAATAATAATAAATTCCTTGAAGATGCGCAGCTCGCAGACGGAATCATCCTACGACATCTGGATGCCGGAGAGACCTACACGTACCTGGGTGTGGAACAACATCACATCCAGGACGTGAAACAAGTTAAGGATACTCTCCGCGGCAAGTACAGACACCGGCTCCGAAAGATTTGGTCCTCTGAACTTTCGGGGAAGAACAAGGTGTCTGCAACTAATATGCTTGCCGTTCCGATTCTGCTCTACTCCTTCGGAGTAGTTAAGTGGACGCTAGAAGAGTTGCGCCAATTGGATAGGGATACCCGCAAGATGATGCATGTTCACAGGAGCATCCATCCTAGGTCGTCGGTTCCTCGAGTGTACCTCCCACGCCAACGGGGGGGCCGAGGACTCTTGAGTCTGGAGTGTGCGCATGGCAGAGTAGCGCTGAGTGTGGCATGCAACGTCCTCAGGAGCTCGGACCCACTCCTGCGGTTTGTGAGAGATCATGAAACTGCAGGAGTTGGCGCATTTTTATTCAAGGCAGCACGTAAGGCCGCAGATGATCTCGGTCTCGTATTCGACTTCAGGCGAGGAGGCCGGCGAGGTGCTGAACTAGAATCAGTAACTGAGCTTGCGCCAAATCGTCTGATAGCCCAAATTAAAGCTGCCGAGCAGAGAAATCTGTTCAGGCAGCACGTCGATAAACCCATGCACGGCGTATTCTATAACAACATAGAGACGTTGGGTTTATCGACAAAGCTGACCTTCGCTTTCTTACGGTCAGCAGGGCTAAAGTCGGAGACCGAAGGATTCATTGTGGCCTGCCAAGATGGTGTTATTAACACCTTGGTCTACCGCAGTCGCGTTATGGGTGTGGAGGTCCCTGACATTAATTGTAGGACCTGCCGTCAGGCCCCGGAGTCGCTCATGCACTTACTATCTGCATGTACGGTATATGCAACTTCGGCCTACATCCATAGACATAACGCGGCCCTACGAGTGCTGTACTACCACCTTCGGCACTCGTACGAAGTAGACCAAACACCAGTGCTGCCTTACGTCCCCGGAGAGATCGAGTCCGTTGTCGAGAACGAGAAGTGCCGAATATATTGGAACTACTCGTTTCCGACGGTCAGGCAAATTCAGGCAAACAAGCCTGACATAGTCCTCCTAGACCACCAAACCAAGATGATGTATGTCATCGAGTTCTCGGCACCTGCCGAGACAAACATCATCTTGAAGGAGGGCGAAAAGTAAATACCGAGATCTCCGGTATGAGCTCCGAGTGCTATACCCAGACTACTCGGTCAAGATGGTCGTCCTGATAATCGGTGTACTTGGTGGAATGAGGCCTACGCTGCTCTCGGAATTAAAGGCCATACCAGCCTGCCAAAAGTCAGCCGAGTGGTTGGCAGGCCAAATGCAGAAGGCAGTTATCCTGGGGTCCCTTCGTCTTCTTAGGGCACACGAATCTGGCATCTACAGTCACTAACCCTGCGGGACGCGGGGAGTGGCTGTGGATAATCCGCTGGCGCTTCTCCCGTGAGAATGTCGGAGACACGGGAGAACTGTCCAGCATCGCACACGCGGGAAAAAAAAAAAATAATAATAATAATAATAATAATAGTGAGATCTTGAGTTTGGAGAGTCTCCATAACAGAATGGTTCTGGATGGAGCCTGTAAGGTCATAAGGAGTTCGGATCCCCTCCTCTGCATGGTCCGAGACCATGAAAGTGCAGGAGCAGGAGCCTTTTTGTTTAAGGCAGCACGCAGAGCCGCCGATGAACTCGGTCTGGTCTTCGACGCTGAGCGGGTTAACCAAGACTCTGTCACCGAGTTGGAACCTGCTCGGCAAAAAGCCCAAGTCAAAGCTGCTGAAATTGATCTATTTCTGCAGCGACACTCGGATAAGCCATTGCACGGCGTCTTCTATAAAAATATAGAAGACCGCGGCTTATCCGAAAGGCTGACCTTTGCTTTCTTAAGGTTAGCCGGGCTGAAGTCTGAGACCGAGGGATTCATAATGGCGTGCCAGGATGGTGTATTCAACACACTCGTCTATCGAAGTCGTGTCATGGGTATAGAGGTCCCTGATGTCAGCTGCAGGACCTGCCACAGGGCGCCGGAGACATTAATGCATTTGCTGTCGGCTTGTCCAGTATATGCAGTCTCGGCCTATATCCAGAGGCACGACGCAGCATTACGAGTGCTTTATTATCACTTAAGGCACTCGTATGGGATAGACGAGACACCAGTGCTGCCTTACGCTCCGGGGGATATTGAGTCCGTTGTGGGAAATGAGAAGTGTCTAATTTATTGGAACTACTCGTTTCCCACCGTCAGGCAAATACAAGCTAATAAGCCTGACATGGTACTCCTCGACCACCAACTCAAGACAATGTTTGTCGTGGAGTTCTCGGCTCCCGCGGAGAATAACATTGTCTTGAAGGAGGAGGAAAAACGGACGAAATATCGAGATTTGCTCTTCGAGCTCCGCAGGCTTTACCCTGGCCATACTGTTAAGCTAGTGGTCCTGATCATAGGAGCCCTCGGTGGAACGAGACACACACTGCTTTCAGAACTAAAGATCATACCGGCATGCCGAAATTCGGCAGAGATCTTAGCCGGCAGGATGCAGAAGGCCATTATCCTCGGCTCATTACGTCTACTCAGGGCACACGATTCTCGGACCCAGTAGTCACTCACCCCACGGACGTGGGGAGTGGCTGCCGGTACTACCAGCTCCCCTCTGTGAGTGTCGGAGCCACAGAGTATAAAGGGTGACTGGCTTTTATAAACTGAAAAAAAAAAAATAATAATAATATAATCGTGGGCTTGTTGGGCTAACCACCCACAAGCCCGATCCTCCGGTTCCAGTTGGCCGAAGACAGGACCCCCACGATCGACCCCGTGCGGATAGGGGTCAAGGGCAAGGTGGTGGGGCCCAACAGGGAAGGATGCCCATTGATGACGACCGCTATAACCAAGGACGCTTTGAGTGGACAGATGAACTGAGAGACGACCTGATGCACTGTTATGAAAGCAGTGAACCCGGCCGAAGGGGGTACATGGCGCGAATGCATGCTCTGTGGTGTGAAAACCACCCAGAACATGACGTCTTCACACCTCAGAACCTACGTGATTATGTATCCCACCTTCGTGCTAGAGGCTATGTCAGAGCCGCTCCTCAGCCAGTGAATGAGGTGGCCGAACAGCCACCGAACGAACCGGTTGAGGAAGCGGTTCCCATCGTTCCACCAACACCAGAGGGTCTCAGTACCAGACGGGGGTTGTACAACATAAAACCCCCCGGGCCACAAGATCTGGCCAGAGTGGATGCAGAACTTCGTGCAGCGCTACCAGAAGAGGCTGACATCTGCCACATAAATTGTGCCGTGTATGCTGCCGCTCAACGCTTGTCTCAAGTGGAGAGGCGAAATACTACCTCTCCACATGAAAGAGCGGGACGGCGCATACAGAAGATGGAAGCCAAGATTCGGTCGGCGAGGCAACACGCATCCCGTATCCAATGTGTGATGGACTATATGGCAGCCAATAGGCCTTTCACGCCTAAAGTGCGGCGAGTAGCTGCCAACTTAAGACGCGTCCATCACACACTTAATGGGGCAGTGCTGCAAACCACCAAACAGCACTGCCTCGACAGGATACGGATGCTAGTGTCTTGTAAGAAGTCACTAGTGAGGCGGGCGAGGGGGCTAGCGGAAAATCAACTTTTCCGCAAAAAGCCCTCGCGCCTTTTCGAACCGCCTCAGCGTGTTGCTGAAAATCCGCCGACTGCAGATCAGGTGGAAAACTTCTGGAAAACGTTGTACGAACAGAAGCTTCCACTCAACAGAGACTCTCCAGCCCTGGCACACTTTGAAACCTTTAGCCAAAGGTTTCGCCAACCACACGAGGTGTGCCAACCAATAACCCCAGAAGAGGTTCGAAGAGCTCTTGAGGGCTCTAAGAACTTTGCTGCTCCAGGTCCCGACGGGATAAATAACTTTTGGTGGAAAAAGTTATCGAGTACCCACCACCATTTGGTCAGAATTTTTAATGCCTGGCTAAATGGGGAGCAGCAAATTCCTTCTTGGGTTGTTGAGGGGCGGACAGTGCTGATCCCCAAGAACGGAGATTTGTCTAACCCAAAGAATTACCGCCCGATAACCTGTTTAAACGCATGTTACAAAGTGTTTACACGCATTTTGTACATGCGGGTGCTCCACGCAGTTGAACCGGTTTACGAACGGATACATGAGCAACGAGGGTCGAAGAGAGGTGTCGCTGGCTGCAAGGAGAACCTGCTGATTGACAGATGTGTCACGCAGGACTCCGTGCAGTATAAGCGGAACCTCTCCATGGCCTGGATCGACTACCGCAAGGCATTTGACATGACATCTCATGAGCTTATTTTACACTTGCTCCAATGTCTTGCGGTACCCGGTCCCGTAGTGAGATGTATTGAAGAACTGATGCCGCTCTGGAGGACTCGCTTTACTATAACATCCGGTAACGATAGAGTCCAGACGGAGCCGGTATCGTTCAGAAGGGGAGTATTTCAGGGAGACTCCCTCAGCCCCCTTCTGTTTTGCATCTCACTACTGCCATTATCCGTTTCGCTCCGGAAAACCCGTGGATACAACTGCGGTACCCCCGGCGACAGGAGGCATAAGGTCACCCATTTGTTTTATATGGATGACCTTAAACTTTATGCCTCCGGAGAAAGGGACCTACACCAGTCCCTTAGGGTGGTACAGGAGTACACGCAGGCTGTCGGTATGGAGTTCGGGTTGGACAAATGTGCACTGGTCCATCTCAAGAGAGGACGATGCGGGGACTACGGAGAGGACGCGCAGCTCGTAGACGGAAGCATCTTACATCATCTAGATGCCGGAGAGTCGTACGCTTACTTGGGTGTCGAGCAACGCTCCACCCAAGAAGTGAGTGTAATGAAAAACGCTCTCCGCGGCAAGTATCAGCACCGACTCCGACAGATTTGGTCTTCAGAACTGTCGGGGAAGAACAAGGTGTCTGCTGCCAACATGCTTGCCGTTCCGATCCTTCTCCACTCCTTTGGAGTGGTGAAATGGAACCGAGAGGAGTTGCGTCAACTCGACGTAGGAACCCGCAAGAAGATGCATCTCAATAGGAGTTTGCATCCTAAATCGTCCGTTCCACGGTTATACCTCCCACGACATCGGGGAGGCCGTGGACTCTTGAGTTTGGAGAGCCTCCATGACAGGATGGTTCTAGATGGAGCCTGTAAGATTATCAGGAGTTTGGATCCCCTCCTCTGCATGGTCCGAGACCATGAAAATGCAGGGGTAGGAGCGTTTTTGTTTAAGGCAGCACAGAGAGCAGCCGATGAACTTGATCTCTCCTTCGACGTCGAGCGGGTAAATCGCGACTCTGTCACCGAGTTGGAACCTGCTCGGCGAAAAGCCCAAATTAAAGCTGCAGAACACAACATCTTTCTGCAGCTTCATACGGATAAGCCAATGCATGGAGTCTTCTATAAAAATATAGAAGATCTTGGCTTATCCGAAAGGCTGACCTTTGCCTTCTTAAGGTCAGCCGGGCTGAAGTCTGAGACCGAGGGATTCATAATGGCTTGCCAGGATGGTGTATTTAACACTCTCGTTTATCGAAGTCGTGTCATGGGTATAGAGGTCCCTGATGTCAGCTGCAGGGCCTGCCGCAGGGCGCCAGAGACTCTAATGCACTTGTTGTCGGCCTGTCCGACATATGCAGTCTCGGCCTATATCCAGAGGCACGACGGAGCATTACGAGTGCTTTATTATCACTTAAGGCACTCGTATGGGATAGACGAGACACCAGTGCTGCCTTATGCTCCGGGGGATATTGAGTCCGTTGTGGGAAATGAGAAGTGTCTAATTTATTGGAACTACTCTTTTCCCACAGTCAGGCAAATACAAGCCAACAAGCCTGACATAGTCCTCCTCGACCACCAACTCGAGACAATGTTTGTCGTGGAGTTCTCGGCTCCCGCGGAGAACAACATTGTCTTGAAGGAGGGGGAAAAACGGACAAAATATCGAGATTTGCTCTTCGAACTCCGCAGACTCTATCCAGACCATACTGTTAAGATAGTGGTACTGATTATAGGAGCCCTCGGTGGAACGAGACACACACTGTTTTCAGAACTTAAGATCATACCGGCATGCCGAAATTCGGCGGAGGTCTTAGCCGGCAGAATGCAGAAGGCCGTCATCCTCGGTTCATTACGTCTGCTCAGGGCACACGATTCGCGGACCCAGTAGTCACTCACCCCACGGGCGTGGGGAGTGGCTACCGGTACTACCAGCTCCCCTCTGTGAGTGTCGGAGCCACAGAGTTTAAAGGGTGACTGGCTTTTACAAAAAAAAAAAATAATAATAATAATAATAATATAGCAGGAGGGGCTGACTTTCATCTATCAAGCCTTTGGTGAGCAGCGCCACCACTTACTCCAGCTGGGGGTGCAAAATCGAACCGGCAGCCCTAGTGCACCCGGGAGGGGAAAGCTCATTCCCCTCTGGTGTCGGTCGTGGGCTTGCTGGGCTAACCACCCACAAGCCCAAATCTCTGGTTCTAGCTGACCAAAGACAGGGCCCCCACGATCGACCCCAAGCGGATAGGGGTCATGGGCAAGGTGGTGGGGCCCAACAGGACGGACTGCCCGATGACGACAACCGCGACGCATATGGACGCTTTGAGTGGACGGACGAGCTGAGGGACGACCTGATGCAGTGCTACGAAAGCAGTGAGCCTGCACGGAGGGGATACATGGCGCGGATGCATGTTCTGTGGTGTGATATCCACCCAGAACATCGCGCTTTCACGAAACGAAACCTTCGTGACTATGTATCTCATCTCCGAAGCAGAGGCTACATCAGAACCGCTTTGAGGCCCGTTGAAGAGGTAGTCGACAGACCACCCGATCAACCGGTCGAGGAGATGGTTTTAGATGTTCCACCCATACCAGAGGGCATCAGAACTAGAAGGGGGCTGCACCATCAAAAGCCCCCTTGACCACAAGATCTGGTCAGAGTGGACGCAGAACTCAGTGAAGCTATTCCGGAAGGGGCTGATATCTGGCACATTAATTGTGCCGTCTACGACGCCGCGATGCGGCTCTCCCCGGTGGTGAGGCAGGATAATACTGCTTCCCCGCAGGAGAGAGCCGAGCGGCGTATAAGAAAGATGGAAGCCAAGATCCGGTCGGCGAGACAATATGCTTCCCGTATTCAGTGTGTGATGGATTACATGGCGGAGAACAGGCCTTTCACGCCAAAAGTGCGGCGAATCGCCGCCAACATAAGGCGGGTCCATCACACGCTTAACGTGGCAGTGCTGCTTACCACCAAGCAACATTGTCTCGACAGAATACGGATGCTAGTGGTTTGCAAAAAGTCGCTAGCAAGGCGGGCGAGGGCAGTAGCGGAAAATAACCTTTTCCGCAAGAAGCTATCTCGCCTGTTCCAACCGCCTGAGCGTATTGTTGAGAATCCGCCGACTGTAGTTCAGGTGGAAGACTTCTGGAAGACGCTTTACGAACAAAAGCGTCCACTGAACCGAGATACTCCAGCCCTGGCACACTTTGAAGCCTTTTGCCAAGCAGCCTCAAGCAGTGTGCCAACCGATAACGACGGAAGAGGTTCGAAGAGCCCTTGAAGGCTCCAAGAATTTTGCTGCTCCTGGACCAGATGGAATCAACAACTTTTGGTGGAAAAAACTTCCGAGCACCCACCGCCATTTAGCCATAATCTTCACCTCGTGGCTAAATGGAGAGCAGCAAATCCCTTCCTGGATTATCGAGGGGCGAACCGTGCTACTCCCTAAGAACGGAGATTTGGCAGATCCAGCGAACTACAGACCGATAACCTGTTTAAGCGCATGTTACAAGATATTCACCCGTATCTTGTACATGCGGGTACTCCAAGCAAGCGGCCCGGTTTACGAACGGATATACGAGCAACGTGGGTCTAAGAAAGGTGTCGCTGGCTGCAAGGAGAACCTGCTTATTGACAGCTGTGTCACGCAGGACTCCGTGCAGTATAAGCGGAACCTTTCCATGGCCTGGATCGATTACCGCAAGGCATTTGACATGACATCTCACGAGCTAATTGTTCACTTGCTCCAATGTCTTGCGGTGCCCGGTCCCGTAGTGAGATGCATAGAACAACTCATGCCGCTCTGGAGGACTCGCTTTGCTATAACATCTGGTAATGTCAGAGTCCAAACAGAGCCGGTTATGTTTAAGAGGGGTGTGTTTCAGGGAGACTCCCTTAGCCCCCTTCTATTTTGCATTTCGCTACTGCCGTTATCCATTGAACTTCGCAAAACCCGTGGTTACAATTGCGGTACCCCCGGAGATAGGAGGCATAAGGTCACCCATCTATTTTACATGGATGACCTTAAACTTTATGCCTCCAGCGAGAGGGATTTACGTTAATCTCTCAGGGTGGTACATGAGTACACTCAGGCTGTCGGAATGGAGTTCGGCTTGGACAAATGTGCACTGGTTCATCTCAAGAGAGGGCGATGCGGTGACTACGGAGATGACGCGCAGCTTGTAGATGGAAGCATCTTGCACCACCTAGATGCCGGAGAGTCGTACACCTACTTGGGTGTTGAGCAACGCTCCACCCAAGAAGTGTCAACAGTGAAAAACGCTTTCCGCGGCAAGTATCAGCACCTTCTCCGGCAGATCTGGTCTTCAGAGCTGTCGGGGAAGAATAAGATGTCTGCAACTAACATGCTTGCCGTTCCAATCCTCCTACACTCCTTTGGGGTAGTGAAGTGGACACAAGGCGAGCTGCGCCAACTCGATGTAGGAACCCGAAAGATGATGCATCTCAACAGAAGCTTGCATCCAAAATCGTCCGTTCCGCGATTATACCTCTCACGACAACAGGGAGGCCGCGGACTCTTGAGTTTGGAGTATCTACATAGCAGGTCGGCTCTGGATGGAGCTTGCAAGATCATCAAGAGTTCAGATCCCCTTCTCTGCATGGTTCGCGACCATGAAAATGCAGGGATAGGAGCGTTCTTATTTAAGGCAGCACAAAGAGCAGCCGGTGAACTTGGTCTCGACTTCGATACTGGGCGGGTAAACCCGAGATCTGTCACCGAGCTGGAACCCGCCCAGCTGAAAGCCCATACAAAAGCAGCAGAGCAAAGGAAATTTCTGCAACTGCATAAAGATAAGCCCTTGCATGGAGTCTTCTACAAGAACATTGAAGAGAGGGGCTTATCTGAGAAGCTGACCTTTGCTTTCCTAAGGTCAGCTGGGCTGAAGTCTGAGACCGAATGGTTCATTATGGCTTGCCAGGATGGTGTCTTTAACACACTCGTCTATCGAAGTCATGTTTTGGGTATAGAGGTCCCTGACGTAAACTGCAGGGCCTGCCGAAGAGCGCCGGAGACACTTATGCACCTGCTGTCGGCATGTCCGACATACGCTGTCTCGGCCTATATTCACAGACATGATGGAGCATTACGTGTGCTGTACTATCATCTGCGGCACACATATGGGATAGACGAGACACCAGTGCTGCCTTACGCTCCGGGAGATATTGAGTCCGTAGTGGGGAATGAGCGGTGTCTAATTTATTGGAACTACTCGTTTCCCACCCTTAGGCAAATACAGGCCAATAAACCTGATGTAGTCCTCCTCGACCACCAACTCAGGACAATGTTTGTTATTGAATTCTCCGCCCCAGGGGAAACAAACATTGTTCTAAAAGAGGAGGAAAAACGGACTAAATATCGAGATCTTCTCTTCGAACTCCGTAGGCTCTATCCGGACCACACTGTTAAACTAGTGGTTCTTATCATAGGATGCCTAGGTGGGGTGAGGCGTACACTGCTTTCGGAATTGAAGACGATATTGGCATGCCAAGAGTCGGCAGAAATCTTAGCCGGAAGAATGCAGAAGGCCGTTATCCTTGGTTCGTTACGCCTGCTCAGAGCACACGATTCGCGGACCCAGCAATCACTAACTCTACGGCGTAGGGAGTGGTCTCTGGTATTACCAGCGTACCCTCTCTGGTATCGGAGGCAGAGAGAAGGGCGACTGGATTGAGGGAAAAAGAAAAAAAAATAAACCAAACAGCACTGTCTCGACAGGATACGGATGCTAGTGGTTTGTAAAAAATCACTAGTGAGGCGGGCGAGGGGGCTGGCGGAAAATAAACTCTTCCACCAAAAGCCCTCGCGCCTATTCGAACCGCCTCCGCGTGTTGCAGAGAATCCGCCGACTGTAGATCAGGTGGAAAATTTCTGGAAAACGCTTTACGAGGAGAAGCTTCCACTCAACCGAGACTCTCCGGCCCTTGCACACTTTGAAACCTTTTGTCAAAGGTTTCAACAACCACAGGAAGTGTGCCAACCAATAACCCCAGAAGAGGTTCGAAGAGCTCTCGAGGGCTCTAAGAACTTTGCTGCTCCAGGTCCCGATGGGATAAATAACTTTTGGTGGAAAAAGTTACCGAGCACCCACCGCCATTTGGCCAGAATTTTTAATGCCTGGCTAAATGGGGAGCAGCAAATTCCTTCTTGGGTGGTTGAAGGACGGACAGTGCTGATCCCTAAGAACGGAGATTTGTCCAATCCAAGGAACTACCGACCGATAACCTGTTTAAACGCATGCTACAAGGTGTTTACGCGCATCTTGTACATGCGAGTGCTCCACGCAGTTGAACCGGTTTACGAACGGATATATGAGCAACGAGGGTCGAAGAGAGGTGTCGCTGGCTGCAAGGAGAACCTGTTGATTGACAGATGTGTCACGCAGGACTCCGTGCAGTATAAGCGGAACCTCTCCATGGCCTGGATCGACTACAGCAAGGCATTTGATATGACATCACATGAGCTTATTGTTCACTTGCTCCGATGTCTTGCGGTACCCGGTCCCGTAGTGAGATGCATCGAAGAACTGATGCCGCTCTGGAGGACTCGCTTTACCATTACATCGGGTAACGATAGAGTCCAGACGGAGTCGGTAACATTCAGAAGGGGAGTATTTCAGGGAGACTTCCTCAGCCCCCTTCTGTTTTGCATCTCACTACTGCCATTATCCGTTTCGCTCCGGAAAACCCGTGGATACAACTGCGGTACCCCCGGCGATAGGAGGCATAAGGTCACCCATCTGTTTTACATGGATGACCTTAAACTTTATGCCTCCGGAGAGAGGGACCTACACCAGTCCCTCAGGGTGGTAGAGGAGTACACGCAGGCTGTCGGTATGGAGTTCGGGTTGGACAAATGTGCACTGGTCCATCTCAAGAGAGGACGATGCGGGAACTACGGAGAGGACGCGCAGCTCGTGGACGGAAGCATCTTACATAATCTAGATGCCGGAGAGTCGTACACTTACTTGGGTGTGGAGCAACGCTCCACCCAAGAAGTGGGTGTAGTGAAAAACGCTCTCCGCGGCAAGTATCAGCACCGACTCCGACAGATCTGGTCCTCAGAACTGTCGGGGAAGAACAAGGTGTCTGCTACCAACATGCTTGCCGTTCCGATCCTGCTCTACTCCTTTGGAGTAGTGAAATGGACTCGAGAGGAGTTGCGTCAACTCGACGTAGGAACCCGCAAGAAGATGCATCTCAATAGAAGTTTGCATCCTAAATCGTCCGTTCCACGGCTATACCTCCCACGACATCGGGGAGGCCGTGGACTCTTGAGTTTGGAGAGTCTCCATAATAGGATGGTTCTGGATGGAGCCTGTAAGGTCATCAGGAGTTCGGATCCCCTCCTCTGCATGGTCCGGGACCATGAAAGTGCAGGAATAGGAGCCTTTTTGTTTAAGGCAGCACAAAGAGCAGCCGATGAACTTGGTCTCTCCTTCGACGTCGAGCGGGTAAATCCCGACTCTGTCACCGAGTTGGAACCTGCTCGACGAAAAGCCCAAATTAAAGCTGCAGAACACAACATCTTTCTGCAGCTTCACACGGATAAGCCAATGCATGGAGTTTTCTATAAAAATATAGAGAACCTTGGCTTATCCGAAAGGCTGACCTTTGCCTTCTTAAGGTCAGCCGGGCTGAAGTCTGAGACCGAGGGATTCATAATGGCTTGCCAGGATGGTGTATTTAATACCCTCGTCTATCGTAGTCGTGTCATGGGTATAGAGGTCCCTGATGTCAGCTGCAGGGCCTGCCGCAGGGCGCCAGAGACTTTAATGCACCTGTTGTCGGCAAATACAAGCCAACAAGCCTGACGTAGTACTCCTCGACCATCAACTCAAGACAATGTTTGTCGTGGAGTTCTCGGCTCCTGCGGAGAACAACATTGCCTTGAAGGAGGAGGAAAAACGGACAAAATATCGAGATCTGCTCTTCGAACACCGCAGACTGTATCCAGACCATACTGTTAAGATAGTGGTACTGATTATAGGAGCCCTCGGTGGAACGAGACACACACTGCTTTCAGAACTTAAGATCATACTGGCATGCCGAAATTCGGCAGAGGTCTTAGCCGGCAGAATGCAGAAGGCCGTCATCCTCGGTTCATTACGTCTGCTCAGGGCACACGATTCCCGGACCCAGTAGTCACTTACCCCACTGGTGTGGGGAGTGGCTGCCGGTACCACCAGCTCCCCTCTGTGAGGGTCGGAGCCACAGAGAAGGGTGACTGGTTTTTAGCAAAAATAAAAAATAATAATAATAATAATAATAATAATAATAAGAGTGCTTGGCTTAGCCCGTACCTCATGAAAAATTGCCAGCATAGAAAGAGCTGAGAACAACAGAGAAATAATAATAATAATAATAATAATAATAATAATAATAATAATAATAATAATAATAATAATAATAATAATAATAATAATAATAATAATAATAATAATAATAATAATAATAATAAATAAGCAGGAGAGGCTAACCGTTATCTATCTAGCCTTTGGTGAGTAGCGCCACCCACTTACTCCAGCTGGGGGTGCAAAACCGAACCGGCAGCCCTAGCGCACCCGGGAGGGGAAAGCGCTTTCCCCTCTGGTGTCGGTCGTGGGCTTGTTGGGCTAACCACCCACAAGCCCGATCCTCCGGTTCCAATTGGCCGAAGACAGGGCCCCCACGATCGACCCCGTGCGGATAGGGGTCAAGGGCAAGGTGGTGGGGCCCAACAGGGAAGGATGCCCATTGATGACGACCGCTATAACCAAGGACGCTTTGAGTGGACAGATGAACTGAGAGACGACCTGATGCACTGTTATGAAAGCAGTGAACCCGGCCGAAGGGGGTACATGGCGCGAATGCATGCTCTGTGGTGTGAAAACCACCCAGAACATGACGCCTTCACACCTCAGAACCTACGTGATTATGTATCCCACCTTCGTGCTAGAGGCTATGTCAGAGCCGCTCCTCAGCCAGTGAATGAGGTGGCCGAACAGCCACCGAACGAACCGGTTGAGGAAGCGGTTCCCATCGTTCCACCAACACCAGAGGGTCTCAGTACCAGACGGGGGTTGCACAACATAAAACCCCCCGGGCCACAAGATCTGGCCAGAGTGGATGCAGAACTTCGTGCAGCGCTACCAGAAGAGGCTGACATCTGGCACATAAATTGTGCCGTGTATGCTGCCGCTCAACGCTTGTCTCAAGTGGAGAGGCGAAATACTACCTCTCCACAAGAAAGAGCGGGACGGCGCATACAGAAGATGGAAGCCAAGATCCGGTCGGCGAGGCAACACGCATCCCGTATCCAATGTGTGATGGACTATATGGCAGCCAATAGGCCTTTCACGCCTAAAGTGCGGCGAGTAGCTGCCAACTTAAGACGCGTCCATCACACACTTAATGGGGCAGTGCTGCAAACCACCAAACAGCACTGCCTCGACAGGATACGGATGCTAGTGTCTTGTAAGAAGTCACTAGTGAGGCGGGCGAGGGGGCTAGCGGAAAATCAACTTTTCCGCAAAAAGCCCTCGCGCCTTTTCGAACCGCCTCAGCGTGTTGCTGAAAATCCGCCGACTGCAGATCAGGTGGAAAACTTCTGGAAAACGTTGTACGAACAGAAGCTTCCACTCAACAGAGACTCTCCAGCCCTGGCACACTTTGAAACCTTTAGCCAAAGGTTTCGCCAACCACACGAGGTGTGCCAACCAATAACCCCAGAAGAGGTTCGAAGAGCTCTTGAGGGCTCTAAGAACTTTGCTGCTCCAGGTCCCGACGGGATAAATAACTTTTGGTGGAAAAAGTTATCGAGTACCCACCACCATTTGGCCAGAATTTTTAATGCCTGGCTAAATGGGGAGCAGCAAATTCCCTCTTGGGTTGTTGAGGGGCGGACAGTGCTGATCCCCAAGAACGGAGATTTGTCTAATCCAAAGAACTACCGCCCGATAACCTGTTTAAACGCATGTTACAAAGTGTTTACACGCATTTTGTACATGCGGGTGCTCCACGCAGTTGAACCGGTTTACGAACGGATACATGAGCAACGAGGGTCGAAGAGAGGTGTCGCTGGCTGCAAGGAGAACCTGCTGATTGACAGATGTGTCACGCAGGACTCCGTGCAGTATAAGCGGAACCTCTCCATGGCCTGGATCGACTACCGCAAGGCATTTGACATGACATCTCATGAGCTTATTTTACACTTGCTCCAATGTCTTGCGGTACCCGGTCCCGTAGTGAGATGTATTGAAGAACTGATGCCGCTCTGGAGGACTCGCTTTACTATAACATCCGGTAACGATAGAGTCCAGACGGAGCCGGTATCGTTCAGAAGGGGTGTATTTCAGGGAGACTCCCTCAGCCCCCTTCTGTTTTGCATCTCACTACTGCCATTATCCGTTTCGCTCCGGAAAACCCGTGGATACAACTGCGGTACCCCCGGCGATAGGAGGCATAAGGTCACCCATTTGTTTTATATGGATGACCTTAAACTTTATGCCTCCGGAGAAAGGGACCTACACCAGTCCCTTAGGGTGGTACAGGAGTACACGCAGGCTGTCGGTATGGAGTTCGGGTTGGACAAATGTGCACTGGTCCATCTCAAGAGAGGACGATGCGGGGACTACGGAGAGGATGCGCAGCTCGTAGACGGAAGCATCTTACATCATCTAGATGCCGGAGAGTCGTACACTTACTTGGGTGTCGAGCAACGCTCCACCCAAGAAGTGAGTGTAGTGAAAAACGCTCTCCGCGGCAAGTATCAGCACCGACTCCGACAGATTTGGTCTTCAGAACTGTCGGGGAAGAACAAGGTGGCTGCTACCAACATGCTTGCCGTTCCGATCCTTCTCCACTCCTTTGGAGTGGTGAAATGGAACCGAGAGGAGTTGCGTCAACTCGATGTAGGAACCCGCAAGAAGATGCATATCAATAGGAGTTTGCATCCTAAATCGTCCGTTCCACGGTTATACCTCCCACGACATCGGGGAGGCCGTGGACTCTTGAGTTTGGAGAGTCTCCATAACAGGATGGTTCTGGATGGAGCCTGTAAGATTATCAGGAGTTCGGATCCCCTCCTCTGCATGGTCCGAGACCATGAAAATGCAGGGGTAGGAGCGTTTTTGTTTAAGGCAGCACAGAGAGCAGCCGATGAACTTGGTCTCTCCTTCGACGTCGAGCGGGTAAATCGCGACTCTGTCACCGAGTTGGAACCTGCTCGGCGAAAAGCCCAAATTAAAGCTGCAGAACACAACATCTTTCTGCAGCTTCATACGGATAAGCCAATGCATGGAGTCTTCTATAAAAATATAGAAGATCTTGGCTTATCCGAAAGGCTGACCTTTGCCTTCTTAAGGTCAGCCGGGCTGAAGTCTGAGACCGAGGGATTCATAATGGCTTGCCAGGATGGTGTATTTAACACTCTCGTTTATCGAAGTCGTGTCATGGGTATAGAGGTCCCTGATGTCAGCTGCAGGGCCTGCCGCAGGGCGCCAGAGACTCTAATGCACTTGTTGTCGGCCTGTCCGACATATGCAGTCTCGGCCTATATCCAGAGGCACGACGGAGCATTACGAGTGCTTTATTATCACTTAAGGCACTCGTATGAAATAGACGAGACACCAGTGCTGCCTTATGCTCCGGGGGATATTGAGTCCGTTGTGGGAAATGAGAAGTGTCTAATTTATTGGAACTACTCTTTTCCCACAGTCAGGCAAATACAAGCCAACAAGCCTGACATAGTCCTCCTCGACCACCAACTCAAGACAATGTTTGTCGTGGAGTTCTCGGCTCCCGCGGAGAACAACATTGTCTTGAAGGAGGAGGAAAAACGGACAAAATATCGAGATTTGCTCTTCGAACTCCGCAGACTCTATCCAGACCATACTGTTAAGATAGTGGTACTGATTATAGGAGCCCTCGGTGGAACGAGACACACACTGCTTTCAGAACTTAAGATCATACCGGCATGCCGAAATTCGGCAGAGGTCTTAGCCGGCAGAATGCAGAAGGCCGTCATCCTCGGTTCATTACGTCTGCTCAGGGCACACGATTCGCGGACCCAGTAGTCACTCACCCCACGGGCGTGGGGAGTGGCTACCGGTACTACCAGCTCCCCTCTGTGAGTGTCGGAGCCACAGAGTTTAAAGGGTGACTGGCTTTTACAAAAAAAAAAAAAAAAAAAAAAAAAAAATAATAATAATAATAATAATAATAATAATAATAATAATAATAATAATAATAATAATAATAATAATAATAATAATAATAATAATAATAATAATAATAATAATAATAATAATAATAATAATAATAATAATAATAATAATAATAATAATAATAATAATAATAATAATAATAATAATAATAATAATAATAATAATAATAATAATAATAATAATAATAATAATAATAATAATAATAATAATAATAATAATAATAATAATAATAATAATAATAATAATAATAATAATAATAATAATAATAATAATAATAATAATAATAATAATAATAATAATAATAATAATAATAATAATAATAATAATAATAATAATAATAATAATAATAATAATAATAATAATAATAATAATAATAATAATAATAATAATAATAATAATAATAATAATAATAATAATAATAATAATAATAATAATAATAATAATAATAATAATAATAATAATAATAATAATAATAATAATAATAATAATAATAATAATAATAATAATAATAATAATAATAATAATAATATGGAATCTTGAAGCTGTTACTGTAGTTCCTCTAATAATTTCTTCTATTGGACTCGTCCCTAAAACATTAAAGAAAAACCTAAAAATTTTAAACTTGCCAGAACATACTTACCTGTTGATGCAAAAGGCTACACTGTTGCAAACTGCGAACATTGTAAGATCTTTCCTGAGAGGCATATCTGAGGCGAATTGAAGCTTGGTCTTTGACCCGCTGCATTCGTCCTATTACCCGAAGAACGGAGTTAAAAAAAAAATAATAATAATAATAATAATAATAAGGGGGGCGAATTCGGACCGACAGCCTCCACGCGGTGCTCCCCGGGCAACAGGTAGAGGTGACTCTGCCTGGCAGATGTCGGACGTGGGTCCCCAGGGCTAACCACTCTGAGGACTCAAATCTCTGGTTCACGACGACGACAGAGAACGGGCCCCTCACAATAGACCCCAGTCGGATGGGGGTCGGAGACACGTGGGAGGGGCTATACCGGACGGTCTTAATGATGACAACATTGCAATTGTACACGGACGCTTTAGGTGGACGAGGGGACTTCGGGATGACCTGCTTATCTGCTATGAGAGCAGCGAACCAGGACGCAGGGGGTACATGGCGCGGTTACACCGGTTGTGGTGCGATATGCACCCGGAGTTCCGCGCCTTCTCCCAACAACATATAAGAGATCAGGTATCTTTCCTGCGTCGAACAGGCTACCAAAGGGCACCCCGTCAGCAGGAAGAAGGGCCAGCCGCATCACCACCGCGGCAACTTCCTGCTGACCTAGAGTACACCGACGACACTCTCAGGACGAGGGTTAGCCTTAACACCAGAGTTAACCCAAAGCCACAAGACCTGGCAAGAATGGATTCGTTACTCGATAATGAACTTCCAGAAGATGCCGACATATGGCAGATCAACAGTACCGTGTACGCAGCCGCTAGACAACTCGTTCTTCAGCAACGCCTGGCAAGCGTGTTGGGTAAGGTCGAGAAGACTAAGCGGCGCGTATAAAAAATCGAGGCAAAAATTAAATCGGCGAGACAACACGCGTCTCGAATCCAGAGTGTGGTGGAGTATATAACGGCAGCATTCACGCCGAAAATTCGGCGTATAGTTGCCGGTATAAGACGACAACACCACACTCTAAATCGGACAGTGCTGCAAACCATCAAACAGCACTGTCTAGATAGGATTCGAGCACTCATGGCCATTAAAAAATCTTTGGTCAGACGAGCACGGGCCATGGAACAAAACCATATGTTCCAAACAAGTCCCTCTCGTCTGTTCCAAGAGCCATCGCGTGTTGTTGAAAATCCGCCATCTGTTGAAACTGTCGAAGCCTTCTGGAAGGGAATATATGAGACTACGAGTCCATTCGACAGCGACACTCCAGCGATAGCACGCTTCGGGGAGCTCTGCAACACACTGTTGGGAGAGCAAGACGAAGTGTGCCCGGCGATCAGTACCGAGGAAGTTCAACAAGCACTTGTTGGCACTAAGAACTTCGCTGCCCCGGGTCCGGATGGCATAAACAACTGGTGGTGGAAGAAATTTCCTTCCACTCACCGCCATCTGGCTCGAGTTTTCAACTCATGGTTGAACGAGGGGCAGCCGATTCCGGGCTGGTTTGCCGAGGGGCGTACTGTACTAATTCCCAAAAAGGGAGATCTGTCCGACCCAAAGAATTATAGACCGATCACCTGCCTCAATTCCTGTTACAAGATATTTACACGTATCTTGTATGCCAGGACATTGAGGTCAGTTGAGCCGGTCTACAGACAGATAAACGAGCAGCGTGGTGGCAAGAAAGGTGTGGCAGGCTGCAAAGAGAACCTATTGATAGACCGCTGTATTACACAGGATTCTGTGCAATACAAGCGTAATCTATCAATGGCGTGGATTGATTACCGCATGGCATTTGACACAACATCTCATGCATTATTGTTACACTTGCTTCAATGCCTTGTGGTACCTGCCCCACTAGTGAGATGCATCGAACAGCTGATACCACTCTGGAGAACCCGCTTCACCATAACATCTGGTGCTCAGCGGGTATCGACAGAGTTGGTAACATTTAGGAGAGGAGTTTTCCAGGGTGACTCCCTGAGCCCTCTCCTATTTTGCATCTCACTGCTGCCGTTGTCTGTCGGACTCCGCCAAACCCGCGGATACCAATGTGGTCCACCCAGCAATCGGAGACATAAGGTCACCCATCTATTTTATATGGATGACCTAAAACTGTATGCCTCCGGAGAGTGCGAACTCCAAAACTCTCTTAGGGTGGTCCAAGAGTATACGCGGGCCATTGGCATGGAATTCGGGTTGGACAAGTGTGCAGTCATCCACCTCAAGAGAGGACGAAGCGGGATATTCCTTGAAGACGCGCAGCTCGCAGACGGAAGCATCCTACGACATCTGGATGCCGGAGAGACCTACACGTACCTGGGTGTGGAACAACATCACATCCAGGACGTGAAACAGATTAAGGATACTCTCCGCGGCAAGTACAGGCACCGGCTCCGAAAGATTTGGTCTTCCGAACTTTCGGGGAAGAACAAGGTGTCTGCAACTAATATGCTTGCCGTTGCAAGTACAGGCACCGGCTCCGAAAGATTTGGTCTTCCGAACTTTCGGGGAAGAACAAGGTGTCTCCAACTAATATGCTTGCCGTTCCGATTCTGCTCTACTCCTTTGGAGTAGTTAAGTGGACACAAGATGAGTTGCGCCAATTGGATAGGGATACCCGCAAGATGATGCATGTTCATAGGAGCATTCGTCCTAGGTCGTCTATAGCGACTATAGCGACTCACTCACTGGAAATCGAGAAGTTCCAAAAGCGAGAAGTTTCCATGGAGTCGCTAAGAAAAATAAAAAACATTCGATATAAAAATATAATATCAATATACTTAAAAAATACCAAAATCACATAAAATATGAACATGTATTAAAAATAAATATAAGTATATTTACTTCGATTTTAATTATTTATAGCGATAACGCTATATCGTCCGTTCCTCGAGTGTACCTCCCACGCCAACGGGGGGGGTCGAGGACTCTTGAGTCTGGAGTGCACGCATGGCAGATTAGCGCTGGGTGTGGCATGCAACATCCTCAGGAGCTCGGACCCACTCCTGCGGTTCGTGAGAGATCATGAAACTGTAGGAGTTGGCGCATTTTTATTTAAGGCAGCACGTAAGGCCGCAGATGATCTCGGTCTCGTATTCGACTTCAGGCGAGGAGGCCGGCGAGGTGCTGATCCAGAATCAGTAACTGAGCTTGCGCCAAATCGCCTGACAGCCCAAATCAAAGCTGCCGAGCAGAGAAATCTGTTCAGGCAGCACGTCGATAAGCCCATGCACGGTGTTTTCTATAACAACATAGAGACGCTGGGTTTATCGGCAAAGCTGACCTTTGCTTTTCTACGGTCAGCAGGGCTAAAGTCGGAGACCGAAGGATTCATTGTGGCCTGCCAAGATGGTGTTATTAACACGTTGGTCTACCGCAGTCGCATTATGGGTGTGGAGGTCCCTGATGTTAATTGTAGGACCTGCCGTCAGGCGCCGGAGTCGCTCATGCATTTACTATCTGAATGTCCGATTTATGCGACTTCGGCCTACATCCATAGACATAACGCGGCCCTACGAGTGCTGTACTACTACCTACGGCACTCGTACCAAGTAGACCAAACACCAGTGCTGCCTTACGTCCCCGGAGAGATCGAGTCCGTTGTCGAGAACGAGAAGTGCCGTATATACTGGAACTACTCGTTTCCGACGGTCAGGCAGATTCAAGCAAACAAGCCTGACATAGTCCTCCTTGACCACCAAACCAAGATGATGTATGTCATCGAGTTCTCGGCACCTGCCGAGACAAACATCATCTTGAAGGAGGGAGAAAAACGGACTAAATACCGAGATCTCCGGTATGAGCTCCGAGTGCTATACCCAGACTACTCGGTCAAGATGGTCGTCCTGATAATCGGTGTACTTGGTGGAATGAGGCCTACGCTGCTCTCGGAATTAAAGGCCATACCAGCCTGCCAAAAGTCAGCCGAGTGGTTGGCAGGCCAAATGCAGAAGGCAGTTATCCTGGGGTCCCTTCGTCTTCTTAGGGCACACGAATCTGGCATCTACAGTCACTAACCCTGCGGGATGCGGGGAGTGGCTGTGGATAATTCGCTGGCGCTTCTCCCGTGAGAATGTCGGAGACACGGGAGAACTGTCCAGCATCGCGCACGCGAAAAAAAAAATGATAATAATAATAATAATAATAATAATAATAATAATAATAATAATAATAATAATAATAATAATAATAATAATAAATAAACAGGAGGGGCAAACCGTCATCCATCTAGCCTTTGGTGAGTAGCGCCACCACTTACTCCAGCTGGGGATGCAAAATCGAACCGGCAGCCCTAGCGCATCCGGGAGGGGAAAGAATCTTCCCCTCTGGTGTCGGTCGTGGGCTTGCTGGGCTAACCACCCACAAGCTCAATCTTCCGGTTCCTGTTGGCCGAAGACAGGGCCCCCACGATCGACCCCGTGCGGATAGGGGTCAAGGGCAAGGTGGTGGGGCCCAACAAGATCGACAGCCCATTGTTGACGACCGCGATGAACAAGGACGCTTTGAGTGGACAGATGAACTGGGAGACGACCTTATGCAGTGCTACGAAAGCAGTGAGCACGCGCGAAGGGGATACATGGGGCGAATGCATGTTCTGTGGTGTGCAAGGCACCCAGAGCACAGCGCCTTCACACCACAAAACCTGCGTGATTATGTATCCCACCTTCGTCGCAGGGGCTACGTGAGAGCTGCTCCTCAGCCGTTGAATGAGGTGGCCGAAGGTCCACCGAATGAACTGGTTGAGGATGCAGTCCCTGCCGTTCCACCAATACCAGAGGGCCTCAGTACCAGGCGGGGGCTACACCACATAAAAGCTCCCAGGCCACAAGATCTGGCCAGAGTGGATGAAGAACTTCGTGAAGCGCTACTAGAACGGGCTGACATCTGGCACATAAACTGTGCCGTGTATGAGCTGCTCAATGCTTTTCTCGGTTGGAGAGGCGTAATACTGCCTCCCCACAGGAGAGGGCGGAGCGGCGCATACAAAAGATGGAAGCCAAGATGCGGTCGGCGAGGCAACACGCATCCCGTATCCAATGTGTGATGGACTATATGGCGGCCAATAGGTCGTTCACGCCTAAAGTGCGTCGAATAGCCGCCAACTTAAGACGCGTCCATCACACACTCAATGAGGCAGTGCTGCGAACCACCAAACAGCACTGTCTCGACAGGATACGGATGCTAGTGGTTTATAAAAAATCACTAGTGAGGCGGGCGAGGGGGCTGGCGGAAAATAAGCTCTTCCGCCAAAAGCCCTCGCGCCTTTTCGAGCCGCCTCCGCGTGTTGCAGAGAATCCGCCGACTGTAGATCAGGTGGAAAATTTCTGGAAAACGCTTTACGAGGAGAAGCTTCCACTCAACCGAGACTCTCCAGCCCTGGCACACTTTGAAGCCTTCTGTCAAAGGCTTCAACAACCAAACGAGGTGTGCCAACCGATAACTCCAGAAGAGGTTCGAAGAGCTCTTGAGGGCTCTAAGAACTTTGCTGATACAGGTCCCGACGGGATCAATAACTTTTGGTGGAAAAAGTTATCCGGTACCCACCACCATTTGGCCAGAATTTTCAATTCATGGCTAAATGGGGAGCAGCAAATTCCTTCTTGGGTTGTCGAGGGGCGGACAGTGCTGATCCCGAAGAACGGAGATTTGTCTGACCCAAAGAACTACCGGCCGATAACCTGCCTAAACGCATGTTACAAGGTGTTTACGCGCATCTTGTACATGCGAGTGCTCCACGCAGTTGAACCGGTTTACGAACGGATATATGAGCAACGAGGGTCGAAGAGAGGTGTCGCCGGCTGCAAGGAGAACCTGCTGATTGACAGATGTATCACGCAGGACTCCGTGCAGTATAAGCGGAACCTCTCCATGGCCTGGATCGACTACCGCAAGGCATTTGATATGACATCGCATGAGCTCATTGTTCACTTGCTCCGATGTCTTGCGGTACCCGGTCCCGTAGTGAGATGCATCGAAGAACTGATGCCGCTCTGGAGGACTCGCTTTACCATTACATCGGGTAACGATAGAGTCCAGACGGAGTCGCTAACTTTCAGAAGGGGAGTATTTCAGGGAGACTCCCTCAGCCCCCTTCTGTTTTGCATCTCACTACTGCCATTATCCGTTTCGCTCCGAAAAACCAATCAATCAAATCAAAACAGATTTATTAAATATTTAACATACAAATATGCACCCGAGTCGGATCCCGGTTCAGAGCCGACCGCACAACCACGTCGCGCAGGGTCGTGGTGAATGTACGGTCGGATGAAGCGGGTTCGACTCAGGTTGGAACAACAGGTGGAATGTGGAGTTAGGACTCCTGTCCAGGGAAGGGACTTAAACCTAACAATATTATTGCTATAACTAGAATAGTTTTAAAAACACTTAAAGATTAAGAAAATGAGTTTTTGTTAGCACGCGCGCACTGTCGCACACGCGCACTGTTTTAGGAGATCTGATTGCTGATACGGGAAAAACTCAACGAAAAAACCCGTTCGAGCCAATGGCAACGTTCTTCCGATGGTCTGCCTGCCTTCGGAAAGGTAGGGTGAAGGGGAAGTTATGGTTGAAAAAGTTTTGATTTACAAGAAGTTATTGGTCGAGAGGGAATTTTGAAAAGAGACAAAAAAAGGACAAAAGAACAAAAATTAACAAAATTAACAAAAATGAGACTAATAGAGAGAATAGAGAAGGGGTTTGAGAGTAAATGGTGATGAAGGTAAAAAGGTGGTGAAATGGAAATTTGGGTATAGGAAAGATTTGGCTAGGGAGGTTGCCGAAAGATAGGCAACGCCTGGTATGGTAATGGGTGTTTTATGTTGAAAAGTATGGCATTATGCTGTCTGATTCGTGTAATGTCTCGGGTTAGCGGACTCTCGCCCAATTTGAATTGATAGAATTTTTGCGATGTATTTTGGACGAAGTCCGCTAGTGGGGTTATGTCGTGGCAACGTGCATAGAGGTCTCTGAGGGAGGTGTACCTATCAGAGACTGAAATAAGGCGCATAAATTTGTGTTCTAGTACTTTTAGTTTTCGCATTGTCGTGGCCGGGATGCTGCACCACACCGGCGCCGCGTATGTGATAGCCGGCCTGATCACCATCGTATACAGCAATTTCTTATTGGTCCTGTTTAGTCCGCTACCCCGCGCCAGGAGCGGATACAGGCTCCTGGACATGGAGTAGACCTTTCGTATCGTCTCGTTTACGTGCGTATTGAACGTCAGTCTCCTGTCCAAGTTCACCCCCAAATACTTCACGCACCGCTTTATTGGAATTTGGCGGCCCCCTATCGAAAGTGGTGTAAGAATACGATTTTCGGTGAAGCGGCGCGTGAAGAGAATTGATTCCGACTTCTCGGCGTTGATCCGAATCTTCCACTTGCCGTAATACGCCGTGGCACGGGCCATGTGCGCCTTCACCAGCATGTTTGCTGCTTGTGCGTTGTGCGAATGCGCGTATATGGCCGTGTCGTCGGCGTACTTGGCAAGGTTCGTATTCGGGAACTCCGGGAAGTCAGAGACGTACAAGTTGTATAACTTTGGTGACGCCCGCGCGAATGTCCCGCCGAGTTGAAAGTTTGTTATTCACCCTAACCCGCAGTGATCTGCCCGTCAGGAAAGAGTGAATAAGTTTCGTGATATGCGTTGGGAAGTTAAGCGAATTCAGTTTGTAGAGTAAGCCCGGGATCCACACTGTATCGAAAGCCTTCTCGATATCAAGCAGCACCATGACGGTGCTTTTCCCAGGGTTGCACTGCACTTTGACGTCATTCACGATCCTGACGACCTGGCGTACAGTGCTCCTGCCTTTTCTGAAGCCGAACTGACATTCGTCGTCGATGTGGAGTTCATCCTGGGCAGCGTCTAGTCTGACCAGAATGACCTTCTCCACCAACTTGGAAATCGCCGACAGCAACGAGATCGGTCGATAGCTGCCGGCGAGTTTGGCGTCCTTATTCGGTTTCAGGATCGGCACGACCACGGCACACTTCCACTGACTGGGCCAGTGTTGTAGTCGCAGGATCGCGTTGACAATGTACGTCAATTGTACAATGCCTTTCCGCGGGAGATATTTGAGAAGCCTGTATTCGATACAGTCCGCCCCCGGGGCCTTGTCATTTGGTAGTGTCCGGACAATGCCCGCAACTTCCGAGGGCTTGGCCATGACTTTTAGAATTTCGTGTCTCGTCAATTGGATGTCATGGCCAATTAGTTCGTTAACGTCGTTTTCGATGCGGTCGTGTCCCGGATCGTTTGGTGTTTGTACGTTGTGAATGTCTGCAAAATGGTTAGCTAGGTCTTCCGATTTCTGGGCGTCTGTCATAGCTGTCCGTCCGTTGGCGTTAGTCAGCGCGGGTATGGCCTCCCGCGTATTTCTCATGGCCCTTGATAGCTTCCACAGCGAGTTGTCCTGAGGATTTAACGCCTCCAGCTTGTCCCGCCATTTCTGGTTTCTCCAGGTGTTGATGGTGGTCCTGATTTGCCGTTGCAGCCTACCCATCTCGATAGGAGGCATAAGGTCACCCATCTGTTCTACATGGATGACCTTAAACTTTATGCCTCCGGAGAGAGGGACCTACACCAGTCCCTCAGGGTGGTACAGGAGTACACGCAGGCTGTCGGCATGGAGTTCGGGCTGGACAAATGTGCACTGATCCATCTCAAGAGAGGACGATGCGGGAACTACGGAGAGGACGCGCAGCTCGTGGACGGAAGCATCTTACATCATCTAGATGCCGGAGAGTCGTACACTTACTTGGGTGTCGAGCAACGCTCCACCCAAGAAGTGAGTGTAGTGAAAAACGCACTCCGCGGCAAGTATCAGCACCGACTCCGACAGATCTGGTCCTCAGAACTGTCGGGGAAGAACAAGGTGTCTGCTACCAACGTGCTTGCCGTTCCGATCCTACTCTACTCCTTTGGAGTAGTGAAATGGACTCGAGGGAGTTGCGTCAACTCGACGTAGGAACCCGCAAGAAGATGCATCTCAATAGAAGTTTGCATCCTAAATAGTCCGTTCCACGGCTATACCTCCTACGACATCGGGGGGGCCGTGGACTCTTGAGTTTGGAGGGTCTCCATAATAGGATGGTTCTGGATGGAGCCTGTAAGGTCATCAGGAGTTCGGATCCCCTCCTCTGCATGGTCCGGGACCATAAACGTGCAGGAATAGGAGCCTTTTTGTTTAAGGCAGCACAAAGAGCAGCCGATGAACTTGGTCTCTCCTTCGACGTCGAGCGGGTAAATCCCGACTCTGTCACCGAGTTGGAACCTGCTCGACGAAAAGCCCAAATTAATGCTGCAGAACACGACATCTTTCTGCAGCTTCACACGGATAAGCCAATGCATGGAGTTTTCTATAAAAATATAGAGAACCTTGGCTATCCGAAAGGCTGACCTTTGCCTTCTTAAGGTCAGCCGGGCTGAAGTCTGAGACCGAGGGATTCATAATGGCTTGCCAGGATGGTGTATTTAACACCCTCGTCTATCGTAGTCGTGTCATGTGAATAGAGGTCCCTGATGTCAGCTGCAGGGCCTGCCGCAGGGCGCCAGAGACTCTTATGCACTTGCTGTCGGCTTGCCCGACATATGCAGTCTCGGCCTATATCCAAAAGCACGACGGAGCATTACGAGTGCTTTATTACCATTTAAGGCACTCGTATGGGATAGACGAAACACCAGTGCTGCCTTACGCTCCGGGGGATATTGAGTCCGTTGTGGGAAATGAGAAGTGTCTAATTTATTGGAACTACTCTTTCCCCACCGTCAGGCAAATACAAGCCAACAAGCCTGACGTAGTACTCCTCGACCATCAACTCAAGACAATGTTCGTCGTGGAGTTCTCGGTTCCCGCGGAGAACAACATTGTCTTGAAGGAGGAGGAAAAACGGACAAAATATCGAGATCTGCTCTTCGAACTCCGCAGACTCTATCCAGACCATACTGTTAAGATAGTGGTACTGATTATAGGAGCCCTCGGTGGAACGAGGCACACACTGCTTTCGGAACTCAAGATCATACCGGCATGCCGAAATTCGGCAGAGATCTTAGCCGGCAGAATGCAGAAGGCCGCCATTCTTGGTTCATTACGTCTGCTCAGGGCACACGATTCCCGGACCCAGTAGTCACTTACCCCACGAGCGTGGGGAGTGGCTACCGGTACTACCAGCTCCCCTCTGTGAGGGTCGGAGCCACAGAGAAGGGTGACTGGTTTTTAGCTCGCTAAAAAAAAATAATAATAATAATAATAATAATAATAATAATAATAATAATAATAAGCAGGAGAGGCTAACCGTCATCCATCTAGCCTTTGGTGAGTAGCGCCACCACTTACTCCAGCTGGGGATGCAAAACCGAACCGGCAGCCCTAGCGCATCCGGGAAGGGAAAGCGTTTTCCCCTCTGGTGTCGGTCGTGGGCTTGCTGGGCTAACCACCCACAAGCCCAAAAACTTTGGTTCCAGTTGGCCGAAGACTGGGCCCCCACGATCGACCCCGTCCGGATAGGGGTCAAGGGCAAGGTGGTGGGGCCCAACAGGATCGACAGCCCGTTGATGATGACCGGGATGAACATGGACGCTTTGAGTGGACTGATGAACTGAGAGACGACCTTATGCAGTGCTACGAAAGCAGTGAGCCCGCACGAAGGGGGTACATATGGCGAATGCATGCTCTGTGGTGTGAAAGGCACCCAGAGCACAACGCCTTCACGCCACAAAACCTGCGTGATTATGTATCCCACCTTCGTCGCAGGGGCTATGTGAGGACTGCTCCTCAGCCGGTGAATGAAGTGGCCGAACGTCCACCAAATGAACCGGTTGAGGATGTAGTCCCTGCCGTTCCACCGACACCAGAGGGCCTCAGTACCAGAAGGGGGCTGCACAACTTAAAAACCCCCGAGCCACAAGATCTGGCCAGAGTGGATGCAGAACTTCGTGCAGCGCTACCAGAAGAGGCTGACATCTGGCACATAAATTGTGCCGTGTATGCTGCCGCTCAACGCTTGTGTCAGGTGGAGAGGCGGAACACTGCTTCTCCACAAGAGAGAGCGAGACGGCGCATACAGAAGATGGAAGCCAAGATCCGGTCATCGAGGCAACACGCATCCCGTATCCAATGTGTGATGGACTATATGGCGGCCAATAGGCCTTTTACGCCTAAAGTGCGGCGAGTAGCTGCCAATTTAAGACGCGTCCATCACACACTCAATGGGGCAGTGCTCCAGACCACCAAACAGCACTGCCTCGACAGGATACGGATGCTAGTGTCTTGTAAGAAGTCACTAGTGAGGCGGGCGAGGGGGCTGGCGGAAAATCAACTTTTCCGTAAAAAGCCCTCGCGCCTATTCGAACCGCCTCAGCGTGTTGCTGAAAATCCGCCGACTGTAGATCAGGTGGAAACCTTCTGGAAAACGTTGTACGAACAGAAGCTTCCACTTAACAGAGACTCTCCAGCCCTGGCACACTTTGAAGCCTTCTGTCAAAGGCTTCAACAACCAAACGAGGTGTGCCAACCGATAACTCCAGAAGAGGTTCGAAGAGCTCTTGAGGGCTCTAAGAACTTTGCTGCTCCAGGTCCCGATGGGATAAACAACTATTGGTGGAAAAAGTTATCCAGTACCCACCACCATTTGGCCAGAATTTTCAATTCATGGCTAAATGGGGAGCAGCAAATTCCTTCTTGGGTTGTCGAGGGGCGGACAGTGCTGATCCCGAAGAACGGAGATTTGTCTAACCCAAAGAACTACCGGCCGATAACCTGCTTAAACGCATGCTACAAGGTGTTTACACGCATTTTGTACATGCGGGTGCTCCACGCAGTTGAACCGGTTTACGAGCGGATATGTGAGCAACGAGGGTCAAAGAGAGGTGTCGCTGGCTGAAAGGAGAACCTGCTTATTGACAGGTGTGTCACGCAGGACTCCGTGCAGTATAAGCGTAACCTTTCCATGGCCTGGATCGACTACCGCAAGGCATTTGACATGACATCTCATGAGCTTATTTTACACTTGCTCCAATGTCTTGCGGTGCCCGGTCCGGTAGTGAGATGTATTGAAGAACTGATGCCGCTCTGGAGGACTCGCTTTACCATAACATCGGGTAACGATAGAGTCCAGACGGAGCCGGTATCATTCAGAAGGGGAGTATTTCAGGGAGACTCCCTCAGCCCCCTTCTGTTTTGCATCTCCCTACTGCCATTATCCGTTTCGCTCCGGAAAACCCGTGGCTACAACTGCGGTACCCCCGGCGACAGGAGGCATAAGGTCACCCATCTGTTTTATATGGATGACTTTAAACTTTATGCCTCTGGTGAGAGGGACCTACACCAGTCCCTCAGGGTGGTACAGGAGTACACGCAGGCTGTCGGTATGGAGTTCGGGTTGGACAAATGTGCACTGGTCCATCTCAAGAGAGGACGATACGGGGACTACGGAGAGGACGCGCAGCTCGTAGACGGAAGCATCTTACATCATCTAGATGCCGGAGAGTCGTACACTTACTTGGGTGTCGAGCAACGCTCCACCCAAGAAGTGAGTGTAGTGAAAAACGCTCTCCGCGGCAAGTATCAGCACCGACTCCGACAGATCTGGTCTTCAGAACTGTCGGGGAAGAACAAGGTGTCTGCTACCAATATGCTTGCCGTTCCGATCCTTCTCTACTCCTTTGGGGTAGTGAAATGGAGTCGAGAAGAGTTGCGTCAACTCGACGTAGGAACCCGCAAGAAGATGCATCTCAATAGGAGCTTGCATCCTAAATCGTCCGTCCCACGGCTATACCTCCCGCGACATCGGGAAGGCCGTGGACTCTTGAGTTTGGAGAGTTTCCATAATAGGATGGTTCTGGATGGAGCCTGTAAGGTCATCAGGAGTTCGGATCCCCTCCTCTGCATGGTCCGGGACCATGAAAATGCAGAGGTAGGAGCCTTTTTGTTTAAGACAGCACAGAGAGCAGCCGATGAACTTGGTCTCTCCTTCGACGTCGAGCGGGTAAATCCCGACTCTGTCACCGAGTTGGAACCTGCTCGACGAAAAGCTCAAATAAAAGCTGCAGAACACAACATCTTTCTGCAGCTTCACACGGATAAGCCAATGCATGGAGTTTTCTATAAAAATATAGAAAACCTTGGCTTATCCGAAAGGCTGACCTTTTGCCTTCTTAAGGTCAGCCGGGCTGAAGTCTGAGACCGGGGGATTCATAATGGCTTGCCAGGACGGTGTATTTAATACCCTCGTCTATCGAAGTCGTGTCATGGGTATAGAGGTCCCTGATGTCAGCTGCAGGGCCTGCCGCAGGGCGCCAGAGACTCTGATGCACTTGTTGTCGGCTTGTCCGACATATGCAGTCTCGGCCTATATCCAGAGGCACGACGGAGCATTACGAGTGTTTTATTACCATCTAAGGCACTCGTATGGGATAGACGAAACACCAGTGCTGCCTTACGCTCCGGGGGATATTGAGTCCGTTGTGGGAAATGAGAAGTGTCTAATTTATTGGAACTACTCGTTTCCCACCGCCAGGCAAATACAAGCCAACAAGCCTGACATAGTCCTCCTCGACCACCAACTCAAGACAATGTTTGTCGTGGAGTTGTCGACACCCGCGGAGAACAACATTGTCTTGAAGTAGGAGGAGAAACGGACAAAATATCGAGATTTGCTCTTCGAACTCCGCAGACTCTATCCCGACCATACTGTTAAGCTAGTGGTACTGATTATAGGAGCCCTCGGTGGAACGAGACACACACTGCTTTCGGAACTTAAGATCATACCGGCATGTCGAAATTCGGCAGAGGTCTTAGCCGGCAGAATGCAGAAAGCCGTCATCCTCGGTTCATTACGTCTGCTCAGGGCACACGACTCTCGGACCCAGTAGTCACTTACCCCACGGGTGTGGGGAGTGGCTACCGGTACTACCAGCTCCCCTCTGTGAGGATCGGAGCCGCAGAGAAGGGTGACTGGTTTTTAACAAAAAAAAAATAAAAAAATAATAATAATAATAATAACGAGTGCTATACTACCATCTACGGCACTCGTATGGGGTAGACCAAACACCAGTGCTGCCTTACATCCCCGGAGATATTGAGTCCGTTGTCGAGAACGAGAGGTGCCGAATTTATTGGAACTACTCGTTCCCGACCGTCAGGCTAATTCAAGCCAACAAGCCTGACATAGTCCTCCTCGACCATCAGAACAAAGTGATGTTTGTAATTGAATTCTCCGCACCTGCTGAGACAAACATCACTTTGAAGGAGGGGGAAAAACGGACCAAATATCGTGATCTCCGGTATGAGCTCCAAGTGCTATACCCAGACTACTCGGTCAAGATGGTCGTCCTAATAATCGGCGTACTCGGAGGGATGAAGCCTTCGCTGCTCTCAGAATTGAAGATCATACCGGCCTGTCAGAATTCGGCAGAATGGTTGGCAGGCCAGATGCAGAAGGCGGTTATCTTGGGGTCCCTTCGTCTACTTAGGGCGCACGATTTAGGTATTTGCAGTCACTAACTCCACAGGTTGTGGAGAGTGGCTGTAAGGAATTTGCCGGCGCGGCTACCGTGAGGTGTCGGAGGCCACGGAAGTCCTGTCCGGCAGCGGGCTACCCGAAAAAAAAAAAATAATAATAATAATAATAATAATAATAATAATTATTATTATTATTATTATTATTATTGATTTTATTGATAGACTGAAAACAACAATTAACAAAATTTAATAATTTAATTCTATCAAAAGGCAAAGTTCGCTATTCTTCAGGGTATGAGGAACAGCGCTCTTCCACTCAACCACAAACACCCACCGAAGAAAATGGAACAGAATAATGGCAAAAGTTTAGGGCACCTAAACAACACCGTAAAGTACATGTAAAAACCTACATTTTAAAAGAAAAATTGTCCCACTACGAGTCGATGCACTTAAACAAAGTGCGATGGAAACTTCGAAATTATTGTTGAGTTTCAGCTGTTTGAATAAATATTTTGCTCTAAAATTTGGCACGGAGATTTAGTTCAATAAAGCGAATGGTTACACCAACTTTCGTTAAAATTGATGGATTATTACATCATATTTCTTAAACTGTTAAAAAAAGGGAATTTTTGGTGTTTTTTATTTTTTTGCAAATTTACAAATTATCAAGAAGTTTCTTAATGTGCCTAGTCTTATTCATAATTTTATAGCGAACACAGTTTGGTATTTTTATTATTGCGATGCGATTACTATGACATGAGATAATAGGAAAAATAGCAGAAAATTTATGTGTTGAAAAATAAATTGTTAAAATTCTACAAGAAGCAATGGACGGATTTTGGAAGAAATTGCTCAGAGCACTTGTTATTATACCTATAACAATTCAAAACAATAAAATTGCTGTAGCTAGAGAATTCCTTATTAACCTATTTTGATCCTTAATTTGACTCCACTATAAATAATTATGAATAAAGGCACGTCGTATTTTTGTGTGCTTCTTCAAAAAGCTTAATAAAATTTTGCTCTGAAATTATAATAAAACAGTTCATGCAATATGCAATTAATATAAAACGCCTCTAGCCATCACTCTGTATGATGGATATGGTCCAATTTCAATTACAAGTATTCTGCCATTACATCAAATAAGGATCATAATGCATTTGTAGTTTTTCTATATTTTTTTTTTGTCATTTGGGCACTTAACATGTTCTATGAGATACTGAATATTTACCAGATTATTTATGTATATACAATAGTTAAAATTTTGAGAAAAAATCATAAAACATTATTTATTATTATTTAGTCTCATATAATGTTCTTTTTAATTCGTTCACGGCAATAAAATCTTATGTCATTAACAAACATTCTTCACTTAGTTAAAATTTCACTTTCATTGAAACCAAAGTGCTACTTAAAATTTCTTTAAGAAAAGTACGTACTTATATATCTGCTTTCTATTTAAAAAATAAGTCAGTCTTTCAAATCTTTCTCGTTATTATTAAAGATACTTTACCAGTATCTAGGTAAAATATTATTACGGTCGCTCAGTTAAATTCTGTAAAAATAGTGCGAAAATGATAATATCCACAGTTTATTCCCAATGATCCATCTTCAAGAAGTAGTTAGTTTCAAAATTTAGAACACGTTCCATATGTTTTAATGAAAATAGATTATATGCACTTTATATATTATTTTGTTTGTATATTTTAGCACGTTTTATCAAATACCTGTTCTTTCTTTTCATGTTTGATTTAATAAATACGCATTTAGTCATTGGTATTTTTTTAAATTTTCTTAATATACAGTATGTCCACGGATTAAATTCGGAAGAAAGAAAACTTTTTTATTTGCAAGTTTTTTTCATGAAAAGTCCGAAATTTATACTAAATATAAGAAAATGGCCGAAATAAAAATATTTTATTTTCATGATCATGCTAAGCTTTCAGAAACAAAAGTAATTATAATATTGACCAGTAGTACAACCACACCAAATTTACCCAATATCCAATGCTATCCAATATATGCTTTATTAAAAGATAAATATGAAAGATTTTGAGAAATTATTTAAAAGAAAAAGTGAAAACAAAAACATAGCAGCACCTAATAAAAATTTCACTGGAAGATTATTATATTCCTCGCAACTAGGAAAACGTTGGTGATTGAATTCTGAACGACTTTCAAAATGTCCCTCCGTCCGTTCGTCTGTCTGTCTGACCTTCCGTCACGTTTCTTTTAAGCACGGTAACTTAAGAGTGAAAAGTCCGATTGTACCGAAATTTGGAAAGTAATGTAACGTGTTTCCACCCCTAGGAAACCACCCTCGCAAATTCCGTGGGTTCCAAAAATTATAACAAGAGATAACCACTAACACACTTTATTAAATAGTTTACTGGATACTTCACAATACTGTTATTAACTTAAATGTACTTTACTGACTAAAAATAACAATGTTTATTACTTTGTTTTCACTTTAGAGTCTTAACCTCACTTGTCAATCAAACTTCAAAACTTTCTGAACTACCCGCCGAGAATGCGGTCTTTTATTCCTAAAAATTATATCTCGATTTTTCTGTGATGATGCCACCATTCTCCAGATCACTCTAGAACTTCTAGTAGGTTCTTTTTCTAGTAGGTGCAAATCATAACATCCGAATTGAATTCTGTGTTGCCTATGTTTTAGGGGCGGATATTTGTAACACTGCCCCCTCCTTAAGCCTGAACGTCCCGGCCAGGCAATTCAGCCTCTTTCACTTACTTTGCCAGTCTATCCAAGTGTACGATCTTCATCTTAGACTTTTTGCTTCGTTGAATCCGATAAACGACATCATTAATTCGGATAATAACGGTATACGGTTCATCCCAAGGAGGTTGAAGTTTCGGGGATCTCCATTCCTTTCACTGTGGGTTGTACAGCCAAACCAGATCCCCCACCTTAAATCCCCCTGTACTGGCATTCTGATCATAACGAGCCTTCAATTGGTTACTAGCGTTGGTCATCTGTTCTCGGTCATTCTTCGACTGTTCTCGACTTTCATTTCTGTAGTTGCTCGTGGAAAATGGTTCCCCATTGGCAGCACATTTCTTACACTTGCGACACCAGGCCTCCACATCCTGGCGACTATTAACCTAATAGAACCGTTCCCGTGCTCTACTCAATGTCTTGTTTATGCCGAAGTGTCTGCTGGACGTTTTATTATGCGCTTCCTGGAGTACTTCTAGTACACGACACCTGGGAATCGCTAGACGCATGGTAACCTGCTTCCCATCTGGGCTTTCCCATGCTCTCCTCAAAAGCCTTTCTACGACCGTAAGTGAATCCCATTGTGACCATAAAGTCTTCAGTCCCACTTCTTTGTTGGAAACATCCTTCCATACTGGTCGCGTTCCCCCTTCCTTTGCTCTCAACATGGGTCCGATTTCTACATCGCGCAATTGCTCTTGCCTCAGAGTTTTCTTTGACCAACTGTCTGGAAGATCGACCTTGACAGTGTCGACTTCAACCATGTTCGGCAATTTTCACACCTGAGGGTAGCGCTTGCAATCTTCCTTGTCTGGTTTTCTGGATAATGCAGGACTCTTGACTGCCCGCGTTGTCAATAGCTTTGTTTTCTGGCATTGGTCGTCCACTTTTGACAGAATAATTTGTTCGTTCTCAATCCTTAAGAGTCGCTTTCCTACGTCAACAATAAATCCATACTGTTCCATGATGTCCAGTCCCAAAATGAAGTCATCCGTGATGTCAGCCACGATGGCCCTGTGGTCGAACCTTAATTGTCCAATCTGCAAACCCAGGTCTACTTCTCCATGAACCGTAGCCCTGACCCCCGTACCTGTCCGGAGGATCACTTCATTTTGCCTCTTGTTAATCTTTATACCCGATATAAATCCTGGTCGTACTATTGATGACGTAGTACCTGTGTCGATGGTAAACAAACATTTTCTTCCATTCACATAGCCTTGTAACAGCAGACTATTCGAAATTTCTCGAAGCTGGGAAATCTTTATTTCTCTGGGGTCACTGCATTCCCCGCCCCTGGCGTAGTTTTCCTGCTTCTCTTTAACATTCATAGCATTTACTCGACTCTCCGTGTTCTGCTGTTGACAGTCTCGTTTCATGTGTCCCACCTTGCCGCAGTTGTAACATTTAATACCACCACTCGGCTTTCCTTCGTTTTGCTGTTTTTTCTGCTTTCCGAGGTCATCCAGTTTATCAAATAATTTGGTAAACATTTTCTGCATCTCGGTCAACAGGTTCTGGTTTGTTTCTGGTTGCGATTCTTCGAGAGTCATAGCTCGCACTCTCGACCTTGGAGTATCTCTTTATGCAGTTTCTACTTCAAGTGCACGCACCAGAGCATCGCTACTACTTTGGTGTCTCGTCAGCCTCAGAACTCGCCTGACCTTTTCGTCCCTTATGCCATCTAAAAAGGCCCCTACGGCTAATTGTTCCTGAAGGTGCACTCGGATATGCCAGGTGTGCCAGTCTCTCTATGGCAGCCTCGAATTCTTGTAAACTTTCTCCAGCCTTCTGTGTCCGTGATTTTAGCTGAGCCTGGTATATTTGGGCAAGGTGTTGGTCGCCATATCTCAAGTCCAAGGCACCTTTCAAAACCTTGAAGTCTCTCTGTATCTCCACGGATAGTCTGAAGTAATTCTGAGGCTTGTCCCCTTAACGCCAGAACTAATGCCATAGCCTTTTCCTCGTTATCCCAGTTATTCGCCGATGCTGCTGCCTCGAATTGTCTCTTGTAGGTTTTCCATGAGCTTTGGCCATCAAAAGATGGAGGTTTTAATCGAGGACCCGATGATGTTACTAGCTGGCCTCCTTTCTCTCTTAATTGTCGTTTAAGTCACTCCACTTCTCCTTCTAACTCACACATCTTTCCTTTGATCTGACTGACTTCTGTCTCAACTACACCTACTTTGTCTTCTACCTTATCTACTTTTTCTTCTACCTTGTTTATCTCTTCTTTGAATTCACTCTTCAATTCTTCATTGCCGGAAATTATAGCGTCCAGTTGTATTTTGATTTGTTCATTTAGAATTTTCCCTAATTCTTCCTGGCGTCTTTCTTGCTCCTGTTGACGTTTTATTTCCAAGTCCTCCATCATTTTTCTCAGTTCGGCTTTTTCTTCTTGGCGTCTTATTTCTTGCTCTTCTTTTTCTTCTTGACGTCGCTATTCTTGTTCTTCCTTCTCCTCTTGACATTTTTTCTCCTGTTCTTCTTTGTCTTTCTGCCGTTGCTGCGCCATCATTTTTTGGAATTGTTCGAATAAGTCCTGTATTTGTTTATCGGATGCCATACTTCTAATTTGTATAGGCATAAGATTATGTTAAAATAAAATAAATTTAACTGTCACGTCAATATCGGTAATGGAACTTTCCAGAAAAATCTCGAAACAGCACGAAAAAGTCTTATCCAGAGTCTTTTGTCACTATCCAGTTCAGGGAATTTAATTATCTTCACTATTGTCCAAATAGAAAAGTTCTAGTACCCAGATAGCATTTATTATTCCACGAATGTACATTTTGCATTCCCAATGTTCTAATTGCATTCTGTACTTGCCATGTATGTTCCCTCAACATTCCCATATAAATAATATTTTCACATATACAATATGATTATACATACGATATAAATGGAATATACAGAAAAGTTTATGTTCACAGTCGCATATACTGTGTGTACACACGTATCAGGGAACGTTCTTCGTATATGTGTTCATGTACATCGTATAAACATTCGTCAATGATTTTATCTGTATAATACAGGTATATTTTTTGCAGAAAAATTTGCATCGCTCGAGCGCCGCGCAGACAGTGATATCATCAAAAGTTCAGCACTTTTAACGCGAACGCTGATTGGTTCGATTTTTGAACTAATAAAAATAAACCTGCATCACAACTGATGAGACAGCAATGCTAGTTTTATAGTACCTATCTACCTACCTACCTACAAAAATAATTATGATATTTCTCTATCTATATAGATTTGGTTTAAGTACATTTATAATCATCCCCTGTGCGGTGTATGACGTTTTATAAATTTTAAATCGTTCGTCAATATTATTATATATATGAAATATGTTTTAAATTTTGAATCCAGACTTTAGATTTGTGATCGAATATTAAATAATAATGAATATGAAATATTAAATAATAATGAATGAAATATTACAAGGGCGAATCGCGAATCTGGACCTTGAGCTTGGGGGGGGGGGTAATTACCCCGTTACCCCCCCCATAAAAACCGCGCCTGAATATTAAATAATAATGAATAATAACCCTTTTTTAATTTATGTACTGTGTTCAATTAATTAGTAACTATCTCGGTAACTATCGGCATTTCTTAAGCAGATAGTTCAGACTCAGAATGGTTATTTAATTACATTTTATCTTTTATATTTAGATTTCCGTTTTCCATGTCATTACAATCCCCTTGTAGAATTTTTTAAATGCGCGCCACGGTCATTAGGTTAGTGCGCATGCTCACCGTGCTGCTATTAATCTTTAATCTATGCTATTAGTACACGTTACGCTTCTGCTGTCAAATGTCGATTTCAATTTGTGTTTTGTTTTTTGTTTTCCCGTGACTTATTATAATTATTCCAAGTATACATTAATAATTGCATTGCAGTAAGTATTTTACAATTGTATACAATATAACTACCACATAGTTTTGTTGTCATTTGCAGATATTTTATATTTGGACACTAAAGTTTAATGTGTATCCCTTTGTACATATTATACTAAGCATACCACCTATATTAGTTATAATAATTACGGCGTTTGTAGGTATCGATTTTTGGAAAAAAACTGAGGTGGTCTTTGTAATGGTCTTGATCCACGAAAAGGAAGCTTGGTGGTCACCATTCAAATGGAAACAATTTGACTGATCATTGAAAAACAGATGAAACGTGGACACTTTACTTATTTTCAAGAAGGTAGGTTCGATCTATTTCAATATTAAGGAGCTTTTGTTTATTTAAATCACAACCATTGGATTTGATTAAAACATACGAGTTGTGATAGGTATTTATTTGTAGTAATTTGCTTTATACCTATTTCAGAGGATTATAGAAGAGCTGCAATTAAATGAAAAGGGCAGAGATCACATCTGATGTACAGAGTGAACAAAAACAAATCAAAGGACTATGTACAAAAAGCACGTTATTCCTCCCGTCAGATGAACATAATGATATCGAAGAACATGTTGGAAGCCGTCGACTTCCCAAGAAATTTTGTCCTTACTAGAAGTTGAAACAAGATATGTTGTTCTTTTAATAACTCTGGTAGGCATTTAAAATCAAGTACCTAAAATTTCGAATATTCACTTGAACGAATTTCATATGAAAAAGAAAAATTAATAAAAGCCACACTTCGATTTAGGTGTAAAAACTTAAGTATTGTGGATATTTATTGTCAGCAAATGTGACAATGAAGTGTTTATGCCTAAATCGATGTGTGGTTTTTATTAACTTTTCTTTTTCATCTAAAATTCATTCAAGTGAACGTTCCAAACTTCAGGTACATTTAAAATCACAAGCATAAATATTTCCGAATTCCAAAAAAATATCTATGTTTTGTAGGTAAAGGACACCACACAAAACAAATGAAAAAGAGGGCACAGTCAAATGGGCCGAAAATGCAGAATGTCTGAAAATGGCCAGTTTGAAAGGTCAAAGATCAGGAAGATCGGTACCCACTAATGTCATAGTTGAGAGTATGTGACAACGAGTTGTTGTTATTCATAAGACCGGAAATGCCGCAGGTTTCATGAATGAGGTGGTGATTTTTTTAAGGTCCTAGGCTTACTTTAAAGTGAGGGTGTGCGTGTGTGTGTGTGTGTGTAGTGGGGGGGGGGGGGGGGGGGTTAGCGTGCGTGAGAGAGTGAAAGTGTGTTCCTATCAAAGAGTTCTATAAATAGAGGATACAAGCTGCATAAGCGTAATGTATAAGCAGGGGACAGCGCGAGTTATGATATCCAGACGACGTATTAAACAAAAGAAGATGCAATTGTGCATAATTGCACAGATAAAGAAGCTTATAAATAGATGTAGTAACAGTATTATGTTTTAGTTATTGTCGTACTTTAGATACATACCTTTGTATTTTAACGCAATAAACTCATTCGCTATTAATTGTCAAAAGTTTGTTTAAATAAAAAATTTACATTTTTTAAAAAACCTAAACCGCTCGACAAAATATAGCTGGCGCAGTCATAGGGATTTTCTTTGGAGTAATTTCGAGAGAATATCGGAAAACTTGTCGTGCCATCGACTAACCAAAGAAGACCTGCAACCCCTTACCATACCGTTGGTAAACAAATAATTTTTAAGAAGATAATTAATCAAGAAACAAGTGAATTCAAGCAAAGAAGATATACTCTGCATACCTAGCCATACCATTCCTTTGTACCTATCCTTAAAATATCCTTCCACACCCTGAGCTATAAAACTGGTACATCTCAATCTGAGTACCCCCAGCTCAGTACGTGTGAGCACGACCACCAGACGCTCAGTATCCCCTCGTCGGAAGCGCCGTGAGGCTTTGCTCAATCAAAGTGTAGTAGAGCATCGCCTGAGAGCTCTCTGAGTTCTCTTGAAATCCCTCGTTATCACATTGTAATCGATTATATATACCAGAGCCTTCATGTTTTCTGTCATCTTAATATTCTTGTAAGTACCATTAATGCCTGACTCCGACGACGAAACCTTAGCTAATCTTGCTTTACGGACATTTGGTCCTAACCAGTATATACTAACAAATACGGGAGCAAATACCTCTAATAGTACCGGAACCTCAAATTTAGTAGGACGAGAAAATTTAAATTCAACCGCGATGGCTAGAAATGATGTTACCGTTCGAAATTATTTAGAGCTCATACCTCAATTCGATGGAGATAACTCAAAATTACCGATATTTTTAGACACGTGCGAGCAAGTATTAGATATGTTAGTACAGGATAATAATCCACAAAGAATTAAATTTTTGATGCTGCATTTTAGAAATAAAATTGTAGGTAAAGCAGCTCAAGTATTAGCCGCGAGAACTATACTCACTTTCCCGGAATTAAAAACATTTTTATTAGACACTTTCGGTGATCAACGGAATGAAGAATCACTGTTAAATGACCTTATGATGTTAACGCAAAATCACAACGAAACCGCTAGCCAATTTGCAGACAGATGCATATCGCTGCGTGGACTGTTACTCTCAAAAATGCAGATGGCAAATATACCAGCAGAACTACGAAAAGAAAAATTAGATTTGTACAAAAAAATGGCACTACGGACTTTCCTATCTGGACTTAACGCACATCTAAGTCACCTATTAAGATGTAAACAACCCACGAGCCTAGAAGCAGCTATAAATATGGTAGTAGAAGAAGAAAACATGAACTACAACCGGCAACAAAAGTTAGGGACGAAGAACACTTATCAGAATACAAATCAATCTCAAATAAGAACGACACCGACAAACCCAAAATATAACCCCAGTTACTCTCAAACACCCCCACCAAAACCGAATCCTCAAATAATCCGCCCTATGTCAAACATCCCTTATCGTATGCCGAATTTTTTCATGCCAAGAAACCCCCAACAAACATTTCAACAAAGACCATTTCAAAACCCTCAAAATTTCCAACGCCAAGCTCCACCGCAGCAATACTTCCAAAGACAAAATTTTCCCACTCCGCAAAATTTCCAAAATACGCAAAATTTCCAAAATACGCAAAATTTCCCACATTTCCAAAATCAACCACGTTTCAATTTCCAACCTAAAACGCAACAATCCTATCCCCAACCAATGGATACCTCATCTGGAAACACAAGAAGATCAAAATTCTCCCAACCGTCTAATGCACCGAAATGGACAGCGCAAGAATTACATTTGCAAGAGATACCGAGTACCTCTTCCAACAGGGACGAATATCAATCAGACTATTACGAAAAACCGACATACGATTCAGAAATTGCTGACAATAGCTATTATCCCGAAGATCATGGAGACGGTTCTGCGAGGGGATAGATGAATTAGCCCCAGCAGTCCGTCTCCAAAAAGTCCTTGCAAGAGACCACTCAAATGGAATAGGGCTACTCAAAAAGCCCGATGGCCAACATACAGAGAGTCAGCAGGAAAACATAAGAGTACTTTTAGGTACTCACTTCCCTGGCTCCCATGTAATTGAAGGTGAACTTCCACAGGCCTCCCTGGAAGAGGATGCACATCGTCCTACCAGGGAAGGGAAAAGGCTAGCTGGAAAAATATTCACCCCTAGTAGAATTAAATGGGCGGTATCGACCTTCAAGCCCTTTAAATCACCGGGCAGGGACGGTATTTTTCCTGCCCTGCTTCAACATGGAATTGAGGAACTTATCCCATGCCTGAGAAGCATATTCATAGCAAGCTACAAGCTTGGAGGGAAGTTAAGGTGGCGTTTATCCCAAAGATAGGCAGACGTCCACCAGACGAGCCAAAATCTTATCGCCCCATCAGCTTAACCTCTTTTCTCATTAAGACAATGGAGAAAATATTAGATCAACAGATTAGAAGCGAAATCATTACAGTGAAACCGCTTCACTCGAAACAATTTGCCTATCAACCTGGCAAATCAACAATAAATGCTCTACATGGCCTGGTTAAAGGCATCGAAAAGACATTTACTGCCAAGGAACTGGCTCTGTGTGCTTTCATAGATATAGAGGGTGCTTTTGATAACACCTCCTATGAATCCATACAAAGAGCCGCGGAAAATGGGGGTATACAATCCCCAACAATCAAATGGATACAATCCATGCTAAGAAGCAGAATAATTACCACAGATATGGGGGGTGAGTCGGCCACCGTGACTGCAGTTAGGGGTTGTCCACAAGGTGGAGTCTTATCGCCCTTGCTGTGGTCAATGGTGGTCGACGATCTCCTCCATAAGCTGAGCAATTATGGCTTCAACGTTCAGGGCTACGCTGATGACCTGGTCGTTACTGTCAGGGGCAGGCATGAGGTTATGATCTCAAACCACATGCAAATTGCCCTAAACATAATATCCAAATGGTGCTCGTCAGAGGGTCTTAGTGTCAATCCGAGCAAAACAGTTATTGTTCCATTCACCAAAAGGAGACAACTCAACTTGAGAGCTCCTATGTTGAATGGAACAGTACTGACCTTTTCCAGTGAGGTCAAGTATCTAGGAGTAATTCTGGACCAAAAACTCACCTGGAACTCACATTTAGAAAGTACACTTACCAAGGCAACAACGGCCATTTGGACGTGCCGTAGGCTGTTTGGTAAGACTTGGGGTCTAAAGCCGAAAATGATACATTGGTCATACCTATCGGTTGTGCGACCTATGGTTACCTACGCATCATGCATATGGTGGCCAAAAACAGAAGAAAAAGTGGCACAAGGAAAGTTGCAGAAATTGCAACGCCTTGCCTGTCTAGGGACTACAGGAGCAATGCGCTCGTGTCCCACAGCAGCTATGGAGGCAATGCTGGACTTACTTCCTCTGCATTTGCATGTGAGGAAGGAGGCAGCACTTAGTGCCTTAATGCTGCATCAGGCACTTAAATTCAGACCAGGCGACCTGGTTGGTCACTTAAGGATTGTGGAGTTAATCCAATTCGAATCCATGACCAAACCCACTGACTCAATGCCAATCAAATATGACTTTGACTGCCCGTTTGATGTGCTGATTGAAAGCCGTCAGGCGGGCAGGGCCGGAGCATTGCGGTTGGAGAAAGAGTCACACATCTGGTACACAGACGGATCCAAGATGGATGAAGGGGTTGGTGTGGGCGTAGCAGGGCCTAAATGCAGGCTATCTAAAGCCCTTGGTAACACCCCAACCATCTTCCAAGCAGAAATTTATGCTATAGATCTATGCGCCCAGGAATGCCTAAATAGAGGCACTCGAAGGGCAAAGATCTATATACTTTCAGATAGTCAGGCAGCATTAAAGGCTCTCAGGTCATATACCTTTGAGTCAAAAATTGCCTGGGAATGCAGACAATCCCTGAAGCAACTGGCAAAAAACAACAAGGTTACCTTGATGTGGGTGCCAGGGCATGAGGGGATAGAAGGCAATGAATTAGCTGATAGCCTCGCAAGAAAAGGGGCTGAAGCCCCGTTTTTTGGACCCGAACCGTTCTGTGGCCTATCCAGGGGACACATAACGGAGGAGGTCCTAAAATGGGAAAAGGAACAAAAAGAGTCCTACTGGAGGAACACTCCAGGACAAAGACAAGCAAAAAGGTTTATAACCTATTCTACAAAGAATGCCACAAGGCTTCTCGAACTGGAAAAGTCCGATTTAAGGCTGATCACAGGCCTTCTAACTGGCCATTGCCCCTTGAGATACCATCTCAAGAACATGGGCATGGCAGAAGATGACAAATGCAGATACTGTGAAGCTGCAACCGAAACTGCGGAACATATACTTTGTGAATGCAAGGTGTTAATCCGCATTAGGCTAAAGTACCTAGAACAGGCGGAATTAACGCCTGAAGACATAGGGAAATTAGCCCCCAGGAAAATCGCAAGCTTTGCAAAAAGTCTTGGAATCCTGGGTAACAACTAGATGCAGGGTAATTCACAAAAGATCTTTTAGGTCGAGGTGAAGAAAGGCCAACCCAGGGCCAAGCCTTAAACAATCTACAATCTACAATCTACAATCTACCCCGAAGAATACTATTCAGAAAATTACCAAAGTTACAACGATGACGAAAATTTTACCTTACCAGCCTCGGAGACCAATATTACGAACCTGCCGAATGCGAAGAAGTAACCCAGACAAAGCAAGTAGAAATCAACGTCGCAGCCAATACAAATCTTCCATATATAATTATCCCAGAACTCGAAGCCAAATTTATGATTGATACAGGGTCCACAAAAACATTGATTACAGAAAAAGTTGCCGAAACATTTTTTCCGGACCGAATTAAAGAAGACCCTTTCCAAATAAAAACACCTCACAGCATATCCTTACATAGATATTCAGCAGAAATTCCAGTATCAAAAATCTTTAAAAAACCAGGAATGTTGTATACACACTACATCTTTAACTTTAGTCAAACATATGATGGACTTATTGGCCTTGATCTACTACAAGAAATAGGAGCCACCCTTGATTTTAAAAATGGTTACTTACTAACAGACTCAGCAAAAATTCCATTATTTTTGGAAGGAAAAAGACTAATAGGTACTAACGACACCAACGAAATGGAAAACAATTACGAATACAGAATTAGTCCTAAGACAGAAATTGTAGCTAAAATACCAATATCACAAAAAAATGGAGAAGCTCTAATAAATTCTATTGTATTTGAAAATCAAATAGAAATTTCAACAGGACTTATAAATACAAAAAATAACGAAGCGACAGTATTGCTTATTAACAACACTGACGAAGAAAAAACATTCACAATAACTGAACCTCTTCCATGTAAACTACGACAACCTACAAAATTTGGAAAATCTTGATCTAAGACACTGTAATCAAGAAGAGTACGAAGCCATAAGAAAACGTTGTTACGAATATAGAGACATTTTCTACTGCGAGGACATTCCACTAACTTTTACAAACCAAGTTAAGCACGAGATTCGAACAACGGACAACATACCAATCTATACGAAATCATACAGATTCCCACACATCTATAAATCAGAGGTCAAAAAGCAAATCGACTCAATGTTGGAACAAAATATAATAACTAATTCAACTTCGCCATGGTCCTCCCCTATTTGGATTGTCCCGAAGAAAATGGACAATAGTGGAAAAAGAAAATTTCGTATTGTAATAGACTACCGAAAATTGAATGAGAAAACCATACCCGATAAATTTCCAATACCAAACATTACGGACGTCCTGGACAAACTTGGTCGCAGTCAATACTTGACAACATTAGATCTAGCAAGCGGATACCATCAGATTGAAATGGATCCCAAAGATATCGAGAAAACAGCATTCTCGACAGACGACGGTCATTACGAATTTTTAAGGATGCCCTTCGGACTTCGAAATGCACCCTCAACCTTTCAACGAACAATGAACCACGTACTATCAGGCCTACAGAGTAAATGTTTAGTTTACATGGATGACGTATTAATATTTTCAACCTCCTTGCAAGAGCACATAGAAAGTATATGCTCAGTATTTGATAGATTCAGAAAAACTAATTTCAAAATACAACTTGATCAGTCAGAATTTTTAAAACAAACAGTAAAATTCCTTGGACACATCATTACACCAGAAGGCATATTACCCAATCCAGATAAAATCGAAGCAATTGTAAAGTTCCCAGTACCAAATACAAAAAAAGAAATTCAGTCATTTCTTGGACTAATAGGATATTATAGAAAATTTATAAAAGACTGCTCAAAACTGACAAGACCATTAACAGCCTGTTTAAAGAAAGGAGCCAAAATAGAACATACAAGAGAGTTTGTAGAATCCTTTGAAACTTGTAAAAACATTCTAACCAACAGCCCACTCTTACAACACCCGGATTTTTCCAAACCATTTATTTTGACAACCGATGCGTCGAAATATGCCATCGGAAGTATTTTGTCACAGGGGATCGTGGGAAGCGATAAACCTATTGCTTACGCATCCAGAACACTAAACGAATCAGAGAAAAATTACTCAGTTGTGGAGAAAGAACTTTTGAGTTTAGTATGGTCCACCCAGTATTTCAGGCCTTATCTGTACGGCAGACGTTTCACTATATATACAGACCACAGACCACTAAGGTGGTTATTTTCATTAAAAGATCCACAAAACTCTAAATTCATCAGATGGCGTACAAAGCTACAGGACTACGATTTCGATATAGAATACAAAAAAGGCAAGCTAAATACAAACGCGGACGCGCTGTCAAGAATTGAAATTCACCCAATTGATACAGAATCGATGCAAGTAAACATAGATGATCCTGAACTGGACAGAATAATACAAGACTTAAACAGGGAGACAGAATTAAGAACGCCTACTCAAGAAGAAATCGGAGAAATACTCAATCCTCCTGAAAATACGAAAGACACAGACGATGAAACAAATGAAATTGATATTCCTGAAATTTCAACAGCTCGATCTAACGAAGACGATGAACCACGAAACACGATTCCAATCATAGACGATGTAATAAACACAAAACCTAAACAAATATTTATAAAAACAGTCTCAATGAACCCCAGAAGAAACAGAACTTTACAAGTAGAAAATAAAACTATTTTATATGCAGAAATCACGAAGGAAGACAACGACGATCAAATTCTTGAACTATTGAGAGATCATACAGTTGAAGAAACTACCTTCTATATATATTTTGATAACGACAAAATGTACGAAGACTTTTGTCGAATATATAATCAATATTTTAACAACAACGGCCCAAAATTAGTAAGATGTACCCAAGAAAGAATATATTTAAGAAACAAAGAAGAAATAAACGAAGTTATACAGTTTTACCATGAAAGCAAAACAAATCATAGAGGCTCACAAGAAACATATGACAAATTGAAACAAAAATATTATTGGAGTCATATGTTAACCACAATACAAGAATATATCAATAAATGCAATATATGCCAAAGAGGAAAATACGATAGACATCCACCTACAATTCCAATGAACCAAACACCTACCCAGCAAAAACCATTCGAAGTCGTTTTCATGGACATATTTACCATTGATCAAAAAATCTACCTAACCCTAGTAGACTCGTTTTCGAAATTTGGACAAGCAATTCCTATTCAATGCAAAGAAGCATGTGAAGTAGCGAAGGCCCTAATTGATTATTTCGAACATTATGGAACACCAACCGCAATCACAACTGATAATGGTCGCGAATTCGTTAACAATCAAATAAAAAACTTATTGGCTTATCACAAGATTAATCTTCACTTCACAACCCCATTCCATCCAGAATCAAATGGCATTGTGGAACGCCTCCACTCCACACTAATTGAACACCTTCGAATATTTCGACAAGACCCACAACTTAACAGCAAAACTACCGAAGAACTTATGAAACTAGCTGTTATTGCTTACAACCACACAAACCATTCTGCTACAGGATACACACCCTTCGACGTCGTTTTTGGATATTCACCAAGCAAAAACTTATTTGATACGAAAACCAGTCAAATAGTTTTCGATTATTCACTAGATGAACATAGAAAGAAACTTTCTCAACTTTATGATATAATTTACGAAAGAATCGAAAGTCGAAAAACAACAACAGTCAACAGAATGAACAGAGAGATAACAAATCCACAAGGAAAATATAAAATAGGTCAAAAGGTCTATGTCAGAGCACCCAAAAAACGAGGTTCCAAAACAGTCCCTAAATTTAAGGGACCCTTCCCAATAATTTCTATTAGTAATGACAATACCTGCATGATTAGATTAAGAAATAAAAAAGAACGTCGAGTCCATTTGTCTGACTTAAGATCTACTCTTACAGATGCACCACCACCCTCGCAGCAGCCGACGACATCCAATGGAAAACCCCTAGATGACAACTCCGGACTTCTACCGATTCGCATGGGTACAGCAGACAATATTGTATCAGAATGGGAAATAATGAACGCATTTGACATACAACCGTTATATGAAACCTTTATTCAAGAAAAAGACGAAATTATTAGAATCCTAGCAAACATCAACAGATACCTAGAACTGAATCTATCCTGCGACAAACAACAAACTTCCTTAACAAACACCCTCCTATTCCAAATCAATAGAACTCTATCCTTTGAAATAACCAGAACCTATACATTATTCGAACAAGTTTTACCAAACCACATTAGAAAACCACGAGGAGCATTTAACTTTATTGGTACAATTGAAAAATAAATCACGGGCAACCTAGATGGCGAAAGATATGAGCAAAATTTCAAGAAATTATTTAACAATCAAGCCAAATTAAAAATAGACATGGAAAAACACTTATCAATTACGGATGACCTCATTAAATCTACAAATAAATCAATTACCATTCTCGTAGAGAACCAAAAGAAAATTAATTCAGCAATAGCTGACATTGGACAGAAAATGGAAACAACAGCACGCTGCATTGAATTATTGGTTGTACAAAATACCCTAGACCAATTATCACACTCCCTGTTACTAATCTGCAATCTTTTAGACGAACTTTCGACAGCAATTTCCTTTGCAAATTTAAGACAAATGCACCAAACCATTATAAAACCAACTAATCTTGTCAAAGAACTATTAGAAATCCAGAAGTACCTGAAAAGAGTAGAACTACCATTTAAACCTACTCTCGAAAACATTATAAAGTACGAGAAACCATGCGAAACTTCAGTTTTTCAGAAGAATTCCTATACATATTTCATTATTAAAATACCATTGATAGAGACAGTATCTTATGACTACTACAAGTTATACCCATTGCCTGTAGAGAACAACAACTTTTACTTCACTATCATACCCAGAAAAAGCTATCTACTTATAAACCCAGATTGGTACTCGTACACGAACACACCCTGTACAGAAATAGAATCGAAAAAATTCCTGTGTACTCACAATTCTATCATAAAAAGGACATCAAACGAACCCTGTGAAATTCAACTCATTGACTTTTCCCAAGAAGAAAACAGATGTGCATTCACAAAAATCAATATCAACAATCCCAAAATTCAAAGGGTCGAAAACTCAAATTCATGGATAATTACAAGTCCCACCACTATTATAGCCGAAACATATTGCGAGATGAAGAAAAAGAGACAACTCAAGGGAAATTATCTAATAACAATTCCTGATCAATGCTATTGCGTTATTGACAAATATAAGCTTAATCCAAATAACAACTTTCGGAGAACTTTCGAACCCATAAACATTCCATTAGTGAAAATAAATAGCAACCTTTCAATTATAAGAGATGGTACCAATATACCAACCATGGATCATGTGGACTTAGAGGAATTTACAGACCTGTCACGACGTACACAAAATCTGCAAGAAGAGATAAAGGATCAAATGTTAGAACCAACCTTAATTGAATTTAATTCCTGGCTTACCTATGCCCTGATTATAATAATTATCATTGCTGTCCTAATTATATCATGGAAAATATATAACAAATATAAAATCAAAGGCTTTCCAACTTTCAACATCTTTACCAGCAACTCGAAAACACGAGAAACCCCCCAAGAAACTGAAATGACGAACGTCGGTCCTTTCTAAAAGGAAACCCCGAGTTCTCCACTAGCGATGGAGGAGTTATGATATCCAGACGCCGTATTAAACAAAAGAAGATGCAATTGTGCATAATTGCACAGATAAAGAAGCTTATAAATAGATGTAGTAACAGTATTATGTTTTAGTTATTGTCGTACTTTAGATACATACCTTTGTATTTTAACGCAATAAACTCATTCGCTATTAATTGTCAAAAGTTTGTTTAAATAAAAAATTTACATTTTTTAAAAAAACCTAAACCGCTCGACAAAATATAGCTCGCGCAAACGGTGTGAGCATTCTCATCCTTCTCACACAGTTCGTTCTCTCTTTGTTGCACAGTACATGAGGGGCTGGGTTGCTTTGTAAAACAGAGTGGAGAGCAAAGGAGAGGGTACGAGGTGTGCGACAAAGACAAGGATGCTCGTGCCGTCCAGCAAATCAACGGTTTGTCTCCTTTAGTCAGAACTCTTTGGTTCATATGTGCAAACACATTAGAACACGTTAAACAAATCCTCGTCATAATATGAAACTCTCAACTATGACAGCAGGTACCGATATTCCTGATCTTTGACCTTTCATATCTCAAAAATTGGCGATTTTCAGATATTGTGCCCATGAAAACTTTTGATCAGGATATTGTGAAGTACAACATACTACATTTTCAGCCCATTTGACTGTACCTTCTTTTCCATTTATTTTGTGCCTACCGTGTCCTTTATGATAATATCAATTTGTTTAATTTATGTTTGATCAGTTTTATTTTTTCTGTAAGATCTTTGTAAGATGTTTTTATATTTTTCAACTTTATCATGGCCAGTTTTTAAAGAGAAATAAGTACCTATTCAAATATAATACAATGTATTTTCTTTTGTAGTTGGACTAGCACGTGTATCTCCTCCTCTAGACAGGAAGGAAATACCTTCTCCTAAAAATTGGAAAAGCCAAAAGAAAGTATTCAGCCAATAGGATCAGTCACAGATGATGGGTTGAGAATGAAAAGTGGACTTTCGCAATTACAAGTATCACCATCGGCAACACCTGGACACTGGTTTTGAAAATGTAAGCCCTCCAATTTTTACTATTTTTTACTTACTGACAAAAAATTCGTTATAGTAAAATATGACAGTTCATAAGTTGCAAAGAAAATTTTTTTGTTAAAAAAAATCTCAATGAAATTTTTGTCACAATTGTTTTTTATTATTGCAATTCATTTTTGTAACAGAAAATAAAAATATATTTAAAGTAACACAACTGTTTTATTTATACCTCTTCCTATTTTATAATTTAAGATGCATACTTAATTGTTACAACAATGTAAAGTAATTAATAAAATAAAATCATGTTTTGTTCTTGGCAATTTAAAACACGATTTGAAATAGATAAAACTTTAAGGTAATGTAATATGATCATTAGATTTTTTCATAAATAACACGTTAAATATGATTTTTAAGCTGAAGTTTTAGAGTGATAAATGTTTGATCTACTTTAAAATGGTTTTTAACAGATCTTATTAACGTAAAACTATTTTTTTTACATATATTCTTGGACCCTTGTAAAGTATTGTTATAGCAAATACAGTTTTATTTAAGTTTATTTAGCATTTGTGTGCTCCATTCAATAAAATTTGAAGAATAAAACATTTGACTTTAGTTGAAAACTAATGGTAAAAACAAATTTTCTGTGCGTATATTCCACATTTACTTACATAATATTCTTCACAAGGAATGTGAAATGTGGAATATTAGAATAAGTACCTAATAATTGACTGTAACGATTAAACTTTAAAATTAGATATTGGATTTATTTTATGCAAGTACTTCACTCATTTCATGTATTCTCTTGAGTTAAATTATTATAATAATTCATTATTTGCTATAATCACAGATGAGTCGCTGCGTCATACTGAACATATTCAGAATGAAGCAGTGTCTCATCAATGATTACAATAAGTAATAAATTATTTTAATAATTAAACTTTGAAGAAAATACATGGTATGAGTGAAGTACTTATAGCTGCCACTGATACATAATGTTCATTCCTACAATATGCATGCATCATGGATTTATGATCCATGTGTAACATACCAGGCACCTACGGTTTAATTTCTACGAAGGTAGTACTCATATACCGTGAACATGTAGTGTACATTGTGAATGTAGGATGGACCTTCCTCCTATATACCTCATGTATCTATCAGTATATCAATATACGTTTCTGGTTCATATCAAGTTCCGTTTTGGTCTATGGCTACGTTGTAGGAATCTTACTCGTATATCGAGAGGCGTTCATCTGTACGTCTCCCTGACATTCAGATTTTCTACATGGAATACAAAATGAATATTCATTCTTAGTTCCATGGGTACATAAAGTACGTTCCGAGTACATGCTCTGAATGTAAAAATGCTATCTGGGTAATTTTCACGCACTAACACAAATGAGTCTTTTTCAGTGTCTCTATCACTTCTTAGTTTAAAGGATTTAATTATCACACTAATGTCCTAATAAAATGTTCTACAATGTCTCAAAAATGGACTTATCACTATTTTCCTGTTCGAAAATAACCCTCAAACAATGTCCAGTAAATTAGGCCTCTGTGTTAGCACTAACCCTCGAGAATACTTCTCGAACACTTCAGCACAATTTCAGAGCTCCTCTTGTCATAAAATTCCGCTTTCTGACACCAATTTGTAACGTGTTTCCACCCCTGAGAAACCACCCTCGCAAATTCCGTGGATTCCAAAAATTATAACAGGAGATAACTAATAACACACTTTATTAAATAGTTTACTGGATACTTCACAATACTGTTATTAACTTAAATGTACTTTACTGACTAAAAATAACAATGTTGATCACTTTGTTTTCACTTTGGAGTCTTAACCTCACTTGTCAATCAAACTTCAAAACTTTCTGAACTACCCGCCGAGAATGCGGTCTTTTATACCTAAAAATGATAGATCTCGATTTTTCTGTGATGACGCCACCATTCTCTAGATCACTCTAGAACTTCTAGTAGGCTCTTTTTCTAGTAGGTGCAAATCATAACATCCGAATTGAATTCTGTGTTACCTATGTTTTAGGAGCGGATATTTGTAACAGTAAGTTAGTGCGAGCCAGAGGAAAAACCCTATTATTTTTTAACAAGATCAATAAATAAAAAGTTGTTAATTATTTAAATTTTTTAAAAATCTATTTTTTCATGTTTTGTAATTAAACAAAAAATATCTAAAACTAATATTATTCACAAAAAAAATTGCGAATAGTATCCTATAGAATGGGCAACGATTATATGAAAAGTGCTGTAAATCGGCGAAGAGTATTAATGGTTAGCTTGTTTATTTATTTATTTATTCTCAAACAGGTTACAATGGCCTAGACGTAGACATAATTGTTGTTATTATATCTATTTAGAAATTGTTTACATAGATTCGTTTGCATTGCGGTTTTTCTGCACGGCAACGATAATAACTACAGCAGTTTGGAAGTCTTACAAAATGAATGTAAATTGTTTTTTAGGCTTTGGTTACGTTAACATAAAAAATGCGCTAGCAGTGGAAACGTCGTCAACGACAATTTCGCGGTAAACTTCTATGTTACTACCCAGCAAACATAAATATATAGCATATACGTAAATGCTACGTAAACTAAGTTTCGCAGAAGTAACGTGCTATGTAAAATGTGACGCATAATCATATGTGCATACTCTGCGAAATGTCAGCAACATGTGCATATGATTTTTACATGGTGAAGAGCAGAGCTGTTGAAAGTACCCAATGAAAGTACTTGAAGTACCAAATACCAAGTACCTGACAAAGTACTTGCTGCTCCAATTCCCAAGTACTATGACCTGAAGCAAAGTAATTCAAATACCAAATACTTGTCGAAAGTACTTCAAGTAAATCGCAAGTACCGTATTTCAAATATTTCAGATTATTTGAAGTACTTCACTATGTACTTCAAATCTCAAAGTAGTTCAATTACTCTAAAGTATTTCAAATACTCAAGTATTTCAAGTACTTTAACATATTTCTAATGCTTCACAGTTCTTCCAATACCCATAAAAAATTCTATTTATTAAGTTTTTCTCTTAATAATTTCTTATTATTATTATTTATTAACAGCTTTCTTTAACTCAGCATCATTCAAAAACAATAGAAAAAATAATTTATTATTATATAAATATAAAAACCAACAAAAATAAATATTGCTGCGGTCGATTTCCCTTCAAATGTCAGGAAAGTAATAAAGAAAACCAACTTATACACTATCGGAAAATGTTCGCTTTAGTATGGGCAATAGGAGCAAGCGAGAGTGAAGCAACTATTCTATTCTTTTTTATCATATAACACATCCTACAATCGTGCCACCTGCTTTCCCCACCACATGTGCGTGGGCAGCCTGTCTGTGGAATTTCAATTTGTTTCCGCCTTGATGCTTGATGATTCGTGTCACTATTTGCCCCTCTGCTGGAGCTCTGGTAGACGCCTTTATTGTGGGCGGTCGGTTAAGTCGTTGAAACTATGCAACACCTAAGCCAGGACTTTCCGATACTCTATATAAAACATAGTAATAATTTTAGGTAAGTACAAGTACAAATAATAAAATTGAAATCTATCTATTTCTATTAGCTTTCAATAGCACCAAATTTTCGAAATTTCCATTAGATAATGCATTTCTTCTAGGAGCATTTATAATTTCAGTAAATGAAAAGAGTCTTTCTACAGCTGATGATGCAAGGCATGTATTAAACCGATAAAAAACTGTTTTTACTGAGAAGCAAGTTGGGTGTCAGAGTCATTTAAGTATTGAAAAATTTTTAATTCAATTCTTTTTTTATCACTGGCTTTTATACAGTGTGTTTCACTTGAAATGGTAACAGCCCAATAACTTTTCATTTTTTTCCGATTTGAATCAAATTTTACTTAAGTATGGAACCAATTAGGATCTACTTATGACCGGAAAAGCATTCGCCTCCTACAAATGCAAAGCCACCTGCAGCACCAATATATGCGGGGAAAATAAAAAAATCATATTAGGCATATTTTTATCGGAAAATTTTGTTAATGAAACTTGTTCAGAATTGTCCAAAAACCGTAAGTCCAAAATGTAATCAAAATTAAAAAAATGTATACATTTTGATTAAAATAATGTCCAATATATATTTACACCATTTGAAAAGCCATAAAAAAGCTTTTTAATTATATACATGGTATTTATCTTAAAAAAATTTGTATAATTTACTATAAATTTACAATTTATCAAATTATCCATGGAAAACAAAAGTATGTAAATTAAAATAAACAATATGTTAGTTCTGTCAAGATACATGTTAGTATCTAATTTCACTTTATTTTAAATAAAATGGAGAATTTCAATAATTGATATATATTGTTTCTACTCCCTTATGTAAATTTACTGTTTTCTGTACAGTCTGCAGAATGGATAAGTAGGCAATTCCAGGTAACTGAACGGATATATTTCATATCAGTTCTAGGATGGATATGAAATGAAACGGTCCAATCACAGTTCGTGTATTAAGTACATATGCTACTATTCATTTTAAAATCAAATTAGTGCGTAAGCTGTCAAAGTAACTGTCAGTGTGTATTTGTGTAATATATTAATGTTTAATAAATATTGTAGTTTTTTAAGCTGGTCGTAGAAACAGTATGCTGTACATACAACTCGAGTGGATTATCCATATCGCACTCAAAAGATTTGAGCACTCCGCCTACGGCGTCGTGCTCAAACTTCTTTATCGTGCGTTATGGATATCAAATCCACTCTTGTTGCACAAACTACTATTTCGGACTATCATGACTTATGTAAGAAAATATAAAACTTATAATATCTACTATAGTTTTTAAGAAAAATTCCATACGTCATACATCATTGAAAAAGGTTTTTCTATGGCCTTTCTAATGGTGTAAAAATATATGGGATATTCCATTTTAAAAAAAACAAAGTAAAGCTCGTATCTCAGAAATTTGACTTTTAATTGTTTTTCTGAAATGATTTTTGGAAAATAAACGTGATTTCTCATAACTTTTATTTTTAAACATTTTTACGTAACTCCAAAAATAATGAAGTTAAATGAGGTTCTAACGTTCGCGTGACCACCCTGTACAGTTGACTATAATAAGGAACTTTAGTCTAGTTAAAATAAAAAACACATTCTTAAATAAATGAATGTTCTGATACTTAGTACAGACTAATAATAATATTTTTTTTGTTTTTATGTGCCTTTGTTATTTTTCAAAAAGTTTGCCGTCTCTTTATTTTGCCGCCCTGGGCAATAGCCTCTATAGCCAACCCCCTAAATCCCCCACTGCCCACATAATGTTAACACTGATTACTGAATAAAAACAGCTATGCAGTAACAATTTTTTAGTGAAATTTGTTTTTTAAAATATCTAAAACATGGAACTACAAGGACTTCAAATACTTTTAACTAATTTAAATATTAAAAAACATATTTCAAATACTATAAATTGTTAAGTCTAATACTTCAAATACCGGGACAGTACTTGAAATACCGGAGAGTATTTGAAATACCAAGCAAAGTAATTCAAATACCAGTATTTATGAAAACCAAATCCCAAATCCAAATACTCGAAGCAAAGTATTTCAAATACCAAGTACCAAATACTTAGAATCGAAAGGATTTGAAGCAAAGTACTTCAAATACTGAAAGTATTTGAAATACTTTTTTCAATTACTTTTATTTGAAGTACTCCAGCTCTGGTGAAGAGGTAACACTGTGACCTCACGGTATGGAACAAATGACGTAGCGTATATGTATATTCAACCACTTGCTATGTAAAGTATACGTAACTAATTTTATCTCTTTATGATGTAGCATATATGTATATTCAACCACTTGATAGTGACCTTACGCTACTTAACTTATACACTTTTTATCTCTATATAATGTAGCATGTATATATTTTATCTACCTACCGTATGTTCAAAATAGCATCTCTCAGCACTTTTTAAATATTGATACTACACAATTGGATTTTTAAAGTTAGATATATGAATAAAATTCCTTATGTTATACAGAAAAACATGTTTCTTTAGAAAATTACCGAAGTTGACACCAAGTTTTATTTTTAAGTCGGATACCTTATTTAGAGAGCCGAGTAGTTTTATATTTTGAATGAAATTTTTTTTATAAAAAATGGTTATATTTCTATCTAACTTTCTAAAAATGTTCAGAGGTATTCTACTTAAAAATAAAAGTTGATGTCTCCTCCAGTTATTTCCTAAAGAATATCAATTTTTTTGGACAATTCATGAGGAATTTATATTCATATATTTAACTCCAAGAATCCAGTTCTCTAGTATCAATATTTAAAAAGTACTATAGGGTGCTATTTTGAACATTATGGTAGGGTATATAAAACAAATACATGCTACATCAAAAAGATATATAAAGTATATCATGCAAGATATGGTTGTCTGATTTGTCAACATATATTAGCTTAGGAAAGATTCTCGAATTGAATGACGGCTTAAACTAAGTTAATTAGTATCAACAAAGTTTCAATTCCATCTTAATCTCTGCATATCCCAGTAGGTAAACCAGACATTAGGCGTTGTCCTCGACGTTGTCATCTATATGTTCTTTAGAAAGCAGCTATACGATATTTTTTCTTCTCCAATGATGTATACCCACCTACCTACCTTGCCTTGCATTCCTAGTAAAGCTCAAATTTCATTTAATTTATTTTATTAACTGTTGATTTAGGAGAGATTAATACTAGTGTCTTTTGTGTAACTAATCTATATTCAAGTTAACTAAGTATCTACAATAAGTGTTAAGCATTTCTCGGGTCGTTTCTGATTGTACTCGTTCTTTGGTCAGCCTTCGTCTCTCTGACATTTGCTACTTGAACATCAGTTACACAACCTGTGAAAATAATTGAAATATTAGTCTATTTCATATACGGGGTGCACCATTTAAAACTCCCCAGGCTTGTAATTTTCTTATTTTTGAGGCATATCAAATTGTAGGTATTTTTAAAGCATTTAAAAAAAAATTTTTTTTTGAAAAAATTGTTAAGAAAGAAATCTTAATTTCCTTGAATATTTTTTTACGTCACCCGGTACTGAACTGCGTTAATGTTTTCTGATAAAGGTTTTAATTAGCTTCAATTTATATTATTACGTCATATTCGAAATTCTTTTTGGTTTTAGAGAAAGGAATTAAAAACACTCCAAACTGATTTTTTTTTTAAATTACTTTTAGACCGAGAGCTTTCAGTAAAAATAACTTCCTCATAAGTTACCAAAGGTTTGAACTGACACATCGGTACTACTTTAGGTAGTAATTTTAAAACCGCCCGTCTGCCTGGCGTAATTGGTCGCTTATTAGATTTAAATAAAAAAAAAATTAAAAATAGCTCATAACTACAAAATTATTACCAACATAAATGTTGTGTGAAAATGGCCTAAGATCTTAACTAAATTGAAATCGTAGGCGTCTGCCGTTGGGAATGGTCGCTATTTTGGAGCAGACGCTGTCAATTACGTCAAAAAAACGTCGTCAACTTCCTCACAAATTATCGCCGTTATTTTTGTGTCAAAATATTACTAAATATGTTAGTAACTAAAGTTGAAAAAGAAAACTTTGGCAGATGGTCGCATTCAAACCGCAGACGGGGTTTTAAGTTGAAAAGTAAAAAAAATTGTCTACTCTCCAACTGCAAATTTTAGCTTATAAAAGGTACCTATTTGGATTAAAGATTTGCAAAATTTCTTACAATTGATAATCACTTGTAACTTTTCTTAAGTAAATATTGCATTTCTGTACAAGTTACCTTCAATTTTCTTTTTTCAATAAATGTTTATTATTGTGTAAGTAATAAAGATGTATAAAGAACACTTCGGCAGACGGTCGCCTTCAAAGGACAGACGAGAGTAAATTGCTATCAATATATGAAAGCACGTGTAATACCTAAATTATTTAAAACGAACTAGGGAATATAGAGGTCCTTAAGCAAACATTTTATGTAACAAAGAGGCTAGTGATATAATACTTATTAAATATCGATTTAATTTTAAACACCCAATAAAAACAAAAGAAATAGAAGCAAAAATAGAAAAAATTCATCTATTCATCTTCATCACCATTTGTATTGTAAAATACGTCATCTTCATCTACGTCCGGATCTGGGATTTTGCAAATTTCTTCGGGTGTAGAAGGGGTTTGTGGTCCAATAAACCATTCCACTTGGTATCTTCCATAGATTAAAAGATAGCCATGTTCTTCAGGATTTAAAAAATTTGGATTAGCCTCTGTTGCCTAATTCCTTTTTATTTTATTTATTAGTACCTTTCGACAAGGTGGCATCAAGCTCCCATCAAGATTTTTAACTTTATCTAATGGATTTCTTCTCTGGGATACAGTACCACCATGGTTTCTAAGAAACAAATCTAGCCTTGTTTTATTCACACTATTAGCATTATGCCTACCATACATGCAGCATTCAAATTTTTCAATGCCTTGAATTTGCTCTTCCGATATATCCTGGGAATGGCCAAAAGAAGCAAAAATTCTGGCAATATTTAGATCTTTCTCAGTGATGTTAAAAGACTTTATTTTACCTTTTCGGTCAAATGATGCTGTATAATCACTGCCTGTTGAAGCGTGATAGGCAGGTAAAGCTTGAGGAAGGATGTCTCCTTTTGTGTATATATCGTTAACAGAAACGTATCTCAGAGTATTTTTTGATTGAAGTCCAGTTTCTATCCAAATATTCACTCTATTTGTTATTTTATGCATTTTACCCACTGCTATTATTAATATATCAGTGTCGGAGGCACGTATTACAACATTTATACTTTCTGGTAGTTTAGATATATGAAATATAATTCTATTATCAGCTTCATGATGAGTAGAATATAAAAAGTTATGCAGAACATCAAGCAAAAGTAGACCTAATTTTCGATAAGTGTGTAGTGCCTTCGTTTAAAGACATTGAAGGAGACAGAAGAGCAGGGGTATCAGGAAGGGAAATATGTTTAATATTATTGGAGAAGAGCAGAAGCGGCCTAACGATTTTTTAAAAACATTGAGAAGTGACTCATTTAAAACCGAATTCGTAAAGTTTTTAGTGAAGCATTGGAAAATTAGTATTCCTCCAGGTATTTTGGGAGACAAAATTTTTCGAGTAAATTGTGAAGATATTTGTTACATGTCTTATGGGATTGATGGACTTGAATTGTGAAATTGGTGATGTTTTATATTATCTAAACTATCAGAAAGTATAAATGTTGTAATACGTGCCTCCGATACTGATATATTAATATTAGCAGTGATTTATGTATGAATATGCACAAACTAACAAATAGAGTGAATATTTGGATAGAAACTGGACTTCAATCAAAAAAATACTCTGAGATGCGTTTCTGTTAACGATATATACACAAATTTAGGAGACATCCTTTATCAAGCTTTACCTGCCTATCACGCTTTAACAGGCAATGATTATACATCATTATTTGCCCGAAAAGGTAATATAAAGTCTTTTAACATTATTGAGAAAGATCTTAATATTGCCAGAATTTTTGCTTCTTTTAACCATTCCCAGGATATATCGGAAGAGCAAATTCAAGGCATTGAAAAATTTGTATGCTGCATGTATGGTAGGCATAATGCTAATAGTGTGAATGCAACAACTCTAGATTTGTTTCTTAGAAACCATGGTGGCACAGTATCCCAGAGAAGAAATCCATTAGATAAAGTTAAAAATTTTGATGATAGATTGATGCCACCTTGTCGAAAGGTACTAATAAATAAAATAAAAAGGGTTAATCAAGTTTGCGCCATCTGGAATTATGCAACAGAGGCTAATCCAAATTTTTTAAATCCTGAAGAATATGGCTGTCTTTTAATCGATGGAAGATACAGAGTAGAATGGTTTATTGGACCACAAACCCCTTCTACACCCGAAGAAATTTGCAAAATCCCAGATCCGGACATAGATGAAGATGACGTATTTTACAATACAAGTGGTGATGAAGATTTTTTTCTATTTTTGCTTCTATTTCTTTTGTTTTTGTTGGGTGTTTAAAATTAAATAAGTATTTAATAAGTGTTATATCACTAGCTTCTTTGTTACATACAATTTTTGCTTAAGGACCTCTATATTCCCGAGATCGTTTTAAATAATTTAGGTATTACGCGTATAGTTTGGCCCATCGGTAATACAGCGATATAAAAAAACTCGCAAAAAAACCTAAAGGGTACCGACCGCCTTCGATTAATGTACCGCCGCGTCCGCTGTTCCACGTTGGCTATCGTTAGTCCACGTTGACAACATAATTTATTCCAACCTATCATATTTCCGGTAGAGAAAATTTCAACCAATTAGATTCAGTGGGAGTGCCCTACATTGTTGTTTGGAAATATGTGACCATTTTTTTGTGATCATAATAAAAGAAGCCGAACACTTTTCATGGCCTTTTATGTAAATAGACTGAAATTGATACATGGTCGGTACCCTTTACGTCTGTTTGCGAGCTTTTTTATATCGCTGTAATAAACGTGGGCCCTACTATACTTTCATATATCGATAGCAATATACTCCCGTCTGTCCTTTGAATGCGACCGTCTGCCGAAGTGTTCTTTATACATCTTTATTACTTACACAATAATAAATATTTATTGAAAAAAAAATTGAAGGTAACTTGTGAGGGAGTTAACGGCGTTTTTTGACATATGTGATAACGCTTATTTTAAAAATGCAATATTTACTTAAGAAAAGTTACAAGTGATTATCAATTGTAAGAAATTTTGCAAATCTTTAATCCAAATAGGTACCTTTCTAAGCTAAAATTTGCAGTTGGAGTGTAGACAATTTTGTTTACTTTTCAACTTAAAATCCCGTCTGCGGTTTGAATGCAACCGTCTGCCAAAGTTTTCATTTTCAACTTTGGTTACTAACATATTTAGTAATATTTTGACACAAAATTAACGGCGATAACTTGTGAGGAAGTTGACGGCGTCTTTTTGACGTAATTGACAGCGTCTTCTCCAAAATAGCGACCATTCCCAACGGCAGACGTCTACGATTTCAATTTAGTTAAGATCTTAGGACATTTTCACACAACATTTATGTTGGTAATAATTGGGTAGTTGTGAACTATTTTTAATTTAAAAAAAAAAATAATTAAATCTAATAAAGCGACCAATTACGCCCGGCGGACGGGCGGTTTTAAAATTACAACCTAAAGTAGTACCGACGTGTCAGTTCAAAACTTTGGTAACTTATGAGGAAGTTATTTTTACTGCCAGCTCTCGGTCTATTTGAAAGGAATGTAATAAACAGTAACAAAAAATAAAAAAAAAAATTTTAAAACTAACTTATATTAAAATGTACCAAGGAGGAAATTGCAAATTTTTTATTTTTTAGGTTTTTTTATTTTAATAACATAAATTGAAGCTAATTAAAACCTTTATAAGAAAATAATAACACAGTCCATATGCAGGGTGAGATAAAAAAATATTCAAAGAAATTAAATTTCCTTTCTTAACCATTCAAAAAAAAAATAATCACTCTGTATGGATATTTAAAGGCTTTAAAAATATCTACAAGTTGATGTGCCCAACATGGTCATCGCTTCGAAAATAAGAAAGTTACAAGTCTGGGGAGTTTTAAGTGGCGCACCCTGTATAGTGTAGTAAATCTGGTTATATTGCTTGTATCCCCTTACTAAATTGTGAAGAAAACTAGATGCAAACTATTTTGATCAATTTGTTAAGTTATTAAACAATTTATGATAGCTTAAATAATAATGTATATATTTTAACAAAACTTTACGAAAACACGCTTCCAATGGAATGGAAAATTTGAGGTCGATCCGATAAGTTTCAGAAGCATACTGCTTTAAACATGAACCGATGTGCTCAAAGTGCTGTAATTCAATCCGAAAGTCTGCCTCAAAGTTGAGTTTACACTGTTAAAACCCAGCTATTTAAAATCAGATTTGTCTAATCTGCCAGAGATGGTGATTTGGCGACTATTGGAGTATTTCAACATAAGAGTATGCAGCATATAACTGCCGAAAAAAAGGGGAATGAAAATGCAACTAGGAGTGAATGACTTCACGCAGCGTCTATATTCTTGATTAATTTTAAAGCCTCTAGAGATCTTAGAATATCCTGGTTTTTTGAATTTCGCTCTAACATTAAGAGATTTTTTTACAAAACGTAATAAAAAAATATGCTAAATAAGCCCATTAAATCATCACACCAAATTTCAAGTGGAAATGTTTATAACAACGCCAAAAAACAATAACAAAGTCGAAAATTGAACCGTTGACTGTTTAAGTGCATCAAGTCATAGAACAATTTGTTTTAGAATGTAGATTTTTCTCCTGCTCTTCAGTGGTGTTAACACAATTTTTTTAAACTATTTAAAATCATTTTAAATTTTTTATAAAAAATTTTTTTTCTCAGAATTAAACAATTAAAAATTATTAGAATGCTTCAAAAGATCACAAAAAAAGAAACAATTTTAAAAAACGCCAATTGGGAGTCGTGAAGCGTGAAAAAAATGCATTTGTTAAATAATTGCCAAAAAATTGTTTTAAATAATTTTAAAATACCTACTTATTTATGCAACAAGTGTGTAAAGCAGTACTTTTTTCATGCATAAGTTGTAGACGAGTGCATCAATCTTGTCAGAATCCCATGATAAAAGTAGTTTCTTTAACAGTCATATAAACAAATTGTTAATTAACGCCACTGAAAAGTAAGCAGTCAACGATTCAATTTTCAAACTTGTTATTGTTTCTTAAGCTTTTTTTGTATAAATATTAAATTATATTATACTATTACATTCACCGAGAGCCATTTGATATAAGAAAATGTGCGGGGTCCTTTATCAAGATGATTTAATTCTACCAGAAGCATATTTTTAATAATGACAAATCTTAATTGTCTTAATTTATTGCAACAAAATTAACCATAAAGGTTCAGACAATTCTAGTTTTCTTCGTAGTTTTATAATGATCAAATTAATTTTTTTAATGGCGATACAAGCAATATCATTAATCACAAGACAGCAAAAAAAAAGGCTGCGTTTTTGATCAGAACTATCTAATCTTGTTTTTTAACATGTTGAAACCGATTCTGATATTAAAAAAAAATTTATCAGTTTTTGGTTACCACCCCTTTAATCCCCTAAAAAGGGGCGATGGTTTTGTCCTAAGGTTCTGATCTAATTTTTCTGAAGTATTTTGACGTGCTGAAGCCAATTTTGGACAAAAGAAAAATTGCAGGAAAATATTTGCCTACTTTACACCTACAAAACCTTGAAATATATGTACAATACAATAACGAACACAAAGTAGGTGCTATAAGATGTCGGTAAACAATAACCATACCTATGCATAGTACTTCGCAAAAGCTTTTGGTCACTATTAAGATCTGGGTTTCCTTAAATTACAACTTCTTACGCTGGATTCAGTTGAACTTAATAATGTGGGAACAGCACCAACATACAGCTTTTGTGTAACAAAATCCATGTAATGATATAATTGTCTGTCGAGAATAACGATTGCCCGAGAAATAATTCTAACCTATAAAAAGATTACGTTTCATTTAAATAAATTTCTTTATAAAAACTGTACAACACAAACTTACTTTTGGGTCATTCACTGGAAAATGGTGCAACCTCCAACATAGGTATATACACCAAATTCGCAAACAAGAGGGCATGTTTATGTTTGCAACTAACCTCTACACTAACAAAACGTCCAAATAAAATAATATTTAAAAAAGTCACAACGCTTTATGGTTCACAGTTCTGCATCAAAATTATTAAAAGACATCATCCACAATTTTTCACAAAAATGATCAAAAAACACAAACGTTAGATTTTACATCATTTTACACTGGCGTGCTGCGTGAGCGTGAAACTGACGCGTTCCATGACTTCGATGTCGTCAAATGAAGTAGGTAAACATTTTTAAGTAAAATTATGTAGCAAATATGTAAACTTGTGTATAAGTAATTAAGTTAATATGTTGACTTAAATATGATATTATTTTACGTATATGCTATGTAAAATTATGTAAAATATTTCATATAAAAATGTTCTATTAATCTTACCTCTCAGAGAGGTAAAGTTACATTAATGTTTACTGGGTAGGGACTTATTTTTTTTTTTTTTAATTGAAGCTGAAGAACCCACCCTTCTATTAAAAGTGGTCTAAAATGGGCCAGGCTATTCAATTTTTTTTTATTAACATATTACTTGAGAAATTACGCTCTTGCAGTTAAAACGCTGTCGTCTGTTTTGCGGCAAACTGCTATTTTAGATGTACTAGAGACTTAATGTTTTTTTTAAATTAAAGCTAAAGCTTCTATTAAAAGTGGTCTAAAATGGGCCAGGCTATTCAATTTTTTTTTTAATTAACATATTACTTGAGAAATTACGCTCTTGCAGTGAAAACGCTGTCGTCTGTCTTGCGGTAAACTTCTATGTTAGATGTACTAGGGACTTAATTTTTTTTTTAAATTAAACCTAAAGAGCCCACCTTTCGATTAAAATCGGCCCGAAAAGGCTCAGGTTACTATTTTTTTTAATACGAGTTTTGCCAAAAAAAATGTTGCGGAATTTACTACAAAAAGGGCAGATCCTGAGAACTGCTCGCGGTTTGGACTGTAAATGGCGTTCTGTGTCGGATGTATCAGAATGATTTATTGAGGCACCTCTTACCTTAACTCTGCCCGTCTGTTGGGGTGGTTCTTGGTGAGAGCTCTCTACCACCTGGCCTGGGATGTTGGACACTTGACGACACCCAAAGTTTATAACACAGAATGTTCAAAATTTAATACAAGCGTTTAGCACAAAATTGTAAATATAATATTCAGCATGCGAGGATTACTCCCTTTTGCGGCGAAAAGCGAACGAATAATCATGGCTTCTTTTTACTTCCTTCAATGCCGCGCAGGGCGATAAGAAGGTTAACAAAACTACTTTAATAAAAAATTAAATTTAAGACGCGCGAATCAATTAGCAAATATATCAGACTGTATATTTATTTTCGAAATTAAAAATCAAAAAATGCGAACAAAACATACCGCTCACCTAAAATATAAAGTATTTTACAAAATAAACAAAAGAAAAAAAAATGCTAATAAATTAATGTTAAGCAAATGTTTACAAAACTAAGAAGATAGCGGCAAAGGACACAGCTTGACTAGGGGACGCTTGTAAGTGCCACTTGTCGTGCGAACCGTGGCAACACGCGCAACTCCATCAACACCGGGGTACAACTCGGTAATGCGACCTAAAAGCCAGTTTAAAGGCGGAACTAAATCATTTTTAATTAGAACTAGGGTCCCAGGAACCACTGAAGAAGTGGGTTCTGTCCACTTTCCGCGCTGCTGTAGAGTGTGCAAATACTCTTTATGCCAACGATTCCAAAAATCCTGGTGTATGCGTTGCACCAACTGCCAGCGGCTCAACCTACCAAGTGGCACGGCAGTTAGATCTTCATCTGGAGGAGCGGTAAGTGGTTCTAAAGTTAAAAAGTGACCTGTAAATTAGCCTCTCTTTTTTCTATTTTTGTTTTTTGTTATTCTCTCACACTGTGCTATCTTATGTTATTAGTTTATTTACTATGTCAGTCAGTTACTGTGCTACAGTTTGTCTTATACATTAATTTATCATATTTGATGTTACCATGTGTTTCCTGTAAATGGGTGTAACCTGTTGGAAATAAAGATCTAAATAAAATAAATAAATAAAATTCGCGTTGGTAGCCAAAATTATTTTGACAATTCGAAGCTAATAGCCTTCTTATTAGTACTTGGGTCATAATTTGTAGGTAGAAATGTTGATATTAACATTATTTACGAATATATGTATTCAAAAATGCAAACAAAAATTTTTTTGTTTCGCTGTTAAAATGAGTCTCGTAGGATGACTATAGGTCTATAGTTCTTAATTGCATTCTTATCACTTTTTTTGAATATAGGGCAAATTTTTAGCCTACACCTAATTTGAGGAAATGTTTCTGTTTTGAGAGCTAGATTGAAGATAGTAGTCAGCGGTAACGCGAAGATAATTGCGCAGTCTCTTAATAGAAAAGATGAAATTCCATCAGGACCAGTAGTTAATTTATTTTTAGATATTAATGGATGAAATCGAAAACGTCGGAGACAATTATTTTACATGATTATCCTTGTAATAAAAATGTATAATTATCTATATCATTAAAATTTATAGTGATTATTATTTAGTATAAGTTGTTAATAAATTATTTTCTATAAAAAAAATTATGTATTTGTATTATTTAACGTTTCTTTCGTTTATTTCGCTTTTTGGAGCTTCTGCCATTTTCAAATTAATTTTAAGAGGTTTCATTTTTTTACAAATTCTTTATAAACAACCTAGAAAATTATAATAATCATTATTTTCTTAAAATAAATATTTAAAAATTCCGATTCGTTGAGATTTCAAAAAATTTTATATATATATTTTTTAATTTATGGATTTTCGAATTTGCGGTAATTTTCGATGGGTAAACTTTTTAGTCTATGGCATTAGAAATCCAATAAAAAAAAATCATTCAAATCCATTCACTATAGCTGGGTTCCGAGGTATAAACCTAATTGCACTGGACTACAAGAGGTATGATACCTAAGTATTTCAGTTTTGGATGGCTTTTTTTAACCTTACGCGACATTTTACTAACTCTTATACTTATGACTTATGACACAACAATACTAATTCCGATGCGTTTTTGTCATTTTGTCCACAAAACCCATTTATGGCCTATTAATCTTATATCTTGTTATGTCTGAGAATAATCTTAATGTCAGTTGAAATTAGTATTTATTTAATTTATTTATAGTCGGGAAGTCCTCCCTAGCTGTACGTGCACCCCCCGATCCTTGTGGACAATGTTTTTCATAAAGATTAAAGCCTAAGGAAGAATTTAAGACATGCCCTAAAAAAAAAACTGGCTGTACTTCCAAAATGGCGGCAAATTTTGTTCCTATACAATATTTTGATAGGAGTTACCATTTTCCAGATAATGAGTCCAAAATTAAGAAAACATGGAAATTTATATACCTGTAAATTCACTTAGAGGAAATAACTGTGATATTTATTGAAGGGCGTATAATATAACTTTACGTTATTAACATAACAAAAAATAAAATAAACTGAAAAAAATTAATAATAATAATATAATTTGCAGACATTTATCTCGAAAACGGCAACAATGGTATCTGGAAAATGGTAACTCCTATCTAAATATTGTATAGGAACAAAATTGTAGAACATTTTATGCACTTTGTTTTTTGTGCAGAAAGTTTTTCTCCATCTTTTTTAGTTTTTGTGTTAAATGACAAAAACAATATTTGCATCTTTTTAAACGAACACCATTTTGAAAGTATAGCCATTTTTTTTATAACATGTCTTAAATTGTTCCTGAGGCTTTAATCTTTATGAAAAATATTGTCCCCAAGGATCGGGGGGTGCACGGACAGTTAGGGTGGTGGGTAGTATTACGTTTTCTATTGAATTTTATATTTTATTTTAAGAACTGAATCATTTATCTGGAAAATGGTAACTCCTATCCAAATATTGTATAGGAACAAAATTGTAGAAAATTTTATGCACTTTGTTTTTTGTGCAGAATTTTTTCTCGATCTTTTTTAGTTTTTGTGTTAAATGACAAAAACCATATTTGCAAATTTTTTTTAAACGGACGCCATTTTGAAAGTGCAGCCATTATTTTTAGGACATGTCTTAAATTGTTCCTTAGGCTTTAATCTTTATGAAAAACATTGTCCCCAAGAATCCGGGGGGGGGGGGGGGGTGTACGGACACTTAGTGTGGGCTACCGTAGTATTAGGTGGAAGAAAATTACTCTTGTCGCTGCGCGGATAATTTTCAAAAAATTCATGTACTCAAAAAATTTCCAGCAATAACTCAAGCACTTGGGAGATTACAGGTGAAAATTTATTATTAGTACAGGTTTTACAAAGAATAGAACTTATCAAATTTTGTCGAACTTCCGTTACAGTTCCATATTTTTTTCATTTTCTCTGATTTTATAAAGCATTTGTGGCAATATTATCATGGTGCGCAAGGTGAATGCGTTCTCCTTGCACAGATCAGTGATCTAACCTGAGTACGTGTGCGCAAATGTGCATTCTACTTTTGTATCTCTGCACATTTGCGCACACTTACCCAGGTTAGATCGCTGATTTGTGCACGGAAACGCATTCACGTTAGGCACCATGATATTATTGCCACAAATGCTTTATAAAATCAAATAAAATGAAAAATGATGGCATTTTAACGGAACTTGGACCAAATTTCCATTACATTTTGGAGAAACAAGGATATGCTGACCTTAAAAAGTGCTTACAGCCATGCTATATACTTTATAACGTTATGCCACTACAGAGCGTATATTTTATGTTATAGATTGAATGAATGTTTCCTAAAATTTTGTTTTGTATATTTTCTAATGTTGTGCCACTACAGATAGTATATTTTGTGTTACATAGATTGGTTGAATATTTTCAGAAATGTTGTTTTGTATATTTTCTAATGTTATGCCACTACATATAGTATATTTTGTGTTACATAGATTGAATGAATATTTTCTAATGTTATGTCACTGTAGTTAGTATATTTTGTGTTACATAGATTAGTTGAATATTTTCAAAAATTTTGTTTTGTGTATTTTCTAATGTTATGCCACTACAGATAGCATATTTTGTGTTATAGATTGGATGAATGTTTCAAAAAATGTTATTTTGTATATTTTCTAATGGAAATATGAAAGCAAATAGTATATTGCATTTCATTGTCACATTTCAAAAATTGTAAATATTGCTCGTAGAGAGAAAAAAATATATTAATATAAATTTGAACAATACTGTTACGTGTTTTGTAAACACTCTGTATCGTGGATCCGGAAATTATAACACCAGGGTAACACTAAACACTAATTTATTAACTTACGTACTAGTTGCAACAATTAATTACTTTACTAATATTCCACTAAGTACTATAATTCACAACTTTAGTCACTTAATCACTTTACTATCTTTTGATTTTACACACTTACTATGTAAACTGAACTTAACTAAACTGTTAACTGTCAACTTCTCCATGCCTTTATATACCCCAAGATGAGGGATCCAGAATAGTACGTAATAGTGTCATCACTCTCTAGATGTTTCTAGTAGGCTCTTTACTATTTCCAGACTCCTGGGCCGACTGCCGAACTAACCAAACTGAATTGTTCTTTGTTTACTGTTTACTTTTTTTAACTTAGATGGAATGTTCGTAGATGTCTCTGAGGGTATGAATGTGACACTGCCCCCTCCTTAAGCCTAAACGTTCCGGTCAGGCAATTTAGTGTCCAACGTAATTAGCCAGTCTGTCTAAGTGTACGATTTTCATCTTCGACTTTTTACTTCTTTGAATCCGATACACAACGTCATTGATTCGGGTGATGACAGAGTACGGTCCTTCCCAAGGCAGTTGAAACTTCGTCTGTGGGTTGTACACTGTACAGCCAAACCAGATCCCCCACCTTAAATCCTCCTGTACTGGCATTCCGATCATAACGAGCCTTCATTCGTTCACTAGCTTTGGTAATCTGTTCTCGGTCATTCTTCGGCTGTTCTCGACTTTCATTCACATAGTTGCCCTCGGAAAGTGGTTCCCGATGGGCAGTACAATTCTTACACTTGCAACACCAAGTCTCTACATCCTGGCGACTATTAACCAAATAGAATCGTTACCGTTCTTTTCTCAACGTCTTGTTGTTGTCCGCTGGACGTTCCATTATGTACTTCCTGGAGTACTTCTGGTACACAACACCTGGGAATCACTAGACGAATGTCAACTTGCTTTCCATCCGGGCTTTCCTATGCTCTGTTCAACAGTCCATCTATAACTCTCAGTGAATCCCATTGTGACCATAAAGCCTTCAATCCTACTCCTTTGTTTGAAACCTCCTTCCATTCCGGTCGTATTCCTTTTTCCTTTGCTCGCAATATAGGTCCAATTTCTGCATCACTCAGTTGCTCTTGCCTTAAAGCTTCATTTGTCCAATTCTCTGAAATCTCTTTCCTTTCGTTTACATAGCCTGGTAATGGTAGACTACTCGGAATTTTTCGAAGATGGCAAACCTTTACTTCTCTAGGGGCATTGCTTTCACTAGTCAGCCCCGCTCCAGTGGCACGTACCCCCTCAATGTTCAACTGTCGACAATCTCGTCTTACATATCCTAGTTTTCCGCAGCTATAACATCGAATATCCCTACTTGGCTTTCCACTACTTTGTTGTTTGCCCGGCCTCTCAGAAAAACTCGTCATCAATTGCTTTACCATTTTGTGCGAGTCTGTCAGTTTAGTCTCCAGATTCTTCTTGTCCCAATACGACGCTTCAACAACTGCGGCATTTACCTTCTCAGGGCTTTGCTGTAGACAATCTCTCTTAATATGCCCTAACTTGCCGCACTGATAGCACTGGTTGGTTTTTGTATTGTTTGTCCTGTTTCATTGGAGAATCTGATTTGGCCAGTAATTGCCTCATCGTTTTATGTATGTCCTTCAGCATAATGCCCATGTTCTCTTGGCCTGAAGGTGCCTTTTCAACTGTCACAGCACGCACTTCTGACCGCGAGGTGTCTTTAAAGGCCGCCATATTCTAAGAACTCGCCTGACCTCTTCGTCCCTTATGCCATTTAAAAAGGCCTCCACGGCTAATTGTTCCTGAAATTCTCTAGGTCCCCTCGGATATGCCAGGTGTGCCAATCTCTCTATTGCAACTTCGAATTCTTGTAAGCTTTCCCCAGCCTTTTGCGTTCCTGATTTTAGCTGAGCCTGGTATACTTGGGCAAGATGTTAGTCGCCATATCTCAAGTCCAAAGCAGCTTCCAAAACTTTAAAGTCCCTTTGTTGCTCCACTGGGATAGTCTGAAGTAACTTCGATGCTTGGCCTCTTAGTGCTAAAACTAATGCCATGGCCTTTTCCTCGTTATCCCAATTATTCGCAGACGCAGCTGTTTCGAACTGTCTCTTATAGGTTGTCCATGAACTTTGGCCATCAAACGAGGGAGGTTTTAAGCGAGGACCTGATGATGTTACTAACTGCCCTCCTTTTTCTCTCATTTGTCGTTTAAGTCACTCTACTTCTACTTCGACCTCACTCATCTTTCTTCAAACTTAGTTACTTTTCCTTTTACTTGACCAACTTCACCTACTTTATCTTCCACCCTGTTTATAGCGTCCTGGTATATTTTTCCTTGTTCATCAAAAATTTTCATTAATTCCTCCTGACGCTTTTCTTGCCCTCTTATCGTTTTAATTCCAAGTCCTCCATCATTTTTCTCAGTTTGGATTTTTCTTCTTGACGTTGTATTTTTTGTTCTCCTTTCTCCTCTCAATGTCTTATTTCTTGCTCTTCTTCCATCATATTCTTCAATTCGTCTCTTTCTTCTCGATGTCTTGTTTCTTACTCTTCCTTTTCTTCTTGACACCGCTTTTCTTCCTCTTGACATCTTTTTTCATCCTCTTTTTCTTTCTGACGTTTTTTTCTTGATTTCTCATTAATTCTTTCATTTCGTCTTTCTCTTCTTTCTTGCTTCTCTTTTCTTCCTGACGTCGCTTTTCTTGTTCTTCTTTTTCTTCATGACGTTGTCTCTCTTGCTCTTTTCTCTCCTGTTGACGTTGTCTTTCTTGTTCTTCCATCATTTTTCTAAATTCTGCAAGGAGGTCCTGTATTTGTTCCTCTGGCGCCATGCTTCTTGTTGTGGGCATATAATAACTTTAAACAGTTTATTACACAATAGTGTTAAGAAATCCAGATATCTCGTCGATATTTGCGATGGAACTTTCTAGAAAAATCTCGAAATGGCATGAAAAGTCTTATTTAAAGTCTAGGTCACTATCTCCAGTAATTTCCAAATAAAAGGTTCTAGAAATTTTCTCAAACACAAATAAGTCTTATCTAGTGTCTATATCACTTTTCAGTTGAAAGAATTTAATTACCTCCACTAATTTCCAAATAGAATGTTCTAGAAATTTTCTTAAACTAACACAAACAAGTCTTATTTAGTGTGTCTATCACTTTCCAATTGAAAGAATTCGATTATCTACACTAGTTTCCGAATAGAATGTTCTAGAAATTTTCGCGAGCTAACACAAATGAATCTTTTTCAGTGTCTCTATCACTTTCCAGTTGAAAAAATTGAATTAGCTCCACTAGTTTCCGAATAGAATGTTCTAGAAATTTTCACGAAATCGCACTATTAACAGTTTTCAGTTCAAAACTAGTCCTTACACAACGTCCCATAAGTCAATTCTCCGTGTCACCACTAATTCCCGAGAATAACACTGTAGAAACCTTCTTGAACAATCCAGGAATCTTCTGTTATAATTCCGCTTCTGACACCAATTGTTACGTATTTACACCTCTTTTGTAAACACCCTGCAGCGTGGATTTAGAAATTATAACGCCAGGGTAACACTAAACACTAATTTATTAACTTACGTACTAATTACAACAATTAATTGCTTTACTAATATTCCACTAAGTACTATAATTCACTACTTTAGTCACTTGATCACTTTGCTCTCTTTTGATCTTTCTACACTTGCTATGTAAACTGAACTTAACTAAGCTGTTAACTGTCAACTTCTCCATGCCTATATATACCCAAAGGTGAGGGATCCAGAATAGTCTGTAATGATGTTATTACTCTCTTAGAGGGGACGCTCAGAGATGTCTCTGACGTGTGGATCCCCCCCCATACACCCTCAATTTCCCTGACCTGACCCTACCTATCTTTGGTAAAATTTTCCGCTGAATCCGAAAATGATAAAAAAAAATTCTGACGTGTGGATTCCCCCATACACCCTGGGGGGAATTGAGGTGTATGAGGGGAATCCATACGTCAGAATTTTTTTTTATCATTTTCGGATTCAGCGGAAAATTTTACCAAAGATAGGTGGCCAGTTTGGGTTTTTTGAATTTTTGGGGGAATTGAGGGTATATGGGGGGGAATCCATACGTCAGAAAATTTTTTTTTATCGTTTTCGGATTCAGCGGAAAATTTTACCAAAGATAGATGGGGTCACGTCTCTAAAACAACAAATTTCGTTGGGGGGGGGGGAATTGAGGGTGTATGGAGGGAAATCCACATCATTTTCGGATTCTGCGGAAAATTTTACCACGTCTCTGAAACAACAATTTTTTTGGGGGGGATTGAGGGTGTATGTAGGTGTAATCCATAGGCCAGAAAATGTTTTTTATCATTTTCGGATTCAGCGGGAAATTTTACTACGTCTTTAAAACAACAATTTTTTTTGGGGGGGGGGGAATTGAGGGTGTATGGAGGGGAATCCACGCGTCAGAACATTTTTTTTTATCATTTTCGGATTCAGCGGAAAATTTTACCAAAGATAGGTAGGGTCACGTCTCTAAAACAACAATTTTTTTTGTCAGCCTGTGTAATCGATCAGTAAAGAAAAAGGTTATGAAACATTTACAAAAATGAACGTAAAGAGTGTTGTAATCTTTTAAGTGCCATACTTGCAATTTTAATGATCTTCCGATGGTACCATCTTCACTGTCGAAACGTTGGTCAGTATTCTATTTAGTATCTTTGTGTTTATAGAATCTTATCAAAGGCGTTACAACACTTGACGTGAATTTTTTTAAAATCAATAGGGTTTTTCTTCTAAGTAACACATTAGTGTTGGACAATAAATTATTATTGTCCGAATTTCAATAAAATCGAACCTTTCTCTTTAAGTTATTTAGCTTAAAAGAGATATGACCGACGGAAAGGTAGACGGACATTTTAAAAGTTGTTGCGAATTATATGACAACACAATGATCTCTACGAGCGATATTTACAATTTTTGAAATGTGTCGATGAAATGCAATATACTCTTTGCTTTCATATTTCCAAAGAGTATAATAGAGATAGATAGGGAAAAAATGCATATAACCACTTTTGTAAAGAATTTTATCTTAATTTACTCTGAAACCCACTAAAAACGAGAAAATTATCAAAAACTGATTTTTTGTACCTATTTTGGAAAATTTCGAAATGTTCCGGTCCACTCTCATCGTAGAAAAGTTTGATATATTATATTTTATGTCCAAATAAAGCGATTAAAACAGTTTTCAGTTTTCTCCTATTTACTTTTTAATTGAGGTCTTTTTTCATCTCTGCCGACTGGCCTAATATGGCTAACCCAAATATATTGATATTGTTAATATTATTTAGTACTGGTTTATATATGAAGGGAATAATAAATCCATTTTACTATTGCGTGGCAAATGATTTCTATTTTATTTATTTTTTTTTTATAATTTTGTTAACAAGTCAATCAATATATTACAAATATAGATTTGCAAGTGTAACTGACTTTTTAATATCTACTTTTGAATCCGTTTCCTGGTAAATGGGATGTTTGACATGTTTAAAAATAAATTTTTGACAGGATTCTAGTTTTGCAAAGTTCATTTTGGTAAGTTAGAATTAAATATAGAGGCGTACTGGTATGTCCGAATCATGTTGTCACCTGGTATGTTTATACTTATCATGTAAATAAATTTAAATTGTTAATTTGAAATAAATGTAAAATTAATTATATTTGTTATTTATGTAATATTTAGGATGGAGCAATATTCGAAATATGACAAATATCACGCACAATTTTTTTTCAAGTAGCATTTCAATTTAATGATTTGTTTAATAAAACTGCATATATTGTGCGTCGCACTTAAGAGTCTCACACCCTTATAACGTTTTTTGATTTGAACCAAATTTTACTCAAATAATAAATTAGAATCTACTTCCGTTAAAACGACATACGCAAAGCCACCTACGAATGTTTTTTTGGCCATAAGTATATCTTAATTTGTTCTATATTTCAGTAAAATTTGGTTCAAATTACACTTTTAAGTGCAGCACACTGTATATTTGTGCTGTAACGGGAATACGTAGTTATATAACATTTAGATAAAATCATTGTTTTCGTTGTATAATAATAATAATATTACAAAATCTTAAATATTTAAATATATACTGCCATAACATAACTGTTATATATATTTATATAACATTCATAGAAAATTGTTATATTTGTTATGTAATAATTAGATTATAAAAGTATAAATATTATGCTGCTGAAACATAACTGTTATTATAACTAGTTATATTAATGTTATAATTCAGTTAGTCTGAGTGGTAAATTGTAACATTAGTGTTACACATTATTTTGTAAGTGTTACATAATTTGTTACATTTGAAATTGGTAGGGTTATATAACAAAAATATTTAGAATATGCAGGGTTACTGATAATTCGATTCATTTCTTTGGAGATGTGATAGGAAATGAGCTAAGGAATAAATTTAACCCCAACATACATTATGCAAAACTCAATAGTTTTTGAGATATTTCAATTTTTGTTTCTCAAAAAGGTAGATCTTGATGTCTTAAAAGTTAATTTTCAAAAAAACTACTTAACATTTTTTAAAGTTTTTTACTGGATTACTTGTACAACACTATTGTCACCTGTTTGGAATGAAAGTTATCCGGAAACATTTCGACCATCTGAAAATTTCAAATAAAAACTTAACAAAAAAATCAGTTACGAAAATGATCTATCAAATATTTCCAAACATAACCAACGTAACATGCTTAAAAAATGTTTTATAAACATCCTTATTTCGATAACTATGCAGCAAGGTACAAAGTTCAACGTACCCCATGTACTACTACTCATTGGTGTATGTGATTTCTTATAATAAAAACATTCGGGCTGTTATGATATAACTGCTGACTCAGGACAAGGATTAGGACCAGGCAGTCAGTCTTTATAGAATAGCAGAGTGAAGTACAACAGTAAAGAGTATGTTTTATTTAAACAAATTTAAGTGATTGTTCAGTGGCGACGAGGATTAACCATATAAATAAAAGCGAGTGCGCCTTAATTCTTTAATGTGTAAATCCAGTGAAAAATAAGAAGGAACAGAGCATAAACTTTGTAAGGAAAACTTCAACAAATATGCATTGGGTACTAAGAAAACGGGCCTAGCACTATTATATCGCAATGTTTATAATATAATTAAGAAAACCAATTAAAACAACCCTTATCATAGGGAGATTTACAAGCATTTAGGAGGAAATAGAAATAATATTTGTCCGAATCATTTATGTTTTGAATCACTAGTATACCATAAAGTTCTTTAATTATTAATTGTCTTTGAGAATCAAAAAATTGTTGGTGTTGGCGTTATTATTATTAAAAGAGCGTACAGTAATTAACACAAAAAAGTGAATTTCATAAAATGTATTAAACGCACTCGCAAAACAAGGGACTTAGGTCTAAAACAAGGGACTCAGGTCCAAAACAAGGGACTCAGGTCCAAAACAAGGGACTCAGGTCCAAAACAAGGGACTCAGGTCCAAAACAAGGGACTCAGGTCCAAAACAAGGGACTCAGGTTCAAAACAAGGGACTCAGATCCAAAACAAGGGACTCAGGTCCAAAACAAGGGACTCAGGTCCAAAACAAGGGACTCAGGTCCAAAACAAGGGACTCAGGTCCAAAACAAGGGACTCAGGTCCAAAACAAGGGACTCAGGTCCAAATCAAGGGACTCAGGTCCAAAACAAGGGACTCAGGTCCAAAACAAGGGACTTAGGTCCAAAACACTAAGAAAGAAAGCCTCACGGAATCTGTTCGAATAGAACACGAGGGACAATGGGTCCAGAAAAAATGCTACAACGAATGAACATACGCGGGGGATAAGAATTGGTGCGTGGTCATTCAGCGTTGGAAATAATAATAATAAATAATAAATAAGTGTGCCGCTTGCGAAGTCTAAAAAATAATAATAGTGATAATAATAATAATGGGATGGGTTTCAGCTAAGAAAGCGTGTCGCATAAATCTAAAATTCTTAATAATAATATTAATAATAATTCTTATATCCCAATCATAGATACAATTAAGTAATAATCATACAAATGGCTATAAGGAGTGCGTCACAAATACTTACCATAATAAATCGTCTAAATATTACATTAGTATAACAAAATGTAAAATATAAAATCAAATTACACGTAAAAAAAAAAATTGTATAAAGGAGCACACAACACATACATTATAACAAACTACAAATAATATAACACGTACAAAACAGTAAGACTAAATGAAATATATTGATACTTTTCCCTTAACAAATTCTTTTTCGTCCTTTTAAAAATAAATGACTTGGAATTTTCTATATCAGTAGGTAAATGATTATACATTTTACATTCATTATAAAAGACACTTTTTGATACATGTGCTGGTGAGGAATTAACTGATCTTTAAATCTTAAATCCAATAATAATAATAATAATAATCATAACAATAATGTAATGATGATGATAATATTGGTGATAATAGCAACTAGACTGGCTAAGCCGAGGAACTAAATTTTTGTATCGTATACAGGGTGAGACGAATAAATATGAGCTCCAAATGGTTGGGTGGAACAGCATTGGAACATTTCGATTGCGAAGGAGATGTCTGCTTAGAATGCTTGCGATAGGAAAAATCAAAAAAGGCATTCAACGTACGCGTGCAAATGAACACGATGCTTTTTAAGTTGATAGAGCAATCGCGCATTTGAAAATCACCGTAAAATGTTTCCGACTTTTTGACAGAAGGGTCACTTAAGTTTAAATACTCTGTGTATTATTTTTCTAGGGTATGGGACTGAACCACTCGCATTTCGTTGAATGAATTAAATTCGAAAAAAAAAATATAGGTTTTCGTTTATTTTGTAACATAAGAAAACTTAAAATATTTTATTAATCACAGTGGTTAATTACACTTGTTAATTAAATACACATCTGTGTAAATTTGCCGTTTTGTGGTCCGAGGTTTGTTTGTAAATAGATTTGATGATTCGGAGCGAACTGTTTTACAACTGTGTCAGGTGTTTATATTAAAAGTTATTAGTTCTCTAATATTCATGACATGCATCCGAATAGACCAGAAAAGATCTCGGCGTGAAACGAACGGAAGCATGGGCGGAGAACGGAAATATTTCTAACCTATTTTAAAATTGAAAATAAAATATTTAATGAATTTTGTGACAGTTTATATTTTGAGAATTGACTGTATTAATTATCTACTAAATTTTCATTATTAAATTATTCACAAATAAACAATTTTCAAAAGGTCCTTTGACACAAACAGCGAGTATTGAGGACCGGTAAAAAAAAAAAGGTATGAGCGGACTGTGCTTGCAGGAAATATATTTCAGTATTCCAGGAGCATACGTAGAGGCAACAGCTGAAATAGATGTATATCAAGCTGCAACTCACTATTCACCGAAGGTTTGTGGTCGACGTGGAAGCCACAAACATTCTTCTTCAAGTGAAAAGTGTCCGGCCTTAAATCAGACATGCAATAGCTGTGGATCCCAAGGACATTTCAGGTTTCAATATAAGACACATGCAGAAGTAAAAAACGTGTGAGAAATAGTCAACCATATGTAGAGCCTCCTAGAAAATTCAAGAAGGAGAAAGTGGCGAATGTGCATTCCATACAAGAAGGCACCGAAGAAGAAGAAACAAACTAAGTCTTCCACATCGATAATGATGAAACAATAACCTACAGTTTAGGAGGAGTTGAGATAGACATGCCCATTTATTCAGGTAGCAAAGGCCCAAGTAACAATCTTAATTTTAACATACTCTATAAGATATTCTAAAAGCTTATTTCTGAGACTACTTATAAACGTAAATGATCTGGAAAGACTCTATAAAACTGACTTAAAACCCTTATACGGGTGTAGGGGTCCACCTAGAGAAAGGCCTACATATTTTCATTTAAAACTACTTTTAAAGCTTTCAAGTTTTAATGAATCATTTAAATCTTTGCTCGTAGAATATCTGAAGGGTATTATAAAACCATACTTTGTTTAGAATAAGTACTTATTAAAGTTTAAAATGAACACACAAATGCTTGAGAGAATGTTTTGTATTTAATAAAGTAAATATAAAAGAAAATATATGGGACGCCATGCATAGTTATAAAATGAACATATCGCAAGTACTGAGAAAAATTACTTATAAATGAAGTATTGAGAGCCCTCGTAGTGGGCTAAAATTTTCAACGAGACTAAGTTTACTGTAAAATCTAGTTAGACAGTTCTTACAAAATTCTTGCGCCCTCCAAAAATGCAAATTTAAATAACTATATGGATAAATTATTTTTCTCCTCGATGACTTAAAAATAAATAAATCAGTATCATCTTTCCATAATATGATTCAATGTTAATAAATTCTTTCTAAAAAACATTTCTCTTACAAAAAAAAATTACATTTCTTTGTTCAATCTGGAACCTTCCCAGTGTGGCTGACCGTTGTGCATTTCTTGACCTTTGGAAGTGGTGGCAGCTGTGTGCATCGACCATATTAGTTGTGAATAATTCTACTTCAAACGTGTCTTGTCTTAAAATGCCTACAAAATAACCAATTGCTCTTTAAGTACGCTAATTTATTCTTGTAGAAGTATGTTTTAAGTCCCATCGGTCTTGATATAGTTATTTCTTAACACTTGTAGGCTATTTTAAAACCTATGCTAAACTGAGGAGTTAACACATCCGCCTTAAGACATATACGTTGTATGGCCCCTTGTATAACCTAACCAAAAAATTCAGTTTGATTTTAGTACTTTGTCATTTTTGGTAAAAGTGAGTGGTAGAGCCGCTTGCTATTATTATAAATTACCAAGAGCAGGTATAGTAGCGGGCTAAGGCGTATTAGGGCGAGCATGCTTGGTCACACTCTCTATTGTGTACTGGGTTTGATCTTCATCTCCGACACTAGCAATGTCCGCTGGTAATGGATATTGTCTGAGCTTCTTCAAAAGAAAAAAGGGAAGTATTACGGCGACAGGAAGCGAAGATCAGAAGAAACCCCATTAGAACCAAGGTGTATGTGAAACACCTAATAAAGGAAAACACAACTTGCCTCAACTTTAATCAAAGTACACAAGTAATGAGTAAGGATAGAGTAGACATACAAATTAAATATGATGAAACAGGCCAAAACTACAGAAGGAACATCGTGCATCTAAAGAAGATTGAGGGAGAATGGGCAGTGTATGTTTCAAAATAAGTAATACATGTGACCGACAAAAAACAAGAGTCAGATAATTACTGACATTTCGTAAGCCTAATTTACTTTAGTATCGTCGTGTGACATGCGTTGTATGCTACTTTACTATATTGTTATAAATATGTTACAGTAACAGATGAGTTGATCCAAGGCAAGTCCATGTCCACGTGACCGACAAAGGATCAGAGGCCGTAGACTGGTATTCTTCAAATTTGCACCTTCCCTTGGTTATGACTTTTATATTAATATATTTTGCTATATCATATTCTTATATCGTTCTATTATTATATAGTTAAGTAGGTATATTGTTATATTTGGTGCACCGCCATAACTCACACTGTGGACATTATTGTTAATTTCATTAACACTGTTGTAAAAGGAAAAGTGGATGTAGTGTACTACTACTCATTGGTGTATGTGATTTCTTATAATAAAAACATTCGGGCTGTTATGATATAACTGCTGACTCAGGACAAGGATTAGGACCAGGCAGTCAGTCTTTATAGGATAGCAGAGTGAAGTACAACAGTAAAGAGTGTGTTTTATTTAAACAAATTTAAGTGATTGTTCACCCATGACAGTCTAGGGTCTACTTTCTTGAGAAATAAAAATTGAAATATCTCAAAAACATGTTAGGGTTAAATTTACTCGTAAGCGCATGTCCTATCACATCTCCAAAGGAATATATCGATTTACCAATAGCCCTCCCAAGTAGGACAATTAATTCCTCAAGATATCCCGAGGATAAAAATTTAGGAATTAGTAAATATCTTCTAGAGGTCTGTAAGAGTTCCCTAAGATGGGCAAATGTCAGCATATCAGTATTAAATAGTACTTCCCATCGTAATCGAAAAAGCTATGATGTATCGATCCTGCAAACAGATTTAATTCCTGTAGTAATCTTTCGGGTATTTTATCGCTTACTAATATAAACGGTACTGAAAACATGTTTATAGGATTTCTATTAGATGTACCAACACACACTTCTCATAGAATTGCCAGCGGCAGCTGGTGAAATGTTGGTTAATCAAAATCTCAGTATGAGACATCAGGCCCAAACCAAACCAAAGATTAGAGATCGTTATAAGATTCATCCAAATAAATCGATGATCCCCGAGAGAATTTGAACGTTGCAGTAATGCTATTAATGTTCTATAAATTCATGAGTATAAGATAATGCACGACTGATTATCGTCAGTGGTTTGTACGTGGCGTCATCTAGGAATAATTTCTGTAACAAACTACGTGGTAAGCAAACAAATTTTATGCATTAAAGGAATTTCTTCTTGTGATTTCTATAGGTGTTCTATTAGCGATAATAATAATATTTCCATTTCAATACTTTATTTGATCTCTGTAATACATAGAAAATTGAGCTGTATGGTAATTCCCTTTTAGAACTTCTAGAAGATGTCTACAAGTATTCTGTTAAGGATAATAATACTATTTCCCTTTTAATACTTTATTTGATTTCTATAATACCTACTTAGAAAATTGAGCTGTATGGTAATTCCCTTTTAGAACTTCTAGAAGATGTCTACAAGTATTCTGTTAAGGATAATAATACTACTTCCCTTTTAATACTTTATTTGATTTCTATAATACCTACTTAGAAAATTGAGCTGTATGGTAATTCCCTTTTAGAACTTCCAGTAGATGTCTGTGGGTTCACAAAAGTTGAAATTCTTATATAATGCCCAGTTTACATTTCCCCAGTGCATAAAAGTTGAGCACATATAAAGATTTCTCATTTTGATTTCGGAAGGACTTCTAGAGTACATAAATACAAGATATCCTCGCGGGCAGTAAATAGAACTTCTTAAAAGATATCTTAAAGAATTATGTGCTACTTGGGCTGTATAACGATGTTTGCTGTTATGTTTACATCTCAAAAACCAGTCTATTAACAAATTTCGAAAAAATATGTAGTCTAATGTATTGGTATTCAGGAAGGCAGCTTTTCCAGATTATTATAAGAATGGTACAAAACAGCAATATTTAAGGAATTAACATTTTATATGTACTGAAATAATCAATTATTCTTCCACAATTGATAAATTACAGATTATTTAGATGTCTTGATTTATGGATAGTTCATACACAGACTATCATGATGTCCTTCTGGAAATAACGGTACTTTTAGTCCACAGTACACCGCCCTTTTTTTAATGATTAGTAACAGGCTGAATTTTCATGACTAGCTTCGTTTTGACGAGACGCCCAACTTTTCTCTCTGCGAAAATTCTCGGTAGTGGTAGTTAATAACTGCGCTTGGGTGTATATATGTCGATTGGGTGATTGTTCAAATTTTATTAGTAACAGTTAGTTTTTTAGTTAAATCTTGAGATCATTTGATAAAAAACAAGAAAAAACGTTTGTCCTACAAAATCGATGGTTTGACCCCCAACATGTCCAAATAACGAGGTAAAAAAAATGATTAGTAACCAGCGGATTTTTTACTACTGCTTAATAAATGTTTTTAAAATGAAATGGCCACATTGTCCTACAAATTGAATGGTAGGTATGTTTATCCAGTCCTGCGCTCGGAAATTGTCAGTTCCACGGTAACACTTTTCTCATTAGTAACAACCTAATTTTCGTTTTTTCCTCTTGGGAATAAAGTGTGGAACATGATTTTACTATGTCCTACAAAAAAAGTGGTACCTATATATTGATAAAAAATTAAAAACATTTATTTTGAAATTTCATTCCATAGGTAAAGTTTTATATTACTTTTTCATTCGTTAAACGTTTGTTAAAGAGTTTGTTTTTCGGTTGCCTTGGCTACGTTTCCGCGAGTTAATTAAAATAAACCCCGTGTTTGTCCACAACAATATATTGCCAAAATAATTTGACAGGTTGTCGGATTGTCTAATTCGTGCGAAATAAAGAGTGACACTTTTCATATAAATTATGTTATTTTCGAATTAAATAAATACTTAAACATTAAAAATAATATTACATTAGAATTATAAAGAAAAGTTTTCGGTCTTGTAGTCGAATATTTAATAGAACATACAGTGTGACCCACTTAAGATCGCAACACCCCTGTATACCCGTTAATTGATGCTTGATTAACTTCAAATTTTGGTGGTAAGAAAAGATCGATAAGGTGATTCTTTGAACTTGGTAATATGTGATATATGTCAGTAGCGTGCCATTTTCAGGGGGTTTCAAAAGCCGATTTTTCAAAAAAAGTATTAGGGATTTTTTTAGAAAAAAATACTAAGGTATTCTTAATCAGCACCTTTAGAAACCCTTTTGTACAAGATTGCATCGTAGTGGGTACAAAGGTGTTTGAGATAGTGGCTGTCAAAAATACAATTTTTTCAACTAAAACTAATTTTTATTTGTGAAACGGATTCCCAAATCAAAAAAATCTATTCTTCATTTTTTATTCAGAATAATGCATTGTACTAGACTGAATTGATTTAATAACAAAATAAGAAAAAAAGTATACAGTGTGACCCACTTAAGATCGCAACACCCTGTATACTTTTTTTCTTATATTGTTAATAAAATCAATTCAGTCTAGTACAATGCATTTTGCTGAACAAAAAATGAAGAATTGATTTTTTTGATTTGGACGTTTTACAAATAAAAATTAGTTTTGGTTGAAAAAATTGTATTTTTGACAGCCACTATCTCAAACACCTTTGTACCCACTACGATGCAATCTTGTACAAAGGGGTTTCTAAAGGTGCTGATTAAGAATACTTTAGTATTTTTTTTCTAAAAAAATCCCTAATACTTTTTTGTGAAAAATCGGCTTTTGAAACCTCCTTAAAATCGCACGTTACTGACATATCACATATTACCAAGTTCAAAGAATCACCTTATCGATCTTTTCTTACCATCAAAATTTGAAGTTAATCAAGCATCAATTAACGGGTATACAGGCGATCTTAAGTGGGTCACACTGTATAAAAGTGCATGAAAAATTCAAATATTCGCAACGAATGTAAATTTGCAAATTAGGGTTTAAAATCAAGGGAAATGTTGTTTTTTGATAATCTGGATCTATATGCTAATTTTGGTAGATATTAGAATTCCGCTTAAGTAATAAAAGTATATTAATTTACCAAAAGCGCAATTATAAAATAATTCGTTACTTAAAATAATTTTTGTCGGACTAGCGATACATACCAATTTTATTATAGGACACTATTTTATTTGGGAAGAGAATACACTAACCTGTCATGTGTTATCTTTGTCCTACAGTTACTAATGAGAAAAGTGTTACCGTGGAACTGACCATTCCGAGCGTAGGACTGGAAAACGTACCATTCAATTTGTAGGACAATGTGGCCATTTCATTTTAAAAACATTTATTAAGCAATAGTAAAAAAATCAGCTGGTTACTAATCATTTTTTTGACCTCGTTATTTGGACATGTTGGGGATGGAGGACCCTTCGGTCAAACCATCGATTTTGTAGGACAAACGTTTTTACGTGTTTTTTATCAAATTATCTCAAGATTTAACCAAAAAACTAACTGTTACTAATAAAATTTGAACAATCACCCAATCGACATATATACACCCAAGCGCAGTTATTAGCTACCACTACCGAGAATTTTCGCAGAGAGAAAAGTTGGGCGTCTCGTCAAAACGAAGCTACTCATGAAAATTCAGCCTGTTACTAATCATTAAAAAAAAAAGGGCGCTGTACTGTGGACTATTTGTCTTCCCATACTCTCATGTTCCATCCTGTATCCTCATTTGCAAACCAAAAGAACAAGAAGCAACTTTATCATTAATAAAGCCAGTAAATAACCAACAACTTCAGTTTCTTTAATTTTACAAGTCACTACATACTGGCGATGACCCATCTCTGTAAAACTCATGAAACATCCCACAGGTTTTTTCCATTTTGGGTTAATTAAACTGAAGTTGGTAATATAAAATAATGTTTGAAATCCTGCAGTTGCCTTGGTTCTTGTAATAACAGCAAAATGTAATAACATTGTTTTTACTTCTTTTGTTAATAGTGAATATAAACCGAAAACCAGAGCGACCGCAGGATTTAAATAATATAGCAGTTGAAATCGAATAACCATTTTTTTTAACTCTGAAAAAAACTGTAAAACTCATTTATTGACTTAACTTGGACATAGATTGCAACAGCACTTTTGACAGAAGAGAGAGAGAGAGAGATTTTATCACTGTTACCAACTTAACAAAATAAATACATTTTATTGCCAACCGTTTTTCTACAGTGTGTTTCACTTGAAATGGTAACACCCCAATAAGTTTTCTATTTCTTTTTTTCGATTTGAAACAAATTTTACTTAAGTATACGACAATTTAGGATTTATTATGACCAGAAAAATATTCGCCTCCTACAAATGCAAAGCCATCAGCGGTACCGAAATATGCGGAGAAAATCAAAAACTCTTATTAGGCATTTTTTTATCGGAAAATTTTGTTAATGAAACTTGTTAAGAATTGTCCAAAAACCTCATGTTCAAAATTTAATCAAAAATAAAAAATTGAAAAATAAAATTTTTAGGGTCAAAAACAAATAGTGAGGAAAATAGCGCCTTACACCCCAAAAAGGAAACACGAAGCAGCTACGGACACGTGTTTCGGTATTATTGTTCCTCATGAGCGTAGCGTTAAATAGGCCCATCTAGATATGAATGCACATATAAGAGTACTGTGTATTGTGCTTTCAACCTTCAATTATTGTTCCTATATGTCCTTTCCAGATCCTTTTTGTTGCTACGCTACGCTGATGAGGAACAATAATTCCGAAACACGTGTCCGTAGCTGCTTCGTGTTTCCTCTTTGGTGAGGTAAGGCGCTATTTTCCTCACTGTTTGTTTTTGACCCTACTAATTCCTTCCAATTTTATTTGACTCGCCAGGTTGAAATTGGGCAGTCCGTAGTTCTATGTGCCGACTGTCGGTGAAGGTCTTAAATAGGTCGATCTAGATATGAATGCACAAATAAGAGTACTGTGTACTGTGCTTTCAACCTTGAATTATTGTTCCTATACGTCCTTTCCAGATCCTTCTTGTTGCTACGCTACGCTGATGAGGAACAATAATTCCGAAACACGTGTCCGTAGCTGCTTCGTGTTTCTTTGGGATGTAAGGCGCTATTTTCCTCACTATTTGTTTTTGACCCTACTAATTCCTTCCTATTAAAATTTTTAAAATAATTATTAAAAAAAAAACTGTAAATTGCTTGACAACTACCTGGCAGCTTCGGTTTAATTTCAAACAAAATTGTTATAGTACAGTTTTCTAAACAAAAAAAAACAACAATTTAAATCATATTTTCGGACTTGGACATTATTTTAATCAAAATTTATGTATTTTTTATTTTGATTGAATTTTGGACTTAAGGTTTTTGGACAATTTCATTAACAAAATTTTCCGATAAAAAACGCCTAATATGATTTTTTGATTTTTTTCGAGTATTTTGGTACCGCAGGTGGCTTTGCATTTGTAGGAGGCGAATGTTTTTCTGATCATAAGTAAATCCTAATTTGTTCAATACTTAGGTAAAATTTGATTCAAATCGGAAAAAGAAATAAAAAAGTTATTGGGGTGTTACCATTTCAAGTGAAACACACTGTATACATCATTTATGTCTAGTAACTTCTTTTCTTTCACCTTCCTTGTTATATTGAACTAAGCTAACAATTTAAAATTCATAATAGAACCAGGACTTTATACTAAAATATGTTAATTGTGAGGTCTGGTAAAGTTTAGATATCTCGAATTTTGCGAATTCTCGGGGCCGGGGAGCGAAAAGGGGTTCTGGGTGGGATAAGAGTGGGAGTGGGAATGGGTACATGCAAATGAAAGTAAGTAGTTCTATAATGAAGTATTGCAATTGCCTCGTAGTAGTGCTTTTCAGTAATAAAAAAAAAATAAAGCAACATAACAACCTTAATCCAACCTAACCTTAGAGAGCTCGCGCATAAATCATACATTTTTCATCCGTATTTTTTTTTCGTAAATGTGTTCTATTTTTCATATTCTATTTATACTTTTTAAAAAATTTGCAAAATCCGAGATATCTAAAGTTTACCAGATCCTATATAATTGTGTACAAAACTATACTGGAAGTATATATTATGTAGTCATATTACCCGCTCATAGTTATGATTCAACAGTTCCGTAGTTCGATTTAACCTCATTTGGTTTTCTTTTTTTGTTAAATTTATATAATATATATAATACATAAGTTTAGTATATAAATATAATTTCATGTTTTAACATTTTTGTAGAAATATATTTCTTAAAAAATATGGCAAAAATACTCCCGTGGTTGGATATCCGTGGGCAAACTGGTCAAAATAACCCATGGATATCGAGTTCATTATATCCGTAGGATATACATATTTTGTACACCTATAAGGAAATCGATATCCCGTCGGGATATTGTAACATGCCTGTTATAGTTTTTGCCATAGACAAAAATCAAATTTTATTTTAAACACATTTTATGTATCACTCTGTGTATTACAAAATTTTACCGTTCATTTAATTACAAGTAACTTCTAATAAACCTATAGTTATTAAATTAATTAAATATTATTTATTACTTACCTGGAAAGTCATTTGGGAGGCAAATATTAACTTATCGCATTCAAATAATCCTCTGGTTGTATATTGAAAAACTGAGAATGAAATACAAGATATTAAGTTATTTACTCTATCAGCTACAGTACTGGCAGGCTCGGCTTTTGCAATCGCTTTTTGAAAAACAACACTGAAAGCCTAAAAAATAATATCAATAATAATAGAGTGGAATAATAGAATAAATAGCTAGTAATATTGATTATAGTTTATGCAATGTTATTTTTAAACTGAAATTTCTGTATTTAAAAAAATAATCGGCAGCTACTGGAAGCGGCTGGAACCTCCCCACACGGTGGATCCTTATCAGCTGTGTTTGGGTATTATATCGGAAATCAGAGCACTGAGCAAACAGATAAATTACACGTGACTTTGAAGCCATTTATTTCATGAACAAATATCGAACGAACTGAAGTGTACAAGCAAACTGTTAAAACATAACCTCTCATGTTTATTTATGTTGCATGTTAATCAATTGACGGATATTATAAGGGTATTAACAGATAACGTTTCGAAGATTTTGTAGAACACTGGATAGCGAAAAAAAATAAGAACACAGAATTTATCCCAAATGACACTGTAACCTCAACAAGTCAATAACATTATGGACAGTTTAAGCAGACTACGGATGGTTCAATTTAAAATCTTCCTGCTCGATCAAAAAGGTCGATCAAGTCGAGCTTCGTCCGAGGCCTTTATTTTGTAATATTCGAACGTTTAAGATTTAGCTCAGTTAGCTCGATTTCCATTAAACGAACGATTGTGACGCGTCCCATCAACCAGACGTAATATCCGAACACGGCTATAAACAATTATTACCTTTAAAAAAACCAACTAATAGTATATTAAAGTAAAAGTGGATAATAGGGTCTTTAAAACACGCGCGATTTTTTGAGCATGACGGCGCAGCCGAAGTGCTCGAAATAGAGCAAGTGTTTTAAAGACCAGTTATCCACGAATACTTTTTTTTATTGGTACACTTTGAAATCATAAATACTAGTATTATTACTATAAAAGATGAAGTAAGAATTAAGAAAGTAAAATGGTTGAATTCGTGATGTGACATCAGGATACCTGTTAGTATCGTGGAAATGAGAAAAACAAAAATTAATTTACAATCTGTCACATAGGATTAATTATTGTCACTACAGTTGTTACTGATTGTATACTGCTTTAAAATGAGTTCTAACATTGATTACTTAAATAGAAAAGCAGAATAGCGGTTAATACCGCAAAAATCGGAAGGCTTTTGAAACATTTGTTAGTAATATTTTATTTGAGTTACAAGGTACTCCTGTCATATCAATAATTAAAAAGTTGACATTTTGACTTCACTTTTCTTGGGTCGTTGATGTTGCCATGGTAACTTTAAAACACGCGCGTTTTTTAAACTTGGATTTAAACACTCCGAGGCGTACTTTAAATAAGCAAAATAGGGTACCAATAAAAAAAAAATAAGTTTTGACTTTGTCAAAAATATTTGAGTTGGTAACCTTTACGAATGCTGATTTTTAGGTTATGAAATATATTTAGGGACAAAACATGTTTAAGTTTTCAAGTATATTCTCATTTATAAACGCATTTTTAGCTTGGAGTCACAGTTGCTCCAAGCAAATATTTAAAAATTCACCCAAATAATTTTTCTATATTGTTGATTAATAAAAGTAGACTGCTAATTACAGGTTAGGTTTCCAACCTACAGATAGAGTCCTAATTTAATAAGGACAAAGTATTTGGAACTTCATAAACATTGCACTGTACTAGATTTCCCTGTCAAAAAATCCTATTTCAAACTTATAGATAATTATACATTTTTTATGGGTAACCATAACCCAATAAACATTTATATATGAAATGCATGTTCTTTTCATGTTTCCTGTGCACTTGAATGATATACATTGCCTGTGTTAAGCATATGCTTTTCACATGGAATTTAAATGCAAAGTGACCGGTCCACACATGTTCATGTCATATGCATTGCACTATCCGTTTGTATATGCAATGCATGGTCTTTTCATGTTCCCATATCCGTTAAGCATATTCTATGCATATGTAATCTACACTGTAAAAAATGATGTAAATTTACCATGGTTGCGTGTAAAATTCCCATGTATTTTTACCCGCAAAGAGACAGAAAAATTTCCATTTAACATGGAGAATTACCCCAAAATATAAGGGAAATAAAAATTTTCCACTCTCTTTGCGGGTAAAATTCCATTACTATTGGGGGTAAATTTGCTAATGAAAAAAAATCTTGTCTGGATAAGGGGCAATTTTATTGTACTTATTTTTATGAAACTTCATGGGTACATATCAGTTTAGTTTATATAAGAATTTAATGGAAACGTATAAGGATGCATGTTAAAAAGTATAAATAAAGTATTATCGAATACTTTTATGAGTTTTTTTTTGGAATCTGAAGAGTAATGAAATTGAAAAGATATACCAAGGAGTTCCTAGTAGGCATTTTATACATTTTTATAAGGATATATTTGTACTTATTTTTATAAGACTTCATAGGTCCATATCAGTTTAGTTTATATAAGAATTTAATAAGGATTTGTAGGGACATCTATTAAAACGTATTAATAATGATTTACAACTATTAATTTGAGTTCATGGGATTCCAATAGTGGTAAAACTAATAATGTTTCATCAGAAAACAGGGATGAATTTTATAACATTTAATAAGAAATAATTAGTATACGGTTTTTATAAGATTTGAAGGGTTATTATTAGTTTAGTTTTATATAAGAATTTAATAAAGATTTCTCAGTGCACCCATTGAAAAGTATTATTTACAACTCTATTAATTTGAAAAGTTTTACTAATACAATAGATTTCATAGAATTTACATTAAAATCCATTGTAAGTATATACTATATACACATTGTATTTTTGAAAACCTTCTTATTCCCACAAAAGCATAAAAGTCTTACAATAGACCTTAAAGGAGGAATATATATTAAAAACTCACATAATCTATAAAATTTTTGTGTTTCAAACGCCATAAAAATTTATAAATACTTATAGGCCTCGTACTAAGAATTTAAAACTTCGCAATTTAATTACCATAAATACTTATAAATATACTGATAGACTTCATTCAGGGAATTTACTTTAAACCCCATCGCATATCCTCATAGAATTTTATAAAAACTTCGTGTTTATTATTAAAACGTGCAAGTGTTGATAGACTTCAAGCAAGGAATTTACATTCAAAACACATTTCAAATACTTCAAAAACTTAGACACACTGAACCTATAAAACCTTCGTATTTCAAACACCATATAAGAACTTACAAATACTGATAGGCCTCGTATGGAGAATTTTCGTTAAAAATATTTTTCGAATACATATAAAATATCTATATCACTTCATATTTCAATTACCGCGAAAACGTATAACTACTGATAGACTTTGGTATATAGGGAATTTACATAAAAAACCCATTGTACGCAGCAAATCTTATAAAAACTTCGTATTATTTCCTAATAATATATGCAAATGCTGATAGACCTCAGGCAAAGAATTTACAATAAAAACACATCTCAAATATCACATCAAACCACATTCAGAACTTATAAAATCTTTGTATTTCAAATACTATAAAAACTTAATTATACTAATACATATAACTACTGATAGACTCCATATAGGTAATTTACATTGTACGCAGCAAATATTATAAAAACTTCGCATTTCATTAATATATGCAAATGCTGATAGACCTCAGGCAAGGAATTTACATTAAAAACACATTTCAAATAGCCGCACATCAGACCACATTTAGAACTTATGAAAATCTTTGTTTTTCAAATACTATAGAAACTTACGTATACTAATAGGTTTCATACGAGGAATGTACATTTAAAACACACACACACATAATTAAAACTTATGATGAAAGTTCAGTGTTACATACTCCAGCCTGCATTTTTTGGATGCTGTCATGTGTGCACATATAACAAATTAGTAGTTAAGTAATGAGAAAGCCTCCGGTGCGGTGCAGTGAACATCAGTGTTCAGCCAATCAAAACCTATGAGAGAGCTGGCGGAGCAGTGATCAACCAATCAAAACCTATGAGAGAGCTGATGGAGCTGTGTTCAATTTCTCAGAAACGTGAATGACCGTTATAATGAACACCTGCCAAGAATTCCAAGAAACGAACCTGTCTAGACCTGTTTATCTAAAAATAGATTATAATGAAAGGTAAATGAATTATGTCAATGACCTGTCTGGGAACCAACTGAAACAACAATTCTCACGACAACAGCTACACCTGTGGTATACATCAAAGGTGAATGACTGTTATTTGTAAGTTATATGAAGGTCAAATAGGTCAGGATATGAGTCATCCTTTTATCTGGCGAATATATGGTGTGCAGGTACTAGAACAGATTGGAGTACATATTCCAAGTAGGTGTTAAGCCATCTGGTTACCAGAAGCGCCCAAAATCAAACCGAAAGTTATTTGATAAACCGGAAGTGAAACCGGAAGTGCTCGAAATCAAACCGGAAGAGATTTGGTAAACCGGAAGTGTCCAAAATCAAACCGAAAGTGATCAGGTAAACCGGAAGTGAAACCGGAAGTGCCCGAAATCAAACCGGAAGTGATCTGGTAAACCGGAACTGAAACAGGAAGTGTCCAAAATCAAACCGGAAGTAATGAGGTAAACCGGAATTGAAACCGGAAGTGACGAAAATCAAACCGGAAGTGATCTGGTAAACCGGAAGTGAAACCGGAAGTGTCAAAAATCAAACAGGAAGTGATTTGGCGAACCGGCAGTGAAACCGGAAGTGTGCAAAAACAAACCGGAAGTGATCAGGTAAACCGGAAGTATCGGAAATCGAACCGGAAGTGATCTGGTACACCGGAAGTGAAACCGGAAGTGTCAAAAAACAAACCGAAAGTGACCTGTTAAACCGGAAGTGAAACCGGAAGTAAAACCGGAAGTGCCGGAAATCAAACAGGAAGTGATTTGGCAAACCGGAAGTAAAACCGGAAGTGTCAAAAATCAAACCAGAAGTGTCAATGACACCTCATCCAACACACACACAACTTCATTAACTAAACAAGTTAGATCATATATCCGGTTGATAGTCGTGAGAACTATTAAAACAACCTTTCCCACGATCAAGCCCATCTGACACATATGGCATACAGGTGTTAGTCACGTGACACGTTCCCCCTCTCCTGCGACGGATTTTATGATATATAATGCTAGGATAAAACACATTCTCCAGTATTGTATAGTTTATTGTACAACAATGAAGTGTGAACACTGTAAGAAAGTTTTTTCATTCAAAAGCAACTTAGTTCGGCATATTCGCCAATATTGTTCAGTTATAAATGATGGAAAACGTGAAAGTGTAACTTGTGAGGCTCCAAATAAAAAACAGAAGCTTGATAGTATACCTTCTACAAGTGATATTAATAGAAAGCAGTGGATCCCTGGTACTAGCAGAAAACAAAATTCTTCGAGTGAGCGAAAAACTTGTGTATATTGTGGAAGTAACTTTTCATCACCTTTCACTTTACAACGCCATATTAATAATAATAGATGTCCTGTCCTGAACGATTTGTTTATGATCGATAGAAAAAAAATTAATCGACCTATTGTATGTAACTTGGCGGATGGTGTTGACAAACTTCATTGTGCATTTAAAAGTAGGATTGCTAGTTACCGTTTTAGCAGTCATAGAAGCTATATCGATTAGTTTGATTTTATGAAAGAAGTTAAACAGAATGTTTTGGACAAAATTGATGAATACTTACAGAAATACCGGACCCTCAAGATTAATTTTGAATTATTTGGACTCTATGAAATACCTGAAAAGAAATGATCTGATATTAAGTCATTTAATACTAAGAATAAAATAATCACTATATCAACGGACTTGAATCAGATTTTGAAGAATTTAGAGAGGAGATGACCGTACAAGCATCAGAATTCCAAGAAAAGGACTCTGGGTGGACGCTGAAGCATATAATGTTTCTTGATGTAAACATAAATAAGTTTACACCAATGTCGGCTTCATCATATATTAAGCTATCCAAATTTATAGAAGCAAAGAGAGCCGTCTTAAATATACAAAATAAGGATAGTGCATGCTTTGCTTGGTCGATTAATGCAGCCTTATTTCCAGCAGAAGGTGATCCACATATCCACATTATGACACATTTACTGAACTTTAGAGGCTTAGAATTTCCTATGAAACTAAAAGATATAACAAAGATTGAAAAAATGAACAATATTTCCGTTAATGTGTTTGATCTTGAATCTGACTTCAAAGATGGAAAAACTATTACTGAAGTGGTTGGACCATTACATTTTACATCATGTCGACAAGCCACACACATCAATTTATTACTTTTATCAGATGTTACAGATAACAATCATTATTGCCTTATACAAGATTTATCAAGATTAGTTTCAAAACAAAAGTCAAACCATCATCACCGATTACATATTTGTGACGGGTGTCTACAATCGTTTAGGAAAGCAGAGCAGCTAAGAAAGCATGAAGAAAACGACTGTAACCATACATACACGAAACTGCCTTCTACAGAATTGAAAATTAATAAGTATGGTGAATCTGTGCCTGAAAATATTCTTAAATTTAAAAACTTTGAGAGACAATTACCGGTTCCATTCGTAATTTATGCCGATTTCGAGAGTTTGCTGAAGCCCATAGACCATAATGAACCTTGTAAAGACAAATCATTCTCAGTTAAAGTATCTGAACATCAGCCTTATTCTTTTGCTTTTTATGTGAAGTGCAATTTCGACAATAAATACTCAAAATTTGTAACATATCGAGGACCCGATGGTGCCGAAGTATTTGCTGAAAAGTTGGATGAAACAGCTCTAGACTTGTATAATAAGCATTTGAAACATGTTAAAGAGATGCTACCCCTTACAGACCAAGAGAAAGCTGAATATGAAAACGCCATATGCTGTCACATTTGCAAGAAACCATTCAAGATTTGCGAAACGAGGGTCCGTGATCATTGCCATATGAGTGGTAAATTCAGAACAGCGGCTCATTCTGTCTGTAATTTGAACTACAAAGTATCAAAATTCATACCAGTTTTTTTCCACAATCTAACGAACTATGATAGCCATTTATTCATTAAGAAGTTGGCATGCAAGAAGGAACGTATTTCTGTGATAGCTCAAACCAAAAAAAGTATATCTCATTCTTTAAATCAATACTTGTGGAAAAATCCGCAAACCCTAAGGAACCAGATACATACCTGAGATTAAAATTTGTGGACTCTTTTCGATTTTTATCCAAATCTCTCGATAAACTGAGTCAGAGTTTAGAATCTAATCAGTGTACTGAGATTATAAAATATTTTCAAGATTATGAGAAATTCAGTTTAGTCAGGAAGAAAGGTGTTTTTCCTTATAATTATGTAGACTCGTTTGAAAAATTGGAAGAAACACAAATACCGTCGAAAGAAAAGTTTTACAATGAATTAACAAATGAGGCCATTTCCGACGATGATTACGAACGAGCCAACAAAGTATGGAATACCTTCAAATGTGAAACTTTAGGACAATACGCAGACTTATACCTAAAATCAGACATTTTATCATTAGCCGATGTGTTTGAAAATTATCGGAAAGTGTGTTTAGAACAATACAAGTTAGATCCGGCCCATTATTTGACGGCACCTTCTCTGAGCTGGGATGCCCTGTTACGTCAAACATGTATTGAACTTGAGCTTTTAACCGATGTGGATACTGTACATTTCTTTAGAAAAGGTATTTGCGGAGGAGTGGCTCAATGTAGCAAAAGAAAGGCTGTAGCAAATAATACATTTCTGCCAAACTATGATCCCACTAAACCAACATCCTATATCATGTACCTAGACGCCACAAATTTATATGGAGCCGTAATGGAAGAATACCTTCCCACAGGTGATTTTAGGTGGCTTGAGAAAGAAGAAATTGAAAATTTTGATTGTTCCCTAATTGAAAAAAATTCACCAAAAGGCTATGTTCTAGAAGTGGACATGGAATATCCATCAGATTTGCATGATAACCATAATGATTTGTCATTCTGTCCTGAGAGAATGATTCCTCCCAAAAGTAAAACTACCAAATTAATTCCAAACTTACGAAATAAATATAAATATATCATTCACTACAAAAATTTGAAACAATGTTTGAAGTATGGGATGAAATTAAAGAAAGTTCATAGGATAATAGAATTTTCCCAATCACCCTGGTTGAAATAATATATTGATTTAAACACAAATCTCCGAAATTCTGCTAAAAACGAATTTGAGAAGGATTTATTCAAGTTGATGGTGAATTCAATTTTCGGTAAAACTATGGAAAACGTTGATAAAAGACAAAACATTAAACTATGCTCGTGCTGGGAAAATAAAAAAGGTGTATTAGGTGCCAGAGCGTTAATAGCCTTACCACATTTTAAATCCTGTTCCGTATTCGATGAAAATTTAGTAGCAGTTCAGTTGGAAAAATTAAAGGTTGTGTATGACAAACCTCTATATGTAGGCTTTTCATTTTGGATATTTCCAAGACTATCATCTATGAATTTCTATACGGTTACATCAAATCAATTTATGGAGATGACGCAATCGTTTTATACACAGACACCGACAGCCTAATTTTAGAAATATTTGCAGATAACGTTTATGATGACATCAAAAGAAACATTAATTTTTTCGATACTTCAAATTATAATGCAGCCAACATCCATAACATGCCCAAAACAAAATCTGAGGTAGGGAAAATGAAGGACGAATACGCTGGAAGACCTTTTATGGTACTGGTGCGAAAGTGTACTGCGTTAAAGCCGGTGATGTAATGAAAAAGGCGAAAGGTGTTTCTAAAAGTTTTATTAAACATCAAATAGATTTTTCTGATTATGTCCAGGTTGTCGAAAACGGTGGTTTAATATTCCGTAAAATGTCTATATTTAAATCCAGTTTACATACCATTCACACAGAACTTAAAAATAAAGTAGCCCTGTCGTCTGCTGATGATAAACGGTATGTTATACCTGGAGATGTGGGAACCTTAGCTTGGGGACATCATCTAATTACTGAAAATAGTGATAAAAATTTAGACATTTTGCTGAAGTACGCTAGATGCCTGGACATGGAAGAACCTGAAGCAGGATGGGATAGTGTTAATTTAGATGATTCTGAATCAGAATGGGAAAATTTAGATTTAGATAATTTTGATTTCGATTTATTAGATTTGTAATTTATTAGGTTTGTAATTTGTTAGCTTTGTAATTTATATTAAAACATATACATTATTGTTTACTTATAAATAAAACACATATACATTATTATTTGTTTTTTATTTCTTTCCGCCATGGTTTATAATAAATAAAGATATGGCAAAATTATTTAATATAATCCGCATCTTTGAAGGCCCCATTTACATATTTACATCTGGATTGTGGGTCTGGTGGACCAACCACATGACTACTCCATTCAGGACGATTATGGTGTACGAAACAAGGTAATTGAATCGTTAGTCTGAAATTTTCTCTATATTCATTTGGTAACTTGGGCCATGCGCAAAGAAGTTCCATGGGACCAGCTTTGTCGATCAGATAATTTAATGGAAAATTCCGAAGTTCTTCCTCAGTAAAGTCATAAATTTTTACTATGCCTGTGTTCTGTTATTAATACGTTTGCTAGACAGAATAAACAGTTCAGTTCTGGATCCATATTGTCTGTATAAGTCTGACTATCGACTCAGTAACTAACAACGAGGAACACAGCACAATCTAGTAGATCAGGTAAGAAGCTGCGCTTAATTCTGGTTTACAATCTGTTTTTGTACTATCAGCGCTTAGTGGTGGGGGGCATTTACTAAATAGTTGGTTCCACTTTGTTTCTTTAGTAGAGTTATCATTCTGCCTTAGTCGTAGTTTGTACATAGTACTATTTTTAGGTATTGGAGATGTAAGGGTCGAGTTATTAATTGTTGTGGTAGGCGTCATTCGTTTCCATTTTGAAGGCCAGCTATCATTTCTTGTGCCGTTGCTATCGAAACAAATAAAGACCTCTTTAGTATTGTAAGATTGTTGTATGTAGAGAATTCCATGCCAAATGGAGTGTAAAACTATAAATTGCGAGGTTATTATCGTAATATCTATAAACACACTAATATTATATTAAATTAACATGAATTTATATTCTATTACATATTGGAGAGGGGGAAAACAACTGCACGATAACATATGGTTAAATTCCGGAGATCTGACATGCAGGCTCACAGTAAACATCTACAGACAAGTCTGGACTTACTTAGACATGTTTGAATTTGTTTGATAAATAAAATACATAGAATATGTTTAATTTCTTTTATTTTTTATGACATTACAAAATTTTCATAAAGATGAAATACATTTGACAGAGAACACATACATTTAGATTTTAAATGGTAGAAACATCGAGGTTCTGAAAAATTGAGTGGTGGATGTTCTTCCAACTCGTATACTGCTGCTGATGAATACTTTTCTATGTATGCGGCATTTTCTTTTCCTTTTACATAAATTTCTTCATCATATTCGGTTAACTCTCGGATAATTTTCCCAAAATTGAAGTATGGAGTGTTTCTTTCATTCCAATGTATACCATGGTAATTATTTGTTAACCAATTAACTTGCTTTTCTAAATCAGGTGGTAGGCATTTTACAGAATATGGTAGCTTGAAAATATAGTGAGCTGTTTTATGACCATCATATGCGGCTAGTTCCTTAACAATAAACTTATTTTTTTCTACTTTGAACCCTTGCACATCCAAAATTAATGGCATATGTTTATATTTGCCAATTTTCTTGTCACAAAAACTTTTAAACTATACAGTTCCACCGCTTTCTTTAAATCTCTAATTTTTTTCTGATGCTCTCTCAGTGCGTTTCTGTACTTAAAGTTCATTGTAAACTAACTCAGCAACCTACATCGACGCTACTTAAGTAGGCCAGGACTGTCTGACAATTTTAGTTAGTGGATTATACCGGAATAACCGATCACGCAAAATTAAACAGTATGCTGTTGTGTCACTGGGGATATTTTCACTTGTTTCGAATTCAATGCGCATAACGACCGATCCCGATTGAATAGTTTCTTTTTGGCGAGAACAGTCGATGTGGGTTATGGGCGAAATAGATTTGAATTCCTCAGGCGTGAATATAGGCTCGTTTCCGGTTTCATAGTATGAATCTTGAAAATCCGAGAACATTTCATATAATGCCGCACATTTATCGTCTTTAAAGTCTAAATATAAATCATTGTAAAGATATCTTTCAGAATTTAAAAATACTCTTATATTTGTAAGATTACAGTTATCAAATGTACTCATATTAGAAGTAACTTTATTCTTTTTATTAGTTTGGAAGGGCACTACAACATACGAGGTGTTTCTAACTTCGTGGTTGTTTTCACAGGCCAAGTATGTCTTGTAGTCTGAGAAAGTGAGGGATATTCTACAAGTTCCCAACTTCGAAATGAAAGTATTAATTCACCATTTTTATCTAAAATATTAGTTAAAGCCAGCTGCTATGGTATTCCCACGAAAACATGTGGTACTCTCCAATAAATCTTATCAATATTAATTTTAGGTTTCTCTGTATCATCGATACTAGTTACTGCATCCAAATCATTACTACTTCGAATTAAGACCAGTCCTTGTTTCATATTTAATATAATTTGTTTGTAATCTTCGAAAAAGCCCATTAACATTTTAAGTAGAATGCAAACATTAAATTTATTACTATTCGTTAATGTGGTAGTTTTAGGAAACCAACCAGCATTTTGAAGTTTAATGCTTTCACCTGAATTAAAAGATAAAAATCCCTTAAGAGTAGATGTTAGTCCCACATTCCGATTTGAATCAATGACAACACCATTTAACTCGTATCGAATTTCTCTAAAGAGATATCTGAAGGCATTATTTATCAATTTTAACTTGGTAGCTGGTGATCCATCGTCTTTTGTTAGACTTCCCTCTAAGTATAGATGGCTTTTACATGGTAAAGTATAAGCATCCAATTCTTGTATTGGAATTCTAATTTCATCATTATAATCAAATTTGCCTGCTAGGAAAGGTTGATAGTTGTGGTACTCATAATCAGAAACGGAATTGTCTATGAGAGGTTGTTGCGTAACATTTAAAATATCGATTATATAAGTAATTCAAAACCGAGAGATTTTAAGAAAAGTTTATTTTCAGGTGTTACTAGACTAACGTTCTTCCTATTACTGACATGTTTGTTCCTAGATCGCCTTTTATAACTGCGTTTAGCCACTACACTTGGAATGTGATATTTATTTAAGCGGACCACCATCTTTTAGGATAACTTTTTTAAATGCAGTCTAACCGTGATGGTTTCTTTACGGAAATTGACAAGATTGCCGTCTTGATCGAGTATTTTAATAGTAATTGAGTTGATTGTCCTAACGCTTACAGGGAAGTACAGAATGTTTAAAGGCGATTCCATTATTTTATAGCCTGAAGCAACGGTTGGGAAAAACTGGTATATTATGTGAACAGGTAATCCATTAGAATAAGAACCAGTGGCAATATTACAATCAATGCACAGAGCATTCACCTTAATGATTTGTACTGGAAAGTCAGATTCGTTTAGTTCATTAGCTTTAAGAATCCTTTTCTCAAATCCCAAGAGACGTCCTATAGAGTTTTCAGATGTAAAATCGATATCGACATTTGTCTTTATTTTAACTGTTGAAGTAATACGATTTGGAACAATATTAATATTAGCAGGCTTGCGAATTATTTTTTGCAGATAATTGTTAATATCGCTAATTTCGTAGGCTCCAACAGGAATGGTCGCAGTAATAGTACCTTGAGTGAATTTGTTGTTTGTTTCATCGATGTTTGGTATGATATTAAAAGTCTCAAAGTTTGTTAAACCGATAACGTAATCGGAATTATCTTCCAAATATATAGGTGGATTAAAATCAGCTATTAAGATGGAGGAATTTCCCGAGAGTGAAAAAGTTAGGGACATGTTGCACAATTCAATAGTATACACATAATAAAGACATTTCCTTTATTTACATTCATTATATAAAAATTTCAGACATAGTCGTCCACAATTAATTGAATTATACTTCTGAATTTGATCATAATTATAATTAACCTTATTCAAGCTACTATCGCTATAGAAGTAACTTATTAATTTTTTCGGTAGTCTTAAGTTTCCATAACTGTCGAAATAGATTATTGAGTTATTTTTCTTCACATACGCTGGTCCAGTGAGTGCCAGGTCCAGATGAATCATCTAAATTAATTATACCACATTCATTTTTTCTTATCTTCATTGGCAACGCATCTTTCATAAATACACCACGAAAGTTTGGAATATGTAAATCTTTAGCGTATTTCATTAATTCTATATTGGTTAATGCTCTGCGAGGTAGCTTTATTGGAAGTTTTCTTTAAAAGGTGCTAGGTATAATCCCATGCCTTTCTTGTAAGGTCGTAAGTACAATTCTTTTCCTATTGCAGCCTGCTCCATAGCAATGTTGTGTCTTTTATCTTCCTCAAGTTTTTCTTTTGCGGTTTTTGCATCATTAACAGCTTTTGCAATTCCTGCAGCACCACCTCCTATACTTCCTAAAGCACCTAATGCTGCAAATATAGGTATATGGAAAGGTAGAAAGCCGCCCGTTTTTGGTATAGGAATAATTCGTTTCTTTGGTAAAGACAGTTTCGTTGTCCCTATTGACGATAATGCTTGTTTAGCGACTTTAATAAGATTATTAGAATTACTGCTTTGAATGCCGCGTCGCGCTCATTGTACTGCATTATTAAAACTTAACGTATTCTTGACGCCAGTATCACCTCTCGCAAGTCGTTTAGATAGTTTTGTTCCTGGGCCACAATAGTTGTAACCTGGTATATGTAATTTGAAAGGCAAGTTATTAATAAGACTATTAAGACTGTCTTTGCACGTCTTCGTTTACGATTAACTGTTGGTTTGTTGTGTACAAGCATTATATAACCTCTCGAAGGTTCTATATGTAACTGGTTTTTTCGACAATGTGCAATCTTATAAATAGTGTTGATGAATGGTTGATGGTACAGTTCCTTATATGCAGTTTTACTATGAAGATTGAAAAGCAAAGTGTTACGTTACCAATCATTAACCAGGACGTGTCTTCATTGGAAAATAATTATCAAAAGCATGGTAAACTATTTGGAGGCTTATCCAAGCGAGCATTGGTCGTTGGAAGTAGTGGCTGTGGAAAAACAAATTTACGTTGCTTTCACATCCCAATGGACTTCGATTTGAGGATGTTTACTTATATTCAAAGTCCTTGTATCCACCAAAATATGAATATTTGAGAAAAGTATTGAAACCCATGAAAGAAATAGGTTATTTTGAGTTTAATGATGGAGAAGATGTTTTATCAGCTCAAGAGATCAAACCCAATTCGATTATTATCTTCGATGATGTAGCTTCTTGTAATCAAAATATTATGCGAGATTACTTTTGTTTTGGACGCCATAAGAATACTGATTGTCTTTATTTATGTCAGACATATTCATCCATTGAGAAAAGGTTAATTCGAGACAATGCTAATTTAATAGTTATGTTTCATCAGGATAATACAAACCTCAAACATATTTATGATGATCATATGAGTGTCGATATGTCATTTCAAAAATTCAAAGATCTTTGTTCTTTATGCTGGAGAGAACCATATGGATTTGTAGGTATAGACAAGGACTGTGCAGTAAATAATGGGAGGTATAGAAAAGGATTTGATAACTACATTACACCATAAGATATATAATACATAAATGCGTTGAGTGAGACACAGTGTTTGTCAATATTTCGTAGTGAAAAGATGGATAGAAAATTAGCTAAAGAGTTAATAAAAACTAGAAAATCAGTGAGACAAAAATATATGTCCCTAAAATCTGATATCGCACAGTCACAAGCTCAGCTGGAAAAAGGTTATAAGCCCATTACCGAACCATTACAAAAATGTTTACAAAACATAAAATCTGAGGTAGTACTTAAAAAAGAGCCTGAAGAAACTGAACAAACCAAAACTCCTAAACAAAGGTACAGCTCTACACCTAAAAAATCGCCAGTTAATATTTTAAATAAATATATGCCTGCATTACCTATGACAGGACTTACTTTTTTGGAGGATACTTATCAATTTGATCCAATCAATGCACAGAATTCTGTTGTTGATGAGCAGAATAGTAGCGATTTAATTAATGAGGAGGTTGAAAGAAGTCGCATATACATGCAAGAATTGTCAAAAACAAAGGCTTACGAAGAACATCTTGATGCATATGATCCCTTACCTAGAACATATATTGATGAGTCCGTACGAGGAGATGAAACAGCAAATGATCGCATGGCGTAACGCATGATCATGTAACTGAAAAATTTCAAATAGGTGATTCCGAATTAGAGATTGTTGGTAAAGACATAAAAGTGAAAAATATAGTATATCCTGGCACCGTTGGACTGTATGAATTACTGTTTAAGAAAAGTCCTAAGCCGTTTAATCAGATAGAATTAGTTCATTATATGGATATATTAAAACGCACCAATACCTATCGCAGAAATTTTGACCCAAACGAACAAATTCAGCACAAGAACACTGCAAATATAGAACTGTAATTCGACCATATTTAGTAGATAAAGGTATACTGAAATCTATGACGAAGACTTTTCAAAGAACATCATCATTTCCCAAACCAGTACCTCCAAATACTAGATCTCAAAGTAATATTCGTCCTAGAACTCAATCATTTAAGCAGCCTACGAGAGATGGAATGCTGGACTTGTCTAACAAAAAAATCGATTACGTATATTATGACGATCCCAACGAGTTAATAGATAGATTAAGGCTTTTAGTGGCTTCCCAGATGGCTGGAAATGATGGACATAAAATGGAAATTTTTTTCATAGTTTCAGAATTGCAAGAATTATATATTATTAAATAATGGTCACGTATCATCTTCTGTTCAGTATAAATCTAACCAGTAAAGGTAGCACAATGCCTATAGATAAATTTGGTAGACATATGTTTGCGTACAATATTAAACCTTATCCCACGCCATCGCTTTTAACTGGACCTAAAGATGCTAGTACCTACTCTATCTAGCCTATGTCTTGTACAAATTCGAGGTGTGGCACAGAAAATACCAAAGAATCTTCGAACATACATTTTACGTGTTAGATGATGGTACTGTAACATATACGTTACCTATTTCAGGTATAATTGAAAACATAAATTTACCTAATGCCATTAAATGTTTTTAAACAATGACAATTATTATTCAGGCAATAAAAGCTTCAGTAAAGGAGATAATCTTTCATTTTCGCTTCCACAATTAGACCCTATGCCACCGCTTTTTGTAGAAATTGTACTTCGCTGTCCATTAGTGAAAAATGAGTAACATTAAGTTAGAAGTAGTTAATGAATTACATAAGCCGGCCAGAAAAAATTTTCGTAGAAGACATGTAATTATTAAAGGACTAAATGACCTTATTCAAGTTGATCTGGTTGAAATGATTCCGTATGCTAAAAATAATAAAGGCAATAGATATATTCTTGTTGTTATAAATGTATTTAGTAAATTTGTATGGGCTCAACCAGTTAAGAGAAAGAGTGGAAAAGATGTAACAAACGCGATGCAAACAATTTTATTAGAAATGAAAATCACACCGAAAAACCTTCAGACAGATATGGGTAGAGAGTTCTACAATAAACAATTTAAAGAATTAATGAATAAATTTAAAATTAACCACTACAGCACTTTTTCCAATTTAAAAGCTAGTATAGTAGAACGAGTAAATCGTACCTTAAAAAATTTAATGTGGGGGCAGTTCAGTTTACAAGGAAACTACAAGTGGTTAAATCTTTTACCAGATATAGTTAAACAATACAATAACACTATACATTTAACTACTCATAGAAAACCTATAAACGTTACTGAAAAAGATGAAAAATATTTATTACAACGCGCCTATGGATATTTAAAGACTGTAGATCCGCGTAAAAAGAAATTCAGTAAAGGTCCTTATGTGAGAATAAGTAAATACCGAGAAGCTTTCTCGAAAGGATATACCCCCAATTGGTCAAATGAAGTTTTTAAGATATGGAAAGTACGCAATACAAATCCTACCACTTACATTTTGGAAGATCAAGAAGGAGAGCAAATTGAAGGTGGTTTTTATGAACACGAACTCCAGAACGTTAAATATCCAAATATTTATTTAGTTGAGAAGGTTTTAAGAAGAAAAGGAAATAAGCTATATATAAAATGGCTTGGGTTAGACAAGAAACACAATTCTTGGATAAATAAAAATGAATTAGTATAAACATGTAAACATTTGTGCTTACAAAACTCAAATAAAACAAATTTCATTTATTATGTTTTTTATTTCAAATCTTTCATCAAATATTTTACATCTATGATTTTTATCTAAAATAGGGTTAATTATATATGAGGCTTCCTTGATTCTTCTGTGAAAGCGCAGTCTGTCCACTACCATAAACTCCCAATATGTTTTTCTAGATGAATTGTATGCATAGCTCCACGTTATAAGATGATGAATTTGCTTATTTTTCTCGTTAAATGTTACTTTTTTCATAGCGACCTTGTACTACATTCCTTTTCAAAGATCTCTGGATACACGTAAATTGATTCCAAAATCATACAAGCATTTTGGTTGTTTGGAATATCCTTTGGTTTAAGTATATTAAGACCATTTTCAAAAACATTTCCACTTTGGTTTTGCAGTCCTCCTTGTAGTCTCTTGAAGTAATTTGAAAATTGTTGGATTTTAATCATTTCAAGTATGCACTCCACTAGCTGCCGTATTTCAAATAAACAAAACATCGATTCATACCCCATGTATATACAATTATTTTTCTTAGAAGTCTTGATTACTAGAGCATTTGAAAACTGTTTAAAACTTATGGAAAAGTTATCCTCATGTATTGCATCTGCCTTTCCATTGTAATACAGGTAATTCATTATTGTTCCTTGATGAGATAAAAACCTCTTCCAATCAGTTTCATCGAAAATTACTTGATCGCCTTTATTTCCTGACAGCTTTACACATGCGGTGAAACAAGAATCATAAGAAAGTCCCACCGAAACAAATTTGCACTCTGATTTATTTAACTTATATCGATGTTCACCAATCACTACGTCTTTTGGAATGTTATCTTTGAACTCACTTGATAACGTGTATTGATCAACTACACTTGGTACACTTGGTGCGTATTGTTGAGGCACATATTCGGAGAAACTGAAAGACGCAGACATTTTGAAGACTAATACTCTTGATATGAGTCGTGAGTTATATATTCTAATCCCCCCACTACTAGTTACCATCTGGTGGTCATGGCCTGAAATAATCCATTGTCCTTCAACATCTGTTGCTATAGAAATACCCATCCCCACCTATATTAAAAAAATATCCTTGAATGCTATATAAAACATTTGCAATGATGCTCTGTTTGAGTCTTTTCGAGTATACAAGGAGGTAAATATGATTGACACTCTTTCTGAAGAACTAGACCTAGACGGTGAATCCATAATAGAGAAGAAGCATGAAGTCAATAGTTTACTGTTTGTGCAGAACTGGGCTCACGAATACGTGTGTCTAATTCAGCATTATTTCAGTATTGCTTTAATTGAAGATGATGCAGAAACATTTTGTATGAGTTGTTTTTTTGATGTGGTTGCGGACTACAACACAAACATCGAAAGTTCTCAGATATCCCAACATATAACGGGCTATGCTGTAGAATTAGGAAACAACGCCTTGATGTGCCACGCCTGCGGTTCTTCTCTTTTTACGTACTGTCTAACACGTTTTTGTATTATGTGTAATAATATTTAAGTTTTTGTGTAAAGTAAATTATAAGGAATGGTAAAATATATAATATCAGGTGTGGGATTTGAACTCACGCTCCCCCTAGGGAATCCAATCTTAAATAAGACGCCTTAGACCGCTCGGCCAACCTGACTTGAATATTGACTCATTTCAAGTTATATAAGTTAGTAGAATCTGAGATGAAAATGTAAATCTTAATAAATATTAGTAATCAAAATATATTGTTTTATTCCTAGTCTATAAGACTTTTTTATTAATAGTTATGTAAGTTGAAATAGCTCAGTGGGGAGAGCAAATTCTAGAAGTCACAGGTTCAATCCCTGGTTTCAACACACATTTTTCTGTAGCGAAGCGGGAGGTCAAAACCTATGCACTTTGTATATCCAGCATTATATATCATACAATCCATCGCAGGAGAGGGGGGACATGTCACGTGACTAACACCTGCATGCCATATGTGTCAGATGGGCTTGACCGTGGGAACAGTTGTTTAAATAGTTCTCACGACTATCAAAAGGATATATGATCTAACTTGTTTAGTTAATGAAGCCGTGTGTTGTATGATTGGCACATCTGGTTTGATTTTTGACACTTCCGGTTTTACTTCCAGTTTGCCAAATCACTTCCTGTTTGATTTCCGGCACTTCCGGTTTTACTTCCGGTTTGCCAAATCACTTCCGGCTTGATTTTGGACACTTCCGGTTTCACTTCCAATGTGTCAAATCACTTTCGGTTTGTTTTTGGACACTTCCGGTTTCACTTCCGGTTTAGCAGATCATTTCCGGTTTGTTTTTGGAGGCTTCCTGTTTACCTGATCACTTCCGGTTTGATTTTGGACACTTCCGGTTTCACTTCCGGTTCGCCAAATCACTTCCTGTTTGATTTTTTACACTTCCGGTTTCACTTCCGGTTTACCTGATCACTTCCGGTTTACCTGATCACTTCCGGTTTGATTTCGGGCACTTCCGGTTTCACTTCCAGTTTACCAAATCTCTTCCAGTTTGATTTCGGGCACTTCCGGTTTCACTTCCGGTTTACCAAATAACTTCCGGCTTGATTTTGGGCGCTTCTGGTAACCAGATGGCTTAACACCTACTTGGAATATGTACTCCAATCTGTTCTAGTAGCTGCACACCATATATTCGCCAGATAAAAGGATGACTCATATCCTGACCTATTTGACCTTCATATAACTTACAAATAACAGTCATTCACCTTTGATGTATACCACACGTGTAGCTGTTGTCGTGAGAATTGTTGTTTCAATTGGTTCCCAGACAGGTCATTGACATAATTCATTTACCTTTCATTATAATCTATTTTTAGATAAACAGGTCTTGGAATTCTTGGCAGGTGTTCATTATAACGGTCATTCACGTTTCTGAGAAATTGAACACAGCTCCACCAGCTCTCTCATAGGTTTTGATTGGTTGATCACTGCTCCGTCAGCTCTCTCATAAGTTTTGATTGGCTGAACACTGATGTTCACTGCACCGCACCGGAGGCTTTCTCATTACTTAACTACTCGAATTCTTTTTAATTTTTTTAAAGGAAACCAAATCGAAAGAGTGTAAGTGTGATATATCGTTGAAAATGGAATTTTTACTGCTTTCAATAGTTCGATTACAAATTGTAAGTAATCATAAAATAAACAACTTGTTGTGCCAAAACGGCACTAAACGTAATCCGATCTCAACCAAAACTTTTTCAGATCTTCTTCTGCACTAAAGATACCCTCATGCAAAGTTTCATCCAAATCCGGTTAGTAGCTTCGCCGCTATCGTGCTTACATACATACACACAGATATTTTTCAAAAACCACTTTTTTGGGTTCCTGGGATCACCTCAAAACGTAAAGATTTGATGTTATCTCAATTTTCGATTTTGGATTAATTATAGTAACCTCCCATAATTTTATTGTGGGGAGGTTAAAATAGTAGATAGTAGGTACTTAGTAGATACTTCTTTGTCTGATTTCTTAGAATCGTCGAAATGTTTTCTAAAAATGTAATATAATTTTGATGGACATATATTTGTTAATATAGCATGTTGACGATTCTAAACAATCGATCAAAGAAGTATTTACTACTTACTATCTACTATTTTTTTAAATACTTACTTTTAAAGAAAATTGATAGATTGGATTTATTGTATTTAGATCATTTAAAATGAAGTACAATAAGCTTGCTCTAGCAGCAGCTGGTCTATAGTGTTCTCGTGCTTGATCAATTTGGCTTGAAGTAACTTTGGCTTCGGTTACTTTCTGCTCAATTTCTGCGGCAGTTCTTTTAGTTGTTTCTAAATTTTCTACTAGTGTTGTGTCACCCAACAAATTTCCTCCAGCTGACGATAATCGGGATAATAAATCATCTTCGAGCGATTTAAGTATTATTTTAAAATCATTCTGTTGTTTGGTTAAATCAGCCTGAAACAGTTGTCTTTATTTAATAAACAATTAAATGAAAATATCAGTAAATATATTTTTACACAAAAAGATACGAAAATGAAATTATACCAATATTCCAATACCTAATGAACCTGAGAACAAGCTGCTACAACTATTGAGTGCAGTGACATAATCACGTATTATACACATTATCGCTTTGTAATAAACTTCAAAAACCTTCAGAAAAGGTCACTAGTACTCTCTAGAAGTAAATTATAAAAAATTACAATACTATAAAATAGAAAGTCACCAGAAAACAACATAAATGTGTCTGGGCTGTCTGACGTGAGTAAGGAAATACAGTTGCAGGTATGCTCGTCCTAGTGACCAGAATGCAACTTGTTCTGTGCATGAAATAATGGAGCGAGCCATCGGTAATGGTAATCATCTTGGAAATAAATAATATAAACGTAAACGTAAACGTAAACGTAAACGTAAACGTAAACGTAAACGTAAACGTAAACGTAAACGTAAACGTAAACGTAAACGTAAACGTAAACGTAAACGTAAACGTAAACGTAAACGTAAACGTAAACGTAAACGTAAACGTAAACGTAAACGTAAACGTAAACGTAAACGTAAACGTAAACGTAAACGTAAATGTAAATGTAAATGTAAATATATACATATATAGAGTGTCCCAGGATAGATGTAACAAGAGGTGTAATGGACCAAAAATTTTGGAATTTTGGAATGGTATTCGGGGATTGAGTCCTGCTTGTTGTAAAACTGAAGTATACCAAAAATGACTTGATTTGGTGTTCTACAGGGTGTTTTATAAGCAATGTTGTGAAAATCACCACTAATAAAGTACCTTTATTTTTCAAAATATGAAAAAATTCCACTAAGAAAAGTTATTTAGAATGCAATTTTATACCTCTATACCAAATTCCAGGAATATAAAATTATTTTTTTGAAACTTCCCATTTTTTTCAATAAATTAGCATTTTATTTTGAACTATTCAATTAAAACTGCACAGAAATTATTTTTTGTGAATTAATATTTAGTTATGTAGAAACTAAAAGTAGGCTATGAGAAAAGCAGTGGATACACATTTATCATTTATTATTGACATATCTGTCAAACGTAGTCAATATTATCCTTAATTTCTGTTTCAAATTAATGAACCAAGCATAAAAAATTAAGTGAAAATGGTACTTACAGTGCATGAAAAAATTTATATTATGACAGAGCTGGGTAGTATTCGAATACAGTATTCGGATACTTTTTCTGTATCCGAAAGCTGTATTCGAATACTTTCTTAAAATTGTATCCGTTATCCGTATCCGATACAAATTAATAAAGTATCCGTTATTCGAATACATTAGGCGAGTATTCGAATATTGATAAAAGTATCCGAATACAACAAAAGTATCCGAATACAATAAAAGTATTCGGATACTGAAAATATCCGAATACCACAAAAGATATATATATATATATATATATATATATATATATATATATATATATATATATATATATATATATATATATATATATATATATATATATATATATATATTATATATATTGATATGTTTTCTGGGTACTAAAGAAAGAGAAAGAAATTTGTTAATTTAATTTTTAATTAAATATTAATCTAGAAAGCAGAAATTTTTATATTCGGCGCCACTGCTTCCTAGTTTCCCAGCAAACACACATTTATTAGCATGAGTTACCAATAGGTGTCACTCTATCTCAGTGCAGTTTCTTTAGCTCAAATTAATAAAAGGCAAATTAAAATCATAGATCAAATAATAACAATTTTATTTAAGAAAAGTAGATCAGATTAATTTACAAAATTTTAATTTAGTTGAAGAAAAGCAGGTAAATCAAACATTGATAAGTTGAGAAGCAAGGTTTAAAAAACAAAATAATTATCATCGAAATATAATCTTAATGTCAGCTGTTTGTCAAATTTGACTTACCGGATTTTCAAGTAAGCCATACGGTATTAATCCAATATTTTAGCATCAAAGTCGTCCAAGGCACATCAAATTGAACAAATTTCACAAGGAACAAAATTACCACAAAGGCACGGCACGAGAAATCGAGGGAATTTGCAGGTAACCAGGATCACAACAGTGTAGTGCAACAAATCAGTGATTCGTATCGGGACGTCACGTCGCATACAGGTACCTGTTTTATCGATATTAAATAAAGCAAAGATTTCTTTCATTTTCTTAGAATAAGTATTTGTAATTAATATAAAAGGGCAGAATTTTGTTTCCTAAATATAAGAAACCCAAGGCCAAGGTTCAACTAAATTAAAATTTTGTAAATTAATCTGATCTACTTTTCTTAAATAAAATTGTTATTATTTGATCTATGATTTTAATTTGCCTTTTATTAATTTGAGCTAAAGAAACTGCACTGAGATAGAGTGACACCTATTGGTAACTCATGCTAATAAATGTGTGTTTGCTGGGAAACTAGGAAGCAGTGGCGCCGAATATAAAAATTTCTGCTTTCTAGATTAATATTTAATTAAAAATTAAATTAACAAAGGGCATAGCAGGATAAGCATGTGTTAAGTGCCCCCGCACCAATCGGGTCGAAATTTTTAGCACAAGTTGATAGTAGTGTTAGATGAAATTTCCCAAAATATTATTTTTGGAAAACCATTTTTACGGGAGTTATGGGGGTAAAAAGAAAAATGAAAAAAAATGTTTTTCTCGAGAACGGATAAACCGATTTTCATGAAAAAAATATATGTTATGGCTTTTGATGGTGCAAATGTGGGAAAAAATTATTGTTTGTCGAAAAAAAGTGGTGAAAACATTTTTTCAAAATAAAAAAAATTTTTTTTTTAGGGGATGTTCCAGAGGCACACCCACCATTTTCTTCCAAATAAATGCTTATATGCCCCTTTAAAACATATCCAATTTTCAAAGCGATCGGAAGGGTACAACATATTCAAAATTGATAATCATTGGCAGACTGCGGGCGGCGAGTAGTCTATGTAATGAAGCATTATAAGACGACTTTTTTGTAAATATTTCGTGCAAAGACGAGATTCCCTCCCCTCCTTCGTTTTCGAGGGTGCTGAACACGATGCAGATGGTGGGAGAAATTTTTGACCGCCGCAACCCCCTGAAACGGCCATCCCTCTTATGGATCCCTTTATGTTTTCATATATAAACGGGTTTGGGGAGTGATTTATCAACGGGTTATACTTGAAATAATATGGAAGGGGGTTATAGAGCAAGTAGAGTCCAGACAGCAGGCCTAGGGGGTTGATTAAACCCCACCGAGAGGTGTAGTTTTTTTTTTCAAATGATTCGGTTCAAATACCTTTTTTGGGGTCGCTGATCATGGGAAAAATATTTATTTTTAGCTCCAACCCCCTCAAACGGGCAGAAATCACCTCTCACTCACCGTTTGAGAGATGAAGAGGGGTTGGAGCAAAAAATGAATATTTTTCCCATGATCAGCCTAAAAACGGGGGAAACGCGTTTGAACCCGAATTATTTGATAAAAAATGATTTTCCACTCCTCGGAAGGGTTTAATTAACCCCCTAGACCTGCTGTCTGGACTCAACTTACTCTATAATCATCTTCCATGTTATTTCAAGTATAACCCGTTGATAAATGACTCTCCAGACCCGTATAGAAAACATAAAGAGATCCATAAGGAGGTTTTCGGCGGTCAAAAACTTCTCCCACCACTTGCATCGTGTTCAACACCCTCGAAAACGGACGGAGGAAGGTAATTTCGTCTTTGCAAGAAATATTTACACTATTTCTGCCTTTATTACATAGACTAGCGGTTCATTACTACATCTTACTACAACGGTCACTGGCGGCCATTACAACCTTACCATTTAAATCAGTATCAAACTTCAAGAAGTGTGGTGCAAAAATTCTCTGACGTCAACTGTGGGGTCAAACAAAATCTAGTTTGAAAATCTGAAGATTTTACAAGGATGACGTCCGCAGTCAGCCTACGAAAGAACTAGTTTTCAAAATCCACTACGAGGAGGTTACAGTGCCTTTCACTACTGAAGGTGCCTGTTTATTGTGAGTCCCCTTGCCTCTCACGAGTCGGGGTGTTTATTTATCGTGAGTCTCCTTGCCTCCAAATAGTCGGGGCGCTTGTTTATTGTAAGTTCCCTTGCCTCTCATTAGTCGAGGTGCTTGGTTATTATGAGTCCCCTTGCCTCTCACAATTCGGGTTGACTTTTTTGCGTGAGTCCTCCTGCCTCTCACGAATCAGGTTACTCTATATTGATGAGACTTTTCTTAGTCTTCATTCTTCGAGAACATCCCATAAAAAAATTTTATTTTGAAAAAATTTTTCAAAAAAGTTGCAGAGGTTGCGGCGGTCAAAAGCTTCTCCCACCACTTGCATCGTGTTCAGCACCCTCGAAAACGAGGGGGAGAAGGTAATCTCGTCTTTGCACGAAATATTTACAAAAAAGTCGTGCTTCATTACATAGACTACGCGCCGCCCGCAGTCTGCCAATGATTATCAATTTTGAGTATGTTGTACCCTTCCGATCGCTTTGAAAATTGGATATGTTTTAAAGGGGTATATAAGCATTTATTTGGAAGAAAATGGTGGGTGTGCCTCTGGAACATCCCCTAATAAAAAATATTTTTTTTATTTTGAAAAAATTTTTTCACCACTTTTTTCGACAAATGGGTTAAATAATTTTTTCCCACATTTTCACCATCAAAAGCCATAACATATATTTTTTTCATGAAAATCGGTTTATCCGTTCTCGAGAAAAACATTTTTTTTTCATTTTTCTTTTTACCCCCATAACTCCCGTAAAAATGGTTTTCCAAAAATAATATTTTGGGAAATTTCATCTAACACTACTATCAACTTGTGCTAAAAATTTCGACCCGATTGGTGCGGGGGCACCTAACACATGCTTATTGCCCTTTATTTCTCTTTCTTTAGTACCCAGAAAACATATCATTTAAATGTCTAACCCAACGTGGGGCAAATAAAAGAGCAAAATAATCATAGTAATTTATTTAAAGATCACAAACAAAAGTTTTGGGTAAAACAAAATTTAAATTAAAATTTAAAACAAAAGGCTTTGGTAAAAATAATTGAGAATTCTGAAAAGAGTATTGGTGTAGTATTTTCACTGTTATAAAATTATATGAAACTAAGGTCAGGTAAGATGCAAGGTAACAATGAACAAGAGGCATCTACGTCTCAAACAGCAGGCGAAACAGAAACGCAAGAAGAAACAACAACACAGGAGCAGACCGAACAACAGCAAGAACCAACACAAATAGGAGACACAATACAAACAACTGAACAGACAGAAGCAAACATACTCCACCAACTCATGCAAATGATGACAGGTATAGGTGTGAAAATAGACGACACGAACAAGAAAATAGATAGCACAAAAGAAGAAATGAACAAGAAATTTGAAGAAAACAAGCAAGAGATAAGTGCGAAAATAAACGAGAGAATGGACAAGAAATTTGAAGAATGCAACGGAAAATTTGATCAATACATGACGGAAATGAAACTCAGAGTAGAAGAGGTAGAAGTAAGATTAGAAAATATTAAAGAAGACTTGGCTATGGAAATTCACAATAGAGTAAAAGAGTCAGAAAAGGAAATTCAAACTAATGTGGAAAAATTCATAGTTGAAGGATTTTCAGAGATAGATGGTCGACTGGAAAGACAAAATGAAACAGTCACGGCAACTTTAAAAGGACAGGACGGACGGATAAAATTAATGGATACGAAGTTATCAGAAGGAAAACAAGGAGCGAACGCTAACCTCGGATATACAATCAACCACGCATGCCAGAAATCCCAATTTTATTTCTACGGTGACTCGAGAATACACCCGAAAATATTTACTACTAGGCTTAAGCTACATCTAGAAACGGTACACCCTGGGACAAACATAAAACAAGTCATACAGAACATGTTACGTGGTGAAGCTGAAATTTGGTACGCCACTGTTGAGAGTAGGTTCAGTAGTTTCGAGGAATTTGAATCGCTCGTAATGAAACAATATTGGGGGGAGTATAATCAACAAAAGATTAGATTAAATCTCTTTAATGGAAAATACAGTGAGAACATCGGAGTATCCAGGGAAAATTATATACTGCGAAAGGTATATAATATCAAACATCTACAACCATCTTTCACGGAAAGTGAAATGGTTAGGTATTTAGCACGTCATTTCCCAGATGATGTACACAGTGTCATCATTACACAACGAATCACAACTTTGGACAGTCTCATAGAATACATAAGAAGCATAGACGACCATTGCACTGGATGGAGAAGAAACACTCAACAAAACTACAATAATGAAAACAGGAGATATGATGATAGAAGCAAAAATTATGACACAGGTCAAAACTACGAACAAAGAAGAAACAATAACTATAACAACCAAGGCAATGGAAATCAACCAAGAAACTTTTATAACAATCAAAACAACAACTACAACGGAAATCAACAAAGGTATTACAACAACAACAATCAGCAAAGGACAAACGACAATGGGTACTACAACAACAATCAGCAAAGAATAAACCAAAATCAACAAGACAGGCCACAAGCAAACGATGAGCAAAAAAAGGATACAAGATCCTACGCACAGGTAGCAAACACCAACGTACAACAGAGAAATGGACAACAAAATCAAATCGAAATGCATAAAATTGAGACACAAGCCCAAGTTAATACTCGACAGCAGGATTTTTAAAAAGAAATGTTTTAACTACCAACTATTCTCACGCCCGCGAATTTATCACAACGGACAACGAAAACGGAAATTTATATGAAACAAAACAAAGTCACCTACCAATGGTTAATTTAAATATGCAAGGTTTAATGTTAGATGCACTTATTGATTGCGGTTCAGAAATATCAATGATTAACGAGAGTTTATTTAACAAAAATAAGGATAAATTTGCCCAAAAATGTATAAGAATTGCAAAAATACGATTAATTAACGCCAATGGCAGAAAGTTTTCTGAAAGCACCAGCATATTGCAAACATCTTTTAAAGTAGAAAACTACAATTTTAAATGTGAATTATTTATAGTACCTGAATTAAATTTTGACATTATTCTGGGTGAAGATATTTTATATAAATTGAGGGCTAATATTCATTTGGGAACAAGATTCCTTAGATTAGAAGGTAAAACGTTACCTATATATAGTAAAAATGAGATTATATTGAATAAAAATGCAATAATTAAAGAATTAAATGACGATAAAGTCAATGCGGGACATGAGGTTGGCACAGTGACCACCCATGTCGAAAAAAATGCGGGATACGAGGGAGGCACAATGACCACCTGTATCAAAAATAAAAATGCGGTAAGAAATGAATTAAACGGCGACCAAGCCAATGCGGAATATATGATGGGGAGCGTACCCACATATGTTATGAATAGTAATTATATTATGCCCAAAAATATTGATATAAAATGTCCACTTAAATATGAAAGAATTATTCATGAACTTTTACAAAAAAATATCTCACTAATAAACTATGAACCAAGAGTTGCAACAGGTTATATTCATAAACTACAAGTAGATGAAACAAAATCATTTAAAAGCAAAAATTATCCTATTCCTTTTAAGTACAGAGAACAAGTGCAAAATGAATTACAAAACATGTTACAATCTGATATCATTGAATCGGCAAAAAACAAATTACATTAATCCATTGGTAATAGTAAAAAAGAAAAATGACTCAATAAGATTATGTTTAGATGCACGCGTCCTAAATACGTTAACAAAATCGCAATTCGATTCACCACAGAACATACAGTCAATATTATCCAGATTAGGGAAAAACACAGTTTTTTCTAAACTTGATTTAAAAAATTCTTTTTGGTTAATTCCACTTCATCCGGATTCTCGCAGGTATACTGGTTTTAGTGTCGACGGACACGTTTTTCAATTTAAGGTGGTACCTTTTGGTTTACAAAGCGCAAGTTCAGCACTCGTACGGGCAATGCAGAGTATTCTCGATCGCTTTGAAGAATTTTGTTTTCATTATATAGATGACATCCTAATTTTCTCTGAAACAATAGAAAAACATGGTGAACATCTAGATACAATTTTAAACGTTATAAATAAAGCAGGTTTAAAGCTCAACATTGAAAAATGCGAATTTTATCAAACCTCTGTTAAGTACCTGGGTTACAAGATAACTCAAACAGGCATAAGTATTGGGGAAGATCGGGTAAAAGAGATAAAGGACTATCCTCGTCCTACAAATTTAAAAACACTACGTGGTTTCTTAGGAGTATTGAACTATTATAAAAAGTTTGTACCGAGACTATCAGAATTAGAAGTTCCTCTAATAGAATTGTTAAGAAAAGGAACAAAGTGGGAATGGAATGAGCGTAGAGAAACTGCTTTCAACAAATTAAAAACAAACTTTCATGACAATCTTTTGCTAAACAGTCCTGATTTTAATTTACCTTTTATATTAAGAACCGATGCGTCAGAGTCAATAGTCGCAGCTGAGTTGGTACAATACCAAGGGGGGGTAGAAACGCCAATATGTTTTATCTCTAGGATACTAAAGCCCTATGAAACCCGCTACTCAGTTGGAGAGTTAGAAATGCTAAGTATAGTACATGCAATTTCTAAGCTTTCTTTCTATTTAACAGCTGCTCATTTCACATTAGAAACGGACCACGCTGCTTTTCTTATGAAAAATCGATATGCAAACAAACGTATTTATCGTTGGTCACTTCTCATTCAAGAATATTCTTTCACTATCAAACATCGTCCGGGTGTAAACAATATCACCGCAGACGCTTTAACACGTAATCAACAGGTTAAAACAGAACAATCAAACACGTACATAGTATCATTGAACACATTATCACATGAAAATGGTCTCTACACAACAAGGCAAGTTCTGGACAGCCAACAATATTTACAAACACTAAGAGACAAAATACAAGACACACCATGGAGAGGGTACAGCATAAAAGAGAATTTCATAATCAAAACTATTTTAGATGAAGAAAAGTATGTACTAGACGAAACTTTAGCTGCAAGAATAATTTTAGACTTACATTTTCGATATGGGCACATAGGAATTCGAAAAACGTGGTTAATTTATAGAGAAACTTTTTATACGGAAAAGGATTTCAATTTAACCAAAGAAATGTTGTCAAAATGTCATGAATGTTGTTTAGGGAAGAATAAAAATCACGTTAACAAAAACGAAATAAAAAGCACACTTACAACAAAACCACTAGAGCTCGTTTCCATAGATTTTATTAGTAACTTGATTTTGGCACCAGGAGGATTCAAAAATATTTTAGTTATGGTGGACAATTTTTCAAAGTACATTAAAATTTATCCCACAAAAAGATGTAACACCATTACAACTGTTAATAAAATCAAACGTTTTTGTAAAACAGTTGGAAAGCCAACACGAATATTAGCGGACAATGCGACTTATTTTAATAATGACAAGTTATCAAAATATTTAAGCGACAAAAATATTAAGTTAGGGTTTACATCAATAAGACATCCTAGATCGAATTCAAGCGAGAGGTATGTGCAAGAAGTGATTAGATTCTTGCGTATTATGGTGCAGAGAAATCATACAGAATGGTCATTAGCAACAGAGACGGTAGAAAATTACATGAACAATATACCAAGCACGGTAACCAAAGTATCGCCAATTATGACTATGTTTGGAAGAGATCCAGATCGACCATGGGAAAACCAAAACTTTAAAGATTTAAATGAAATACATGAACTTGTAAAAACAAGGTTAAGAAGAAGTGCAGAAAAATTCATGGCTCGAGAAAACAAGAAAATTAAAAGAAAAGTTACATTTAAAAAAGGCGACAAAGTAGTAATAAAACGAATGAGAATTTCAAACAGGGAACAAAATATTTGTGCGAAACTACAGTATCCTTACGACGGTCCATACGTAGTGAAAAGGGTATTAAACGAAAACACGTACGAATTAATGTATCCAGAAGATGAGGAAATTCGTGGAAGATTCCACATCGAAATGATTTATCCTTATGTAAGTGAGTAAATTGAAAACCAAAAACAAAGATTAACAGTGCAAGATATCCCATCAAATTTGTCAAACTAATGAAATTTTCAGAATTTTCAAAATGTTAAAATTTTCAAATTTAATTAGTTGGAGGGAGTAAAATGATATGATATCTTGACTCATGAGAGAGACAATAAGTTTCATTATCAAAATAAATAATCTACGCCACTGTTTGCAGTTCTGCATCAAAGAATTCAAAGATTACAAAGTAAAACTTTAAAACTAACATGAATTATCGATAGTAAACATACTATCAGTAAACAAGTTTAAATTGAAAGATTGAGATTAAATAGTAAGAATAAATATTGTAAAATGCTTAAATTTTAAAATAAGTAGGTTTTAAAATTTGTAAAATCTCACTTTATCTTCAGAAGCTAGACTTCTTAAATACAAAACCAAAGGTGGAAAAATCATATCAGGAATCCATCGTTAGAGTGTTTCTGACTAATAGACAATCATAGGTTGATCCGGAGCTCATCAAACTGGAAAAACTTCCACAAAATAGGGAATGTAGATTTCCACATCTGAAAATCTAAAAAACTTCAAATTAAAGCAAGAAAATAATTTAAAACTAAAATATTAAACAATATAGGTGACAAAAAACATAAAAGGAAGTGAAAATTCACAAAAAAACTGAATAAACATTCCATAGTGTACATAAAGACTCTTTAAAAAGAAAAGGAGCACAAATAAAACTTAAATCTAAGATTTCTCGAAAATTAGTGCTCGGGTTTAAATCATAAACGTTTAAAATCAAAGACTATTACCTTAGATTAAACCTGAGACATACATCCCTGAATTCCATATGTTAATTGTAGTTTAAAGTTTCAGTGTTGACCATCAGTAACCATAATTTGTGTGCTGTCACTGGTTATTTAAATATTAGATTGTTAAAAACATTGTTTTCCTATTTATTATGCAGGCAGTTGAAAGAAAACACTGCAAAGAACATTTCAAAATGATTTTCAGTTCGGTAGGTAAAAGGACACTACTTCAAGGACTGAAGAAACATTGACTACGAGTTCTGAAAAATAAAAGTAATAAAGTTAGCATTTATTCATACTGAAAAGTAAATTTGTTAATTAGAATTAAGAGAGCTAGTTAGTAAGAAGATTAAGAAAGGTAAATCATGCATCAAATCTAGTGTAAATTGTTTAAAATAGAAATTATGTGAAAATCATGCAACGTTTTGGAACTACTTAAATATAAAGCCTAGAGAAATAAAAGGGATACTGAAAGAATCAGAATTAAATAAGGAATCTGTTTCAAACAGTAAAATAGACAGAGAAGGTCTAAAAGAAAAATTTAAATTCATAACCAAATAAAATTTATGAAATTTTGACAGGTCTAGTTATCTAATTTCAGAAAAAAGTCATTAATTAACAAAGTTTTCAAGAAACAAGGAACGTTTCCATGAAAAGTTTGTTATAAGTTGTTGATTTTGTAATAAAGAGAAGAGAGTTATTTTCAAAATTGAGTCCAGAAATTATTACAAATAGTAAAGAAAATTTAAATTCAGATGAAGAAAAGTATGTAAATCAAACATTGATAAGTTGAGAAGTAAGAGGAACCAATGTTGCAAGGTTTAAAAAACAAAATAATTATCATCGAAATATAACCTTAATGTCAGCTGTTTGTCAAATTTGACTTACCGGATTTTCAAGTAAGCCATACGGTATTAATCCAATATTTTAGCATCAAAGTCGTCCAAGGCACATCAAATTGAACAAATTTCACAAGGAACAAAATTACCACAAAGGCACGGCACGAGAAATCGAGGGAATTTGCAGGTAACCAGGATCACAACAGTGTAGTGCAACAAATCAGTGATTCGTATCGGGACGTCACGTCGCATACAGGTACCTGTTTTATCGATATTAAATAAAGCAAAGATTTCTTTCATTTTCTTAGAATAAGTATTTGTAATTAATATAAAAGGGCAGAATTTTGTTTCCTAAATATAAGAAACCCAAGGCCAAGGTTCAACTAAATTAAAATTTTGTAAATTAATCTGATCTACTTTTCTTAAATAAAATTGTTATTATTTGATCTATGATTTTAATTTGCCTTTTATTAATTTGAGCTAAAGAAACTGCACTGAGATAGAGTGACACCTATTGGTAACTCATGCTAATAAATGTGTGTTTGCTGGGAAACTAGGAAGCAGTGGCGCCGAATATAAAAATTTCTGCTTTCTAGATTAATATTTAATTAAAAATTAAATTAACAAATTTATTTCTCTTTCTTTAGTACCCAGAAAACATATCAATATATATATATATATATATATATATATATATATATATATATATATATATATATATATATATATATATATATATATATATATATATATATATATATATATATATATATATATATATATATATATATATATATATATATATATATATATGTTAGATCACGGTTCACATGAATGACTTTTTAAAAAAGGTTTATTTATTTAATGGAGCCAACGTTGGCTCTCGAAGAAGGAATAATACAATAATTAGAAGTGTTTCATTCTAAGTGAGTTTAATAACTGATTCAACGAAGCGTGTTTAGTCATATTTATAACATACAGAACCTGAGTAAGCAAAATATATAACAAAGGAATTGCAGTTCTGCAGTCTGCACAAGTTATGAGAAACAAAGGTGTAATATGATATCTTGAAGATAAGCAATTAATAAGAGAAGCTGTTATCGTGAAATACGATATACCTGTGAAGGTTTATTATGGCTAAGTCGCAATAAGATAGCGTGTAATATTATATAACAACTTCCCCCTTAATAAAAAAGTTGATGTTATGCAGCAACTTTTGAAAATTGTTAAAACGTTAAATGAATATAATGCAAAAATAAATTGAACAATGTTGAATGAATACAAAGCAAAATAATAAAATAATGTAAAAGTTAAAATTGGTAAGCGATAATAAAACATTACATAACGTAATAAGGATAAAATACAATAGTCTAAATTAATAGACAAGGGTAAAACTCCACATGAAAGTCTATGTTAACTCGATGTCCTCTTCTTCTTGAGGTCTAATACCGGGTCGCTTTCTTGGAGGGATCAGTCTAGGAAATTTGGTAAATACTCTGCTTCGCTCTGAAGGAGGTGAAGGAGGGTTGTCCGTTGAGGGTTGGATTCGCAATGCTCCACATCTTCTTCTTCTGCATTTACAAGTTATGTAAAGTAGAACTAATAGGATGATGAGAGTGATTATGAAGTATGTGAACCAAGATACATGTTTGGTCACAAAAGGTTCGTTTATGAGGTCGTCTAGGTCTTTGGAATATTGCTCTAGTTTGTTTTTAACAATATCTAAATCTTCTACGTCGAGACTGTTTAATTTAAGCGGTTTTAATTTTGGGATTTCGATTTTGTCGGGCATGTGATTGCAGCATTCAAAAGGAATTTGGATTGGATGTGAATTGTCCTTAATTTCGGAAAAGTCTTTAGCACTGGCTTGTATTCGAGTAATGCCTGCATAGGCGTAACATCCTGGTTGTAGTTTTATGATGGAATTTTTGTTAATTAGCTCTGTTATGGATTCTCTCTTCGGGCAGTTGATGGTAATGTGAAGTGGTTCGGAATTAATTACTAGCCATGTGTTGTCTTCAAGTTCTTGGACGTTGTATCCTTGACTAATGATGAAGGAAGTTTGACAATTTTCTGGGAGTTTCGGCAATGGTTTTAATATTCTAGCTTCACAAATGGCATTTTGGTCGATAGGATAAGCAAACAGGTTCGAACATAGTTTGGTTCCAAAATAAAGAGGTTTGCATTCTTTCAAATTTTGTATAGGTATGTAAATTAAAGAATCATCGTCTCTCGCGATAAACTTTTGTGAAATAGATAAAAAGTGATGTAGACCAGTTCTGTTATCAAGTATAGGTATAGGGTACAGACGAAAGGTGTTGTAATTTTGAGGTTCAATGAGAGGTATTGTTAAAACAAATATTAAGTTAGAATTTAGTTGAAAAGCTTTTAGATGGCCATTAGTTGTTCGGAAATGTATAGAAATTTTAGTTTTATTTCGGCAGCTTGGATCGTTTGAGTCATGGTTTGAATCGTGTGCTCGATTTCTTTGATATCTTTGTTAAATGTTTCCTCATCAATTTGTAATTTTTGTATAGTTGAGTTGAAATTTTTGATAACAGAAGTTGTAACTGAGATTTGATTTTTGATTAAGTTTTCTAATTGATGTTCATCATTATTTAATTTGTTTATACAGTTAGTGTAGTACTCGCCATCTTCGGCGTCTAAGTTTCCGGTAATTGATTTGAATATTGTTCCGAAACCGTTAAGTATTCCGCGTTTATATCTCTTTGTGTCTGAAAAGACTTCGTCAAATTTCGTTTTTATCGAACTAGCTATTTGCATTAAAAGGTTAAACTCTGTTTTAACTTCGCTTCTAAACAGGATTGATTTTTGGTCAGCACCATCGAGGGTGTTCAAGATTCTGTCTAAATTATTTTGATTTTTGTCAAAAGCTAATTTAAGGGACGAAATATTTTTATGCACTAGCAGAGTCCATTTGTCATTTGTCACCACGATGTCCGTGTCTTGGTGATAGTATACACCAACAGTGTTATTAATCGGGGTAATTTTGTACTGACAGAGTGCTGATCCGAACAGCAGGAGAAACCTGAAAATAAATTTAATTTTCAGTATATGGTTTCATTCTATCAAAATTTACTTTAGTTTCTTGTTTTGTTTCGAGATTTAATAGGGTAGCAGAATTTTGAAAAATTTCTTTTATTTCAAAGGGACCGTTAAATTTGTTTTGTAGTTTGTTCTTAATTTGTGATTCTTTTACATAAACTAAGTCACCTATTTTGTGTTCAGGTCGTTTTTGGGGAATATTTCTGTCGAAGCGAACTTTTGCTTTCTCTTTTTGAGATTGTGTTCGACTACGGGCTATTTTATAGTAGTGGGATATTCTATTGTTTAAATCTCTAACCTAACGTATTTAGTTATTAATTCTTTTGGTTGTACAAAGTTTCGGGTGGTCTGTTAGATGTATGACCAAAGATAAATTCATATGGGGTAAAACCGTGTGTTTTATTTACCGAATTGTTATAGCATATTACTGCATATGGTAAAATCGTGAAAGGATGTTCGTTTGGGTTTTCAGTTTTGTGGATTCTTATCATTTCGGCTAAAGTAGCATGAAATCTTTCTATGGATCCGTTCGATTGGGGATGTCCTACGCTTGAATAAGTTAATTTTATGTCGTAGAGGGTGCAGAGATCTTTGAGCAAATGGTTGTCACATTCGCCACCGTAATCGCAATGGATTCTTAGCGGGGTACCGTAATGTTGAAAGTATAACAACAAGGTATTTACGACGGATTTTGCGGATTTGTCCGGGACTGCATAGGCTTGTGTAAATTTAGTTAACTCGTCTTGAATAGTTAAAGCGTAATTTCGAGTTGGGAATTCAAATAAATCGATATTGATTCTTTCGAATGGTGTTCTTGGGGTTTCTGTGACTACTAGAGGGTTATTAAGGTTTTTCCGGCATACTTTAGTCTTTTGGCAAGTTTCGCAATTTTTTATAAAATTTTCAACGTCTTTAGTTAGACCTTGCCAAGTGTATTTTTTTCTAATTCTTCGAATCGTTTCATTTATTCCGCGGTGTAGATTATTTTTACCAAAATGATTTTGCTCCAATATAATTGGAATTTCATCTTCGTCGGCAGTTCTGACGATATCTTGACAAATTACTACTTTTAAGTCTTTTTCCGCAAAAATGAATGATAGGATTTCAAGAATGGGGAGGTCTAAGTTATTTTCGACAAAGTATGTCTTAGAGAGATCTAGGACGTCTTGATTTTTAAATAATACCGAAAATAGATGTTCCATTACAGATTCGATATCAAAAGGTAGAGGGATGATAAAATATCTCCTATGTCTGACTGTTTTGCTCGATACAATATTGATTTTATCGTTATGAAATTCGGGGTTTTCTTCGAATATGTCTTCGATAATTTTATGATGGAGGTCTTGTAGGTTATTTTGTTGGAAGAAAGTTATAATATCTTTGTGTTCTCGATACAAAAGTTGTTTGTTCGAGGCTTTGATTTTCGAATAGTCAATTAAAGATGTTGTCTTATATAAGTTGGCGAAAGTTTCGAATTCTTGGGAAATTTGTTCGTCAGTGATCTCGTTATTGTCTGGGTTTTCGTCGTCGTCTGACTCTTCGTCATTCGCGGCTAGAACCTTTGAATAGAATTTGGAACATTCAGAAAAATGATTAATTTTGATTCTGGAAAGTGCATCCGCGTTCTTATTGATTTTGCCGGGTTTATAAATTATTTCGTAATCGTACTCTTCTAGTTTGAGTCGCTAACGAGCAAGTCTACTTCCTGGATCCTTTATAGAGAATAGCCAGGTGAGTGGTCTGTGGTCGGTGACAAGTTTGAACTTTCTACCATACAGATATGGTCTAAAGTGCTTTACACTCCATACTATCGATAAAAGCTCGCGTTCAATCGTTGAATACTTAGTTTCTGCACTGCGCAAGGTTCTAGAAGCATAGGCAATGGGTAAATCTTTGCCAATGGGCCCCTAGCTCAGCACTGAGCCGACGGCAAATGCGCTCGCATCAGTGGTTAGAACGAAAGGTTCGTCAAAATTAGGGTAGATTAATATCGGAGTTGTCGTTAATGTTTGTTTCAAACCTTGAAAAGATTTTATACAATCATTGTCGAAGAGAAATGGTATGTCTTTCTGTAAGAATTTTGTTAAAGGCTTGGTAATCCTGGAGAAATTAGGGATAAAGCGCCTATAATAACCAGCTAAGCCTAGAAATGATTTAATTTCTTTTTGATTTTTTGGTTGAGGGAAATTTAGAATAGCGTCAACTTTCGAAGGATTCGGTTTTACGCCGTCCTTTGTAATGAGATGTCCTAAATAAGCGACTTCTTTGCGGAGAAACTCGCATTTGTCGGGTTGAATTTTGAGATTGGCTTTCTGTAATCTTTTGAAAACTTCTGTTAATCGAGAAATATGCTCGTGAATAGTAGGGGAGTAAACAATAATATCGTTCATATAGACGAGACATCGTTCATTTTGGATACCTAATAAAATGTTATCCATCACTCTTTGAAATGTTGATGGAGCATTCTTAAGTCCAAAAGGCATTCTTACGAATTCAAAATGAACATTTTCAACTGTGAAAGCAGTTTTCTGAATATCTTTCGCATCAATCTCGATTTGGTGAAATCCGGAGGCTAAGTCCAAAGTTGTAAAATATTGACATTTGCCTAATTGATCGAGGAGGTCGGAAATATTGGGTAGCGGGTATTTATCGTCAATAGTCACTTCGTTAAGTTTTCTGTAGTCCACTACAACTCGCCATTTTTGTTTACCGGAGGCGTCGAGTTTTTTTAGGTACAACCCAAACTGGAGAGGACCAGGGAGAAATCGAAGGTCTAATGATGCCTTGATCAAGCATATTAGAGACTTGTGTTTTGACTTCCTCTTTATGAATATGAGGGTAGCGATATGATTTTGTAAAAACCGGTTTTGAATCGTTCGTGTCAATGAAATGCTTAATTTCGTTAGTAAAAGTTAAATTGTCTCCTTCCAAATAGAATATATCTTGAAAGTCTAAACAAAGCTGCGTTACTATTTCGGCCTCTTCTTCGTTTAGATGATCCAAGCGCAATTCGTTCCTAATTTCGAAGGATCTGTCCGTCTGTAGGTGTGAGTCAGAATTTTGAGTGTTTAAATTGAGAATTGATTTGAATTTTTGTACTGGCTCTAGTTTTATGTTAGAAAAATTTACCGTTTTTGGTATTGCATTCGCGTTTATAATTGAGGTTAAAAATTCTCCATTGTTATCAATTTTGACAATAGCATTTGGTAAGCGTACTTTCTCGTTTTCCTGGGCTAACAGTATAGCCTCGGTATTTCGTAGGTTACATTTTAGTTTACAGATTTTTTCCATGCGAGGTTCGATAGAAATTAAATTTTTGATGTTGCCTAAATTTGGATTTTGGTTTTTGATGTTAAAGTTACCAGTTGGTTGTACAAGTAAATTTACTGTAGTTTCTTCCGTGACTTTAAATAGTGGTACGGTTTTAAAATTTGTGACTAGTTGTTTGTTTTTGAAATCTACTCGGCATTCGTAATGTTCTAAAAAGTCTGCGCCTAGTAGTCCATCAAAATCTATATCTAGATTATAAATGTAAACCTTGTGTGACTCATCTGAAAAGGGGATGAGAACAGATTCGTTGATATAAATTTTTTGATCAGTAATACCCTGTATAATTACATTTTCAGGGGATCTACGTCTATAATTTTCAGCTGTTTTAGGTTTAAAATTGAAATTCTTGCACCTGTGTCAATCAAAATTTTAAATTTGCCGGTTGCGTCTTTGATGTAATAAAGATTTTTTGAATTTACGGTTAATAGGGTGTGAGAAAGCGTATTTACATGAACGTCTGTTCTGGGAAGTTCAGCATTGGATCGAAACTGTCGTTGAGATTCATTGTTTGTATTTGGTTTGATATTTGGTCGAATTGGTCTATTTGTTGTGTTGGAGTATCCGTGGGGTACTCCGGATCTAAACGAAAATCCTGAGGATTAGCAGTATAATCCTCGTATTGCTCGTTCTGAGAATTAGCAGTATAATTCTCCTGGAAATTTTGGTTGGTTTCAAAATTGTAATTTTCGTACGATTCATTTTGACTTTGGTAATTTTGGTAATCGTCGAAAGAGTAGTCATTGTATTGGTTAAATTGATCGGTATAATTATCGTAAGGTTCGTAATTCAAATGATGAGCTTTTTGCTGGTTAAAGCGATTAAAATTTGGGTTAGGTTGGATAGCTGATGGTCGCTGTTGCATAAAATTAGGGTTCGGCCTTATGGCTGAGGGCCTGTTTTGCTGTGATTGATTTGGCTGATTATTTTGAGGGAATGTCCTCTGACTAAATTGATTATTACTCGGTTGTGCGAAGTTTTGATGAGAAAAATTTTGTGAGTTTGGGTTTCCTTGGAAACTTGGTCTCTGGAAGTTTTGAGACTGTTGCCTTGTGCGGCATTCGCTTATTACATGTCCATTCCGTTTACAGAAGGAACAGAACTTTTGTTGCAAATTTGGACCCTGTGGTCGCTTTTGTTGAATTACTGGGTTTTTGACTGGACTATTTTTTGGGAATTTTTGCTGTTCAAAATAAGAGAGTTGTAGCTCTCTACGAATTCTAATAATTGCGTTCATTATAGTCGAAGGGTTACTGGCACGTATTATTCTGCCTAGATTTGGTTCTAGACCCGTTAACAAATTATTTAATGTCATAGTTTCAATCAGGTTTGTTTGCGCGGTTCTTTGCTCCGAAGTTAAATTTTGTTTTTGCACTGCAGCGTGCATTTTCGCATTGTGCGTTTGTAAACGCGAAACGAATGTTAAGGCGGATTCACTAGGTTATTGGTGAATTCGTTGTAGGTCCTGAATTAGGGACGTTAAATCTCGGGAGTCTCCGAAGTGAGTTTCTAGTAGTGCCTTTATTTCTGGCCATGTGCTAGGGTTGCGTGAATTTATAAGTTCGGCGGCTCTGCCTTTTAATTTATTTTTGATGTGCATGGTTAATAGAATTTTTTGGTCATGAATTGCCATACTTTGTGCACAGGAACACGAGTTTAGGAATGTCTGTAAATTTATGGCGTTGCCATCGAATTCTGGTATTAGTGAAAAAATTTCAGAGAGCTTGTAAGGCTCAATTTGTTGTGGTTGTTGTTGTTGTTGTTGTTCGGCTGGTGCCAGTGGCACTGGTTGAACAGTCTCTGGTTGAGCTCTATCAGGCATTTTGCTTTTTTATTTAGAGATTTTTGAACTAAAATTGGTTACGTATCAGCAGTATGATACGGAAATTAAATTAAAATTAGCTTGTTTTGTTACGTCGTAAATGAATTGTGTATTAACTGTATAATACACAGTCGTTTCGTGAATACGAAAATAAATAACTTAAAATTAAAATTGTTGCGTTGTAGCTTGTATAGGATTTGTTTGATAACAGAATTGGCTTTGTTTGCCGAGTGAATTAGCGGTATAATACACGTAAATAATTGTGAGAAATAATAATTGTAAAATGAAATAACGAGATGGTTCTTAAAAATGACTTACATTAATTTCATCTCCATGAGTAGGTTCTTCGTCCGTCAAGGGATTGGGATCCGCCACCACCAGTGAGGAAGGTCTCCTTGTTCTCGTAGATGTACACGCACTAGTTAGGCACCTTCTGCAGATGTTCTCCTTGTTCTCTTACGCTTCACTACCAGTTAGGCTTCTTGTTCTGATGATGTTTACGGATCCTACCGACTGCGCCAATGTTAGATCACGGTTCACATGAATGACTTTTTAAAAAAGGTTTATTTATTTAATGGAGCCAACGTTGGCTCTCGAAGAAGGAATAATACAATAATTAGAAGTGTTTCATTCTAAGTGAGTTTAATAACTGATTCAACAAAGCGTGTTTAGTCATATTTATAACATACAGAACCTGAGTAAGCAAAATATATAACAAAGGAATTGCAGTTCTGCAGTCTGCACAAGTTATGAGAAACAAAGGTGTAATATGATATCTTGAAGATAAGCAATTAATAAGAGAAGCTGTTATCGTGAAATACGATATACCTGTGAAGGTTTATTATGGCTAAGTCGCAATAAGATAGCGTGTAATATTATATAACATATATATATATATATATATATATATATATATATATATATATATATTAAATATTATTTTCTAATAATTTTTCATAAAAAGGTTTAAATATATTCTGAAAAGTCCTTTTAGCTATAGTTGGAATGTCGATATAACGTACAGAATGGTTAAAAAATACGAAAAGTTGAAATTGTTACAAGAGTAAAATACCAGTTTTTCAAGTAAAAGTTGAAAGTATTATAGGAAACATTGTTCCTAATGTTGATAGAAGTTCTGATATGAAATTTGAAAGCTTATCTCAATTTTTTTTGGCATCTTTAAGATTAAAGTAATTTTGCAAAGTTAACCAAAGTAGCAAAGTGGCTAATTTTGTGATTTTGTGATTATTTTATTAAACAAATTAATAAATCATCCACTTTCTTTAGTTACTTTTGCAAAATTAATTTAATCTTGGTGCGAAAAAAAACTAGATAATTTAAATTAAATCTCATATCTGAACTTCTATCGACATTAGGAACGATTTATCCCATAAGATTTTAAACTTTTGCTTCAATTTCAACAACTGGTATTTTATTCTCTGGTATTTTTTTAACCACCTTGTACGTTATATCAACGTCTAACTATAGTTAAAGTAGTTAAGTATTTTTCAGTATAAGCAAAACTTTCTATAAAGAATGACTGCTTATATCACATGTTTTAGTTTTTGTTAAAATGTTGAATAATTTTTCTTTCTAGATGATTTTTTTCACTTAATAGTACCTACATTGTGTATCTAGTAGTAAAAGTAATACATTCCCGGATGACGATACAAATTGTTGGCCGAGGCTTTAAGCCGTGGCCAACAAGCATTGAAGTCAGGGAATGTGCTTTTAGTTCGAAGTATACATACTATTTTTTCTGAAATCGCAATCAATATTATTATAAATTAAGGAATTTTTATTGTTTTGAAAAAAGTCAGATTCATATATATTGATGAAACATACGTTGCTACCTCCAAAGTAGATACTGACACGACGTTGTTACCTCATATATAACGTTGCCACCTCCGTTTTCGGAGGTGACAACGTTTTGCTTTGTTTTTCAGTGTATAGCATCATAGAAGGCATAAGGGGCCTAAATTAAAATTTTCGTCTGGAGGTGACAAGTGACCCCATACTCACAAATTTAATTTTTAGTTCAGCTATAGATCGGTGGCGCTAGTGTCGCTCTCATTCATACAACCGACAATAGGTTGTTACCTCCGCTTCTATATATTATTTTTTGTAGTATAAACTCTACGCTGTAACCTCCAAATATTGGCAACGTCGCGTTATAATCTTAGCCATTCTCTCCGTTTATATTTATTACATCTACAATATGATTTTGCCCGAACCATGTTACCTGCATATTTACAGTTCATTTGGGTAAAATGTTATTTCCATGGCAGTTTTTTAACTTTTAATATTTTAAATTTTATGGAAGTCGAATAGTTGCATGTAAGAAATAGTATTTTGGCGCCCAGACAATATTGCACAATTTTTTATAGCTTTCTAGGTCTTGAATACATTATCCAGCGATGGGTTTATAGACAATTGGTATTATGATAAACAAAATCTATTGAAATTAAAAATATATTATAATATTCAATATTATAAGGGAAGTGAAGTTCTCCATGTGATACAATTTTAATTTTTTAACACAATTTTATTATCTTGACTTGTATGTTAATGTATGTAAACAAAGCTTGCAATTCAATATTCAACAACTTTTAAATGCCGTATTAGTTTGAAACTTTGCAAATTTATTTAAGACCGGTGACAATGCAGTATGTAAATATTTTATCTTTCGAAATAGAAAGAGCGTATTAGTAAAGTATATCAAGAGGGAATAAAGCAAATAACCACAGCCTAAAGGCGGGCAGCCTCCTTATGAGATCTCATATTGTCCATCACACCGACACACATCTCGACTAAAATATTTCAAACTTTTTGACGAACTCCGTATTTTAGCATCACGATAGTAGCCATGGAGTGAATGTAGACTTTATTTTGAGGTGCGATCAAGGGAGGTAAGGCCGGGCGACTTGCGCGGCAAATAGATGTTACTAAACCTGAAGATTCCCGTGTCCATAGAATCTCTTGCAGTATGTACCTAGATCTCATCTTGATAATATCAGATGTAAAGGTTGTAGCCGGCCAATATTACAGAATCAGGACAGAAAAAGTAACGAATTATTCCACAAATCCACAATACTACCCAATACTGATGGTAAGTGCGTTTTCGGCCGCATTTTCAATTATTTTTTTTTTCCTTCTAAATATGGCCTCACATACACAGTGTTTTGGCCACGAACATATTAAAAAATGTATAGTTTTTTAAGTAAAAAGTAATTAACAAATAATAGATATAGATAAAATTATTATGACCGATTATTATAATATATGAAACAAAAAAAAAAAAAATTCACTATTCCTACACACAACTGAAACATCATTCATACTCACTCACTCAGGATTGGTAATAGGGAATTAGACGAGGAGGACACGCTTCTCGCCCAGGGGCCTTTCAGGGCATTTTTATAAACGTACAAGGTGGACCACGGTTAAGATTGGTTAATAAACAGTAGGAGAAAAACAAAGGTTTTATAGGAGGTTAGCTAGATATCTATATTACAATTAATAAAAAAGGAGGAAAGATTTTTCATACAGTTAAGTTTAGAGAGGCTTAAGAGATGTGGTAACCATATAGGTGAAGGAAACCCATTTTCATTCAGATATCTGATAAGGATTTTAGAGTTTATATCCGTTAAAGGGCAATTGAAAATTAAGTGATTAATATCTCCAAATTGGCCGCAGAGGCAGAGTGGGTCTTCTCGTATTCCGATTTTATGCAAATGGGCGGGGAATCTGCCATGGTTAAGTTTAGTTCAGCTAATAGTCGAAATAGTTTTTCTACTAAGGTGACAATTTTTAAACCATTGTGAAGACGAGATACTAGGATGGATTTTAAAATAATACGTGTTGGACAGTTTTCCATATTCTTGCCATTGGAAGTTCCATTTTTCTAAAAGTTTTTTCTTGACGACAGGATAGAAATCAGAGAAAACTGTAGAAGTTTCCTTTTCAGCCATAGCAGCGTTGGTGTGCCTTGCTATATTATCAGCTTTGTTATTTCCTGTTATATTTGAATGGGATTTTACCCACAAAAAATGAAATTTGATATTTTGAGTCGATGCCATAGCCAATTTTTCCATGATATTTATAATAAAATGGTTCGGGTAAATGCAGTTAGCTCCAGGAAAATTATTTAACTTTTTTAAAACTGATTGAGAATCAGTGCAAATGACGACTTGGTTATATTGTTTAGAGATTGCCCATTCTACAGCTCGAGAAATAGCTGCTGCCTCTGCCAAAAAAATACTGAGTACGGGATTTAGAGTGAAGGAATATTCGAACTGAGTGGAAGGAACATAGAAAGCTCCACTTAACGTATCTGCAGTTTTCGAGCCGTCAGTATAAATTTTGATTGAGTTAGTTGGGAAGTTTGACAGAATCTCACAGAAAGTTTTATAAACAGATATGTCATCGTCTTTAGGGTAGGTTGGTATAAGAACATTTGGCTTAAAGAAGAGGGTGTCATAATTCATTTCGAAGACATTTTTTTCTTTGGTAGAGTTTGCAGCCAGAAGATCGAAATCATGACAAAACCCATATGCATTGCAAAGTGGTGGGGAGTTTTTTTTCGCCCAGTAGGGGTCGGTAAGATTTTTAACAAAAATGTTATGAATTTTTCCCATAATAAGCCCATTGCATTTATTTTTTAAAATATATTTTGACGCTAAATATTCTCTCCGGTACATTAGGGGCTGCTCCAATGCTTCCACTAAAGCCGCTTGATTAGGGGATGAGCTCATGACTCCCAAGCATGTTTTAATAGCTTTAAACTGAATTCTGTCGATTTTTTTGAGATGTGAGTTACAGGACGTGCCATATAATATACTGCCATAGTCGATTATAGATCTTATAAAGGATCTGTAAAAAAGTAAGGCTATATCCTGGTCTGCTCCCCAGGAAAAACTACAAACTTGTTTCAAGATGTTGATTCCTTTTTCACATCTATTCACAACATTTTCTATTTGATTTTTCCACAGCAGTTTAGTATCAAGTATAATTCCTAAGTATTTAAAAGATTTAGATACAGGAAATGTAGTTTTATTTAATGTAATGGTGTCTTGAAAACTAATACGTCTTCGGGTGAAGAACATAACAGTTGTTTTGTTTGTAGATATGGTAAATCCGTTTATAAAACACCACACTTTTAAGCAATAGGTAATGTGAGATAATTCATTAGTACAGACTTGATGATTTTTCCCAGTGGTATATAATGCGATATCGTCGGCATATTGAATGCATGTGATATTATTTGACCATATATCATGTATATCACGAGTATATACATTAAACAACAACGGACTCAAAACTGCATTTTCAATTATGTATGGACTGATTTTACCGGCCGATACCAGTGCGCACCATAACAGTCACTTTTAGAGTATGTAATTGTCTTGAATGTTTTTTCTTGAATTATCACGGGCCTAATATATACATATTAATTATAAGGCGATAAATCGTCATTCATTGCTCGTCGTTCTTTGGGATAGCAGAATGTCACACAGCGAAGGAGGTAAGAAATGAAGAGGAGTATGAAAAAAAAATCTCGTACTGGAGTCTAACTTCAAGTCAGACAAGCGAAAACCTTTCTTTTTCCATTGAATGCATTGCTAGAACAATGATAACTATTAGCATAAAGCGACATTGCCCACTGAGATATCTCAAAAGAATGGATAAAGCTGAAGATGTAATGTTCCTTTTATGTGTGGAGACAACAGAGATTGCTGAACATATGCTTTGCTCATGCAAGATCGAACAAGTAGTTTTGACACCTGCTCAAGTGGGAAAGATGGCCTCCACGAACATTGTTGGATCTTTAAAACCGATGTGTACGTATAATGTTCACTCCTGCGGCAGTGGGGGGAGACCACTTAAAAATCTGCGTCCTGTCATCCTGCAGGATGGTTGTACGCTGGTTTCTGGCCGTTGCTCGACGCTGCGAAATAGAACTTATAGAGCAATGGGCGTCACAATTTTTTTTTAAGTCGAGGTGAAGAGGCGCTTCGTGCATTAACGACCAATTCACAATCTATCTAATGCAATCGTCGAAATGAAGGTGATGTAGTTTGACAATTGAATACATATTTTTTATTATTCAGTCATTGCCTTTATTTGTTTTACGATTCCCTTTAGCTCCTACGCCTCTGAAAGTAGCACGTGTAATGTGAACTGACGTCATAATTAGATCTTGTGGGATTTGAATCTCGGTGTTTAGATGTGGTTTGATTATTATATCCTGTCTGCTGAGGAAGTCAATAGATATGCGGAGAAACTATTTGGCATTAAACGAGATTTTTTATCAACATATTTACATCTCATTGGGATGTAAAATCTGCGCTTTTAAATCTGCTTCCATTATATAATATACTCGGTATATAGATATATAAGTGGTTCGTCTTATGTAGGGAGTGAATTTGTGCTATAATTAAAATATTTTTCCTGTAAAATGCTTGAAGTCAAAATATCAAGAAGGAATGAATTGCTTCTAGTACTATGGATGCGCAGTGGGTTTCCCCGGGTAAACTGCGTGATGTAAAAATTTTATTTCTGCCGTCTGGACCATGGCACACATATTTCTTACATTATTAGATGTATGTAAAAAGACTAAAATATAAAAAAACTAATTTATAGTGAAAAAAACTAAAGGATACGCTTTTATTACAATTAAAAATTAAAAAATAATTATCGATCAATGCCTTTACTAAGTAATGAAATCACAAAATTACTGGTTCTAAATAAGTAAATATAAAAGGGTGGCGTGCTCAATGAATAATTTGTTTTCTAATTAAAAGAATTAAATAATCAACTTTTTGATTCAAGAGAATCCTTTTTAGAAAAGCTAAAAATTACTGAACGCTTTGATTTTCTTTTGTTGAGGTTATGAAATTCACCTAAATCGTTAAAACCTACACAGTGCAGTTTTTTAAGTAAAATTTGTTTTAAACAATTTGGTTTTTGTATTATATCTGATTTCATCACTAGAACCTGTGTACCTTTTCTGCAAAATGGTAATATGTCTGAGTATATTTTGTATATACGTAGAATATGCAGAATTACTTTAATTTAAAAAAAAAAAAGTTATTTAAATATGTTTGTCTGCTTTCATCTTAATTTTGTTTTAAAAGTTTTGATCGTGTTATCTAAATTAAAACTCAAACAACTTATTAAATATGAAAAACACTTATAAGTTGCTGAATACTGAAATATAAAAAAATTAATTAAATAGTGGTAGACTACAATGTTATGAAGTTTTTTGGGGACAGTCAGTCTGTCTATCTATTGGATTAAAATCTGAGAACTTGTTGATACAGGAAAATAATATTTTGCAACACTGACGAAGGAAAAATCAATTGCGTGAAACTGAATCAAGTGTTTGAATTTGTTATAAATATATATTTACTGAAATAACACGATAGGCTTTAATTCCACTTCACATAATGGATCAAGCAAATAAGTCAGTACCAGCCAGCTGTCAGTAGTATAATTACATGGTTTTATTTCATATGCGGATATTTTATTTTATAATCACATATTCATTGGAAAAAATTAAATACAGCAAGCGAAATGAGAAAAATTTGCAGCTTGGTCTAGCAGCCCGTAATTACATTATACGGACAAATATGCGTGCTTAACAGTTTTTGATATCTCCAATGATAAAAAAGTTACAAGAATTTTTTATTTCACAAAATTTTGATATTTTGCCATACGTTAATTAAAAGTTTACTATGATTTCTTCAGTACAGTCCTTGAAAAAAACAGTCGGCAAAATGTTATAATCGTTATCACCTCCTTTATAAAAACTAGATAAAAGTGTTGTCTTTGTATTATACTGAAACTTGTTAGTAAAATTTCACATAGGTATCAAAAGTGTTCCATTAAACCTATTAATTTTTGAATTTAACTATTCCTAAAACACGAATGTGTAGTAAAATATCAAACATTTGATAAGAGCAAATTCGAAAAATAATTCTTGATATTTTAAGTGTAAAGTGTAAAGTACACTCTTTAGTCAGTAAAATAACATTTGAGAATAAATTATATATTCCAAAATGGATGAATAACATTTTGCTTAAATACGGCACAATTCGCTTTTACTATACAGAAAGACAGTGATGCATATTAAATAAATCCGACATCTTTTATGTCAAGAAAAACAATGGCACTAAAATTATACTAAAACAGTTAATAGAAAAGAGGTAACAATCACTCTGTATGACGGATACTGCCCAATTTTAATTTTATAATATCATTTGATTCAGTCAAATAGGTAAATCTAATTAATAATGTTTTATATGGTTTTCCATAATTCACTATAATCTGGATACATAAAAATATCATACATGTACAGGGTGGACCAAATTAGATGGAATTTGAGGTTTTCTCTAAAACTATGGCAGATATACAAAAACCTGAGCTCGATTTTCGAGAAACAAACAACTGCGCAAACCGCGATCGTCTATCTTTTTCCACTACTGAGATACAGAGCGTTTTTGGAAAATTGGCATTTTTTTGATAACCTCTATTACCAAGTATCCAATCGAAAATCGAACAGCACATTCTTTTTTATGTAGAATCCGTTGCTGATAAGAAGAAAATTAGGCATGCGTCAGTTTTCGAGATATGTGTTTTTTTAAATCGAACACCCCGTAAATTATTTCATTATTCGATCATAACTTAAATTAGCTATCCAACGATATATTATATGTCATACTTACCTCTAGAAAAAGTGGTTAATTTTTGAAAAATTTATTACATTTTTGAGGAGGCCATGGAAAACTATTAACAACAACACTTCTTATAATATAAAATAATTTTGCCAAAAATAGGAAAAATTAAACTTCAATAAATGTTCGAATTGTGACATCTATGCATTTTTGACACCTTCTTGCTACAGTATTTGTTGCATTTCCAATCATGACAGAAGTTATTATCCGAAACGCAGCTAATGTTTTGTTTTCCAATTCTTCTATGTTATTAGAACGTTCCCTATATATAATATTTTTTAAATAACCCCAAAGCCAAAACTCGGCGGGGATTATATCGGGAGATCTAGCTGGCCACAAAATAGGACCATTATTTCCTAAAAATTAAACAATATCTAAACTAATTTGTTGTTTATTAATGTCCAGTTAACTAAATTAATTGTTAGTTATCAATTTAGCTAAACTAGACATTGATATATAGATACCTATCCAATCCCCCCTATATGGAGTATTTAAAAATTTCATGTTTCAGTTGACGTAGGACCTGAGGCGCCATCGTGTTGGTAAATTAATCTTCGAAATTATCTTACAGACATATTGTCTACAAAGGGCTCTATTTCTTGTTGTAGAATGTTAATGTAGTTTTCGGTATTCAAATTACCGTGAAAAAATGAAGATTATTTGGTATCCAATGAAACTACACCATACACAAAATCCACGTCCTTGACGATTAACTGTAGGGGCTACGAAGCGGATTTTCATGAAAAATTAACCACTTTTTCTAGAGATAAGTATGACATATAATATATCGTTGGATAGCTAATTTAAGTTATGATCGAATAATAAAATAATTTACAGGGTGTTCGATTGGTAGTTATTATGCCAATTAAAAATTCCGGCACTACTTATATGGGCTTCTTCTGTCCATATTAATGTTCCATCAAATCCTGGAACTTCATTGCACTGACGCAAAAACCACAGGCAAAATCTAGACACCTTTGAAAGTCGTTTGGATATAGATGGTGACTAATGCTAATTTTGTAGGGTTTGGATTTATTATTTTTCAAGCAACGCAACGCAGTTGTTTTTGGGATTGGTAAATTTTCCTATATTTCGCGAGACGATATATTAGGATTTTCTCTTACAGCTTCTCTACCTGCTTTATTATATATTTTTGCTCGAGGTTTTACAAATGATCCAAATTCTTTTAAATTTTGTTGTAGCCTTTTGAATATTTTTATGTTTGGCTGTCTCTTTTCTGGATATCTAAAAATATTTTTTAGGCGGCACATTCGGCACAAAGTTTTGCTGTCTATAACACCTATTAAAATGTTCGGAATTTAAATTTGAATCTTCTCCGCATTTTATAAAACACTTAATCATATCATATTTTTTACCATTACTAAACTGAACCATTTTTAACAATGCTCATTCACAATTAACAAATTTGTTTTTGACATTTACGATTATTTTGATTTTTTTTCTTTATCATGGCTTTCTCAATAAATATTAAAAATGATATTAAATATGCATAGATGGCAATGGAAAACAATTCGAACATTTATTATAGTTTATTTTTTCCTATTTTTGGCAAAATTATTTTATATTATAAGAAGTGTTATTGTTGTTAATAGTTTTCCATGGGCCTCCTCAAAAATATACTACATTTTTCAAAAATTAGCCACTTTCTCTAGAGAAAAGTATGACAGATATCGTTGGAGAGCTAATTTAAGTTATGATTGAACAATGAAATAATTTACAGGGTATTTCATTTAAAAAAAAATAAAAGTTATGTCTATATCTCGAAAACTGAGGCATGCATAATTTTTTTATTATCAGCAACGAATTCTACTCAGAAAAGTGCCCTGAGAATGTCTTACTCGATTTTCGATTCGACACTTGGTAATTGAGATATAGAGGTCGCCCAAAAATGCCCATTTTTCAAAAACGCCCTGTAGCTCAGTAGTCGAAAAAGATAGACGATCGCGGTTTACGCCATTGTTTGTTCTCGAAAATCAAGCTCAGGACACCTATATTGATTTTTATCTATTTGCCATAGTTTTAGAGAAAAATCTAGAAAATCTAATTTGGTCCACCCTGTACGTGGAGATATTAAATGTTTAGCAAATTATTTTTTTTATATATTTATAGAAATATAAATATAAATTTATTTTTGACAAATTGTCATAAAACATCTGAATATTGTATTTAATTTCAAATAACTTTCTGTATTCTTTCGTTCATGGCATAGAATATATTAAACTCCATTTTGATTATTTAAAAATTTCACTTTCATTGAAACCAAAGTTTCTCTTGCAATTTCTTTACGAAAAAGCACCCAAGACACGTATATTATGCTTTCTATTAAAAAAGTTAAATCGCTATCTTAAATATTTCTCGATATATTACGTTATTATTGTTAAAAACAATTTTTAAGAATTGACAATTTATCAGCTTATTGAATCATTGAAAATTATTGGTAACAGCAACCAAGTTGTCAATTTTTATTTTCAGTGTACAAGAATATAACAACAGATTATTAACCATAACTCGCAGGTATATTACGTCTATTTTTTATTTTCTATTTTTTAAAGCAATTTGGGTTTAAAATAAAACCATTGTTTTTTTTAAGTTTTTTTTAATTTATTTATTTTTAACTTTTTAGTCTTCGTCACGTAGCTTATCGTATTCTACTCGTCAGACCTTTTCATTTGATACCCATGCTAAGGGGGTAATGATGAAAAAAAAAAAAAAAGGTAAGCCGCCATCTTGGGTTTTGAATGACGTCATGTAGCTTATAGTATTCTACTCATAAAACCCTCTCATTCGATAACCATGTCAAGGGAGTTGTGGAGAGAAAAGTTAGCCGCCATCCATATTGAATTTAGGACGATATTAGATATACCATTGTCATCAGAACCAAAGCCGACCAGCTCGATCGGGTAACAAGTGGGTGAAATTTCGATCACTAAATTTGTTCTACCGGTTGACACAAGCTAGTAGCTCACTTCTCAATTTTTGTGCACCACAACTTTCAAAAGTTAAAAAATAAAGGAAATATAGGCTGTGTCACACGGTATAAATGCATACATACATAAATACATACAGATTTCTGATAATAAAACCATGGAAAAAAGTACGTAAACAATGCTTTTGAATCGATCGATCGAAAAGTTATTTTTAAAATGCTTTATGGGGGTATAAATGAAAAAATCGATGTGTTTTCTGTTTTTCATGTTTTTAGATTTCATGACGAAAAAAACATTTTTTTTTTGTACAAGATATTAATAAATTATAATAACTCAAAAAACACGTTTAAATAACTACAGACTTTTTTCTTTTAAACTTACTTTTAAAACATCTTAAAGTATCTAAAACACTTAGTATTTTGACACAAATTTCATTGCTTTACGATGCATTACCTAAAAATAATCTAATAATCATCTTTTCGATTCAAGAGATTCCCTTAGGCGTCATTTTAGAAAAGTGAAAAATAACTGAAGGCTTTGGTTTTCATTTTTTTGTAATTCACCTAATTCGTTAAAACTTACACACTGCAGTTTTTTGAGGAAAATTTGTTTTAAACAATTTAGTTTCTGCATTACTTGTTACCAATAGAAAAAACATGCTAAACTTAAAATAAAAAAGAATTTTTTTTCTCCTAAAAATTGGTGTTTTTTCGCCGACAAATTAGGTTATGTCTGCAGATACTATGCCATCTATCTATAGAATACTTTTTTTTTTCATGAAAATTTTGGCATATTTGTCCCTATTAATAATCGCAATGACGTTTTCCAAAAGAAATTTCCTAGTTTATAAAATTTTCTATACTTTTTCCCGTATTACTTCCACTTCCAGTGGAAGTTATACCTAGTAACGACAAAAAAATTAAAAAAAATTTTTATTGTTCAAATAGGCTTAAAATGTCATGAAACGTCGAAATTTTAAGTTTGAGCGAAAAAAAATTGCTGTCTGTCTGTCTGTAAACTTTTTTTTTGTGCGCGATTAATGTTTTCCCGTCCGGAAAACTGTTTTTTTAAAAACAATTAGAAATTTTCACAAGCAAAGAACAAATACAAAAAGTAGCACTTTATTACAACGATGTGTACAATATAAAGTAAAGTGACAAAAAGCCTGAATTAACATCTTCCGAGAGAATAAATAACTTTAGCTTATCTCTTGTTGTGACGTTGGGATGCTGATCTCAGCTGGAAGTCAAGGGGTACTGGCATCTATAACTCCTCCATCCTTAGAAGAAGTTTTATGGGGATGAAAGAAAACTTCTTGTCTGCCGGTTGAGGTCTTCTTCTTCTTCTGCATTAGTCTTTCTCTGCATTTATAAATGACGAATATTATCAGTAGGGTACCAATAATAAATAAAGGGGTCGTCCAGAAATGGGTAGAGCTTTCTCCTCTTTTGGTAATAGATAAGGGCAGAAGCTTCTTTTGGTTTTGTTGAATCTTCTGAAGTCCATCTAAGGGGATTTTGTCGATATTGAGATGGTGTTCTTCCGGGTCTTGGATGACTGCCGTTCCAATTTTCGGTAGTGTTAAGGGCTGTTCCTGAATTTCTGTTTTTGTATTTAGATAAACGAAATTTAACGTCTGGAACTGACATCCTCTAGGAAGTTGGACTAGGTATACTCCCTGTAGCGTTTGAATTTCTGTTGAAGTACATTTTGTTAGAACTTTGGTTTGCTTTGGAAATATAGCGACATAGTGGGCTTCTGTTAACTGCTCTATTAAAGGTGTGGTCATCGCGATTTTCGTGTGATGGCAACTAGCTTGTTTATTGTTTAGTTGTAATATTTGGAATATGCAGTCTTTCTTATCGACGTCCTGAATTATCAGAGTGTTTTGACATAAGTACATGGTTTCCAACTGCATACAATGCGTGCTGTCATACTGATAGAGTTCAGCATTCATTGTTAAGAAGGGTGAAGGTGGTATAATGGTTGTGGAATTTTTCGTGGGTATCGAATATAAGTGATAGTGGGTAAAGGTTTCAGGATGTATCAAAGGGAAGTGCGAAATAAAGACTATTCTGTGATCCGAGTAGTAGGCATCTACTGTGATTATCTTATAATATTTTATTAATTCTTCCTTCCGTACATAAAGTAATTGTTCGGATGGGTGATGACTTAACATTATATCAATAATTGAATTTAAGTTTTCAAAACTCATTATACTATTATGTAAGATACCTATTTTTGCAAATGTTATTGAATTTTCAATATCTGTTAATAATTGCAAGGTGGTTTGTAAGGCTAAGTTTAATTGATCAAGTATGTTTCTAGCTCTCATGTAATGATTGAAATCAAATACGAATTTCTTTGAGTCTGAGCATACTCCATTTATTTGCGCAGTGATTTCTTCCTGATTGTGACTCAGTAGTGAAACTGTTGTATTAAAGTTTTCAATTAAATCGCGTGTGATGGAAATATGTGAGTTAAGATTTTGCACAATATTTTCTTGGTTATTTTGTAATTTTTCAATTGCCTTGTTATATCTTTCAGCGTCTTCTTGGTCTAAGTTACCTGAAATGGCTTTTATTATGCTTCCTAACCCGTTTATTAGTCCGCGTTTGGTCCGGTGAGTTGGGTAAATAGTGTCTAATTTCCGTTTCGCGCTCTTGAGTTTGTAAATTTGAATGGTATGCTTGACAGCTATTTATTGCTTTAGTTATTAGATCGTATTGCAGATAAATTGTTTCGATTTCTTGTGATATAGGTTTTAAATCGTAGTAATGTACGAAGTCGTGTAAGCTTGTTTGAATTCGGGATTGTACAAGTTTTAGTGGAAGGATTCCGAGGTTAGTTTCTAGGTTAGTTATCCGTATGTCCTGGGGTTGCACTTGTACTAGGATGTGCGTCAACCTGTAAGGATATATTTTTGTCAGTTTGTTTGGTTGGAATATTTTTTATAAGTCTTTTATGTCTAGTTGTTCCGGGGATGCCGATAGTTATCTTATTATTTTTTGTAACCACTTGGGGTGTATATTTTGGATACATTTTATTTCGTATTTTGCTGAATCTTTTGACATAAACCTTTTGTTTAGGTTTATACTTAATTGGTTTTTGCCTTTTTTTGTTTAGGTTGTTTATGGCTGCAGTTTTCTTTTCGACTGAACATTTATGTATTTTCGCGTAAAGTTCTTTTGTTTTTTCGCGGTGCTGAGAAATATAATTATTTAGTAGAGCATTGTCTAGTTCTATATTAAAAGGATCTTTAGTTGTTAGGTGGCCATTTATAACATCAATTGGTTTTTGTTTTGTTATTGAGTGTATAGAATTATTGTAACCTAAAATTGCATATAGCATTAATTCCTTAATGTCTGAATTATTTTCGTCATATTTAAGTATCCGTAAATGTTCTATCAGTGTGGAATGAAACCGTTCGATTATTCCATTCGATTGTGAGTTACCTGGAGTTGTATAATGAATCGCGGTTTTATGGGTTTCTATGAATTCTTGAATCATTTTGCTTTTAAATTCACCTCCGCTATCCGCTACGAATAAATGTGGTAAGCCGTGGTGATTAATATAGGTTAGAAGTGTTTTAACGATATTTATGCTACAAGCTCCTTCTACTGGGTATGCTTGAGCGTATTTGGAAAAAGAATCAGCAAGAGTTACAAATTTCTGTTTTTCGACTGAGAATACGTCGGCATGTACAATTTCGAAGGGTTTCGTGGGAGTAGGCGTGATCATAAATTTAGGTTTAATCGGATTTCGATCATATTTATTAATTTGGCAAATATCGCATTGATTTATGTAGTCTTGTATGTCCTCTTTAAGTTTTGACCAATAATAGGTTAGTCTAATACGGGTTTCGGTTTCAAGCGTGCCACGGTGATTTGTCTTACTTTCGTGGTATTTTTGGATGATTTCTTTCCGTTCGTCCTTAGAAGTTACATCTCGTAGTAAAGTATTACATTTAACTAGGTCAAAAGAAGAGTTTAAGAATGATTGTCGTAGTATTTCGCAGACTTCTTGGTATTTGTCGTTATTCTCGAAGTAAATAGCATGTTTAGTTTTTGGTGGTACGTAATCTTGAAAGAAATTGACAACGTTGGACTCGAATTTATCAAGTCCGATGGAAACAGTTAATCTTTTTTTATTCGGAAAAGGTTTTTTTATTTTTGGTATGGTGATACCGTAAAGTATTGTTTTAAATATTATTTGGTTGGCATAGTAATTTAATGGTTTTTCTGATATTGGAATAGTTAGTATGGGTTCTTCTTGATTTGAGTGGTTGGTTTCGTTGTCGTGAGTTTGGTTAGCGGTTTCTTCTTGTCGTTCGTCATCTCCTGGGTCTGCGATTGTGCTGTTTTGGTTGTTATAAAGAGAAGCGTCATCAACTTGACTTTCTTCCTCATGTGCTGACATTTCGGCATTGAAATCTCGTATATATTTTTGTAGAGGTGTCATTTCCTTCGTGTTAATTTCGATACGGGACAACGCATCGGCGTTGGTGTTCTTCTTTCCCTTTTTATAGCATATTTCATAATCGAATTCTTCGAGCCTAAGCCGCCATCTCACTAGTTTGCTGTTTGGTTCTTTTAGGGAGAACAACCACTGGAGTGGTTTATGGTCGGTCAAGATCTTAAATTTTCGGCCAAACAGGTAGGGCCTGAAGTATTTGGTCGCTCATAATATTGCAAGTGTTTCTTTTTCAATGGTTGAGTTTGTTTCAGAGTCGTTGAGGGTGCGAGATGCGTAAGCTATAGGTTTATCGCTTCCGATGGGCCCTTGAGATAAAATGGCGCCTACGGCATAGTTGCTAGCATCGGTTGTAAGGTTGAATGGTTTCGAGAAATCCGGGTACTGTAGCAGAGGTTCATTTATTAATAAATTTTTACAAATCTCGAAACATTCGATAAAGTCCGGGGTGTGTTCTATTTTTGAATCCCTCTTCAAACAAAGAGTAAGCGGTTTGGTAATTTTGGCGAAGTCCTTGATGAACTTTCTGTAGTAGCCAAGTAGTCCAAGGAAGCCTTTTATCTCTTTGGTTGTTCTGGGAATCGGATATTTCAATATCGCCTTTATTTTCTCGGGATTCGGTTTTATACCCTCTGGCGTCACGATGTGGCCTAAAAATGCTACTTGTTTTTGCAAAAACTCGGACTTATCCAGCTGTATTTTAAGGTTGGACTCTCTTAGTCTTTGGAAAACTTTGTTTAAATTTAAAATATGTTCAGCTAAAGATGTTGAGTATACGTTGATGTCATCCATGTATACGAGACATATATCGTTTTGAAGTCCTTTCAAAACGTTGTCCATCACCCTTTGGAAAGTGGCTGGAGCGTTCTTCAACCCAAATGGCATTCTTGTGTATTCGAAATGCCCGTTTTCCACGTTAAATGCCGTTTTTGGAATACCTTCTGGGGCCATTTCTATCTGGTGGAAGCCGCTTGCGAGGTCCAGCGTGGTGAAGTATTGGCATTTGCCAAGTTTGTCGAGGATATCTGTGATATTTGGTATTGGATATCGATCGTCTATGGTTTTTTCGTTAATCTTCCTGTAGTCGACCACGATGCGCCATTTAACTTTTCCCGAGGCGTCCGGTTTTTTCGGCACTATCCATATCGGTGATGACCATGGCGAGTTGCTGGGTCTTAAAATACCTTGGTCCAACATAGAAGAAATTTGTTTGTTTACCTCTATTTTGTGGACATGAGGGTACCTGTATGATCTCGTGTAAACAGGAAGTTCGTCCTTCGTTTTTATTTGATGTTTTACCTGATTTGTGAAACTTAATGGTGAATTTTCTTGATGAAATATATCTGAATACTTTTGGCATAGTTTTAATATCTGCGTCATTTCCTCACTATTCATATGATCTGTGCGAATTAGTTGGTGAATTTGTACATCTTGTGTGTCTAGGGGTAGAATGTCAGCTGAATAAAGGTAGAAATTTTCTAAGTCAATGCATGATGTTTTTATGGGTTCTTTTAAAGATATTTGAAGTTCGTGTTCGCTGTCATTAATCAATTCTGCGTACGCGAAATTATTGTTAGCGAGTGTCAAGGTTTCATTGATTTTTGCGCCTTGCACATTTTGCGTGGGTATGATTACAGTGCCATTTTTGTCAACGGGGAGTTTAACTTTAGTTATGGTGTTTGGATCTAGGGTTATTAAATAAATTTGAGGTTTTTGGGCTTCATAATATCTGATAGGCAGAGTTGAATGTTCCGTAATTAGTTTTGATTGGGGAAAACTGATATGAGCATTTAGTAATTTTAGATTATCTAGGCCTATTAGACCATCGAAGACATCATGAAATTTAAAAAGATAAAACTTTAAATTTGAGTCTGAATTAAATTCTGAAAAAGTCGGAATGTTAACACAATATTCTTGCGAATGATTTTGAAATATGGAAGTGACTACAAATGGTTCATGTATTAGTTTATCTTTGTAATATTTAAATCCTGTTTGGGGGTTTAAAAATGATTTGGTAACACCGGTATCAATCAAAAGTTTTAGGGGTGGATTTTTTATTTCGATATACGGAAGCTCTCTTTTATTGGTGTACATATGTAGTTCAACTATGTCTCGTTGTTCGGGTACGGATCATAGGAAAAATTTTCATTTTGTTCGTCTTGTGTGTTTTCAATATTTTCTGACGGTATTTCTTGAGTGCAGTCGTAACCATATGCTTCTTGTTCATATTCTTCAGGGTATTCGTCTTCTACGGTTGGTGTTTCTTGTTCAATGTTAAAAAGTTGTACGGTAAAAAATTTTTGTCCTTGTGGCTGTTGATTTCGGACAGGATTTTGTTGAGTGAATGTTCTAGGCAAAGTTAGCCTTGATGTTGTGCTCATCTGTGTGGGCCGTGGTAGTTGTTGAGATGTGTTGGGGTTTGGTTTCCATACATTCATCGGTTTTCCAAATACTTGTTGATTTGTTGGAAATCGTGGTTGTTGGAAATTCATGCGGGGTCTGACATGTATGGGTCCTTGAGGGAATCTTGATTGATTTTGATTTTGGAAGTAATTGACACGGGGTTGTTGTGCAAAGTTCTGTTGGTGAAATCTTGGCGTGAAGTTGTGCTGTTGTTGTGGTCTCGGAATTTCTGAAATGGGTCTTCCGGATGATACATTTTGTGTGCTAAGGTGACTTCTCTGTAGATACCTAATATTAAGTTCTTCTTGAATAAATTGTATTGCTTCTGCTAAATCTTTTGGTCTCATAGCGCGTATTACTGATCCGATAGGTTCGCGAAGTCCGGCTAGAAATGTTGTTAGGGCTTGTTGTTTAAAAAAGTCCCTTTTACTTGTTGTTATTACATCATTACTGTTATGAAGATCGACGTAATTATTAATTGTATTTAATAGTCCCATTACCCTCTCATAAAATTGCATAGGAGTGTCGTTTGGTAACTGCTTTAAATTTACAAGGTCTATAGTTAATGAATTTTCGTCACGTTGGTCTCCGAAATTTTGAATAAGCGTCTTTTTTATTTTATCAAAGTCATTGCAACCATAAATTGAAACGACTTCTTTTGCACGACCTCTTAATTTACTGATAATTCCTTGTAAAATTAAGACATTTTGTATACAACCAATATTTTCTGGTCTTGTGTCAAAATAATGATTTAATAGTGTTACCGAAACTTTAATAAAATCGTACAATTCATTAGGATTGCCGTCGAAAGAGGGCAAAATGCATAGAGTTTTTACGTCAGAAACTGGCGGTGCCATTTCAGATAAATTAGGAGCAAAAATACTTTAATTAGAACTACACTAATATAGGCAATATGGTAGTAATTTTATAATAAAATAAAATTTATAAATACGTTCATAAAGGTTTGCGAGAAATAATAAAAGTAAGGTCAAACAAAAATAAACACTCAGTATATGATATTATTCAATTTCTGTGCATAAAACTGTAAAGTTTTAGAAGGCTTAGAAACGTGCTTGTTGGGATACAAGATTAATTCAACGACGGAATGATAAATGTAATATAATCACTTTTGCATAATTCGCGGAAATTAATCTTAACTAACTAGCTATATGTAATTGCGATAATAATTTTATATGAATGATATAACAAAATATTAATTCTAATTCTGGAAATTAATACTAATAGAAAACAACTTTATTGTAAAAAGGAATTAATAATTATTTTTTGTAAAAAATAGTTTAATTCTATTCAAAAATTATTTTATTTTTATTTTGATGCTACTAACTACTCGGTTTACCCTATTTTGCTTTAAGTATCGTGATTGACTTTAGGCAAAGGGGAGGAATAAACAATGATTGCTACTTACAGTATCAGCGATGCTCGATGCATTCTTCAACCGTTGCACTTGTCTTCACTTGGAGAATTTTAATCCCTGGGCCTTGCTCGATGCTGGTCCTGGTTGGGGCTGGATTCTTTACGTTAACGTTTGAAAACCAAAAAAGTATCGCAAAAGGACTTTTCCGTAACTCCACACGACTGCGCCATTAATGTTTTCCCGTCCGGAAAACTGTTTTTTAAAAACAATTAGAAATTTTCACAAGCAAAGAACAAATACAAAAAGTAGCACTTTATTACAACGATGTGTACAATATAAAGTAAAGTGACAAAAAGCCTGAATTAACATCTTCCGAGAGAATAAATAACTTTAGCTTATCTCTTGTTGTGACGTTGGGATGCTGATCTCAGCTGGAAGTCAGGGGGTACTGGCATCTATAACTCGCGCGTTTACTCTGGAACCGTTTAAGATCTTGATTTAAAATTTGGTACACATATGTACTTTAACGAGATCTGGAAGTAGATTATATTTTCATCTTGTTCCGTCGAAGGGTCGAGGTACAAAGTTTTTTCGTTATGAATTACTTGGATAGAGAATCTGGATGTGGAAGTAGTGATTCCTTGGGCAGCAGTTTTTAGACAGTTTTGAAATTACTCCATCTGAAGGTACTTTTTAAGGCCTATTTTTCAAAATTTTGTTATTTATTCACCACCCACAACAAATAAAGAACAATTTTAACATTAACTAGTACCCCTTGATACGACATTCCATCATTCTGTAAATCAAAATAAAATGTAATATGAATAAAAAAAACCGCTGCCCAATGAATCACTACTTCCACATCCACACATTTTTTATCCAAGTCACTCACAACGAAAAAATTTTGTATGTGGAAATAATTGTTTATGGAACTTTAATAATATAATATTTGAAATCCTCTACCCCAAAAACCCATAAAACGATACCCCCCCATCGGTAGCGGGGTGGGGGTGGTGATAGGGGGTGGTAGTGGGGGTGGATGAAGTAAAAAAACGTTTTGAGGCTTCTGGTTCTTATACACACAATGAATCACATTTTTTTTTCATCCCCTTTAATAATGAGGTGGGGGTGGTAATGGGGGGTGGCTAATGCCAAAATTTTTTTTGAGACCTTAGCCTTCTCTTGTATATACTAAATACCAATTTTATGGACTCTTATCTGCTTGATTTACCTATTTTCCCCAAATTTACCCCAATTTACCCCCCCAACCCTTTGACGGAACAAGATGAAAATATAATCTAGTTCTAGATCTCATTAAAGCACATATGTGTACCAAATTTCAAGTCAATATCTCAAACGGTTCCAGAGTAAACGTGCGCACAAAAAAAGTTACAGACAGACCGACAGACAGACCGACAGACAGACCGACAGACAGAAATTTTTTTTTCGCTAAAACTTAAAATCTCGACGTTTTGTGACATTCTAGGCCTATTTGAACAATAAAAATTTTTAAAATTTTTTTTGTCGTTACTATACTTCCACTGGATGTGGAAGTAATATACACATACACATTAAAACTATTAATAACGTAATATAATTCCGAATAGATCTTATTCATTCTAGTATTAGTAGCAGGTAAAATTTTATTAGGGTTGTTAGGCCAATGCCTGATGTAAATGGGAAAAAAACCGGGAATTTTGGATTGTACAATTTATTGAAAAAATAGATTTAACTAGCAGCCCCATTATTTGAAGCCTTCGCCCTTGTTTTCTTCAAAATGGTAATATGTTCGGAACATTTTTCTGTATGTACGAAGAATATGCAGAATTCTTTACATTTTAAAATAAATAAGTTATTTAAATGTGTTTGTTTTCATCTCAACTTTGTTTTATAAAAGTTGTGATCGTGTTATTTTAAGTTGAAACCCAAACAACTTATTAAATATGAAAAACAATTATAAGTTGCTGAATACTGAAATATATTTTTTTTATTGGTACCCTGTTTTGCTTATTTAAAGTACCCCTCAGAGTGTTTAAATCCAAGTTTTAAAAACGCGCGTGTTTTAAAGTTACCATGGCAACATCAAAGGTAAGCAAGTACAACTCATTCATCTGTATCTGTTACCTTTTGCTCTTCCATCCATTTGATGAACTTGTCGTATTCTTTTTTATAAGCGTCTTCCGATTTTTGCGGTATTAACCGCGATTCTGCTTTTCTATTTAAGTAATCAATGTTAGAACTCATTTTAAAGCAATATACAATCAGTGACAACTGTAGTGACAATAATTAATCATATGTGACAGATTGCAAATTAATTTTTGTGTTCTCATTTTCATGACACTAACAGGTATCCTGATGTCACATTACGAATTCAGCCATTTTACATTCTTAATTCTTATTTCCATTTTTTGTAGTAATAATACCAGTATTTATGAATTCAAAGTGTACCAATAAAAAAAATAGCGTAAAGTATTCGTGGATAACTGGTCTTTAAAACACTTGCTCTATTTCGAGCACTCCGGCTGCGCCGTCGTGCTCGAAAAATCGCGCGTGTTTTAAAGACCTTAATATCCACTTATACTTTAATATACTATTTTTTAAAACTGAGCTGTCCAAATAAATAAATAAATAGTGGTAGATTATAAAATTATTGGAGTCAGTCAATCTGTCTACCGGTTGGATTAAAATCTAAGAACTTTTTCATGTAGGAAAATAATATTTGGCAAGAATGGCTAAGAAAAAAAATTGAATCAAGTGTTTCAGTTTGTTATAAATATATTTATTCAAAGAATACGATTCCTAGACTTTCGTTCCACTTCACACAAATTGATGAAAAAAATAAGTTAGTTAGCTGTCAGTGGTACACTTGAAAAGAAAATTAGTTTTATTTCAATACAGACATTTTATGCTAAAATCACATAGTTATTTGAAAATCACTACTTCCACATCCAGATTTTCTATCCAATAATGATGGGGGTGGGGATAATAATGGTGGTGCTAAAAAAATTTTTGCAGTTCCGGGACGAAAATTGTTACTGTACTTCCTCTTAGGCGGAACTAAAGTGCCACATTTACTACCTTGGGATTTAAAAACAAATTAATTTCGCTCCCATAGCAACCACCATCAAAAATGAAATTTGAGAAACGTTAATTTAATATTTTTCTCCAACGTCAAAGTTTTTAACTGTCAGTGACAAAATTGACATTAATAATAAATCAGTGAAATCCCTATTCAAACAATTCCTATTGAAAGATTAGTTCCTGAAGTGCAAAAAATAGCGTATATAGGGGGTCCAGAAATACCGGTTACAAACTTTTGGAGCTGTTTCCACATACAAAAATATGAAAACAAGTTCATAAAAACATATGTCCGCAAATGCTTCCTAATTGAGCTACGACCCTTTAAAGATGGTACCCGAAAACTGGAATTCCACCATTTTTTTTTCAATTAACTAATGGCAATGAAAATTAATTACAATGAGGTTATTGTGGCTCTATTTGACTTAATTGTTACGTGAAAGCTTGAAGCAAGCCTACTACGAGATGTTTTATTCAAATCGTGTTTTCAACGGTTCTCCATCATAATTACAACGATTTTTCTCAAAACGGTTGGTCCTACGACTAAAAGAGGACCTTTTTTGTGTTTTCTTAATCAGTGAATGATAAAATTTTAAATATTTATTTATTATATCTATTTTATGTATATATTTATAATAACCTAATTAAATTTATTTTTGAGAAAATTGCATAAAACGTTACTTATCTGAAGATTTTATTTAATTTCAAATAATTTTTGCATTTCGTTTACGGCATATAATACGTTAAATTCTATAAATAATTTTTTTTTCTGTTGAAAATTTCACTTTCATTGAAACCAAAATGATACTAGCAATCAGTAACTTTTTTAGTTTTTTATCCGATTTCAACAAAATTTTCCTCAAAAGTAAAACATATAGGATCTACTTATGACCAAAAAACATTTGCCTACACATAAATAGCCCTAAATAAATACGAAGCCACCTGCGATACTAAGATAAACTGAAAAAAATCAAAAGAATATACAGGGAACCGGGAACTGCATTGATCGATATAGGGAAAAGTACGCACCAGAAAATTTGGAAAATTTAAGGAATTACTAATGTCAGTATGGACAATCCAAAAAAGATAATTACAAGCATTTGGCACTTCTGCTTATACCGGAAGTCGACACCAACTTGCTTATTTAACCCTATATATTTCGAAGTTTTCGAAAAATACCGAAAAATTCTGAGTCGAGAATATGTAGCAAATTCTATCCCTAAACTCAGCCATTTCAGAAATATTTGACATTTTATAAAATGTTAACTATCTCTGAAACGGTTAGGTTTAGGGATAGAGTACGTGTTTTGACATTAGCCACCCCCATTACTACCCCCACCACATTATTAAAGGGGATGAAAAAAATTGTGATTTAGTGTGTGCACAAGAACCAGAAACCTCAAAATATTTTTTTACTTCATCCATCCTTTTTTTTTTCTTTTTTCCACCTTGTAGAGAATTGCAAATAATATATTTTAAGAATAAAATTTTTTTCTTATAATTTGTTTAAATAATGAAAAAAGGATAAAAAATGATTTTAAACAATTAAAAAAAAATTACTATTTTTTTTTAATCATAACGAGTAAATATAATGGCAAAATTTTTTTTTCAAAAATACGTAATTTATCTACTTAAATAAAATTTGTTTAAACAAATAGCAATAAAAATTTAAAGTTTATGTAATCTTATAGTATTATTGAATATAAAAACAATATTTAAAACTAATAAACAAATTTTTCAATCTCTCTTTTTCATTTTTCAGTTTTTTGTTAAGTTAAATAATTAATAACTAATAGACTATAACAATTAAAAACATCGAAATGTCATAATCCCATAAAGTATAGTTGACATAAGTTCTCCACAAAGCGAAATAATTTTAGTGGCTTTTGTTTAATAATTATCCAACTTGAAATATAAACGTAAACTCTAAACAAATTTGTTAATTAACAACAGGCTCATTTTATGAAAAATCGGTGAAACAATTTTTTTCCAACTGGATATTGTTCCTTTAAGTGTCTAAATAATACCATAATCTTTTTAATTTTTAAATTAATATTTAATAACATAAAAAAATATTTTTATTTATTACGGCCGGTTTCATAGCATCGTAACGGCTTAGTGTTCGTCGCACGGAGTTCTATTTTCAACATTAAATTAAAACCATTAATAATAGAGATAGAAGTTCAGAAGTTGGGACTTTTTTATTGGACATTTCTTCCTCTTTAAGAATGTTTGTTTAAAATTTCTCAAATATTAATAGTTTTCGAGTTATTTGCAGAAAACGAAACTCGTTATTTTTTCAATCTTCATTTGTTTATAACTTTTGCAATTGTTTATGTGCGGGTTTGAAACTTTTGCACATTTTTCTAGACGTCACTCACTCATATTTTTACAAGCTTCATCAAGCATTAACACAGCTTTAAACTTGTGAACTAATTCTATATTACTTTTCGAGAATTAACAATTTGAGAGGTTTTTTATCATTAAAAAAGTTTGGTACCAGAAAAAATATCATCAATGTTTAATTTCATAATAGTATAGAAAACGTCATATTTTTTGACAAGAACATAATAATATATTTTCAATGCTAAATTATGTGCAAGAGGTAGGTATATTTTTATTATGATCCGGACAGCCGGCGGGTATTTAAACTCAGACATCTGTAAAAAGAAGCGGGAAAGAGCTATCCCTAACTATTAGCCAAATTTAGTGAGAAATTGCCTCAGATTGTGGTATTATTTGATATTGGGCTACACAAACTGTACAAAGTAAATTTAAAACAGATGGAGATTTGCTTAAATTATTTGCCTCTATTGCAGCAAGATGATAAGATGATGCAGTTTTAGAACATTTGTTGTATATAAAATATACAGGATAAGCTTTAAGTGTGTATTTGGACCCTAGACAAATTACGTGCACTATAATTGATCGACATTGTTTATTATTTTTTAACAAACAAAAAAATGTAAATCGAATGCATGAATAATGATAATAATAATAATAATAGAGACTATTGTGAGTAATACAATTTTTTCGTATTTTTTTTGAAAATCAAAAAAAAAATCTGTTTGGAATTTAAAAAAATAATGTATTGAAAGGGTTTCTATAGATACCGAGAATACTTGGTTTAAACCTAAGTACGCACTTAAAACTCACTCTGTATACTTTAATTTTTGAAATTAATATTAGTTAACTAATTATTATTCAAATGTTTTTATTTAGTTTCATTAATGACTCTTTAAAAGATAAACTTCAAATTTAAACTTCAATATTATTATTAAATAATAAAGATAATAGTAGTGTATTTTAAATTGCTGAATTAATAAAGAAATATACCTACTTTGAAGAGAGCAGTGTATCACATAAAATATAGAACTGCAGTTGAATTTTTTAAAGCCGACAAAATTTCCTTCATATGATTTTTTGTTGGTTTATGCAAAAAAAAATTACTGTACGATGAAAATTTACGAAATCATTTCCGAGATTCTTACAAATACATGATATTTTTTTTATTATTATAATGGTTTTAGATACATACATGCATCCAGCAAGGTAAAAATCTTTATCAAAATAACCCACAACCCTAAATAGGTAACAAAGTAGTAAAGAAAGAAAGGGGACGAGGATAGAAAAAATCAAAGATAAATACAGGGCCGCATAAATACTAGGGACCCGCCAGGACATTTTACACATAATACTAGGCCACGGAATGGGGAAAATTATACGATACATGACTATTGCTCAGTAAAATCTTTAGAATGAATCGTACAGGAAAATTTCATGTGACATGTTTTTCATGGTTTTAATAGGTCAATTGAACGAATTCATGATCATTAATTACTTCTTCTAACCTGAAAATGTGCGGTTCTTTTCGAAAAAGCGGCGTTTGAATTTTTTTGATCAGATAGTATGATAAAATTGTTAAAATATGAAAATAAATCATATAATTTATATTATTTTCTTTCAGATGAAACATAACTTGTTGACATACCTTTAAAATTATTGGTTTCACAACCATTTGAATATAGCCGTGCGAAATGAAAAAAAAAACGTTATAATATGGCGAGTATATTTAAAGAAATACTGATAATTAAACAATAATTATGCAGAACGTTGTTCTATATATAAGAATAGATTCCACACGTCATGACAGACGTTTTGTATATACATATATGATGGCTATCTCAATTGCTGCATGGTACCTCCAGCAGCATCATGTCACCTGTCGTTGCCTGTTAAGTCAATACGTCGTCTGCAGTCGTTGTATGTTAAGCGCACGGTTTCTGGACTAGAATTTTTGCTGTATGACACACCCAACTTGGTTACCTATATTATATGATGTCAGCAAAATTTAATATTTTTATGTTGTTAATACTGCCTACTGTTTATTTTATTTGAAAATATATAAAGTGCTAGTTAAGTGAGTTTAGTTTTGTTTTGTAAGCAAATCAGACGATTTAAATGCCCAAAATTTCATATAAAAGGAGTGGCTTACAATAATTTAACGCTAAAGTAAGTAGTATGTCTCTAGTAATATTGATGGCATACAATATAATATGCATTTGCTTTCGATTTAAAAAAATAATAATCATAATTTAGTATCTCAAGTATTTCGTATTTCTATTACGTGATAATTGAAATTGTAGCTGCATAACTAGTTCTATGAATTAATAAGTCCGGTACAGAAAAAAGGTCGTTAATGTGTTTATAAAAAACATCATCCTTAGAAAAATATATTGGTTTGATCTGGTTCTATTTTAGAAAAAAAAACAACAATTTTCGAAGACAATTCATTCCACTAGTAATAGTAATAAGTAACCAATTTTATTGCGATCGCTCGGTCGCATTTGTAAAAGCACCTAATTTGGGAAAAACCAAATCTCTAATTTGGCAGTTTATTGCTCAAGTTCTTGTAGATGTCAAATTGCACGAAATGTTTATTAGACGATGCAATAAAAATTGTACAAGTTAGTGCAATTTATTGCATCGTTAAAACGGCTTTAAATTCTGGCAGGCGAAGGTAAAAAGTTTGTAGTCTCTCAACATCAGCCAAACAAAGAATATCAAAAATATAACGCGGTTTCATAGTATGTGAAATATGGAAAATATGGTTTCTAGAAGAACTGATTTAATTTTGCAAATGGCAAAAAAGATTAACCGTAAGTACCTCCCTTTTCTTATTTAGTATTCTAAATAATTTTTAGAATTTTCTTTATCAGCAAGATAGTCTATAATTTAATACACGTAGATTACGTTGCTATAGGTTTAAAATATTCTACGTGACTCTTCTCATCAATATTAAGATTAGTAAAAGTTTATTCTAATAATTTGTTATACAGTCTTGTTAATTACAATGACTGAATATCTTAGATGGGTCTGCATTCACTAACTAATTTGAAAGAACTATATGTATATTGTCTCTCATATTTCTAGTAATATTATTTGGCGCAATACACCATTACCCCATATAATCTCCTGTACTTAAATAAAGTATTGGGTTGTTCAATATCCAGTATTTCTCATTTAGGCATACTAAATAAAGTTTAGTAATATTCAGTTTAACTTCGTATAGGGTCGTAAATAAAATAGAGTAAAAATCGTTCGCCACATCCGGAAAAACTTCCAGATTATGCTAATGAACTTCGATTATCAAAAATAAAAATTTTGGTGCCATTCGAATGTGTTTGATGTATTTGCGAGTACCTTTAAGGTCATCCAATGGATTTGAACAGTTAGAAAAACAATGTTGAAATGCTGGATGGTGTTGGATGGAGGATGGTGGTTTTTGCCCTCTTACTGCTTACGTAGCGAAAAGAAATTTATTGTTGTTCCAATATTATGCACAATACAAAAAATACTTTTAAACAAAAGTTATTCATTGTTATTTTTATGCAGAAATTATATGTATTTTTTTTTCATCTCACATACATGCTTTGTGAGTTAGAACGGTTACAAGCATTTTTACATCAATTAAGTGCATTTTTATAAACTTCTAAGAGCATAATATAAATAAAAATGCTTGTGTCGTACCTCGAAAAATATGCAAAGTATCAAAAAAATTCTTCAAGAAAAAACTAAAACGGTTTTGTTAAATTTTTTTTATACTATGCTTCATGAGTTATAAGCATTAACAAAATAGAGATACAAATTGTTTATGTAATTTAAATGTATAGAAAAGAAAATAATGTCAAGTTTCACAATTTATCAATAACAGTTTATTTATTTTAAAAAATGATGAAATTAAAAACATACATTTTTTTAGTAGCATAGCACCTTCAGAAAGAGTTTGCAAAATTATACAAAAATCAGCTATTTTTCGTTTCCTAATAATATTTGTTTATATTTTATATATAAGAAATGGAAATTGATCCAAACTTCGCCAAAAAATCATTAATGCATTTAAAAGCTCCAGGAATTTTTTTCAAAATTTTCGAAGACCTTCATTTTTTGATTGTTGTCGACGCACCTGGGCTGCTTGAAGAATAGCGCGAGAAACGGTTATTTTTAGTTTTACGCGCGGGCGCCTGTAGCTCGTAAATTATGATAGAAAGAAATGTGCTCTTCAGGACTTTTTGCAGAAAACTCGATACTTTACAAAAATGGTTCAGTGTATTTTTGGCGTATCTATTCTCGCTACATAAGTGGTGAAAGGTCAAAAAACTCCATCCTCGACATTTCTACATCTGTTTTCTAATTTTTTAAGCAAATTGGGAAGCCTTAAATCTATTCACAAATACTACTTCCGTCGAGCCCAATCGGATGGCACGATAAAATAGTTTTTTTTTTTAAATCGATCGGCAATATGTACATTTTCGGCGCGATTTCAGATCGAAAAATACACAATTCCAGTATTTTAGTCCGTTGCTAAGAAACTATCAGAAAACAGACCGGAAAAGATCCGTTGCCAAGCAACGATCAACAAAGCTGCACGGGAATGTTACTTTCCCGGCCTAGGCCTAGTTTTTTATGTACATTTTAGACAGTAAATAAATACACACAGACAAACCAACTTACATTAAAATTGCATTTATTAGTAAGTAGTTAGATTGCAATGAAAAAATGTTATGCATTAATACAAATATCTTAATGTATAATAATATTGATTGTTTAGAAAAAATAGTATGTGTACTTCGGTGTGAAAGTACATTCTCGGATTTCGATGCTTTGTATCGTCGCGTCGTCCGGGAATGTATTGCTTTCACACCTAAATACACAATATACTATTCGAGTACCAGAAAATTAATGGAAGTAATTATATTGGAGACCGTCTAATTGCTACTGGTTTATTACTCGTTTTTTTTTTTGATTTGTCACCTAGGAAAAAATTCAATGACTATTTATACTTGTGTATCTTTTTCTGAAGAAACCAAGTTCGAAAAAAAAAATTCATAAAATGAAATTAGTGAGTCCGAAAGACTGAAAAAAATAAGACCCTGCACGAAATATGAATTTTTTATTTCAGATGTAACTGTATATCACTTCACTTTTTTATATTTTAATGACTGATATTTTTATTTAAAATTGGAGAGTTTTGAGAGCCAATTGCAATTTTTGAGTCTGAGACAGCAAAACTGTATAATTTTTTTCCCTATTAACCATAAGTATTATTTACTAGAAAATAAGTAGAAAAATTTTAAATGACGGCTCCGACATGGAGGATGGAATTTTTTTGTCCATTGTTTTAAATGGACAAAAAATTGAGCATCTAGGTGATGCTATATATTAACGAAAAACAGCAGTTTTACAGGGAATGGTGCCGTCCATGACCGAATTGTAGACAAAAAAAATGAAGGAACAGGGAAATTCGGCTAAGGTTTCTTGAATTTAAATAATATATAATAAATATATCAAAATTATGTACAAAAATGCATATTCATTTTCATCACAACAAAAATTATTTACAGATTTAAATGAGACCGATAAGGATTTAGATATTTCCCGTAAAAAACCAATAAGAAAAAGAGGTAAGTTGAAACATAAATGAAAATAGAAACAAACTCAAATACGGCAAATTAATTTTAGGATGGTCCAATGATGAATTAGCTTCTATAAAAAGTGAATTTGGTTCCTTTATCAATAAGAAAACTTATCCCACAGGCGAACAAATAAAGGAATTCATAAAAAAAAGAAAATTGAATCGAAGTGTCCCAGTTTTAAAAGCAAAACTTCAACATCTCATGCAACCTAAGTAAAAAATACCTATAAATAGCATACGCTCTATTATTATTTCTTGTTCAAAATTTCAATAACTTATCAAGATTCCATTTATTAAATTTTAAACTTTATGTTTCTATTTCCACATTCACGCAGTGAAGTAGAAGTTTAGTAACGGTATAATAAATGTCGTTCAAATAGGCTTACAATGTTATGAAACGACGACATTTTAAGTTTGAGCAAAAAACTTAAAAAAAATATTTCGAATAATATTTTTATTATTTTTTTAATTACAAAAGAAAAGGTAGACATTATACACGCCAATTTGTAATTTATGTCTATTTGAATTTAAAAAAAATAGTTTACGTTGAAAAACTAATATCGTTGGACTTAATGCATACATAAATCATGTTTAATCTTAGTGTTTGACGAGAGAATATTTTGCAGGTGCTTGCAAACTGATTTTTGACAATTTTGTCGCGGACTTCGATGATTAAAACTAAAGATTGTAAAAGATTTTCTTCTTTTTGAAAATTAAACTATCTTCAACCCTTTGTATTTTGTCTGGTAGGACTTAAATATGCAAAATATACATGTTGTCCCATTTAAAACATTGATTTTCATGTAAATTGCGTCGAAACCGGTAGTCGGAATTTTGGTTCTTTACATAACATAATTGGAAATTAGATCTCATATACTGCACCAAATTTTAAACAATACATCCTCCCATTCAAAACTTACAGGAGTATCACTATGGGCTGGACCACCCGGTATACCGAAAATAACAATTTTTTATATACATGGTGTTTCGTGAATGACTGGCCATACACCAATGAAGATTACAGAACCCCGAGACGATCTCAGAATGATCTTATATGAGTATATCCCGAATGCTCTTTGTTTCTGATATACAACGTGTTTTCTATTTTTTTATAAAATAATAGATGTTTCAATAATTTAATACCGCAAATAAACAAAAAATATTGGGACTGGGGTTAGTTATCTTTTTTTTTGGCAGTTATCTAAAACTATCATCCTGTATATGGATTTTGGCAATTTACAATACCGATTTAAAAAATACTTTGATGTAGTTAGTTTTTTTGTCACATTTTTAACGCTTCGAGAATTAACAACCGAGTTTCACAATAAATCTCTTTAAAAAATATTTGGGTGACTTCCGGCTACAAAAACATCAGTAATTACAGGCTTTAATTTCGTGAGGAAAGATTTAATTTGTCTGTTAGAATTTGTCAGGATAATATAAAAAAAATTAAAAAAGTATTAAAATTTAAACAAACATTAAAAAAACTGGTAGACTTCTACTGTTGTTGATGAGCAGAATAGTAGCGATTTAATTAATGAGGAGGTTGAAAGAAGTCGCATATACATGCAAGAATTGTCAAAAACAGAGGCTTACGAAGAACATCTTGATGCATATGATCCCTTACCTAGAACATATATTGATGAGTCCGTACGAGGAGATGAAGCAGCAAATGATCGCATATATGGCGTAACGCATGATCATGTAACTGGAAAATTTCAAATAGGTGATTCCGAGATTGTTGGTAAAGACATAAAAGTGAAAAATATAGTATATCCTGGAACCGTTGGACTGTATGAATTACTGTTTAAGAAAAGTCCTAAGGCGTTTAATTAGTCAGAATTAGATCACTATTCACTATTCACTATATATTAAAACGCACCAATACCTATCGCAGTAATTTCGATCCTAACGAGCAAATTCAGCACAAGAATACAGCAAAATATAGAACTATAATAAGGCCATATTTAGTAGATAAAGGTATACTGAAATCTATGACGAAGACTTTTCAAGGGACATCATCATTCTCCAAACCAGTACCTCCAAATACTAGATCTCAAAGTAATATTCGTCCTAGAGCTCAATTATTTAAGCAGCCTACAAGAGGTGGAATGCTGGAATTGTCTAACAAAAAAATCGATTACGTATATTATGACGATCCCAATGAGTTAATAGATAGATTAAGGCTTTTAGTGGCTTCCCAAATGGCCGGAAATGATGGACATAAAATGGAGCTTCTCTCAATAGTCTCAGAATTGCGTGAATTACGTATTATTAAATAATGACCACGTATCATCTTCTAGCCAGTAAAGGTAACACAATGCCTACAGATAAATTCGGTAGACATATGTTTGCGTACAATATTAAACCTTATCCCACGTCGTCGTTTTTAACTGCACCTACAGATGCTAGTACTCTGTCTAGCCTGTCTTATACAAATCAAATCAGTGTGGCACAAAAAATACCAAAGAAATTTCGAACTTATACATTTTACGTGTTAGATGATGGTACTGTAACATATACGTTACCTATTTCAGGTATAATTGAAAGTATAAATTCATCCAATGCCGTTACAATGTTTTTAAACAATGACAATTATGATCCAGACAATAAAAGCTTTAGTAAAGGAGATAATCTTTCATTTTCGCTTCCACAAGTAGATCCAACGCCTGCGCTTTTTGTAGAAATTGTACTTCACTGTCCATTAGTGAAGAATGAGTAACATAAAGTTAGAAGTAGTTAATGAATTACATAAGCCGGCCAGAAAAAAATTTCGAAGAAGACATGTGATTATTAAAGGACTAAATGACCTTATTCAAGCTGATCTGGTTGAAATGATTCCGTATGCTAAAAACAATAAAGGCAATAGATATATTCTTGTTGTTATAAATGTATTTAGTAAATTTGTATGGGATCGGCCAGTTAAGAGAAAAAGCGGAAAAGATGTAACAGACGCGATGCAAACAATTTTATTAGAAATGAAAATCAAGCCGAAAAACCTTCAGACAGATATGGGTAGAGAGTTTTACAATAAACCATTTAGAGAATTAATGAATAAATTTAAAATTAACCACTACAGCACTTTCTCCAATTTAAAAGCTAGTGTAGTAGAACGACCAAATCGCACCTTAAAAAATTTAATGTGGCGACAGTTTAGTTTACAAGGAAACTACAAGTGGTTAAATCTTTTACCAGATATAGTTAAACAATACAATAACGCAATCCACCACACTACGCAGAGAAAGCGATAAACGTTACTGAAAAATATTTATTACAACGGGCCTATGGATATTTAAAGACTGTAGATCCACGTAAAAAGAAATTCAGTAAAGGTGAACATGTAAGAATAAGTAAATATCGGGAAGCTTTCTCGAAAGGATATACTCCCAATTGGTCAAATGAAGTTTTTAAGATATGGAAAGTACGCAATACAAATCCCACCACTTACATTTTGGAAGATCAAGAAGGAGAACAAATTGAATGAGCTTTTATGAACACGAACTCCAGAGCGTTAAATATCCAGATATTTATTTAGTTGAGAAGGTTTTAAGAAGAAAAGGAGATAAGCTATATATAAAATGGTTAAGCCTAGATAAGAAACACAACTCTTGGATAAATAAGAATGAATTAGTGTAAACATGTAAACATTTGTATGTACAATACTTAAATAAAACAAATTTCATTTATTATATGTTTTTCATTTCAAATCTTTCATCAAATATTTTACATCTATGATTTTTATCTAAAATAGGGTTAAGTATATATGAGGCTTCCTTGATTCTTCTGTGAAAGCGCAGTCTGTCCACCAGCATGAATTCCCAATATTTCTTTCTAGATGAATTGTATGCATAGCTCCACGTTATAAGATGATGAACTTGATTATTTTTCTCGTTAAATGTTACTTTTTTCATTGCGACCTTGTACTACATTCCGTTTCAAAGACATCTGGGTACATATAAATTAATTCCAGAATCATGCAGACGTTTTCTCTGTTTGGATTGCCTTTAATTATATTTAAAGCATTTTCAAAAACATTACCACTCTGGTTTTGTAGTCCATCTTGTAGAATCTTGAAGTAATTTGTAAACTGTTGGTTTTTAATCATTTCCAGTCTATACTTCACTAGCGGCTGTATTTCAAATATCGATTCATAGCCCAAGTATATGTAATTATTTTCCTTTGAAATTTTTATTAGTAGAGCATCTGAGAACTGTTCGAAATTTATGGAAAAGTTATCCTCATGTATTGCATCCGTTTTTCCATTGTAATACAGGTAATTCATTATTGTTCCTTGATGGGATAGAAACCTCTTCCAATCGGCTTCATCGAAAATCACTTGATCGCCTTTATTTCCTGACAGCTTTACACAGGGAGCATATCTAAACTTGTATGATAGTCCCACCAAAACAAATTTGCATGCTGATTTATTTAACTTAAATTGACGTAAACCAATCACTACATCTTTTGGAATATTGTCTTTGGATTCACTTGATGGCGTGTATTGATCTACACTTGCTGTATATTGTTGAGGTACATATTCGGAGAAACTGAAAGGCGCAGACATTTTGAAGACTAATGCTCTTAGATATGTGTCCTGAGTTTTATATTCTAACCCCCCCCACCAGATTTCAATAGTAGGGAGGGGGCTTAGCGACCGGAAGTAACATCTGCTTAGCAGCAGTCTCACCTAACTTCTCTAGACAAGTTAGGTCCAGATATATATCATCTGTTTGCCAGATGAGTTCAGTCGTGGGAATAGCTGTTTGAATTGTTTCCCACACAGCCAGCTGTTCGCCAGATGTCTATATAACATGTGTTGCTATGGAGAGCATCCCCCACCTTATTTATTATTATATCTTTAATGGTATATTATTATTATTATTATTTTTTTTTTTGTTAAAAACCAGTCACCCTTCTCTGTGGCTCCGACCCTCACAGAGGGGAGCTGGTAGTACCGGCAGCCACTCCCCACACCCGTGGGGTAAGTGACTACTGGGTCCGGGATTCGTGTGCCCTGAGCAGACGTAATGAACCAAGAATGACGGCCTTCTGCATTCTGCCGGCTAAGACCTCTGCCGAATTTCGGCATGCCGGTATGATCTTAAGTTCCGACAGCAGTGTGTGTCTCGCTCCACCGAGGGCTCCTATAATCAGTACCACTATCTTAATAGTATGGTCTGGATAGAGTCTGCGGAGTTCGAAGAGCAAATCTCGATATTTTGTTCGTTTTTCCTCCTCCTTCAAGACAATGTTGTTCTCCGCGGGAGCCGAGAACTCCACGACAAACATTGTCTTGAGTTGATGGTCGAGGAGGACTACGTCAGGCTTGTTGGCTTGTATTTGCCTGACGGTGGGAAAAGAGTAGTTCCAATAAATTAGACACTTCTCATTTCCCACAACGGACTCAATATCCCCCGGAGCGTAAGGCAGCACTGGTGTCTCGTCTATCCCATACGAGTGCCTTAGGTGGTAATAAAGCACTCGTAATGCTCCGTCGTGCCTTTGGATATAGGCCGAGACTGCATATGTCGGACAATCCGACAACAGGTGCATTAAAGTCTCTGGCGCCCTGCGGCAGGCCCTGCACCTGACATCAGGGACCTCTATACCCATGACACGACTACGATAGACGAGGGTATTAAATACACCATCCTGGCAAGCCATTATGAATCCCTCGGTCTCAGACTTCAGCCCGGCTGACCTTAAGAAGGCAAAGGTCAGCCTTTCGGATAAGCCAAGGTTCTCTATATTTTTATAGAAAACTCCATGCATTGGCTTATCCGTGTGAAGCTGCAGAAAGATGGTCTGTTCTGCAGCTTTAATTTGGGCTTTTCGTCGAGCAGGTTCCAACTCGGTGACAGAGTCGGGATTTACCCGCTCAACGTCGAAGGAGAGACCAAGTTCATCGGCTGCTCTTTGTGCTGCCTTAAACAAAAAGGCCCCTATTCCTGCACTTTCATGGTCCCGGACCATGCAGAGGAGGGGATCCGAACTCCTGATGACCTTACAGGCTCCATCCAGAACCATCCTATTATGGAGACTCTCCAAACTCAAGAGTCCACGGCCTCCCCGATGTCGTGGGAGGTATAGCCGTGGAACGGACGATTTAGGATGCAAACTTCTATTGAGATGCATCTTCTTGCGGGTTCCTACGTCGAGTTGACGCAACTCCTCTCGAGTCCATTTCACTACTACAAAGGAGTAGAGTAGGATCGGAACGGCAAGCATGTTGGTAGCAGACACCTTGTTCTTCCCCGACAGTTCTGAGGACCAGATCTGTCGGAGTCGGTGCTGATACTTGCCGCGGAGAGCGTTTTTCACTACACCCACTTCTTGGGTGGAGCGTTGCTCGACACCAAAGTAAGTGTACGACTCTCCGGCATCTAGATGATGTAAGATGCTTCCGTCCACGAGCTGCGCGTCCTCTCCGTAGTTCCTGCATCGTCATCTCTTGAGATGGACCAGTGCACATTTGTCCAACCCGAACTCCATACCGACAGCCTGCGTGTATTCCTGTACCACCCTGAGGGACTGGTGTAGGTCCCTCTCTCCGGAGGCATAAAGTTTAAGGTCATCCATGTAAAACAGATGGGTGACCTTATGCCTCCTATCGCCGGGGGTACCGCAGTTGCATCCGCGGGTTTTCCGGAGCGAAACGGATAATGGCAGTAGTGAGATGCAAAACAGAAGGGGGCTGAGGGAGTCTCCCTGAAATACTCCCCTTCTGAATGTTACGGACTCCGTCTGGACTCGATCGTTACCCGATGTAATAGTAAAGCGAGTCCTCCAGAGCGGCATCAGTTCTTCGATGCATCTCACTACGGGACCGGGTACCGCAAGACATCGGAGCAAGTGAACAATAAGCTCATGTGATGTCATATCAAATGCCTTGCGGTAGTCGATCCAGGCCATGGAGAGGTTCCGCTTATACTGCACGGAGTCCTGCGTGACACATCTGTCAATCAACAGGTTCTTCTTGCAGCCTCTCTTCGACCCTCGTTGCTCATATATCCGTTCGTAAACCGGTTCAACTGCGTGGAGCACTCGCATGTACAAGATGCGCGTAAACACCTTGTAACATGCGTTTAAACAGGTTATCGGTCGGTAGTTCCTTGGGTTGGACAAATCTCCGTTCTTGGGGATCAGCACTGTCCGCCCTTCAACCACCCAAGAAGGAATTTGCTGCTCCCCATTTAGCCAGGCATTAAAAATTCTGGCCAAATGGTGGTGGGTGCTCGATAACTTTTTCCACCAAAAGTTATTTATCCCATCGGGACCTGGAGCAGCAAAGTTCTTAGAGCCCTCGAGAGCTCTTCGAACCTCTTCTGGGGTTATTGGTTGGCACACTTCCTGTGGTTGTTGAAACCTTTGACAGAAGGTTTCAAAGTGTGCAAGGGCCGGAGAGTCTCGGTGGAAGCTTCTCCTCGTAAAGCGTTTTCCAGAAATTTTCCACCTGATCTACAGTCGGCGGATTCTCTGCAACATGCGGAGGCGGTTCGAAAATGCGCGAGGGCTTTTGGCGGAAGAGTTTATTTTCCGCCAGCCCCCTCGCCCGCCTCACTAGTGATTTTTTACAAACCACTAGCATCCGTATCCTGTCGAGACAGTGCTGTTTGGTGGTTCGCAGCACTGCCTCATTGAGTGTGTGATGGACGCGTCTTAAGTTGGCGGCTATTCGACGCACTTTAGGCGTGAACGGTCTATTGGCCGCCATATAGTCCATCACACATTGGATACGGGATGCGTGTTGCCTCGCCGACCGGATCTTGGCTTCCACCTTTTGTATGCGCCGCCTCGCTCTCTCCTGTGGGGAGGCAGTATTACGCCTCTCCACCTGAGAAAAGCGTTGAGCAGCAGCATACACGGCACAGTTTATGTGCCAGATGTCAGCCCGTTCTGGAAGCGCTTCACGAAGTTCTTCATCCACTCTGGCCAGGTCTTGTGGCCCGGGGGCTTTTATGTAGTGTAACCCCCGTCTGGTACTGAGGCCCTCTGGTATTGGTGGAACGTTGGGGACTGCATCCTCAACCGGTTCATTCGGTGGACCTTCGGCCACCTCATTCACCGGCTGAGGAGCAGCTCTCACGTAGCCCCTGCGACGAAGGTGGGATACATAATCACGCAGGTTTTGTGGCGTGAAGGCGTTGTGCTCTGGGTGCCTTGCACACCACAGAACATGCATTCGCCCCATGTATCCCCTTCGTGCGGGCTCACTGCTTTCGTAGCAATGCAGAAGGTCGTCCCTTAGCTCATCTGTCCACTCAAAGCGTCCTAGTTCATGGCGTTCGTCGTCAACGGGCGCCCGATCCGGTTGGGCCCCACCACCTTGCCCTTGACCCCTATCCGGATGGGGTCGATTATGGGGCCCTGTCTTCTGCCTGCGGGAACCAGAAGTTAGAGCTTGTGGGTGGTTAGCCCAGCAAGCCCACGACCGACACCAGAGGGGAAGGATCTTTCCCCTCCCGGGTGCACTAGGGTTGCCGGTTCGATTTTGCTGGAGTAAGTGGTGGCGCTACTCACCAAGGCTTGATTGATGGAAGTCAGCCCCTCCTGCTTATTTATTATTATTATTATTATTATTTATTTTTTTTGTAAAAGCCAGTCACCCTTTAAACTCTGTGGCTCCGACACTCACAGAGGGGAGCTGGTAGTACGGGTAGCCACTCCCCACGCCCGTGGGGTGAGTGACTACTGGGTCCGCGAATCGTGTGCCCTGAGCAGACGTAATGAACCGAGGATGACGGCCTTCTGCATTCTGCCGGCTAAGACCTCTGCCGAATTTCGGCATGCCGGTATGATCTTAAGTTCTGAAAGCAGTGTGTCTCGTTCCACCGAGGGCTCCTATAATCAATACCACTATCTTAACAGTATGGTCTGGATAGAGTCTGCGGAGTTCGAAGAGCAAAATCTCGATATTTTGTCCGTTTTTCCTCCTCCTTCAAGACAATGTTGTTCTCCGCGGGAGCCGAGAACTCCACGACAAACATTGTCTTGAGTTGGTGGTCGAGGAGGACTATGTCAGGCTTGTTGGCTTGTATTTGCCTGACTGTGGGAAAAGAGTAGTTCCAATAAATTAGACACTTCTCATTTCCCACAACGGACTCAATATCCCCCGGAGCATGAGGCAGCACTGGTGTCTCGTCTGTCCCATACGAGTGCCTTAAGTGATAATAAAGCACTCGTAATGCTCCGTCGTGCCCCTGTATATAGGCCGAGACTGCATATGTCGGACAGGCCGACAACAAGTTCATTAAAGTCTCTGGCGCCCTGCGGCAGGCCCTGCAGCTGACATCAGGGACCTCTATACCCATGACACGACTTCGATAAACGAGAGTGTTAAATACACCATCCTGGCAAGCCATTATGAATCCCTCGGTCTCAGACTTCAGCCCGGCTGACCTTAAGAAGGCAAAGGTCAGCCTTTCGGATAAGCCAAGATCTTCTATATTTTTATAGAAGACTCCATGCATTGGCTTATCCGTATGAAGCTGCAGAAAGATGTTGTGTTCTGCAGCTTTAATTTGGGCTTTTCGCCGAGCAGGTTCCAACTCGGTGACAGAGTCGCGATTTACCCGCTCGACGTCGAAGGGGAGACCAAGTTCATCGGCTGCTCTCTGTGCTGCCTTAAACAGAAACGCTCCTACCCCTGCATTTTCATGGTCTCGGACCATGCAGAGGAGGGGATCTGAACTCCTGATAATCTTACAGGCTCCATTCAGAACCATCCTGTTATGGAGACTCTCCAAACTCAAGAGTCCACGGCCTCCCCGATGTCGTGGGAGGTATAACCGTGGAACGGACGATTTAGGATGCAAACTCCTATTGAGATGCATCTTCTTGCGGGTTCCTACGTCGAGTTGACGCAACTCCTCTCGGTTCCATTTCACCACTCCAAAGGAGTAGAGAAGGATCGGAACGGCAAGCATGTTGGTAGCAGACACCTTGTTCTTCCCCGACAGTTCTGAAGACCAAATCTGTCGGAGTCGGTGCTGATACTTGCCGCGGAGAGCGTTTTTCACTACACTCACTTCTTGGGTGGAGCGTTGCTCGACACCCAAGTAAGTGTACGACTCTCCGGCATCTAGATGATGTAAGATGCTTCCGTCTACGAGCTGCGCGTCCTCTCCGTAGTCCCCGCATCGTCCTCTCTTGAGATGGACCAGTGCACATTTGTCCAACCCGAACTCCATACCGACAGCCTGAGTGTACTCCTGTACCACCCTAAGGGACTGGTGTAGGTCCCTTTCTCCGGAGGCATAAAGTTTAAGGTCATCCATATAAAACAAATTGGTGACGTTATGCCTCCTATCACCGGGGGCACCGCAGTTGTATCCACGGGTTTTCTGGAGCGAAACGGATAATGGCAGTAGTGAGATGCAAAACAGAAGGGGGCTGAGGGAGTCTCCCTGAAATACTCCCCTTCTGAACGATACCGGCTCCGTCTGGACTCTATCGTTACCGGATGTTATAGTAAAGCGAGTCCTCCAGAGCGGCATCAGTTCTTCAATACATCTCACTATGGGACCGGGTACCGCAAGATATTGGAGCAAGTGTAAAATAAGCTCATGAGATGTCATGTCAAATGCCTTGTGGTAGTCGATCCAGGCCATGGAGGGGTTCCGCTTATACTGCACGGAGTCCTGCGTGACACATCTGTCAATCAGCAGGTTCTCCTTGCAGCCAGCGACACCTCTCTTCGACCCTCGTTGCTCATGTATCCGTTCATAAACCGGTTCAACTGCGTGGAGCACCCGCATGTACAAAATGCGTGTAAACACTTTGTAACATGCGTTTAAACAGGTTATCGGGCGGTAGTTCTTTGGGTTAGACAAATCTCCGTTCTTGGGGATCAGCACTGTCCGCCCCTCAACAACCCAAGAAGGAATTTGCTGCTCCCCATTTAGCCAGACATTAAAAATTCTGGCCAAATGGTGGTGGGTACTCGATAACTTTTTCCACCAAAAGTTATTTATCCCGTCGGGACCTGGAGCAGCAAAGTTCTTAGAGCCCTCAAGAGCTCTTCGAACCTCTTCTGGGGTTATTGGTTGGCACACCTCGTGTGGTTGGCGAAACCTTTGGCTAAAGGTTTCAAAGTGTGCCAGGGCTGGAGAGTCTCTGTTGAGTGGAAGCTTCTGTTCATACAAGGTTTGTTGGTGGTTTGCAGCACTGCCCCATTAAGGGTGTGATGGACGCGTCTTAAGTTGGCAGCTACTCGCCGCACTTTAGGCGTGAAAGGCCTATTGGCTGCCTTATAGTCCATCACACATTGGATACGGGATGCGTGTTGCCTCGCCGACCGGATCTTGGCTTCCATCTTCTGTATGCGCCGTCCCGCTCTTTCCTGTGGAGAGGTAGTATTTCGCCTCTCCACCTGAGACAAGCCTTGAGCGGCAGCATACACGGCACAATTTATGTGCCAGATGTCAGCCTCTTCTGGTAGCGCTGCACGTAGTTCTGCATCCACTCTGGCCAGATCATGTGGCCCGGGGGGTTTTATGTTGTGCAACCCCCGTCTGGTACTGAGACCCTCTGGTGTTAGTGGAACGATAGGAACCGCTTCCTCAACCGGTTCGTTCGGTGGCTGTTCGGCCACCTCATTCACTGGCTGAGGAGCGGCTCTGACATTATTATTATTATTATTATTATTATTTTTTTTTTCTTTCACAACTAAGTGTTGGATTTCTTGGTTCATGGCAAACCGGGATCTAGATGACCAACGGTCTGCTCATGGGCCATCACCCTTCGAACAGTGCTACACGTAGCTAGGATTGTAGCTTTTTGTGCAAGGCCCATCACCCTCTGATGGTCAGTTATACCCAGTTGGTTAAGCGCTCTAGGCAGCTCTTTATCTGTCAACCCATTTGCTGATATTACTATGGGCACTATGGACACCTTCTCAAGTAAGTAAATAGCCTTCAGTTCATTTGCTAGATCTTGGTACTTACTGATCTTTTCATTTCTAGCTTTTCTTACATTCTCATCAAGGGGAATTGTAACGTCTATAATGTGAGCAACTTTTTCCTATTTGTTTAGAATTAATATATCAGGTTTATTATGTCTGATTTCCTTATCTGTTACAATTCCCGCGTCCCAGTATATTTTGATATCTTCGCTCTCTAGAAAGACTTCTGGCCTGTAGTTGTAGTATGGCACGATTTCATTAACAAAATTTTCATATTTGCAGATTTCCTGGTGGACTATACCGGCTACTCTGTTGTGTCGGTCCAGATAATCCTTTGGCGCAAGGTAAGTACACGCAGACACTAGGTGTTGGATTGTCTCTGAAGTAGATCCACAAAGTCTGCATTTGTCGTCTGCTATATCCTGTCTTAGTATATACTTACGGTAATTTCTTGTAGGCACAACTTGGTCTTGGATGGCGTTAATAAAGCCTTCTGTCTCCGGCATTAGAAAACCCTGTCTGAGATAACTAGTTGACAGTTCAAGGTCAATATCCTGACTATATAGTGCGGCTGCGTATCTTCCGTGCATAGCCTTACTCTTCCACTCTTCTTCTAGTGTTCTCATCGTTTTTTGTACTTCAGGTGGTGCCCGGGCAGCCAAATTTAGAGGTGAGAAATTGATGTCCGCCGTTGCAATGGTGTTTTGAAGTTATGCCGGTACTACCAGCTCCCCTCTGTGAGGGTCGGAGCCACAGAGAAGGGTGACTGGTTTTTAACAAAAAAAAAAAAATAAAAAATAATAATAATAATAATATTATTATTATTTATTTTTTTTTTTTTTTTGTTAAAAACCAGTCACCCTTCTCTGTGGCTCCGACCCTCACAGAGGGGAGCTGGTAGTACCGGCAGCCACTCCCCACACCCGTGGGGTAAGTGACTACTGGGTCCGGGAATCGTGTGCCCTGAGCAGACGTAATGAACCGAGGATGACGGCCTTCTGCATTCTGCCGGCTAAGACCTCTGCCGAATTTCGGCATGCCGGTATGATCTTAAGTTCTGAAAGCAGTGTGTGTCTCGTTCCACCGAGGGCTCCTATAATCAGTACCACTATCTTAACAGTATGGTCTGGATACAGTCTGCGGTGTTCGAAGAGCAGATCTCGATATTTTGTCCGTTTTTCCTCCTCCTTCAAGACAATGTTGTTCTCCGCGGGGGCCGAGAACTCCACGACAAACATTGTCTTGAGTTGATGGTCGAGGAGTACTACGTCAGGCTTGTTGGCTTGTATTTGCCTGACGGTGGGAAAAGAGTAGTTCCAATAAATTAGACACTTCTCATTTCCCACAACGGACTCAATATCCCCCGGAGCGTAAGGCAGCACTGGTGTCTCGTCTATCCCATACGAGTATTATTATTATTATTATTATTTTTTTTTTTTACTCGAATCCAGTCGCCCTTCTCTCTGCCTCCGATACCAGAGAGGGTACGCTGGTAATACCAGTGACCACTCCCTACGCCGTAGAGTTAGTGATCACTGGGTCCGCGAATCGTGTGCTCTGAGCAGGCGTAACGAACCAAGGATAACGGCCTTCTGCATTCTTCCGGCTAAGATTTCTGCCGACTCTCGGCATGCCGGTATCGTCTTCAATTCCCAAAGCAGTGTACGCCTCACCCCACCTAGGCATCCTATGATAAGAACCACTAGTTTAACAGTGTGGTCCGGATAGAGTCTACGGAGTTCGAAGAGAAGATCTCGATATTTAGTCCGTTTCTCCTCCTCTTTTAGAACAATGTTTGTTTCCCCCTGGGGCGGAGAATAACAAACATTGTCCTAAGTTGGTGGTCGAGGAGGACTACATCAGGTTTATTGGCCTGTATTTGCCTAAGGGTGGGAAACGAGTAGTTCCAATAAATTAGACACCGCTCATTCCCCACTACGGACTCAATATCTCCCGGAGCGTAAGGCAGCACTGGTGTCTCGTCTATCCCATACGTGTGCCGCAGATGATAGTACAGCACACGTAATGCTCCATCATGTCTGTGAATATAGGCCGAGACAGCATATGTCGGACATGCCGACAACAGGTGCATAAGTGTCTCCGGCGCTCTTCGGCAGGCCCTGCAGTTTACGTCAGGGACCCCTATACCATTATTATTATTATTATTATTATTATTATTATTATTATTATTATTATTATTATTATTATTATTATTTTTTTATTTTTTTTTTTTTCCTCAATCCAGTCGCCCTTCTCTCTGCCTCCGATACCAGAGAGGGTACGCTGGTAATACCAGTGACCACTCCCTACGCCGCAGAGTTAGTGATCACTGGGTCCGCGAATCGTGTGCTCTGAGCAGGCGTAACGAACCAAGGATAACGGCCTTCTGCATTCTTCCGGCTAAGATTTCTTGTTCCAAGGCCCGTGCTCGTCTGACCAAAGATTTTTTAATGGCCATTAGTGCTCGAATCCTATCTAGACAGTGCTGTTTGATGGTTTGCAGCACTGTCCGATTTAGAGTGTGGTGTTGTCGTCTTATACCGGCAACTATACGCCGAATTTTCGGCGTGAATGGCTTAGCTGCCGTTATATACTCCACCACACTCTGGATTCGAGATGCGTGTTGTCTCGCCGATTTAATTTTTGCCTCGATTTTTTGTACGCGCCGCTTAGTCTTCTCGACCCTACCCAGCACGCTTGCCAGGCGTTGCCGGGGAACGAGTTGTCTAGCGGCTGCGTACACGGCACTGTTGATCTGCCATATGTTGGCATCTTCTGGAATCTCATCATTGAGTAACGAATCCATTCTTGCCAGGTCGTGTGGCTTCGGGTTAACCCTGGTGTTAAGGCTAACCCTCGCCCTGAGGATGTCGTCGGTGTACTCTAGGCGATGTTCTCGGTCAGCAGGTAGTTGCCGCGGTGGTGATGCGGCTGGCCCTTCTTCCTGCTGACGGGGTGCCCTTTCATAGCCTGTTCGACGCAGGAAGGATACCTGATCTCTCAGGTGTTGTTGAGAGAAGGCGCGATACTCCGGGTGCATATCGCACCACAACCGGTGTAATCGCGCCATATACCCCCTGCGTCCAGGTTCGCTGCTCTCATAGCAGATAAGCAGGTCATCCCTTAATCCCCCCGTCCACTTAAAGCGTCCGTGTTCAATAGCAGGTTCGTCATCATTAAGACCGTCCGGTATGGCCCCTCCCACATGTCTCCGACCCCCATCCGACTGGGGTCTGTTGTGAGGGGCCCGTTCTCTGTCGTCGTCTTGAACCAGAGACTTGAGTCCTCAGAGTGGTTAGCCCTGGGGACCCACGTCCGACATCTGCCAGGCAGAGTCACCTCTACCTGTTGCCCGGGGAGCACCGCGGGGAGGCTGTCGGTCCGTATTCGCCCCCCTTTTTTATTATTATTATTATTATTATTATTATTATTTTTTTTTTTTTTTTTTTTTTTCGGTTTCCCGCTGCCGGACAGGGCTTCCGTGGCCTCCGACACCACACGGTAGCCGCGCCGGCTAATTCATTACAGCCACTCTCCACGACCTGTGGAGTTAGTGACTGTAAACACCTGAATCATGTGCCCTAAGCAGACGAAGGGACCCCAAGATAACCGCCTTCTGCATCTGACCTGCCAACCATTCTGCCGAATTCTGACAGGCCGGTATGATCTTTAATTCTGAGAGCAGCGAAGGCTTCATCCCTCCGAGTACGCCGATTATTAGGACGACCATCTTGACCGAGTAGTCTGGGTACAGCACTTGGAGCTCATACCGGAGATCACGATATTTGGTCCGTTTTTCCCCCTCCTTAAAAGCGATGTTTGTCTCAGCAGGTGCTGAGAATTCGATGACAAACATCACTTTGTTCTGATGGTCGAGGAGTACTATGTCAGGCTTGTTGGCTTGAATTAGCCTGACGGTCGGGAACGAGTAGTTCCAATAAATTCGGCACCTCTCGTTCTCGACAACGGACTCAATATCTCCGGGGATGTAAGGCAGCACTGGTGTTTGATCTACCCCGTACGAGTGCCGTAGATGGTAGTATAGCACTCGTAAAGCCGCGTTATGGCGGTGGATGTAGGCCGAAATCGCGTATATCGGGCATGCTGAAAGCAAATGCATCAGCGATTCCGGCTCCTGACGGCAGGCCCTGCAGTTGATATCAGGGACCTCTACACCCATTACGCGGCTTCGGTAGACCAAGGTGTTTATTACACCATCCTGACAGGCCACAATGAATCCCTCGGTCTCCGACTTAAGCCCAGCTGACCTTAAAAAGGCGAATGTCAGCCTAGTCGATAAACCCAGTGTTTCTATGTTCTTATAGTACACACCGTGCATGGGTTTATCGACATGCTGCCTGAACAGATTATCCTGTTCGGCAGCTTTTATTTGGGCTTTCAGACGATTTGGCTGAAGCTCGGTGACTGAGTCTGGATCAGCACCGCGCCGGCCACCTCGTCTGACGTCGAATACGAGACCAAGTTCATCTGCGGCTCTTTTTGCTGCCTTGAACAATCCTGCGCCCACCCCTGCGATTTCGTGATCTCTCACTAATAGCAGGAGCGGATCCGAGCTCCTGAGGATGTTACATGCCATACTCAGTGCTACTCTGCCATGCATACACTCCAGACTCAAGAGTCCTCGCCCCCCCCCCGATGACGTGGGAGATAAACACGAGGAACGGACGATCTAGGATGAATACTCCTATGGATGTTCATCATCTTGCGGGTATCTCTGTCTAGTTGGCGCAGCTCATCTACCGTCCATTTTACTACCCCAAAGGAGTAGAGCAGAACAGGAACGGCAAGCATGTTAGTGGCAGACGCCTTATTCTTCCCCGAAAGTTCGGACGACCAAATCTTTCGGAGTAGGCGTCTGTACTTGCCGCGGAGAGACTTCTTGATTTGTTGCACATCCTGAATGTGGTGTTGTTGCACACCCAGGTATGTGTAGGTCTCTCCGGCATCCAGATGTCTTAGGATGCTTCCGTCTGCGAGCTGCGCGTCCTCAGAAAATTCCCCGCATCGCCCTCTCTTGAGGTGGACGACCGCGCACTTGTCCAATCCGAACTCCATACCAATGGCCCGCGTGTACTCCTCGACCACCCTCAGAGCGTTTTGAAGTTCTCGCTCTCCGGAGGCATACAGTTTTAGGTCATCCATGTAGAATAGATGAGTGACCTTATGCCTCCGGTTGCTGGGTGGGCCACAGAGGTACCCGCGGGTTTGGCGGAGCTCAACAGATAACGGCAGCAGTGAGATGCAGAAGAGGAGGGGACTCAGAGAATCTCCCTGGAAAACTCCTCTTCGGAATGCCACCTGCTCTGTCGTAACCCGCTGTGCACCTGATGTTATGGTGAAGCGGGTCTTCCAGAGTGGCAGCAGTTGTTATTTATTTATTTTTTTTTTTTTTTGTTTTTTTTTTTTTTTTTGTGAAGCCAGTCGCCCTTCTCTCTGTCTCCGATGCCAGAGAGGGTACGCTGGTAATACCAGAGACCACTCCCTACGCCGTAGGGTCAGTGGTCACTGGGTCCGCGAATCGTGTGCTCTGAGCAGGCGTAACGAGCCAAGGATAACGGCCTTCTGTATTCTTCCGGCTAAGATTTCTTCCGAAAGCAGTGTGCGCCTCACCCCACCTAGGCATCCTATGATAAGAACCACTAGTTTAACAGTGTGGTCCGGATAGAGTCTACGGAGTTCGAAGAGAAGATCTCGATATTTAGTCCGTTTTTCCTCCTCTTTCAGAACAATGTTTGTTTCCCCTGGGGCGGAGAATTCAATGACAAACATTGTCCTAAGTTGGTGGTCGAGGAGGACTAAAGCAGGTTTATTGGCCTGTATTTGCCTGAGGGTGGGAAACGAGTAGTTCCAATAAATTAGGCACCGCTCATTCCCCACTACGGACTCAATATCCCCCGAAGCGTAAGGCAGCACTGGTGTCTCGTCTATCCCATACGTATGCCGCAGATGATAGTACAGCACACGTAATGCTCCATCATGTCTATGGATATAGGCCGAGACAGCGTATGTCGGACAAGCCGACAACAGGTGCATAAGTGTCTCCGGCGCCCTTCGGCAGGCCCTACAGTTTACATCAGGGACCTCTATACCCAGGACATGACTTCGATAGACGAGTGTGTTAAAGACACCATCCTGGCAAGCCATAATGAACCCTTCGGTCTCAGACTTCAGCCCAGCTGACCTTAGGAAAGCAAAGGTCAGCTTCTCAGATAAGCCCCTGTCTTCGATGTTCTTGTAGAAGACTCCATGCAAGGGCTTATCTTTATGCAGCTGCAGAAATTTACGTTGCTCTGCTGCTTTTGCATGGGCTTTTAGCTGAGCGGGTTCCAGCTCGGTGACAGAACTCGGGTTTACCCGCCCAGTGTCGAAGTCGAGACCAAGTTCATCGGCTGCTCGTTGTGCTGCCTTGAATAAGAACGCTCCCGTCCCTGCGTTTTCATGGTCGCGAACCATGCAGAGAAGGGGATCCGAACTCTTGATGATCTTGCAAGCTCCATCCAGAGCCGACCTGCTATGTAGATACTCCAAACTCAAGAGACCACGGCCTCCCTGCTGTCGTGAGAGATATAACCGCGGAACGGACGATTTTGGATGCAAACTTCTGTTGAGATGCATCATCTTTCGGGTTCCTACATCGAGTTGGCGCAACTCGCCTTGTGTCCATTTCACTACCCCAAAGGAGTGTAGAAGGATCGGAACGGCAAGCATGTTAGTTGCAGACACCTTATTCTTCCCCGACAGTTCAGAAGACCAAATCTGCCGGAGGAGGTGCTGGTACTTGCCGCGGAGAGCGTTTTTAACTGTTGACACTTCTTGAGTGGAGCGTTGCTCAACACCCAAGTATTTATACGTCTCTCCGGCATCTAGGTGGTGCAAGATGCTTCCATCCACAAGCTGCGCGTCCTCTCCGTAGTCACCGCATCGTCCTCTCTTGAGGTGAACCAGTGCACATTTGTCCAAGCCGAACTCCATACCGACAGCCTGAGTGTACTCATGTACCACCCTGAGAGATTGGCGTAAATCTCTCTCGCTGGAGGCATAAAGTTTAAGGTCATCCATGTAAAACAGATGGGTGACCTTATGCCTCCTATCTCCGGGGGTACCGCAATTGTAACCACGGGTTCTGCGAAGTTCAACGGATAACGGCAGTAGCGAGATGCAAAATAGAAGGGGGCTGAGAGAGTCTCCCTGAAACACACCCCTCTTAAACATAACCGGCTCTGTTTGGACTCTGACATTACCAGATGTTATAGTAAAGCGAGTCCTCCAGAGCGGCATGAGTTGTTCTATGCATCTCACTACGGGACCGGGCACCGCAAGACATTGGAGCAAGTGAACAATTAGCTCATGAGATGTCATATCGAATGCCTTGCGGTAATCGATCCAGGCCATAGAAAGGTTCCGCTTATACTGCACGGAGTCCTGCGTGACACATCTGTCAATAAGCAGGTTCTCCTTGCAGCCAGCGACACCCTTCTTAGACCCACGTTGCTCGTATATCCGTTCGTAAACCGGGCCGCTTGCTTGAAGTACCCGCATGTACAAGATACGTGTGAATATCTTGTAACATGCGTTTAAACAGGTTATCGGTCTGTAGTTCGCTGGATCTGCCAGATCTCCGTTCTTAGGGAGTAGCACGGTTCGCCCCTCGATAATCCAGGAAGGGATTTGCTGCTCTCCATTTAGCCACGAGGTGAAGATTCTGGCTAAATGGCGGTGGGTGCTCGGAAGTTTTTTCCACCAAAAGGTGTTAATCCCATCGGGTCCAGGAGCAGCAAAGTTCTTGGAGCCTTCTAGGGCTCTTCGAACCTCTTCCGTCGTTATCGGTTGGCACACTGCTTGAGGCTGCTGGAGCCCTTGGCAAAAAGCTTCAAAGTGTGCCAGGGCTGGAGTATCTCGGTTTAGTGGACGCTTTTGTTCGTAAAGCGTCTTCCAGAAGTCTTCCACCTGATCTACAGTCGGCGGATTCTTAACAATACGCTCAGGCGGTTGGAACAGGCGAGATGGCTTCTTGCGGAAAAGGTTATTTTCCGCTACTGCCCTCGCCCGCCTTGCTAGCGACTTTTTGCAAGCCACTAGCATCCGTATTCTATCGAGACAATGTTGCTTGGTGGTAAGCAGCACTGCCACGTTAAGCGTGTGATGGACTCGCCTTAAGTTGGCGGCAATTCGCCGCACTTTTGACGTGAAAGGCCTGTTCTCTGCCATGTAATCCATCACACACTGAATACGGGAGGCATATTGTCTCGCCGACCGGATCTTGGCTTCCATCTTTCTTATACGCCGGTCAGCTCTCTCCTGAGGGGAAGTAGTATTATCCCGCCTCACCACCGGAGAGAGCCGCGTCGCGGCGTCGTAGACGGCACAATTAATGTGCCAGATATCAGCCTCTTCCGGAATAGCTTCACTGAGTTCTGCGTCCACTCTGACCAGATCTTGTGGCCGAGGGGGCTTTTGATGGTGCAGCCCCCTTCTGGTTCTGATGCCCTCTGGTATGGGTGGAAAATCTAAAACCACCTCCTCGACCGGTTGATCGGGCGGTCTGTCGACTACCTCTTCAACAGGTCTCAGAGCGGTTCTGATGTAGCCTCTGCTTCGGAGGTGAGATACATAGTCACGAAGATTTTGTTTCGTGAAAGCGCGATGCTCTGGGTGTACATCACACCACAGAGCATGCATCCGCGCCATGTATCCCCTCCGTGCAGGCTCACTGCTTTCATAGCACTGCAGAAGGTCGTCCCTCAGCTCGTCCGTCCACTCAAAGCGTCCATATGCGTCGCGGTTGTCGTCATCGGGCAGTCCGTCCTGTTGGGCCCCACCACCTTGCCCATGACCCCTATCCGCTCGGGGTCGATCGTGGGGGCCCTGCCTTTGGTCAACTGGAACCAGAGATTTGGGCTTGTGGGTGGTTAGCCCAGCAAGCCCACGACCGACACCAGAGGGGAATGAGCTTTCCCCTCCCGGGTGCACTAGGGCTGCCGGTTCGATTTTGCACCCCCAGCTGGAGTAAGTGGTGGCGCTACTCACCAAAGGCTTGATAGATGAAAGTCAGCCCCTCCTGCTTATTTATTATTATTATTATAATTATTATTATTATTATTATTATTATTATTATTATTATTATTATTATTATTATTATTATTATTATTATTATTATTATTATTATTATTATTATTATTATTATTATTATTATTATTATTATTATTATTATTATTATTATTATTATTATTATTATTATTATTATTATTATTATTATTATTATTATTATTATTATTATTATTATTATTATTATTTTTTTTTTTTTTTTTTTTTTTTCGGTTTCCCGTTGCCGGACAGGGCTTCCGTGGCCTCCGACACCACACGGTAGCCGCGCCGGCTAATTAATTACAGCCACTCTCCACGACCTGTGGAGTTAGTGACTGTAAACACCTGAATCATGTGCCCTAAGCAGACGAAGGGACCCCAAGATAACCGCCTTCTGCATCTGACCTGCCAACCATTCTGCCGAATTCTGACAGGCCGGTATGATCTTTAATTCTGAGAGCAGCGAAGGCTTCATCCCTCCGAGTACGCCGATTATTAGGACGACCATCTTGACCGAGTAGTCTGGGTACAGCACTTGGAGCTCATACCGGAGATCACGATATTTGGTCCGTTTTTCCCCCTCCTTCAAAGCGATGTTTGTCTCAGCAGGTGCTGAGAATTCGATGACAAACATCACTTTGTTCTGATGGTCGAGGAGGACTATGTCAGGCTTGTTGGCTTGAATGAGCCTGACGGTCGGGAACGAGTAGTTCCAATAAATTCGGCACCTCTCGTTCTCGACAACGGACTCAATATCTCCGGGGATGTAAGGCAGCACTGGTGTTTGATCTACCCCGTACGAGTGCCTTAGATGGTAGTATAGCACTCGTAAAGCCGCGTTATGGCGGTGGATGTAGGCCGAAATCGCGTATATCGGGCATGCTGAAAGCAAATGCATCAGCGATTCCGGCGCCTGACGGCAGGTCCTGCAGTTGATATCAGGGACCTCTACACCCATTACGCGGCTTCGGTAGACCAAGGTGTTTATTACACCATCCTGACAGGCCACAATGAATCCCTCGGTCTCCGACTTAAGCCCAGCTGACCTTAAAAAGGCGAATGTCAGCCTAGTCGATAAACCCAGTGTTTCTATGTTCTTATAGAACACACCGTGCATGGGTTTATCGACATGCTGCCTGAACAGATTCTCCTGTTCGGCAGCTTTTATTTGGGCTTTCAGACGATTTGGCTGAAGCTCGGTGACTGACTCTGGATCAGCACCGCGCCGGCCCCCTCGTCTGACGTCGAATACGAGACCAAGTTCATCTGCGGCTCTTTTTGCTGCCTTAAACAATCCTGCGCCCACCCCTGCGATTTCGTGATCTCTCACTAATAGCAGGAGCGGATCCGAGCTCCTGAGGATGTTACATGCCATACTCAGCGCTACTCTGCCATGCATACACTCCAGGCCCAAGAGTCCTCGGCCCCCCCGATGACGTGGGAAGTAAACATGAGGAACGGACGATCTAGGATGAATACTCCTATGGATGTTCATCATCTTGCGGGTATCTCTGTCTAGTTGGCGCAGCTCATCTACAGTCCATTTTACTACTCCAAAGGAGTAGAGCAGAACAGGAACGGCAAGCATGTTAGTGGCAGACGCCTTATTCTTCCCCGAAAGTTCGGAGGACCAAATCTTTCGGAGTAGGCGTCTGTACTTGCCGCGGAGAGACTCCTTTATTTGTTTCACATCCTGGATGTGATGTTGTTGCACACCCAGGTATGTGTAGGTCTCCCCGGCATCCAGATGTCTCAGAATGCTTCCGTCTGCGAGCTGCGCATCTTCAGAGAATTCCCCGCATCGCCCTCTCTTGAGGTGGACGACCGCGCACTTGTCCAACCCGAACTCCATACCAATGGCCCGCGTGTACTCCTCGACCACCCTTAGAGCATTTTGAAGTTCACGCTCACCGGAGGCATACAGTTTGAGGTCATCCATATAGAACAGATGGGTGACCTTATGCCTCCGGTTGCTGGGTGGGCCACAGTGGTACCCGCGGGTTTGGCGGAGTTCAACAGATAACGGCAGCAGTGAGATGCAAAAGAGGAGGGGACTCAGAGAATCTCCCTGGAATACTCCTCTTCTGAATGCTACCTGTTCTGTCGTAATTATTATTATTATTATTATTATTATTATTATTATTATTATTATTATTATTATTATTATTATTATTATTATTATTATTATTATTATTTTTTTTTTTTTTTTTTAGCTAGCTAAAAACCAGTCACCCTTCTCTGTGGCTCCGACCCTCACAGAGGGGAGCTGGTAGTACCGGTAGCCACTCCCCACGCCCGTGGGGTGAGTGACTACTGGGTCCGTGAATCGTGTGCCCTGAGCAGACGTAATGAACCGAGAATGACGGCCTTCTGCATTCTGCCGGCTAAGACCTCTGCCGAGTTTCGGCATGCCGGTATGATCTTAAGTTCCGAAAGCAGTGTGTGTCTCGTTCCACCGAGGGCTCCTATAATCAGTACCACTATCTTAACAGTATGGTCTGGATACAGTCTGCGGAGTTCGAAGAGCAGATCTCGATATTTTGTCCGTTTTTCCTCCTCCTTCAAGACAATGTTGTTCTCCGCGGGAGCCGAGAACTCCACGACGAACATTGTGTTGAGTTGATGGTCGAGGAGTACTACGTCAGGCTTGTTGGCTTGTATTTGCCTGACGGTGGGAAAAGAGTAGTTCCAATAAATTAGACACTTCTCATTTCCCACAACGGACTCAATATCCCCCGTAGCGTAAGGCAGCACTGGTGTTTCGTCTATCCCATACGAGTGCCTTAAATGGTAGTAAAGCACTCGTAATGCTCCGTCGTGCCTTTGGATATAGGCCGAGACTGCATATGTCGGGCAAGCCGACAGCAAGTGCATAAGAGTCTCTGGCGCCCTGCGGCAGGCCCTGCAGCTGACATCAGGGACCTCTATACCCATGACACGACTACGATAGACGAGGGTGTTAAATACACCATCCTGGCAAGCCATTATGAATCCCTCGGTCTCAGACTTCAGCCCGGCTGACCTTAAGAAGGCAAAGGTCAGCCTTTCGGATAAGCCAAGGTTTTCTATATTTTTATAGAAAACTCCATGCATTGGCTTATCCGTGTGAAGCTGCAGAAAGTTGTTGTGTTCTGCAGCTTTAATTTGGGCTTTTCGCCGAGCAGGTTCCAACTCGGTGACAGAGTCGCGATTTACCCGCTCGACGTCGAAGGAGAGACCAAGTTCATCGGCTGCTCTCTGTGCTGCCTTAAACAGAAAGGCTCCTACCCCTGCATTTTCATGGTCTCGGACCATGCAGAGGAGGGGATCCGAACTCCTGATGACCTTACAGGCTCCATCCAGAACCATCCTATTATGGAGACTCTCCAAACTCAAGAGTCCACGGCCTCCCCGATGTCGTGGGAGGTATAGCCGTGGAACAGACGATTTAGGATGCAAACTCCTATTGAGATGCATCTTCTTGCGGGTTCCTACGTCGAGTTGACGCAACTCTTCTTGAGTCCATTTCACTACTCCAAAGGAGTAGAGAAGGATCGGAACGGCGAGCATGTTGGTAGCAGACACCTTGTTCTTCCCCGACAGCTCTGAAGACCAGATCTGTCGGAGTCGGTGCTGATACTTGCCGCGGAGAGCATTTTTCACTACACTCACTTCTTGGGTGGAGCGTTGCTCGACACCCAAGTAAGTGTACGACTCTCCGGCATCTAGATGATGTAAGATGCTTCCGTCCACGAGCTGCGCGTCCTCTCCGTAGTTCCCGCATCGTCCTCTCTTGAGATGGACCAGTGCACATTTGTCTAATCCGAACTCCATGCCGACAGCCTGCGTGTACTCCTGTACCACCCTGAGGGACTGGTGTAGGTCCCTCTCTCCGGAGGCATAAAGTTTAAGGTCATCCATATAAAACAGATGGGTGACCTTATGCCTCCTATCGCCAGGGGTACCGCAGTTGTATCCACGGGTTTTCCGGAGCGAAACGGATAATGGCAGTAATGAGATGCAAAATAGAAGGGGGCTGAGGGAGTCTCCCTGAAATACTCCCCTTCTGAATGTTACCGACTCCGTCTGGACTCTATCGTTACCCGATGTAATGGTAAAGCGAGTCCTCCAGAGCGGCATCAGTTCTTCGATGCATCTCACTACGGGACCAGGTACCGCAAGACATCGGAGCAAGTGTACAATAAGCTCGTGCGATGTCATGTCAAATGCCTTGCGGTAGTCGATCCAGGCCATGGAGAGGTTACGCTTATACTGCATGGAGTCCTGCGTGACACACCTGTCAATCAGCAGGTTCTCCTTACAGCCAGCGACACCTCTCTTTGACCCTCGTTGCTCATATATCCGCTCGTAAACCGGTTCAACTGCGTGGAGCACTCGCATGTACAAGATGCGCGTAAACGCCTTGTAACATGCGTTTAAACAGGTTATCGGCCGGTAGTTCTTTGGGTTAGACAAATCTCCGTTCTTCGGGATCAGCACTGTCCGCCCCTCGACAACCCAAGAAGGAATTTGCTGCTCCCCATTTAGCCATGAATTGAAAATTCTGGCTAAATGGTGGTGGGTACTGGATAATTTTTTCCACCAAAAGTTATTGATCCCGTCGGGACCTGGAGCAGCAAAGTTCTTAGAGCCCTCAAGAGCTCTTCGAACCTCTTCTGGGGTTATCGGTTGGCACACCTGTTGTGGTTGCTGAAACCTTTGACAAAAGGTTTCAAAGTGTGCCAGGGCTGGAGAGTCTCTGTTGAGTGGAAGCTTCTGTTCGTACAACGTTTTCCAGAAGTTTTCCACCTGATCTGCAGTCGGCGGATTTTCAGCAACACGCTGAGGCGGTTCGAAAAGGCGCGAGGGCTTTTTGCGGAAAAGTTGATTTTCCGCTAGCCCCCTCGCCCGCCTCACTAGTGACTTCTTACAAGACACTAGCATCCGTATCCTGTCGAGGCAGTGCTGTTTGGTGGTTTGTAGCACTGCCCCATTGAGTGTGTGATGGACGCGTCTTAAGTTAGCAGCTACTCGCCGCACTTTAGGCGTGAAAGGCCTATTGGCCGCCATATAGTCCATCACACATTGGATACGGGATGCGTGTTGCCTCGCCGACCGGATCTTGGCTTCCATCTTGTGTATGCGCCGTCTCGCTCTCTCTTGTGGAGAAGCACTGTTCCGCCTCTCCACCTGAGACAAGCGTTGAGCGGCAGCATACACGGCACAATTTATGTGCCAGATGTCAGCCTCTTCTGGTAGCGCTGCACGAAGTTCCGCATCCACTCTGGCCAGATCTTGTGGCCCGGGGGGTTTTATGTTGTGCAACCCCCTTCTGGTACTGAGGCCCTCTGGTACTGGTGGAACGACTGGGACTGCAACCTCGACCGGTTCATTCGGTGGACCTTCGGCCACCTCATTCATCGGCTGAGGAGCAGTTCTCACGTAGCCCCTGCGACGAAGGTGGGACACATAATCACGCAGGTTTTGTGGCGTGAAGGCGTTGTGTTCTGGGTGCCTTGCACACCACAGAACGTGCATTCGCCCCATGTACCCCCTTCGCGCGGGCTCACTGCTTTCGTAGCACTGCATAAGGTCGTCCCTCAGTTCATCTGTCCACTCAAAGCGTCCTTGTTCATCGCGGTTGTCAACAATGGGCTGTCGATCTTGTTGGGCCCCACCACCTTGCCCTTGACCCCTATCCGAACGGGGTCGATCGTGGGGGCCCTGTCCTCGGCCAATAGGAACCGGAGGTTTGGGCTTGTGGGTGGTTAGCCCAGCAAGCCCACGACCGACACCAGAGGGGAAGATGCTCTCCCCTCCCGGATGCGCTAGGGCTGCCGGTTCGATTTTGCATCCCCAGCTGGAGTAAGTGGTGGCGCTACTCACCAAAGGCTAGAAAGATGACGGTTAGCCCCTCCTGCTTTATTATTATTATTATTATTATTATTATTATTATTATTATTATTATTATTATTATTATTATTATTATTATTATTATTATTATTATTATTATTATTATTATTATTATTATTATTATTATTATTATTATTATTATTATTATTATTATTATTATTATTATTATTTTACTGTTTCACAGAGATTTTCTTCCCTGGGGTAGAGGCAAGAAGCCATCGGTCCTCTGACAAGATGGTTCGCTCTTTTTGCATTTGACTTTTTAACTTTCTCCTAGAACCCTTCTAACAATGGCACATGTATCCAGGATTACCGACTTCTGGATAGATATATATAGTTCCCACTGTAAGCCAAGTTGACTGATGTTGTTTTTTAGCGTCTTAGGTATCTCTCCGGTGGCTCCCACAACTATAGGTACGATGACTACAGAGTCCATGTTCCACATTTGACGGATCTCATCTGCCAGTGGGAGGTACTTATTTATTTTCTCGCTGTAAGTTTTTGATATGTTAGCCGCTAGCGGGACAGCGAAGTCAACTATATAAGTCTTATTTTCTTCCTTGAGTGTAAGTACCATATCCGGGATGTTGTTTGTTATTTGTCTGTCTGTTATTATTTTGCGGTTCCAATACAGTCTAACCCGCTCATCCTCGCACACCTGTGGGGGGTCATATTGGTAATATGGGACAAGATCTCTCAACCCCATATATTTTTCCCTAATCTTTTGATGGGGGATCTTACCCATCCTGTTATGCCGATCTAGATAGGCCTTCGGCGCAAGCACTGAGCATCCCGCAATTATGTGATCTAGGTACTCGCTTTTATCATTACACATTCGGCATTTGATATGCTCTATCCGTTCCCCTAATATCATTTTTCTGTACGCTCTTGTGGCCACAACATTATCTTGGATGGCCGCCATAAATCCCTCAGTTTCAACAAACAGGTCGCCGTGTCGTAAGTAAGCCGTAGAAGCGAATGAATCTATATTTTCATTTTCTATGCCAGCCAGGTATTTTCCATGTAGAGGTTTACTTCGCCACTGAGCCACTTGCTGTTCCACTGATTTTATCTTACCTGCAGGGTCGTATTCTGTGTCCGATAGTTTTAGCGGCGTGATCTTTTTATCTGCTCTGACTACTGCTCTGTGTATCCTGCTAGAAACTGCCTTTTGACCGAAATACTTTCTTAAGTTATTATTATTATTATTATTATTATTATTATTATCATTATTATTATTATTATTATTATTATTATTATTATTATTATTATTATTATTATTATTATTATTATTATCTTCATTATTAAAATCACAACTTTTTCAGTTGGTTGCATTCACGTCAGGAAAAGAATTCATTATTAATATTATTATTATTATTATTAAGTTTTTCTGAAAATTGATATTTTATTGTTAACACCCTGTACATTACTCAGTGTATCATCTTTTATGAATCAATGTCTTTTCTATTTACTTGTATAATTGTAAAATTTTTAATAAATATTTGTTAAACTATGTGATTTATTTTGAGTTCAGTTTCCTAGACTATTATTTATAATAAGTAATGTTTTTTTTCCTGGGCTAATTTTACAAGCAATTTATTTTACGCCGCCTTAATGTGTACTTTATTACAATAGTCTGACAATTTTTAACGAGTTCCAAGCAGATGGCATTTCTATTTATAGCCAACTTCCGACCTTAACTTGAAAGCGTCGCTAAAATGTATCGTGAATTGTTTGTGCTTTTTAAAGTGTTTGTTTTTTTCACGTTGGATATACCTTGTATAAAGGTTAATTTATATTCTTTTCCTATATGGTATCGTATTGATTAATAATTTACAAATGCATATTTTTTCCGCTAAACTCACCTGTCTGAACAAAAAGTTTTTAATAGGTGTTTATTATACTTATATGCAAAACTGGGTATTGAAAATAAAGTACTTGGCGCGTCACTGCAAAGCTTAACTTTCATCTTGATGTGTATATAAAATTAATAAATTGAGTTTGAATGCTTTTTCAGTACCATATATAATCCCACCAATTTAGAATTTTAGTAACAGCCTGTGTTATTATTGTAAATGATTTGCAGATCCTACTTAAATTTTTTAGAACCAATTATTAAATGTAGAAATTAAATGTGCAGCTTTATGCATTTTATTAGCGGTGGTCAGAAATACACACTCTGTATGACTGCGGGAGCCCAAAAACTATACTCTCTGGACATATGTTCGGTTATTAGACGCTATATTTAACACTGCAAGATGTTTTTTTATAATTTTGGTTGAGTGTGAGGTCCACTTTTAAGCTTGCCTTGTGATAACCCACGTAGACGGCTGCAATTGACGCATGTTAAAATTAGTCTACATATGGTGTGACACTGTACTATTTACGACAGACCAAAGTGAAACAAAACTTGCAAATATTTATACATACTGTGTGTCATTATTTTTTTAACCTACTAGACATTTGCTCCCATGTCCCCAGACACTTAGACTACATATGGTGTGGCATTGTACTATTTGCGACCGACCAAAGCGCCTGCATGTGTTCGATGAATTTTATGGCGTAAACACTTTACATTAAACGTTGTTTGAGGTAAATGAAAACCACATTTTATTTATGAAAGTATATACCGTGTGTGACAATTTTTCTGGTACACGTATTATTATATTGATTTAATTACCGAAATAACGACGGCGTCGTGACGACAATAGTTTTAATTAGTTCCCATTCACCTTCCATCATAATCTATTTTTAGATAAACAGGTCATTCACCTTTCACCAGATACCTAACACGTGTTCACCAGATGTCGTGAGAACTGTTATTTTAATTGGTTCCCCCAGACAGGTCATTGACATAGGTCATTCACCTTTCACCAGATGCTTGACACGTGTTCACCAGCTTTTTCATAGCTTTTGATTGGCTGCTCACTGGTGAGCGCCTCTCCACTCCGATTGCTTTCTCATTTGTACACTACTTTTCTATTCCAATATAGATCTTTCATGTATCTCCTGTAAGTTTCTTGTTGATTCTTCTTACGAGTACTAATGAAACCTTGGATAATAAATAATTTGATATTTAGTAAGTATATTCTGTTTTACTTTTAGTTAGATGCAAAGATGCACGTGTATATATAGTTCCGACATAATCGACTATTTCGATTTACTAACAATTGACCTACCTACATGAAATAATAAAATACATGTTAGACATATTAGGTATAACATTAATAAGAAACGATAAGAAAAAGTTCTTGCTCAAATTACAATGGTTTGTATAGTTCAATCTATAGGTATATCATAGGCAAGGCGTTAACCACTGGAAGAAATTGTGTACACTTTTTTACATATTTCAACTACTTCAGTCCTTCATTGTTTACTTTATATGGCATTTTTCACAAAATTCATAACAGTTAACCCTTCGACCATAATTAAACTTAAGTTCTAAAATATAAAAACGGCAAAATATACTTTAGAACGACACATTCAATCGGTAAGTCACTCGATGACAGCAGTTTGTTTTCCTAAGGTCTCAGAATTTGTGTCGTCGGAGCACGCGCATCAGTGATGCCAAGTGTCAGTTATTTGTTGACAGCCGACATGCAAAATGCTTCTTCTGTTAATTATAATCATTTTTATTATAGTAGGTGGTAATATTCAATGGAAATTCATTATTTTCAAAATCGGAGATAAAAAGTAGAAATTCTTTAGTGAAATAATTAAAGCATTTCCTCTAACGTTCACATACATTAGGTAACATGGAAATAGTCTCATCGGCAGGTTTCCAGACGAGATGTAAAATTCAGAAATGTCAACAGGTTCGATTAATGTTCGTATAGGGCATCTGCATCATGTAACCAGCATAACCTCAAATTTTAAGTTGTTCAAGTTTATTCTCATTTTTAGCTTGGAGCCGTACTAGCAAATATTTAAAAATTTACGTAAATAATTTTTCAATATTGTTGATTAATAAAAATAGACTGCTAATTACAGGTTAGATTTCCAACCTACAAAAAGAGTCCTAGGACAAAGTATTTAGAACTTCATAAACATTACACTGAACTAGATTTTAGTTGAAAATACGGGAACCAAGCAGAAATTTTAATAACAGCTGGGTAATACTCTTAAGTCTTAAGAAACACATATTTTTGAGGTCAGCTGTGACGTCACGTGCAGATGCCCTATGAAGCCGGAAATTGTTTAATTTTGATTGGAGGATCCGTCCATGACGTAATTTGAGTGCGTTTACTTGTTTGAAATATGGAGTAAATTAGACAATATTTTTGTTTTTATAATATTCATTTAAAATTAAAATATTATACGATATGACGTGTATATACAATATTTATTAAGTGTTAATAAATGATTTATGACAAAAGAAACAAAGTTCAATTACGTGGGAAAGGCCCCTTTTATGTATTACTGTTTCGATGGAGCTTTGTAGAAAATATATGTATTGTGAAAAATACATCTCGTTATTTCAAAAAAATACGTAGGCTGCTCCAAAAAATTTTCAATACGTGTAATCCAAACAGTTGTTGCTCATTTATATATTTATTAATTATCGAGTTTCTAACCAATTTATACTCTTTTTCTTTATTTGTTGTAATTAGTACGTAAGTAAATACATTATTGTTTAGTGTTACCCTGATGTTATAATTTCCGAACCCACAATACAGGGTGTTTATTAAGGGGGGGTGTAAGCACATAACATTATCTTTGCCAATTTGACTACGTTACCCCTTCGATAGTTTTGTAAAAAATATATGTTATAGCTTATTTTATAGTGTATAATTAGTAAAAAAAATAGAGGTAGTCGTTAACGTGTAAGTATGTATATAAATTTTTCAAAAAATTCAAAAGCATCAATTTTTGTTTTCTTCATGAAAAGACTTCATGAAAATATCAATAATAAATTGTCTTGAGTATATTTACAATATATGTGAAATACAAACAAATTGATTCACTTGATTAAGAAAAAAAAATTTTTCGGATTTTCGAAAAAAAAAAAATTCCCAGATATTATGAAGTTTTTGAGGTCAAAACTTTTTGTGGTAGTATTTTACGCAAAGATACATCACTGGAAGGAACCACACGCAAAAGGTTGTAAAGGCACGGACACTTATCTTAACCTGCCATGGCCTTTACAAAAAAAAAGTTATTTTTCTCATTTATAAAGTACTTTTTCTGTAGGAGATAGGATAATATCTTAGAAAGAATTATTCAGAATGAGTATTGTTTATTTGAGATTTTTTTATAGAAATAGTTTTTAATTAGTCACATTTCAGTTTGTCATAATATTTTAAGGTTTTTCAAATTGTTTAATCAATTTTAATTCACTTAAACAATTATAATTTATTTAAGCAATTACGTTATTTTTACAAATTTGTAGCATTTCCATCTTTTTTTAGTTTCACAATTTTGTTTATTTTGTTTATTAAGAGTTTGCTATGTTAGATATTATTTAAACAACTTATTACTGTTTATTGCCAACTTTCTTCAGAATAGAGCTAGAGCGTTGCAGGTTTTAAGAAATTTTGAACTTTTCATCGACTTTCTGCTCATATTTAAAATAAAGAACATTTTTGCGACTAATTAAAAATAATTTCTGTAAAAAGAGTCGCAAAAATATAACAATAAATGCTAAAAATACATGATACTCTACTTTTGTCCTTATGGGATTATTTTGAGGCCCAATAGTTCTCATGAGGGTGTAATTGAAAAAACAATTATTAATTCGTATTATTTGAACTATTATGAAATTTAAAAAAAAGTTGGAAATGTTACAAATTTATAGCAAAATATAATTTTTTGAATAAATTATAATTGTGTAAACAATTTGAAAAGCATTAAAATATTAACACAATCTAGAATGTGATTAATTATTAATAATTTGTGTAAAAGAGAACTCAAATAAATAATAATTAACGTTAAAAATGCGTGATATTATACCTTTACCCTTAGAGGGTCATTTTGCAAGTGAGCAAAATTTTAACAAATTCAGTTTTATTTTTCTTAATAATATTTCTTTACAGCATTCTGTCCGTACAGAAAAAGCACGTTACTAGAGGGAAATATTACTTTTTTGTAAATTTCCAAGACGAACTTCATAGAATTTGACAAATAGCAGAAAAAACTATTTGTGAGAACTAAAAAGAAAAACTGTCTATAAAATTAATTTCCAATCTTTGCAGATAGTTTTTCTTTTTAGTTCACACAGACTGTTTTTTCTACTGTTTGCCAAATCCTATAAAGAATATGTTTTATAACAATTGCAAATAAAAGGTAAGTCATTTTTATGCGAAATTCATGTTTCGAAATTTAAATTGTGACATAAATTAGTATTTTCACAGGATGAAATTTTAATTAAAAAATGTTCAGATTTCCTTATTTACTTATACGTCGACAGACTGCAGATTGTAATAATATTCTTCTAGGCAAATACGATAAAGCAGCATAGCATACATCTGACAACGCCGACGGAAGTCAATTAAACCTGTAATTTTTATATTCGGGTGTCATTTTAAAGTATTCATAAGAACGCCAATTAAACCGTAAAATAGGTAGGATGCTAACTTAGCTTATAAACACAAATTTTGTGTATATCAGTGTGTATACTGGTGGATGCCAAGTGAGAACGTTATTAGGTTGGATGCCAACTGATACCTTATATAAATATATATAGGTATAGACGGTACATTGTGTAGCCCGATATATCAATAGGTCGTTCATAAGCCCGGCATTTCCCGAGCGTATAAATTAACAAATTTATTAAATATGGCGATTGTTATGCATCTTTTCTAACAGGAAGCCACTAGAGGTAGATAATTATTATTTTTCTTTTAATTATATAAACATGGCATATTTCAGAGCCCGGATATATTTACTGATCGTTTCAAAGCCCGCTGTATATAAGAATAAAGTAAGCGTTCGTTCTCCGTCCATCGCTCTCTCTTGAGGTGGACGACCGCGCACTTGTCCAATCCGAACTCCATACCAATGGCCCGCGTGTACTCCTCGACCACCCTCAGAGCGTTTTGAAGTTCTCGCTCTCCGGAGGCATACAGTTTTAGGTCATCCATGTAGAATAGATGAGTGACCTTATGCCTCCGGTTGCTGGGTGGGCCACAGAGGTACCCGCGGGTTTGGCGGAGCTCAACAGATAACGGCAGCAGTGAGATGCAGAAGAGGAGGGGACTCAGAGAATCTCCCTGGAAAACTCCTCTTCGGAATGCCACCTGCTCTGTCGTAACCCGCTGTGCACCTGATGTTATGGTGAAGCGGGTCTTCCAGAGTGGCAGCAGTTGTTATTTATTATTATTATTATTATTATTATTATTATTATTATTATTATTATTATTATTATTATTATTATTATTATTATTATTATTATTATTATTATTTTATCAGTTCACAGCAAAATGCTGGCATTATTCACTTATCCCGGGTAATTGCTTACCAAGGGATTAAGTTCCTTTAGGACCCTTCTCAATTTCTTGAGTCCACTCAATGCTGATATTGCATCAATCTCCCAATACCCTTCTGACAATGCTACAGGTGTCCAGTAGGACAGATTTTTGCATAATTATTATTATTATTATTATTATTATTATTATTATTATTATTATTATTATTATTATTATTATTATTATTATTATTATTATTATTATTATTATTATTATTTTACTGTTTCACAGAGATTTTCTTCCCTGGGGTAGAGGCAAGAAGCCATCGGTCCTCTGACAAGATGGTTCGCTCTTTTTGCATTTGACTTTTTAACTTTCTCCTAGAACCCTTCTAACAATGGCACATGTATCCAGGATTACCGACTTCTGGATAGATATATATAGTTCCCACTGTAAGCCAAGTTGACTGATGTTGTTTTTTAGCGTCTTAGGTATCTCTCCGGTGGCTCCCACAACTATAGGTACGATGACTACAGAGTCCATGTTCCACATTTGACGGATCTCATCTGCCAGTGGGAGGTACTTATTTATTTTCTCGCTGTAAGTTTTTGATATGTTAGCCGCTAGCGGGACAGCGAAGTCAACTATATAAGTCTTATTTTCTTCCTTGAGTGTAAGTACCATATCCGGGATGTTGTTTGTTATTTGTCTGTCTGTTATTATTTTGCGGTTCCAATACAGTCTAACCCGCTCATCCTCGCACACCTGTGGGGGGTCATATTGGTAATATGGGACAAGATCTCTCAACCCCATATATTTTTCCCTAATCTTTTGATGGGGGATCTTACCCATCCTGTTATGCCGATCTAGATAGGCCTTCGGCGCAAGCACTGAGCATCCCGCAATTATGTGATCTAGGTACTCGCTTTTATCATTACACATTCGGCATTTGATATGCTCTATCCGTTCCCCTAATATCATTTTTCTGTACGCTCTTGTGGCCACAACATTATCTTGGATGGCCGCCATAAATCCCTCAGTTTCAACAAACAGGTCGCCGTGTCGTAAGTAAGCCGTAGAAGCGAATGAATCTATATTTTCATTTTCTATGCCAGCCAGGTATTTTCCATGTAGAGGTTTACTTCGCCACTGAGCCACTTGCTGTTCCACTGATTTTATCTTACCTGCAGGGTCGTATTCTGTGTCCGATAGTTTTAGCGGCGTGATCTTTTTATCTGCTCTGACTACTGCTCTGTGTATCCTGCTAGAAACTGCCTTTTGACCGAAATACTTTCTTAAGTTATTATTATTATTATTATTATTATTATTATCATTATTATTATTATTATTATTATTATTATTATTATTATTATCTTCATTATTAAAATCACAACTTTTTCAGTTGGTTGCATTCACGTCAGGAAAAGAATTCATTATTAATATTATTATTATTATTATTAAGTTTTTCTGAAAATTGATATTTTATTGTTAACACCCTGTACATTACTCAGTGTATCATCTTTTATGAATCAATGTCTTTTCTATTTACTTGTATAATTGTAAAATTTTTAATAAATATTTGTTAAACTATGTGATTTATTTTGAGTTCAGTTTCCTAGACTATTATTTATAATAAGTAATGTTTTTTTTCCTGGGCTAATTTTACAAGCAATTTATTTTACGCCGCCTTAATGTGTACTTTATTACAATAGTCTGACAATTTTTAACGAGTTCCAAGCAGATGGCATTTCTATTTATAGCCAACTTCCGACCTTAACTTGAAAGCGTCGCTAAAATGTATCGTGAATTGTTTGTGCTTTTTAAAGTGTTTGTTTTTTTCACGTTGGATATACCTTGTATAAAGGTTAATTTATATTCTTTTCCTATATGGTATCGTATTGATTAATAATTTACAAATGCATATTTTTTCCGCTAAACTCACCTGTCTGAACAAAAAGTTTTTAATAGGTGTTTATTATACTTATATGCAAAACTGGGTATTGAAAATAAAGTACTTGGCGCGTCACTGCAAAGCTTAACTTTCATCTTGATGTGTATATAAAATTAATAAATTGAGTTTGAATGCTTTTTCAGTACCATATATAATCCCACCAATTTAGAATTTTAGTAACAGCCTGTGTTATTATTGTAAATGATTTGCAGATCCTACTTAAATTTTTTAGAACCAATTTTTAAATGTAGAAATTAAATGTGCAGCTTTATGCATTTTATTAGCGGTGGTCAGAAATACACACTCTGTATGACTGCGGGAGCCCAAAAACTATACCCTCTGGACATATGTTCGGTTATTAGACGCTATATTTAACACTGCAAGATGTTTTTTTATAATTTTGGTTGAGTGTGAGGTCCACTTTTAAGCTTGCCTTGTGATAACCCACGTAGACGGCTGCAATTGACGCATGTTAAAATTAGTCTACATATGTTGTGGCACTGTACTATTTACGACAGACCAAAGTGAAACTAAACTTGCAAATATTTATACATACTGTGTGTCATTATTTTTTTAACCTACTAGACATTTGCTCCCATGTCCCCAGACACTTAGACTACATATGGTGTGGCATTGTACTATTTGCGACCGACCAAAGCGCCTGCATGTGTTCGATGAATTTTATGGCGTAAACACTTTACATTAAACGTTGTTTGAGGTAAATGAAAACCACATTTTATTTATGAAAGTATATACCGTGTGTGACAATTTTTCTGGTACACGTATTATTATATTGATTTAATTACCGAAATAACGACGGCGTCGTGACGACAATAGTTTTAATTAGTTCCCATTCACCTTTCATCATAATCTATTTTTAGATAAACAGGTCATTCACCTTTCACCAGATACCTAACACGTGTTCACCAGATGTCGTGAGAACTGTTATTTTAATTGGTTCCCCCAGACAGGTCATTGACATAGGTCATTCACCTTTCACCAGATGCTTGACACGTGTTCACCAGCTTTTTCATAGCTTTTGATTGGCTGCTCACTGGTGAGCGCCTCTCCACTCCGATTGCTTTCTCATTTGTACACTACTTTTCTATTCCAATATAGATCTTTCATGTATCTCCTGTAAGTTTCTTGTTGATTCTTCTTACGAGTACTAATGAAACCTTGGATAATAAATAATTTGATATTTAGTAAGTATATTCTGTTTTACTTTTAGTTAGATGCAAAGATGCACGTGTATATATAGTTCCGACATAATCGACTATTTCGATTTACTAACAATTGACCTACCTACATGAAATAATAAAATACATGTTAGACATATTAGGTATATAACATTAATAAGAAACGATAAGAAAAAGTTCTTGCCCAAATTACAATGGTTTGTATAGTTCAATCTATAGGTATATCATAGGCAAGGCGTTAACCACTGGAAGAAATTGTGTACACTTTTTTACATATTTCAACTACTTCAGTCCTTCATTGTTTACTTTATATGGCATTTTTCACAAAATTCATAACAGTTAACCCTTCGACCATAATTAAACTTAAGTTCTAAAATATAAAAACGGCAAAATATACTTTAGAACGACACATTCAATCGGTAAGTCACTCGATGACAGCAGTTTGTTTTCCTAAGGTCTCAGAATTTGTGTCGTCGGAGCACGCGCATCAGTGATGCCAAGTGTCAGTTATTTGTTGACAGCCGACATGCAAAATGCTTCTTCTGTTAATTATAATCATTTTTATTATAGTAGGTGGTAATATTCAATGGAAATTCATTATTTTCAAAATCGGAGATAAAAAGTAGAAATTCTTTAGTGAAATAATTAAAGCATTTCCTCTAACGTTCACATACATTAGGTAACATGGAAATAGTCTCATCGGCAGGTTTCCAGACGAGATGTAAAATTCAGAAATGTCAACAGGTTCGATTAATGTTCGTATAGGGCATCTGCATCATGTAACCAGCATAACCTCAAATTTTAAGTTGTTCAAGTTTATTCTCATTTTTAGCTTGGAGCCGTACTAGCAAATATTTAAAAATTTACGTAAATAATTTTTCAATATTGTTGATTAATAAAAATAGACTGCTAATTACAGGTTAGATTTCCAACCTACAAAAAGAGTCCTAGGACAAAGTATTTAGAACTTCATAAACATTACACTGAACTAGATTTTAGTTGAAAATACGGGAACCAAGCAGAAATTTTAATAACAGCTGGGTAATACTCTTAAGTCTTAAGAAACACATATTTTTGAGGTCAGCTGTGACGTCACGTGCAGATGCCCTATGAAGCCGGAAATTGTTTAATTTTGATTGGAGGATCCGTCCATGACGTAATTTGAGTGCGTTTACTTGTTTGAAATATGGAGTAAATAAGACAATATTTTTGTTTTTATAATATTCATTTAAAATTAAAATATTATACGATATGACGTGTATATACAATATTTATTAAGTGTTAATAAATGATTTATGACAAAAGAAACAAAGTTCAATTACGTGGGAAAGGCCCCTTTTATGTATTACCGTTTCGATGGAGCTTTGTAGAAAATATATGTATTGTGAAAAATACATCTCGTTATTTCAAAAAAATACGTAGGCTGCTCCAAAAAATTTTCAATACGTGTAATCCAAACAGTTGTTGCTCATTTATATATTTATTAATTATCGAGTTTCTAACCAATTTATACTCTTTTTCTTTATTTGTTGTAATTAGTACGTAAGTAAATACATTATTGTTTAGTGTTACCCTGATGTTATAATTTCCGAACCCACAATACAGGGTGTTTATTAAGGGGGGGTGTAAGCACATAACATTATCTTTGCCAATTTGACTACGTTACCCCTTCGATAGTTTTGTAAAAAATATATGTTATAGCTTATTTTATAGTGTATAATTAGTAAAAAAAATAGAGGTAGTCGTTAACGTGTAAGTATGTATATAAATTTTTCAAAAAATTCAAAAGCATCAATTTTTGTTTTCTTCATGAAAAGACTTCATGAAAATATCAATAATAAATTGTCTTGAGTATATTTACAATATATGTGAAATACAAACAAATTGATTCACTTGATTAAGAAAAAAACATTTTTCGGATTTTCGAAAAAAAAAAAATTCCCAGATATTATGAAGTTTTTGAGGTCAAAACTTTTTGTGGTAGTATTTTACGCAAAGATACATCACTGGAAGGAACCACACGCAAAAGGTTGTAAAGGCACGGACACTTATCTTAACCTGCCATGGCCTTTACAAAAAAAAAGTTATTTTTCTCATTTATAAAGTACTTTTTCTGTAGGAGATAGGACAATATCTTAGAAAGAATTATTCAGAATGAGTATTGTTTATTTGAGATTTTTTTATAGAAATAGTTTTTAATTAGTCACATTTCAGTTTGTCATAATATTTTAAGGTTTTTCAAATTGTTTAATCAATTTTAATTCACTTAAACAATTATAATTTATTTAAGCAATTACGTTATTGTTACAAATTTGTAGCATTTCCATCTTTTTTTAGTTTCACAATTTTGTTTATTTTGTTTATTAAGAGTTTGCTATGTTAGATATTATTTAAACAACTTATTACTGTTTATTGCCAACTTTCTTCAGAATAGAGCTAGAGCGTTGCAGGTTTTAAGAAATTTTGAACTTTTCATCGACTTTCTGCTCATATTTAAAATAAAGAACATTTTTGCGACTAATTAAAAATAATTTCTGTAAAAAGAGTCGCAAAAATATAACAATAAATGCTAAAAATACATGATACTCTACTTTTGTCCTTATGGGATTATTTTGAGGCCCAATAGTTCTCATGAGGGTGTAATTGAAAAAACAATTATTAATTCGTATTATTTGAACTATTATGAAATTTAAAAAAAAGTTGGAAATGTTACAAATTTATAGCAAAATATAATTTTTTGAATAAATTATAATTGTGTAAACAATTTGAAAAGCATTAAAATATTAACACAATCTAGAATGTGATTAATTATTAATAATTTGTGTAAAAGAGAACTCAAATAAATAATAATTAACGTTAAAAATGCGTGATATTATACCTTTACCCTTAGAGGGTCATTTTGCAAGTGAGCAAAATTTTAACAAATTCAGTTTTATTTTTCTTAATAATATTTCTTTACAGCATTCTGTCCGTACAGAAAAAGCACGTTACTAGAGGGAAATATTACTTTTTTGTAAATTTCCAAGACGAACTTCATAGAATTTGACAAATAGCAGAAAAAACTATTTGTGAGAACTAAAAAGAAAAACTGTCTATAAAATTAATTTCCAATCTTTGCAGATAGTTTTTCTTTTTAGTTCACACAGACTGTTTTTTCTACTGTTTGCCAAATCCTATAAAGAATATGTTTTATAACAATTGCAAATAAAAGGTAAGTCATTTTTATGCGAAATTCATGTTTCGAAATTTAAATTGTGACATAAATTAGTATTCTCACAGGATGAAATTTTAATTAAAAAATGTTCAGATTTCCTTATTTACTTATACGTCGACAGACTGCAGATTGTAATAATATTCTTCTAGGCAAATACGATAAAGCAGCATAGCATACATCTGACAACGCCGACGGAAGTCAATTAAACCTGTAATTTTTATATTCGGGTGTCATTTTAAAGTATTCATAAGAACGCCAATTAAACCGTAAAATAGGTAGGATGCTAACTTAGCTTATAAACACAAATTTTGTGTATATCAGTGTGTATACTGGTGGATGCCAAGTGAGAACGTTATTAGGTTGGATGCCAACTGATACCTTATATAAATATATATAGGTATAGACGGTACATTGTGTAGCCCGATATATCGATAGGTCGTTCATAAGCCCGGCATTTCCCGAGTGTATAAATTAACAAATTTATTAAATATGGCGATTGTTATGCATCTTTTCTAACAGGAAGCCACTAGAGGTAGATAATTATTATTTTTCTTTTAATTATATAAACATGGCATATTTCAGAGCCCGGATATATTTACTGATCGTTTCAAAGCCCGCTGTATATAAGAATAAAGTAAGCGTTCGTTCTCCGTCCCAGCGATGTTGCCAATATAATCGGGCCTCAGTAGGTTATATTTTTATAATATATATTTCTTTGATGCATGCATCGTCACAAAGCACAATATTATATGGTTAGGAGTACTTGCTATACTGCGTCACTATCATTACTGTTTACAGTAGAGACGCTATTGGAGGGCCAGCTAATAAAGGAAATATATTCATTCTTTGACCTCCAAAATAATATAACAGTTACGTTTTTTATTATTCATTGTTATGAATTTGAAGATATATTAAAAGAACCTAATATTAAGTTATTTTTTTATGCAAATAGACATTAATTATTAATAACTGATAATGTAATTACTCCGTGGTAGGCCTATAAGTATTTAAATATTTTGAATTTGTCCTCATTTTTGTTTTCAACTTTTAAAGTATTGCCTCATTCACATTAGAATAAAAAGTGCAAATGGGTAGAAATTAAATTACGTTTATTTACCTAACAGAGATATATAAAACAAATCGTTTTAATAGTACAGTAACATTAGGTATAATAGTAAAAGAATCCCTTGATGCAATTTTTCTTTTGAAACTGTACTTATTTTGAGACAGCAAGTTTGTGTTTCCGAGTATATGGGTCAAATATGAGCAAAAATTGATTGCCATCGAATAACAACAAAGCATGAAGTTCTCTTTGAAGTATTTATAACTTTTTTATTTAATTTTACTTCACTGTCACTATACTTATAGGCTTAATTTTAAAAAAGTGATTACAATGACCTCTACTATGTACCGGCTGTCCCAAGTTAACATCAATTGAAAGTTGCATTATATGAAATAAGTTTTCAGATTCAGTTTGTCCCTCTGTGCAAAGACGGATACTTCTTTAAAAATTAAAAAATATATATTTTTTTAAATTGCGCGGAACCCTAAAGGTGTAGAGATAAATGTATAGGAACAAAAGTGTCCTCTTTACAACAGCTTTCAAACAAAAAAAAATAAAATAGAAATCAAACCATTAGGAGCTGAGATACAAAAACATTTAGTGTGGCTAATGGCGGTCATCCTTAATGGCCGCCATTTTGGTGTTCTGCATGGATTTTAAAGTGGCTCCTTTTAGGGAAAGTTACCTTTGGCATCAACTATGACCACAGAAAGTGGCACATCCCAATCAAAAAGTGCAGCTTTTTGGCTTATATAGCCATGTACCCGACGTACTATAAAGCACAAAGTTTCCTTTTAAGTATGGCAAGCAACAATTTAATTCTTTCTTTTATTGATTATATTTTATATTCTTGCACTAATAAAAATAATAATTATTATTAGTGCAAGCATATAAAATATTTGTGCCCGACATTAATTAGTCTTCGCAGGTCACACTCTTAAAAAGAAATTTGTGTGGTATTCTTTTCTTTTCTTTCTTTTCGGGTTCAAAAGTTACTAATAATAATTGCAACAAAATGTGCTATTTCCCCAATATTTTGAGAATTAAGCAAGACACACACACTATACATACCTTTTCGGTAGAGCATAAAATTCTCTAGTATAATGATTATAATAAAAAACTGTACACTGATAGTTAAATTATCGTTATTAAAAGTAATACAATATTTATATTTTATTTTATATAATTATTTATAATTATATAAAAAATTATTTTAATAGTTTTCTCAATTTAATGTAATATAGTCCACAGTACATCGCCCTTTTTTTTTAATGATTAGTAACAGGCTGAATTTTCGTGAGTAGCTTCGTTTTGACGAGACGCCCAACTTTTCTCTCTGCGAAAATTCTCGGTAGTGGTAGCTAATATAGTCCAGTCAATGACCTATTTCCCGTATCATTTTGCCAAACAGCACCGATTTTCATAAAAATTTGGATTTAGGTAGAACTTACTACTACTTACCCTCTACTCCAAAGTTGACCCTGTACCGGAGGTTGCTTTTACCCTGGGGGTGAAAAATGTTTCATTGATAATAAGTCCGGGAATGGATAGATTGACTAATTCTAAGCAACTTTTGTTCCATAAAGTTTTTTCTGAAAGTCAATATTTTTGACTTATTCGCGAGTGAAAGTGTCAATTTTTCAACCAGTAAACCCACGTTTTCAGACGGTTTTTCGCGAATAACTCAAAAAATAAGTATTTTATCGAAAAAATCATTCTTAGTAAAAATGTAGCTTATAAAAAAACAAAATGGTGAGTTTATGGTGACTGTAGTCCCAATACAAACGGAGTAATAGCTTGTTGAAGGTTGGTTCTTATTCGTCAAACGCCAAAATTAAAAGTTTCAACGTGAAGTTGCCAAAAAACCATGCATTTTTTGGGTAAACTCATGGAACCTTTTTTGAAGTGCTTGAAAAAACCTTTATTTTTATTTGTTATAAAAGTCCCTAGCATCAAAACTAAGCGAGTTATGACGAAAATAATGTTGGTCCCTATTTTTTCGGCGTCAAAAAAATGTGAAAATCACCCCCTAATTACCACCCCAATTGAAAATAATCGTTACCACTTTACAATTTACTTTATTTATGTACTTGTAACATGCTCTAGAAGTTTGATCGGTTTAAAGTTTAAAGTGCTTAGTTTTGAAACAATTTGAGCTTGAAGTGAAAAGAGCATTTTTGTAATTTTGCAAAAAATTGCCTTTCAGCTCGGACCCTTTCACGTTGAAACTTTCAATTTTGGCGTTTGACGAATAAGAACCAATCTTCAACAAGCTATTACTCCGTTTGTATTGGGACTACAGACACCATAAACCAGCCACCATTCCTTTTGTTTTTTTATAAGCTACATTTTTACTAAGAAGGATTTTTTCGATAAAATACTTACTTTTTGAGTCATTCGCGAAAAACCGTCTGAAAACGTGAGTTTATTGGTTGAAAAATTGACACATTCACTCACGAATAAGTCGAAAAGTATTGACTTTCCGAAAAAACATTATAGAACAAAAGTTGCTTAGAATTAGTCAATCTATCCATTCCACTTATTTTCAATGAAACATTTTTTACCCCCGAGAAGGGATGGCATCCACCTCCGGTACAGGGTCAACTTTGGAGTAGAGGGTAAGTAGAACCTAAATCCAAATTTTTGTGCAAATCGGTGCTATTTGGTAAAATTATACAGTATCGCCGTATTTTACCTTCAATGACTGGACTAATAGCAAAAATTATTTTTTCTATTTCACACGAATCAGACAATTCAACAACCTGTCAAATTATGTTGTTGTGGACAAACACGGAACTTATTATAATTAATTCGCGCAAACGTAACCAAGGCAATCAAAAAACAAACTCTTAACAAACATTTAATGAATGAAAAATATATTGCCAAACTAATTTGACAGGTTGTCGAATTGTCTAATTCGTGTAAAAAAGAAAAAAAAAAAAGTTTGCTGTTAGCTACCACTACCGAGAATTTTCACAGAGAGAAAAGTTGGACGTCTCGTCAAAACGAAGCTACTCAGGAAAATTCAGCCTGTTACTAATCATTAAAAAGGATGGCGATGTACTGTGGACTAATACTGTGTACAGTCATAATATGTTTTCTTAATGTATATGGCTAGTTTAGGCTAACCTCTTCCTTTTGTGTGTAAACTCTTTTGTGCACAATGAACGCTTATTTATTTATTTTACTTAATTAAATTTGTACCTACCGGTCGCCAAACTATCAAAAATGTGGTAACGAAACGCTTGTCTGTCGTCATTTTTTAAATTTTTTTGTAAGTCATTTAAAATGCAATTAAATATCTGAAAAAGCTTACGTCATCTGTAGATTCCAGAAAACACTTTTCAAGACACAACGGATTTTTAAATTTATGTTGTTTCCATTTAAATAAAAATTGAAAATTGATTTCTTCGTATTGTCACCGCATTTTGCGATTTTCGGGTCTTAGATAATTTTATGATCTTATAGAAATATAAAAATAAAAACTTTTACTACGTAAAATTATAAATAATCCAATCAAAATTCTGCGAATTTACTAGCTGAGAAATTTGTGCATTTGTCAGTTAACAAATAGACCTTTTGACATGAAATTTGAATAGTTGAATTTTTTTTTACACATGAAAAATTATTACAACTATGTTAAACGTTGTTAGAACACTGTTTATATTTTGGCAAGCGCGTGATCTCTCTTTTTCCCTCCCTCCTGTGGTGTTACATTGTGCCTCGTTTAGAGTACCTTTTTTCTTACATTCTTCTACCTACATTCAACTTAAATCTGGTGACATGTTGCTTTCTTGCACAGAGCAATAAAACAATTAAAGCGTCTCAAATGCCAAAAAAATTGTTTCCAATGGTATACAAAGCAACACAACGCCTGTTTAAAGCAAGACAGAGTTAAATTACAGTATTTAGCCATAAATATAACTAAAAAATTATTAGTCCTATTACTATGATGAAAATTAAATGTATAAATAGAGCATACAAAATTATTTTAGAATTCGTTAAAATTAAATAATCAAAACATTAAAATACATTACAACAAATTAACTGAGCAGTTGGAAATTTAAAATGAAATGAAAGTCATTGTTTATAAGAAATGCTTTTGTACAGAAAAAATAATTTTCAATTCCGTAAAAATACATGGCTAAAACTGCAGTCCTAGAGGTAATGACGTATACTTCACGAAATTTCTTTATTTTTTGAATAGACACACACGTGATATTTTTAACTTTATTATTTTATAAACAACTCGAAAAATAAAGCAATAAAGATATAGTTTCACTCACTTTCATTATAGAGTTATGCATTATTACACTATATTTCTTAAATTATATATAGATAATAATTTTTAATGATTTTTATTTTCTTGCAAGTTAACAAATTATCAGAAAGTTTTTTGTCTATTTTTATTCAAAATTTGTCTTTTCATTTTTTGCGATTACTAAGACCGGAGATAATAAGAAAAATAGCAGAAAATTCTAATATTGACACATACATTGTTTATATTTTTTGAAGCAATGTTTAGATTTAGTTCAGGACTTCTCATTGCACTTGTTACCACACCGAAACAAATTAAAATAATAAAATCGCGGCAGAAAGAATTCTATAATCACCTTTCTTGATGCTGTCGTAGTTTTTTAGGGCAAACGCTCTGCTCTTTTCCCACTAATATTTGCGTTAGTGTTTTCTAACTGTGATTAAAATATACCTTTTTTATATAAATATGTAGGTATATTTGCCTACATATAATAAAACAAGAATAGCTACAATTTTTAAGAAATTTTTTTTTAATCATAATATTTTATAACAAATAAAATGGCAAAAAAATATTTTTCAAAAATACGTAATTTATCTATTTGTTTATAAAATTTGTTTAAACAAATAGCAATAAAAATTTAAAGTTTATGTAATCTACAGTCCAATCAACGAATGCCCAAAAGGGGATTGTAGAGGACATTTAGGAGGGGAGAATTTTCCTCTTCAGGGATGTGTTGGGGGCAGTCAGGAGGTAAAAATACTAAAAGTCGCCGCCTCTAGCCCCGCCGCATCAGGACGGAGGGGGGTGGAAAGGTTCCTTTTTTCGATTCTTCGTTTATAACTCGGAAACGATGCGTCGCGTAGGGAAAAAGTAATCTATGCAAAATTAAACGGAATTAAATTTTGCACAAGAATGTTTATAATCATTTTCTTCCTATTTGTTATAGTTTACGAAAATATGCTGAAAAAAATAACACATTTTGAATGTTAGACACTCTAAAAAATGCATCCGATCGGCGCCACAAACCTACATACACCAAAATTTGATTTGGTTATTGATGGGGGATTTCTCATACATAAGCTCATCTGGCAAAGTGGATCCTCAGTTTCCGCAATTTGTGGTGGCTACGTGAAATTCGTCAAGACCCATCATTATGATTTTTAATATTTTTCCTCATATTTTGGCATCGTAGGTGAATGATTTTCTGGTCATAAGTAGATCCTAGTTTGTTCTATACTTGAGTAAAATTTGATTCAAATCGGAAACAAAATGAAAAAGTTATAAGGGTATCTTCATTTTAAGTGAGTCACACTGTACATTTAAGGAAATGTATAGATTTCGACAAAATATTACGTTAGTAAATATGTCCAGTGTTGTAAAATAAAAATTGTTTTGTGACTGTGATTTATTAGCAGACCACGGTAAACCGCTTTGATAGAAATGTTCAAAGTACGTAATTGATTTTTTTTTATTAATTGTCGATTTTCGCTGGCGAATATCTCATAAACTATAACACATAGGAAGAAAATTAATATAAACAATCTTGTGGGAAATTTAATTACGTTTAATTTTGCATAGATCACCTTTTTCCATACGACGCATCTTTTCCGAGTTATAAGCGAGGAATCGGAAAAAGGAACCTTTCCACCCCCTCTCCCCCTGAAGCGACGGGGCTAGGGGGCGAGGACTTTTAGTATGTTTACCTCCTAACTACCCCTAACACATTCCTGAAGAGAAAAATTCTCGCCTCCTCAATGGTCTCTACAACTCTGTCATTGACTGGACTAATAGTATTTTTGATTATAAAAACAGTAACAATAAATTTTAAAAAATTTCGACCTCTCTATTTTATTTTTTATTTTTTTTTAGGTTAAATAATTAATAACTAATAGACTATAACAATTTAAAACATCGCAATGTCATAATCCCATAAAGTGTAGTCAACATAAGGTCGCCACGAAGCGAAATAATTTTAGTGACTTTTGTTTAATAATTATCCGACTTAAAATATAAACGCAAACTCTAAAAAAAAATTTGTTAACAATAGGCTCATTTTATGAAAAATTGGTGAATTTTTTTTTCCAAAGGGATATTGTTCCTTTAAGTGTTAAAATAATACCATAATTATTATAAATTTTTAAATTAATATTTAATAACATAAAAAAAATATTTTTACTTGTTACGGATGGTTTCAGAGCATCGTAACGGCTTAGTGTTCGCTGCGCGGAGCTCTTTTTTCAACATTAAATTAAAATTGTTAATAATAGATGTAGAGTTTCGGAGTCAGAACTTTTTATTGGAAATTTCTTCCTCTTTAAGAATCTTTCTTTAAAATTTCTTAAATATTAATAGTTCTCGAGTTATTTGCAAAAAACGGAACTCGTTATTTTTCCAATCTTTATTAGTTTATAACTTTTGCAATTGTTTATGTGCGGGTTTGAAACGTTTGCAGATTTTTCTAGACGTCACACACAGGAGAAAATAAGTCAAAACCTGGACAAAACTTGTAACTGTGTAAATTACTTTTCTTTTGGTCTTGATTAATTACGTATTACAGCGTCAGACGACAATCTGTCTATCTTATATCCGATATCCGACAACTTAATTTGTATGGGAGATATGAATATCAATTTTTTAAATAAAAATTCTGCAGATTGTAGTTTTATTACTGGCATTTTTGATAACTATAATTTAAGACAAATTGTGGAACATGAGACAAGAATAAGTGGAAACAGTAGATCGCTCATAGACATTGCAGCAGTAAGCGACCAAATTCAAATTTGTAAAACCGGCGTTGTTACGCTTCCTTCCGTATCCGACCATTTACTTGTTTATTTTTGCATTGAATGCCTGTCAGTTAAAAAAAACCCATCTCAATACATATGTTGTATAAATATCAATAATATTGATCGCAGTTTATTTAACACCGTTACTTACTCACTCGATTGGACAATGGTCAGAGCTGGGCAAATATGTACTTACAAATACATCATAAGTATTTAAATACTAGAAAGTATTTAAATACCGAGTATTTAAATACTTCTTGCAACAAGTATTTGTATTTATACTTGCAAATACTTTGTCTGAAATATTTACTACTTAGTATTTGTGAAAATGATCCTAAAGTATTTATAAATACTTAAACTATTTAAATAACTGGAAAGTATTTAAATACTTCTAAGAAAGTATTTAAATCCTTTTCTGACAGTATTTAAATACTTTCAGAAGTATTTGAATCTCAAAAGTATTTAAATAAATACAACAAATATAATCAAATACACCAGGGAGACAGGCAGATACTCGTCAAGAATCAAGACATGTATTAATACTATATAGTTAATAAATACATTGCATCATTCAGTCTTCAGTCATTCACGTCTTAATAATTCTCAGAAAATTGGTTGAGAGCAGACATAGACAGTAAGTGTTATTTGTTAATGTATATGTTTCGTAATTGTGACAGAGAACAGTTGAACTAGTGTAGTCTCTGTGGTTTATTTGGGTATTTGCTGAAGACGCAAAGGTCTAGCTCTTTACCTAAGTAATAGTCCAATACCCAACTAGAACTGATTAAGTATAGAGGTATTAAAATAGTGTTGTAGAAGTTCATGAAAGTCATGAAACCTAAAATTTTGACACCTCAAATAGTCAAATAGTATTTAATATAATAAGGATAATGATAATAATAAGTCTTTATTGATTTCTACAAAAATAGAAAATACAATTTGGCGAAGTAGCCCAGACGATAGAACATTTTATAGTGAAACCCACAAAAACTTGCAAACTAAATAACTTTTTTTTAATGAGTTCGTGAAAGTGTATAGAATAATATCTTGAAAAATTTACATTCCGCTCGGATGCAGAACATACAAAAAAAAGGGAGAGAAAATTTTTTCAAAATTTTTAAATTAAGTCAGGGTAGAAAAAAAACAAAAATACAGGTGAATAGACCAAGTATTTTTGAACAAAAAATGTTCTAATAAAATTTATCGCTAAAGCCACGGTATTCCTGGAAAAAAGTAATGAAGTAACTTTGTCACTGCGCGGCAAAGCAGTTAAATGCATACTACTGAACCTATAAAATTTCTTAGCAGTTCTAACATCTCTTGTGAATAGGAGGATAAATAGTGAGTCTGCAGGGAAAATATATAATTATCAACGCATACACAGACTCCACACATAGCCGCTGAATCGCTCGCATGAATTTTTACGTGCCTTTACTGTACTGTATATATTACAGGTACACCTATCCACATCTCAGCTATATCCAATGGATTCCTTATACATTTATTAATGTACATATTAATACAGTAACTTTATACATTCTACCTGACATTAAATCAGGTATGGCTGCTTTTTTAATATGTTGTATAGGATTAAAAAGCAATCTCAAATCCAATGTTACGACCTTGGCAGACCTCCGGATTTTGGTCAAAAATCCAAAACCAGCGAGATTTTTGTTCTTTTTTCAGTTTTGGTCGATTTTGACACTTAAGGCCTACTTTTTCGGTAAAAACATTTTAGTATTTTTTAAAAGTAGATTAAATTTGCTACAAATTGGTACCAGAGCGGACTCTGTAGATCAAATACTATCCGAGATACAGCTGTTCAAAGTTTTGCAAAATTTTCATTTTTCGACATTTTTATGGTAGTAGTATGGTAGTATTTCACAGATTTTTAAGTTGTTAAAAAATAAAAATTTTAATTTTTCGACATTTTTACATTTTTTTAAGTATTTAAACATTTAGAAAGTATTTAAATACTAAGTTTAAATTATTTAATTACTTTTGTTATTTATTATTTAAATACTTTTATCTTTTGAAAATACTTAATATTTAAATACTTTCAATTTTCTGAAAGTATTTAGTATTTAATATTTAAATACTTTTCAAAGTATTTGCCCAGCTCTGACAATGGTAGAATACTTTGATACCATCGACTCAAAAATCGACTATCTAAATGAGCTGATAACATATGTTTTTCATGTTTGCGCACCATACCGGAAAATTAAAATAAGTAAAAAACCTGCTCCGTGGATAACTCATAATATTAAATTTATGATGAGACTTCGTAACCGCGCTTTTTCTAACTATAAAACCGCTGCCCAAGGAATCACTACTTCCACATCCAGATTTCTCTATCCAAGTCACTCAACGAAAAAACTTTGTATGTGAAAATAATTGTTTATGGAACTTTAATAATATAATATTTGAAATCCTCTACCCCAAAAACCCATAAAACGATACCCCACATCGGTAATGGGGTGGGGGTCGTGATAGGGGGGTGGTAGTGGGGGGTGGATGAATTAAAAAAAATATTTTGAGGTTTCTGGTTCCTGTACATGCACTAAATCACATTTTTTTTCATCCCCTTTAATAAGGAGGTGGGGGTGGTAATGGGGGGTGGCTAATGCCAAAAAATTTTTTGAGACCTCAGCTTCTCTTGTATATACTAAATACCAATTTCATGGACTCTTACCTGCTTGATTTACCCATTTACCCCAAATTTACCCCAGTTTACCCCCCTTCGACGGAACAAGATGAAAATATAATCTAGTTCTAGATCTCGTTAAAGTACATATGTGTACCAAATTTCAAGTCAATATTTTAAACGGTTCCAGAGTAGACGTGCGCACAAAAAAAAGTTACAGACAGACCGACAGACAGACAGAAATTTTTTTTTCGCTCAAACTTAAAATCTCGACGTTTCATGACATTTTAAGCCTATTTGGACAATAAAAATTTTTAAAAAATTTTTTGTCGTTACTATACTTCCACTGGACGTGGAAGTAAAAATATATAAGACATGAGAATTTTAACTCGGATCTTGCAAATAATAAATGGATCTATTATAAGCAGCTAAGGAACTTAGTAACAGCATCAATAAGACGTGAAAAAAAGGCAAAAGGCAGGATTTTAAACTTAGAACGAATGCGAGTTCTCGTGATTGGTGGAAAACAATAAACCAGTTGGGTGTACATGATTCTAATTTAAACAGTGATGCTCTACATAATTTTGGTACTTCAAACATGTTTAACAACCATTTCATTAATTCTGTGCCGAGTACATCAGTTAGCAATGAGGACATTATTTTTTATGAAAATAATAAACTTCCAACTATATTAGAAGAAATGTCTTGTGACCTCCGAAAATATTTTGAATGCAGTTAATAAAATTAAATCTAATGCTGCTGGAGGAGACGGTATCTCTTTAAATATGATTAAAATGATATTACCTGTTTGTTTGGATGCAGTTACACATATAATTAATTTCTCGCTACAACCTAAAACAGTTCCCTCTCAATGGAAAACGGCATGTGTTATACCTCTACCGAAAAAAACTGAACCCGAAACTTTAAATGATTTCAGGCCTATTAGTATTTTGCCAGTTTTTTCGAAAATATTAGAGAGGATTATTTATGATCAGCTAAAACAACATGTACAAACTAACGACCTGCTTCCTCATACCCAATCTGGTTTTCGTCATGGTCATAGTACTGTTACAGCTCTGTTGGATATAAATGACGACTACTTAGCAGCTATAGATAAATCAATGGTAACTACAGCCGTTATGCTTGATCTTACAAAGACCTTTGATTGTCTCAACCATGAGATGCTTTTAGCAAAACTGCACTATTTAGGCTTGGCATCAAATACTATAGCATGGTTTCGTAGCTACTTGTCACAGAGAATGCAAAAAGTTAAAGTACGTAATAGGGATTGCAATACCGGTTAACCGGTTAACCGGTTAACCGGTTATCAGGACAAAAAACACATGAAGATAATTACCGGTTATTTTAATTTTTTACCGGTTATTTCGGTAAATTCTGAACTTACGATATGTCACGTATTCAACGTTTCTATTTATGTCAGTGACTAGTATTCACTAAATACAGAGTGACTGTTCCAACACTGAGCACTTTTAACAATAAATAAATAATATTATAAAAAGTAAAATCCAAACACCAAAACTAAGAAATACAAGAGAGACATTGACAATATCTTGCTACAGGAAATTGAATATTTCGCTGCCGCAAATATCCGTGGGATACATTTAGAAGTATGTTATTACCAATTTTTATTAACTTATCGACCCACCAATGCCGATTGAAGAAGGGCATCTTCAGCTGGTGGTATTCTATGTACAAATATCAGACGACTAACAGCTTTGAAAAACTAACCCCTTTAACGGGCTAGTTTTAAAAAATATTGTATTTTTAGATTAGGTATTCAGTAATTGCCTATTTGAGTTTATGTTTATAATTTTTGTTATTTAAGTTGATATTTTTGTTATTTACTGAATAATTATTTATTTAAATTTATTTCATTTATATTTTTTCCTTTTGATAAAAAACCTTTTGTTGTTACAATTATTTTTTTTAATTTATTTGCTTTTATCATGATTAGAGAATATTATTTAGGTATTATGCAAATCACAACTTACACAGTTTTTATTTATTATGAAAATACCTACTTTCTGTATATTGTTGCCCTAAGGCACGCTAATATACTAGTTAAGAAATACTTTAAAAGACTCATTATTTGAGAATCAATCAAAACAATTATTGTTCTAGCTAATACTGACGAAGTATGAATAACTAAATTTGATTAAATGATTTAAGTATTTTCAACATATTTTTTTTGCTTTAAATGCTAAAAATCCTATCATGTAATTCAATACCTCGTCAGTATTAGCTAGAAGAGTAGTTTTGTTTGATTCTCCAATAATAAAGTATTTACCTAACTAGTATATTAGCGTGCCCAGATTAGGGCAACAATATACAGACAGTAGTAGATTTTCATAATAAATAAAAAGTGTGTAAGTTGTGATTTGCATAATACCTAAATAATATTCTCTAAACCTTTTGTTTGTTCATTATATTAAATATATGTATATAAAATAAAAATGTTTTTTGTTAAATTTAGATAATTTTGTACATGGAAAAAGACAATTGCCATTTGCTCCACCCTAATTATTCATTCTAAAATTTACCGGTAATTACCGGTTAACCGGTTATTTACATTTTTATTTACCGATTTACCGGTTATTAAAACTTCCGGTAAATTGCAATCCCTAGTACGTAACTTGCAAATTTCGGATAGTTTAGTTGTCAATTCGGGAGTTCCTCAAGGCTCAATACTTGGACCAATACTGTTTTCCTTATACCTGTCAGATTTTTCGAAAGTTGTAAAGCACTGCAAAGTGCATTCGTACGCGGATGACACACAAATATATTTTTCATATCGTCCTACATTCGTTGAAGAATCCATGGCAAAAATTAACGAAGATCTTTTCAATATATCCATATGGTTAGATAGACTGGGTTTAAAACTTAACTGTAGTAAAACAGTTGCTATAACTTTCAGATCTGCCAGAAATACTTTTGAAGATAATCTTGATTTATAGACGGTGAGCAAATTGATAATAAAAATACCATGCGAAATCTTAGAGTTATTTTCGATAGCCATTTAACTTTCAAAGAACATGTAACCAAAATTGTGCAATCCTCTTTCGCTAAACTTAAATCTATTTATCAATTTAAACACGTACTATCTACATCCATAAAGTTAAGACTTTAAAATTTGTTAATTTTGTCCAAAATTGAATATGCTAATGTCGTTTATGGCCCTTGTCTAACAGAAAGGGAGGCCTATCGATTACAAAAAGTTCAAAACTCATGTGTTCGTTTCTCGGTTGGTATGCCCAGGCGTGAGCATATAACTCCTTATCTAAAAATGAATAATTTGCTTAATACGCATCAGAGATGGGAGCTTCATCTCATTTGCCTTGTTTACTGTGTTTTAAAAAATACCTCAGATATAAACTTAATTTCCGAAATAAACATCATAATGCTCATCAAATACTTTGCATATTCCTAGACATGTAACTACTCTCTTTAAATCATCTTTCTCATACTTAGCAGCGGATTTGTATAATAAAGTTGCCCAGTCTTTTGTGTCATTATCCTACTCTACTTTTAAGAAAAAAGTACAAATGTATTATCTTCAGAATTAAGAATAAGCTTGTTATCTTTCACCGATTTCATTATATTTACGTATGTACTAGTGATAGCTTCCTTTGTAATGTTCTTTCTTATCTTCTTTATCTTATAAGGTATTTTTTTTAGGTATTCTTTATAATAGTTAGGTTAGGTTAGGTTAGGTTATAGTCGGATATAAATATCATTTTATCCGTATTCTAATTTTTATGTATTTTATGACGATTGTGTTAATCAATTGATTATCTGTTAGGTAAGATAATGTACTGGCCCTGGTTGGCATTTATAGCAGCTTTGTGAGCTGACACCCCGCCAGGTTAAATAAAGGCACTTTTATTTATTTATTTTATTTATTAGGTAAAAATGTAATTTTAATTTAGTTTTTGTGTTAAAACAGCCGTAATCATAATAATATAATAATAATAATAATAATATGACGGGAGTCTAGCCTTAGCTACTAGAATCTGGTGGAATACGAAACAATAACACTCTATATAAATTTAAATAACTATTAAAAATTATTATTTTTGAACAGGCATTTCTAAACCTCATTTACAAAGAAAAGAAATACGTATTTAACAAATATTACATACTTAGTATAAAGTTTTTGTTTACCTCCAGGAAGAACATCCATTGAAAATAATTAATTTACAAAACACAAAAAACTGAAAAGTACAGTCTGAAAAATAATCGTCCACTGTCTCCGATTAAATAATATACATTTGCTACTCAACAAGTCGAACTTTGGAGTGACTATCAGAAGCGGTATGAGACAGCTAAGGTATTTTTTTCTATTGGTTGCGTTTGTCGGTCTTTTCTCTAACCTATCAGGGTCGATTTCATGTTGTCATGTGATTATTGTATTTTATACTTTTGTCCAGGTTTTTAATTATTTTCGCCAGTGTGCGTCACTTCGAATCCAATGCAATCAAGGTAGGTGCATGATGTTGTCAGACGCACCATGCAGAGAGACCGACTACAAATATAAATTCAAATCATAAAAATATATGTGTCCATTAATAAAAAAAACCGCTGCCTAAGAAATCACTACTTCCACATCTAGATTTTCCTATCCAAGCTTTTTACAGCAAAAAAAATGTCGATACTATATTTGCAATCCAATCCCCCCCAAAACTTCAACGGAATAAGATCAAAACATAATCTATTTCCAGATCTCATTATAATACAAATTTTGAGTTAACATCATGAACGGTTCCAGAGTAATCGTGCGCACAAAGAAAAATTACAGAGATTTTTTTTGCTGAAACTTAAAATATTGATCTTTCGTGACATTCTAAGAATGTTTAAAAAAAAAATTTTTACCTTTATTATGCATCCATTCCACTATGTGGAGAGCTTATAGTCATTATGGACAATGCCTATTTAGCCTTATAATACGTAAAACATCATTCTGCGTAATAATAATTATTGTATGTATTGTATGTATGACCCGATGAAAATTTTAGCACCAAAATTATAAAAATTAAGTATAGTGTTATTGAATACTGGATGAAAAAAAAACGCAATCCTAATTTAGGGACATGGAAACATCAATTTAGTACAACAATAAACAAAGACAATGTATTTTATATTTTGTTATTCTAAATTCTTTCTCTTATGATATATCTTTTATCCCTTTATTTGAATTTTTGTATAACAATTCAAAACACATTTTAAGATGTTTAAGATGCTAACAACTATTTTTCTTTCATAACACTGTACCATGTATTTTATAATTCTTAGTAGTCACATACATTTTTGAATTTAGAAAAATTGTTCGAACATGATACAATACTTGTGAGGTTAAAAAATTGATTCGAATAAAGAGCTTTCATCATCGATTGTGACTTCACGAAGAAAGTATTTAAGAGGAAATAAGAATCGAACGTTATCGAGCCATTACAACGATGCCAAATATCGGGCTTTATAACGTGCGCTAAGTATCAGTTGTATAAGAGTCTTGGATATACAGGAACAGCGCCGCCTGACTCAGTAGTGCTGAACTAAAAGTGTATCTCGGAACATGAAAATATGACTTTGGCTTCACAGCGTCAAATCGGGCTGCACTGCAACCGCTCAGTGTATGAAACGGGCCTGTATATGACCATGCATATCTCTCTCTCTCTCTGTATATATATATATATATATATATATATATATATATATATATATATATATATATATATATATATATATATATATATACATATATATATATACGCGCCAGACTTGCAATTTGTTGTAATCTGGTCAATTTCCTTATTTTATTAAATAAGGATGTATAGAGGGTTGCTTCAGAGAGAAATTACGTTTAGTAAATACTCTGCCTTCTAGAAGCATATTTTTGAACATACATATATATATATATATATATATATATATATATATATATATATATATATGAAGTGACGGTGAGAGGTAAACTCTCATATGGTCAGATGCTACTATACGTCGGACAAATGTCACTGACGTATAGCGACTTGCTTTTTTGCAAGTACCAAGAGCGGCGACCTCTAGCATTAGTTCGAAACCGGTCTATGTCTGGTTAGGAACAGACAAATGATAGTTGGTTACTGATCACGATTTGAAGGTGTAATTCAATGCAGGTCGGGGCATTTGCCCGCTGAGTAGTTGTTTCCTTCAAATCCGATTTCATAAACAGTGAGTATAGCCCACTAAGGCTAGAGGTCGCCGCTCTTGGTACTTGCAAAAAAGCAAGTCGCTATACGTCAGTGACATTTGTCCGACGTATAGTAGCATCTGACCATATGAGAGTTTACCTCTCACCGTCACTTCATTTGATTCAGTTTGTATAAGACTAGCAAGTTGACCACTATCATTTGTCTGTTCCATGACCTATGGCATACTGATGAGAACATAATAAGTTCGAAACCGGTCTATGTCTGGTTAGGAACAGACAAATGATAGTTGGTTACTGATCACGATTTGAAGGTGTAATTCAATGCAGGTCGGGGCATTTGCCCGCTGAGTAGTTGTTTCCTTCAAAGCCGATTTCATAAACAGTGAGTATAGCCCACTAAGGCTAGAGGTCGCCGCTCTTGGTACTTGCAAAAAAGCAAGTCGCTATACGTCAGTGACATTTGTCCGACGTATAGTAGCATCTGACCATATGAGGGTTTACCTCTCACCGTCACTTCATTTGATTCAGTTTGTATAAGACTAGCAAGTTGACCACTATCATTTGTCTGTTCCATGACCTATGGCATACTGATGAGAACATAATAAGTTCGAAACCGGTCTATGTCTGGTTAGGAACAGACAAATGATAGTTGGTTACTAATCACGATTTGAAGGTGTAATTCAATGCAGGTCGGGGCATTTGCCCGCTGAGTAGTTGTTTCCTTCAAATCCGATTTCATATATATATATATATATATATATATATATATATATACATATATATATATATATATGTATATAATGCTATGTCATCCACGATCACGACTTAATAAACTAGTTGTAGCCAGAGGGGTTGTAACATTGAAGCTTTTAGAATGAAGGTTAAACACTCATTGCACGTCTCTGTTCTATTCTCCAGACATGGAAATTTTGCATACACGAGTCTCTCTCTGTATAGGTTGAGGTGAATGAATTTTATTAAAACATGAAATATAGCAACTGGTAGTAAATATGACGTAATTGGATATGAAATACAAGTACTTTTGTTAATATAAGTTTTCACTAGTTTTAAGATGTTATACCTCATATTGTGCTTGCAAATAAACCTAATAAAAGGGACATTTGTGTATGGGAGAACATTTTGAAAAGTGAAAATTAAGTGGGTAAACATTCCGAATTGACTAATTAAAATGATTTGTGGAACTCTTCTCGAAGAATATTGATTAGTGTGAAGTTTTGAAAATAACTACTCTTAATGAGGTCCTATGAACTTTTAATTAAAGACTAGTATCTGCATGCACTCCTCATCTAGGATTTTCTGTGGTTTGTTGGTTTAGGGGGGCGCTTTCATAATAAAAGGTTGACTTTGAGCCACTCTGGCTATAACATTGTGAGGACTTTATTTAAAAGCTTTGCAAGGCCATGAATTATTGTCCAGGTGTGAGAGGATATTATAGTAGTTGCTTTTAGGAACATTTTGTGAAGTATCACCTTTGCACTATACTTCTAACCATGTGTTTATGAGAAGGAAGGAATTGAAAGAGGGATACTCATTGATTTCAATTTGAATTATTTGTAATGTGTTTAAATACTGTTTATTTATGCGTTAGAGTTAAATGCAAGTTCTGAGTGGGTTTTCAATTTAGTTTTAAGTAGTGGGGTACAAAATCAAGCAAGAGGGTATAAGTATAGGACAAGAAAGAGTAAGGGAAATAAAGGACTATCCGCGTCCCATGAATTTGAAAATGTTAAGGGGATTTTTGGGAGTTCTAAATTATTACAAAAGGTTTATACCGAGATTGTCAGAACTAGAGGCTCCGCTGATAGAATTGTTGAGAAAAGATGTCAAATGGGAATGGGACGAAAGAAGGGAAAAGCATTCATGGAAGTGAAAAACAATTTTCATGATAATCTATTACTACACAGTCCTGACTTTTCGCTACCGTTTACGTTAAGAACCGACGCTTCAGACAAAATCATTGCTGCTGAATTAACGCAAGTTCAAGGGGGTGTTGAGACACCGATTTGTTTTGTTTCAAGGATACTAAAACCCTACGAGATGAGGTATTCTGTCTCAGAGAAAGAAATGTTGTCAGTAGTATTTTCCATCTCGAAATTGAGCTTTTTCTTAACGTCAAATCACTTCGTACTCGAAACAGATCATTCAGCACTTTGCTTCTTGATGAAAAACCGCTTTGCAAATAATAGAATATATCGTTGGTCGCTTTTAATACAGGAATACTCATTCACAATAAAACACAAGCCGGGAAGAGACAACATAACAGCAGACGCGCTTACACGAAATCGCCACATTGATACAGATAGCTCGAACACATTCACCATTGCACTAAACACATTTAATCCTAAAGACGAGTTATACTCAACCATACAAATATTACGCAGTCAGACACACCTACAGGAACTTAGAAACAAAGTCATACATCACCCACACAAAGGTTTTACCATAAAAAAAAACTTCATTATAAAAACCATTTCAACAGAAGAAAAATACGTTATCGACAAGCATTTTGCAACAAAAATTATTTTAGACCTACATGAGAGATATGGACATATCGGCATCAGAAAAACGTGGCTTATATTTAGGGAAACCTTTTACACGGAGAAAGATTTAAGTTTGGCGAAAGAGTTGATCTCGGGTTGTCATCAGTGCATTATTGGTAAGAAAACCATATTAACAGACACATGGTTAATAGTATTGGTACCAAATCGCCTCTAGAATTAATCGCAATCGACTACATAAGTAATCTGATTGCAGATGACAATGGTTACAAACATATCCTTATAATTGTGGATATTTTCTCAAAATTTGTCAAACTACACCCTACGAAGCGTTCCAATACAAGGACAACACAAGAAAAACTTAAACAGTACTATAGAACGATAGGGAAGCCGTCGAAAATATTGGCCGATAATGCCACGTACTTTAGTAATGATCGGTTTATAAGTTCAATAGAAAACCAAGACATTCGATTAATATTCACTACGATTAGACATCCTCAGGCGAATCCATCTGAGCGGTATGTACAGGAAGTTATCAAATTCCTGAGATTAGTTGTGCAAAATGATCACACTGCATGGCCTTCAGCTCTCAGAGATGTTGAAAATTACATCAACAACGTTCCGAATACTGTCACGCTTATTTCTCCCATTGTCTCAATGTTTGGACACTTACCGACAAGACCATGGACAGACAATAACGTTTTAAATTTGCACAACATTCATCAACTAGTAAGAGCACGTCAGGAAAGAAATACGAGGAGATATTTGGCACGTGCTAACAAAACGGTCAAGATTAAAGTAAAATTCAAAGAAGGAGATCGGGTAGTGGTTAAACGCCTGAAGGTATCAAAGCTAAAAATAAATATTTGTGGGAAACTACTCTTTCCATATGAAGGACCTTATGTCATAAACAGAGTGTTAAACGACAACACTTATGAGCTGAGAAATATCTATAATAACCAAATCAGGGGAAAATTTCACATCGAAATGATGTACCCGTATGACCCGGATTAAACATGTACTTATCAAATAACTTTTACATGTGAATGCCATAACATTATTTAAAATATCGAATATTTTTAGGAACAAAAATTTTAATATTTCAAGGGGGAATGCTATGTCATCCACGATCACGACTTAATAAACTAGTTGTAGCCAGAGGGGTTGTAACATTGAAGCTTTTAGGATGAAGGTTAAACACTCATTGCACGTCTCTGTTCTATTCTCCAGACATGGAAATTTTGCATACACGAGTCTCTCTCTGTATAGGTTGAGGTGAATGAATTTTATTAAAACATGAAATATAGCAACTGGTAGTAAATATGACGTAATTGGATATGAAATACAAGTACTTTTGTTAATATAAGTTTTCACTAGTTTTAAGATGTTATACTGTCGACGAGATTGCTGCGTGCGGGGGCGAAATAGGGGCGGCCAGTCCGGGGGGAAGACCCCGGATTGAGCGGTAGGAGGTCACAAATTTATGTAATGGAAGTCGGGCGCCAGCGCCTACTTACCTATGCGTATCACGCAGCTACTGTCGACCTCTCAGGGTTAGGTTCTGGTGAGCTTCGGGGCAGGGAAAGTCGCCCTATCCTTCAATCACGAAAGTCGGCTCGTTAAGCGCAGCCAGTGAGGATGCCTCAGGTCAGAGAAAAAGAAAAAAGTAACAACGCGACGAACACCGTAACCAGGCTTAAATCTACCTGGCTCTCAGAGAGTTAGTGTTCGTCGTTCTTCCCGCGAATAGGGCTACTGCACCCGAGACTCTAAATTGTTAGGTATTCTGACCTGCGAAGGGGTCCTCAAAGGTGGACGGGCCGACCGACAGGGCTATAGCGGTGTACAGCGGATTGCCACCTGACGATGACTACTTTACGCTTGGAACTTGGAAACTGTCCCGGTAAGATGACAAGGGTAACTAACACCAGGTAATTCGTTGGGGTTAATCTCCGCTTAATAGTCCATGTACAGATGTACCAGCAAGCAACAACAAGTCCTATCACAACTATGGTGGCTAGTACTAAGATCCTCACATTAGAGGGTGATGCCAAAGACCCGTCTTAGAAGTCCTACCAAGCCCTGCCTCTGGCTGGGATTGAGGTGTGATAAAAGTTACTTTAATGAAAGAGACGGAGTTTTTAAATTAATTAAGAGCAATAATGTATGAGTGTAAATAAGTTTAATAATAATATTAAGGAAATAAAAGAAATAAAAAATTATATATAATAAAATAATAAAAAAAAAAATTATTAATAAAAAAAATTTAAAAAAATTGAATGGTATATACATATACAGCTAACCGCTGAAGGATTGTATACCTTCGAATACGGACTATATTAATGTGATTGAAGAAAAATAATGTACAATTACGAGAACTTTCTAATTAATAATGCATTCCACTGAATAGGAAAAAAACAAAAACGTAAAAAAAATTAAAACCTCCCCTAAAACTAAAACCTAAAAATTAAAAATAATATTCTAAAAGTCCTAGATATATCCGATTTGATTTCGCAACGATTTAAAACCTAAAGTACCTGCCGCGATTAATTAAAATTATTAACACTAACTGAGCCAGGCAACACAACTATAAAATAATAAAATAAGTAGGTACAAGAAGGAGTCCCTTAATTCGTTACTAAAATGAAAAAAAAAAAACGTGGTGCTCCACCTATGGTTTTAAGGAATTTAAACTAAGTACCTATCCTACTTGTAACTTATGAATTTGAAATTTAGAATCAGGGCCTAAAGGATGAATAATAATAACAATAAAGAACAATAGAAAAAATTAAAAGGAACCGGGCAAGTTCTATTCTTAGTAGCTAATTCACCTCTCGGTAACTGAACTTCGGTTTCACCTGTTCGCCGTTCTATGGTGAAGTTTAGGATCCAGGCGAGTCGCGCCTAGGTACGGTACCAGAGCCGCTCGATGACAGTTAACATCAGTTAATACAGAGTCGCGGTTTTTGGTATCTCTAATACTGCATATATTCTACGGACGAGTGACAGGTGGTTGGTGCAATACCTGTACACTTCTATGCAACAAGCGAACGTTAAGATAAGTAAACAATACAGACAAGAGAACGGAAGCACGAGCAACGCACTTTACCACAAAAAATACGCGGCCTCTACTTGCATGAAGTGCAGGAAAGGTTTCACGGTTCCGTGGCCTTCGTACCTGGACGCTAACACCCTTTACCTGGCGCACCTGGAAGTAGTACGACGAAGGGGGGCTATAGTCGTGCACTTGCGAGATAGCGAGTTGTACTCTCTACCCTCAAGCTCGATATGAGTCCTGAATGGCTTACACTATTAATTTGTTATATTTATAACCCTTTATTTGGGCGCTAATGACATTTGCTAAGGCTAATTACTTTAACTAATATAATTTGTGAATTCTAGATAGCTGATCAATAGCAAAAGGGGACATAACGCTTGAAACTCGGTTAGTGGGTCACTAAATATGGGTCAAGCACCGGGTAGCTACCTTCGACAGGTAGTCGACAGGTGTCTGTGCCTGCAGCAGGTGATTATTGTCCCCGCGAAACGTTAAGTCCTTGACAACTGCTTAGTGGAGCTTATACTACACCTTTTAATTTAGGAGGTGGCAGTTGTATCTGCGATGATTGAAAAGCCAGAACGAAAAGAATTTAAATGATTTAGAATTTGTTTTAGTAATTTTGAAAGGACGCTATGCTAAAATTTAAATGGCGGACCTTCTTGTTGATTCTAAGATCCGTCGTAGAGGGAGGCGGAGCTTCCCACTGCGCAAAAGCAGACTCTAAGCTCCTCGCGTCTCCGCTAGGCGAAAGACGCGCAGGATATGCTAATGGCGGCCCAATGGCTCACTGTAATTTAAATAATTTAAAGAGAAAAATCATTTTGACACAATTTAGATGATTCACGATCACGCGGTTTCGCGCGTTCCACTAGCCCTTGACCTAGGACCTACTATCTCGTACTTTACGCCACTGATTAGGCTGGTAATTAACTTTGACGCGAAGCCACTCTCGTAACAACTCCACACGCCCTCTAAACGAACAGACACAGCACTTTACAACCCTGTAAAAATGGCGACTTCCCAAGCGTCCTTTATTTTATTTGAATTTAATTTAAATTTTTTTAAAAATTCGTGATTTTACGCAATTTTGGCAGCGATTAGCCTGAGGGACTAATTCATCATTCGAGGAGGTTGTAAAAGCACTTCTTGACAACCCTCGAGAGCCGGGGTCGGCTTAAGTTTATTATATTTTATTTTCAAGCAAAGGTTTATGAATCTTATTGTTGTTTAGATCGACAATAGCTCTCCCTTACGTCGCACTATTTTTTGTACACACTGACGATAAGGCAATGAAATCAATGCAAAAAGAAAAAGGTACAGGACCCGTGCTCAAGGAGCTAGTTTCGCCCAGCCCACCTATGATAGGTAATAATTGAGAGTTGATCTGCAGACAATACAGGTAGCTATAGCACAGGTGAATACAACGAAACTGTTCGCCTGAGCTTGGCTCGATGACGTCGAATATAAAAAAATGCTTACTCCTCTCCCTCGCTGTAATCCCTGAAGAATACACTACACCTGTTGCTCGCACTATGGTTTACACTCGCGGATCGACGGGGGAGAATTTAATTAACTCAGTTAGGTTGAGTAACTCGCGATTCCAGCCAGGGTTCCTAGAGTGATCTAGATGAATTTGAAAATGTGAAAGAAAAAGACTATGATATTTGTCTGAAATTATTCTTTGGTCATAGATGAATATAAAAAAATTAAACTCAGCGGAGATGCTCTCCGTGGTTTCGCTGACTGTCAAAGTGATTTAATTAATGTTTAAAAATGATCGTTAATTTACCAAAGACTCAGATACAACTCGGCGTCGCGTCAATGACGCCGCGGAATTTCTCGCGGTTTGCGGCTAAGTTCTACTAGCTCGTGGAAATCGCTAATCAAAAAAATGCTTTTTTTTATCGACTGGCTGAACGTGTTTGCGACACTGCAATGATTTGTTTCACTGAATTTACATGAGATTTAACATTAATAGAAGGAACAAAGAACTCGACACGGCGAACACCCTTATGCAAGGGAGTGTTTCTTACTTGGCGAAAAAATGGAGACTCACTCCCTTTTTCCTTGTCTTTGCTTTTGTACCCTCGAAGGTTTGGGTGTTGCTTTTTGTGGCGTAGGTTTCGAGCGGAACATAAGGACCCTTATTGCCATAGGTCAAGTGGTCATATGCAAAATTGCATAATTGTGATGCATTTGATGGTAATTCGTGAACCACCCCGCAGATTGTTCCGCGGATGGTCCCCTCGTAAAGTTGAGGATTTTCTACCCCTCGTCGCCAATTTTTAGCGCTTCACCGTGCTCATCGATTACCTGGCCTAAATGCGCGATCCGCACCTTTGAGGGCAGAAATAAAATATTTTCCTGTGCCGTAGGGATCTGAAATTTTGACGAGATATGACTGAAGGTTTCTAGACTGATTGTGTTTTATGACGATTGGTTGAATTTAAATATTTATTTAATGCAAAGACGCGCAATGGTGCGTAATTGTGTTCCTACGCGACAACCGGCGCCTAGCCAGCCCTTTCAAGCGCACCAGTTTTGCCTGCCGGGTCGAGGTGAAGCCTCTTGAACGCTGGCCGGACAGGGGCGTCTCGTGTTGCATATAAAAAGAAAAGAAATAGTTTTATTTATTTATTTATTTTTATTTTCATTCTCAAGTTTATTTGAGCACTTTTTACTTTGTAGTTTCTTGAGATACGAGGCTGGAATTTTTTATGTGGTATAGTGTGAACATACAGGGTGTGCCTTATAAATTGCAGGGAGATTCGACGGTCCTGTGCAAAAGGTCCGTCGACAATACCTCATATTGTGCTTGCAAATAAATTAATTAAAATAATCAAACCTAATAAAAGGGACATTTGTGTATGGGAGAACATTTTGAAAAGTGAAAATTAAGTGGGTAAACATTCCAAATTGACTAATTAAAATGATTTGTGGAACTCTTCTCGAAGAATATTGATTAGTGTGAAGTTTTGAAAATAACTACTCTTAATGAGGTCCTATGAACTTTTAATTAAAGACTAGTATCTGCATGCACTCCTCATCTAGGATTTTCTGTGGTTTGTTGGTTTAGGGGGGCGCTTTCATAATAAAAGGTTGACTTTGAGCCACTCCGGCTATAACATTGTGAGGACTTTATTTAAAAGCTTTGCAAGGCCATGAATTATTGTCCAGGTGTGAGAGGATATTATAGTAGTTGCTTTTAGGAACATTTTGTGAAGTATCACCTTTGTACTATACTTCTAACCATGTGTTTATGAGAAGGAAGGAATTGAAAGAATTGATTTCAATTTGAATTATTTGTAATGTGTTTAAATACTGTTTATTTATGTGTTAGAGTTAAATGCAAGTTCTGAGTGGGTTTTCAATTTAGTTTTAAGTAGTGTTAAGAAAATTTTGTATAAAACTAGAATATTTATTAAGATGCCAAAAAGTTATGAATTTTAATTTGACAAGAGAAAAAGTCAGTTTGAATTTTTGGAAAAAAACGTGACAAGAGTTTTGAAAGAAATCACAAAATAAGTATTCTTCGTTATATAATTAAAATTTGTTATAATGAGTATGAGAATTGTCAATTCCAAGTTTATAGAGTCGTAGCTGTGTGGTTACAGTTACACTTCTCAACCAAAAAGGTAATTAGGTGCATAATTAATACCAGTGCATCGATAAGTGAAATGTAAAATAAAGTGTTTTCTCATCAATTTCAAACAAGAAATTTACCCAGGACCAAAATTTAGTCGATTTGGATGCCGTCTCCTCATATAGTCTGAGCATCGTCAACAAGTACCATCATTTCAGTGAGCGACGTCTAAGCTCAGGAGTGGAGGTAAAGGTCTTCAACATAAATAAAATTTACAAGGTACCTTAAAATACAAACATTTTCATTTTCTTTAATTGGTTGCAACCAAATTTAACTAGAACAAAAGGCCAATTTCAATTTTCTTTATTTTTTTTTTAGTTTATAGTATTTTGTAAACCTTTTGTGTGTGTAGTTTGAAAAGATAAGAACCATTCAGAACATTAAATTTATAATTATTTAATTTCAATTACTGTTTATTTGCTTTTGCCAAACCAAGAATTTATCCAAAGGAACCGACTACTGGGAGGGAGTTTGTATGCACGATTGCAAACTTTCTTGTGCTCTGGCTTTATTAGACAGTGACGAGTATTTTCGCCTGTCAGTTTTTTTTTTTGATGGTCTAATCCATTTGGCGTCCAACTCTATTAATAGTGTTCTATTTCTGTTTGCTATACAACATTACTCAGTATTGGTCATTACCAAATTCTTCTTCGTCTTTTTTTTAGCACGCAGAAACAGTACAATATGCATATATATATATATACATATATATATATATATATATATATATATATACACGTATTTAGTACTTATACACCTCCGAATGTTATACGGTTAGTTGGTGTTTGCCTCCGATTTTACGCGTTCGCCTCCGATTTCGGAGGCGGAAACGTTTTGTGTTGTTTTCATCGCGAATGTCTTGATAATTAGTAAATTCATGACTCATTATTATCAATAATGATCAGCTTTATTGGTGCGCATATAAGATTATGACAAAAAAGGAAGAGATAGAGAGATAAGCATTTAACGACACTTTTTTTGGAGGCGGAAAATACCTATAAACATATGTAAACATACACCATAGTCCACTACATTTTTTACCAGGTGGCGCTGCTGTTTTATACATTTGATGTATATAGGTATTAAATGCTTCCTTACAGTAAAGTAGCGACATCGCCTCATAAACTTGGCAACAGAGTAAAGAGGCATACTATTCCTATATACATCTCTTCTAAAAAGCAGAAAATAAATGAATAATAATAACACATTTAGTTTAAAAAAATACACAGGACTCTACCTAGGTGCCCGGGGGTTTTTGGGGTCGCTGATTCCGATGCCGAGGTCGGTTAAGCTCTATCACGTCAGGTTCAAGGACATCTGAAGGTCAAACTAAGAAAAGGTGGTGGAAAAAATCTGAGAAAACTCGTCGCTGAGTCCGAATTCGGTGTTCGCTTACTCTTAAAAGGCATCCGGAGGTCATTTCAAGGTTAATTTGAGAAAAACGGAGAGGAAGCTGTTAAAAAATTTGAAAAAATTTACATAAGGTTTCTTGGGTCGCTGAGTCTGTATCCGATGCTGGTTAACCTCTATCACGTCAGTTTCAAGGTCACTTGAAGGTCAAACTAAGAGAAGGTGATTGAAAAAATCTGAAAAAATTCACGCATAGGTTTTTGAGGTCGCTTAGTCCGAATCCTGTGTTCGCTTACCCTTAAAAGGCATCCGGAGGTCATTTCAAGGTTAATTTGAGAAAAACAGAGGAGAAGCTGTAAAAAAATCTGAAAAAATTTTATGTAGGTTTTTTGGGTCGCTGAGTCTGCATTCGATGTCGGTTGACCTCTACCACGTCAGTTTGAAGGTCATTTGAAGGTCAAAGTAAGAAAAGGTGGTTGAAAGAATCTGAAAAAATTCACACAGGTTTTTCGGGTCGCTGAGTCCGAATCCGGTGTTCGCTTACACTTAAAAAAAGGCCTCCAGAGGTCATTTCAAGATCATTCTGAGGTAATTTCAAGCCGGCATTCGTCCGCCAGCTTTAGTTGCACATGAAGATTCATCGGCTATCTCAGTGCAAATATATTTAACTCATTGAATCAGCTACTTATTTTCTTCTGCGAAAGGATGGCCTTTAGGTATAGTTGCAGAAGCAGAGCGAACATGCATGTAGAGAGTACCTTGAGTATTCGATAGATGGCGCCTGCCCACCGCAAATGAGTTGAGGCAGAAGAGAGATATAAGTTCGGCGCGAATCACGGGCGTTGGCTTCACTCACCTGGAGCTCAATCAGTGCTGGTTTTGCCTATAAGCTGAGTAAGCGCCAGCTTAGGGCCTCGCTTTTAGGGGGCCTCAGAATTCAGATTTCATACGCAGATATGCACGTTTATTTTATTAGAAGAGAAAGCTTCAACGAAAAATATACCTAGAGCTTGGGCTTCCGGTTACCTAAAACCGGCCCTGAGCTCAATCCTGTCAGAATCAAAGTAATTTAATGGTTTTTTAAGTCAGACAAACTGACAAGGAGGCAGACAGACTGTCAGATAGAAACATTTAGTCATTCAGTCAGACAGGAAGATAGACAGAATTACCGACAGAAAGGCAGGATGTCAAATTGATGGACAGAGAGAAAATGCAGGCGGATGATAAATACAGACTAACAAGCAAATAAACAGGTGTGCAGGTATAAAGGCAGACAGATAAACAGACAATAAGTAGGTAGGTAAGCATTCGTATAAATTTTTTCTAATTTTTTTCACCTCCTATTCTTACTTTAACATTCAAACGACCTTGAACTTTAGGTGATAAAGGTCAACCGACATCGGATTCGGACTCAGCGACCCCAAAAACCTATGTGTGATTTTTTTTAGATTTTTTCAAAAACCTTTCATTAGTTTAACCTTCAAATGACCTTGAACCTGACATGATAGAGCTTAACCAACCTCGGCATCGGAATCAGCGAGTCCAAAAACCCCTGGGTACCTAGGTAGAGTCCGGTGTATTTTTTCAAACTAAATGTTGAATCTTCCACCTTCCAAAGATATTTTAAAAACTTAGATTATTCTGGAGCAAAAATGTAAATATTTCCCTCTAGCAAGAAATAAAAATGTTTTAAAAAGCATTCGAGACCAAAACTCTAGAATATATTTGTTGGTTAATCATAAATTTTGCTACTAATTAATGATAGTTTATTGGAGTCATCTCGAATGCTTTTCAAAATTTTTTAAACATTTAAAATTTTTCTCTTGCTGGAGGGAAATATTTATATTTTTGCTCCAAAATGATTAAGTTTTGAACATTTTACTTCTTTAAGTACATCATCTCTTTGAAATATTTTATATTATTTTCTGCTTTTCTGCATTCCGTTGGTTCCAAGTTTTCTTCTCGCCAAACATGAATTTGAAGAAATACTCTGTAAGAATGTTGACGTAATGCCTCGGATGTTGGTGGCAGTCTTGGTAGAATCCCGGTAGTACTAGATTGGTCGACTAACTTATTGAAGATAATGATACTTTGATGATTCAAAGATGTCTCTTTTTTGGGGGCTTTGTATACTGCTAGCGCGAATTTCTCTCCACCACTTGTAATTTCTTTTTTCGTTGAGCTACGGTTGTTGAATATACGGACAACCTCTTCGAGATATTTTCTTTTATTGACGCATTCCACCGTTTGCACTTTTCCTTTACCAAAGAAAGCTGAAGTGTTATCGTATCCACTGAACGTGTGGCCATAGAGCTTTTTAAAACTTCCGAGGACTGCAAGTCACGAGAACTGTAATCTGTATTTTTTATTCTTCTCTGAGCCTCTCTTAAGAAACGGATATCTTTATCTTAGGTGCGAGAGCGATAATCAATGCGAGAAGATCAATATCTTGTCCGAGATGACCACTGTATTGTTTTCATGAGATTCGTTTAAGGCGGTTTGAACTGTGAGTACGTCAGCGTCGTCTACAGCAGTAATCGTTTTGATTCCCTCGTCTTTAAATCTCTCCACCAGTTGCGAAATAAACCGTTCCTTTTTGTGAGATTGTTTATCATTTTATTTTGCGTTTCAGTCAGTGGCGTGTTCTCATGAAAAATAATTTCCGGTGAAATGGGTTTCAAAAGTCGCTGCTTTCTTTCGATGCTCTTCATACTGCAGGCATTGTCAGCATATCCGTCAAACACTACAGTCACTTTTTGGCCGTAATGTTTACGAATAAAGCTGCTTCGGCCATACTACACGATGAATCAAATTGCCGCCATCAACAATGAACTGACAATCGGAAAAATCTATTGGCCTCTCTCGTACAGCATTGAAAATATCATACAGACGATTTCTTAATTTTCCTCATTAACCCCTTTTCATCGAAGAGAAGAAGTGGAATTGAAGCAAGCTCACAGTTGAAATATGACTCCAAATCTTCTTTTGAGTGAAGAGTACAGATTATCATCTAATATAATTGCAAAGAAGGGGAAAATACATAAACTACTTGCGACAAAACCCTCTATATATGCATCTAATAGAGAAAATTCTGCTCAATAAATTCATTCCTGAGCATTTTTCTCGTTAAAGTAACCGGTTTTAAAATATTCGGTGTCAAACTTGGAATAGGATGGATTTTTACCTCTGCGCCCCAAACTACCCCTCTGTTCGGACGCTGTTGGCGCGAAATAGCTGAGGATAAGCTACAAGGTTAATAGTACATTTTTTATGCAGAATTTAATGCGACAAATTTTTTATTTCCTGTACTTTTTCTCTTTCGACGAACGGTTTACAAAATGAAAGTGAAAAACCAGCGTTAAGTCCCCGTAATATGGCCGAAGCAGCTCTATTTATAATCATTACAGACGTTCCACCTCTAAATTGGGGGGAACTTTTCGGGTATCTATTTCTAAGCCTATCTAGATTACGCATCCCAAATATTATTACTTTAGAAATTATTTCTTCTAAAATATCTAATTTACGTGGACTAATATGTAACAATTGTATTACAAAAAGCCGCTGCCTAAGGAATCACTCCTTCCACATCAAGACTTCATATCTAAGTCTCTTACAACGAAAATACTATATTTGTACTCCACTAAGTGGAAATAATTGTTTATGGAACTTTGATAGTATAATATTTGAAATCGTGTTCCCCAAAAACCCATAAAATGATATGCCCCATCAGTAGTAGGGGTGGGGTGGTGATTCTTGTGACTGGTTCCTGTATACACACTATCACAATATTTTTTTCACCCCCTTCAATAATAGAAGTGCCAAAAATGTTTTTGAGACCTTAGCTCCTCTTATATTTACTAAATACCAATTTCGTGCACTCCTAATTGCTTGATTTACCTATTTGCCTATTTACCCCCATTTACCTTCAACTCTGCAACGGAATAAGATCGATATATAATCTAGTTCCAGATCTCGTTAAAATACATACGTGTGCCATATTTTTAAGTCAATATCTTAATCGTGAGCACCAAAAAGATACAAGACTAACAGACAGACCGACGCGATAGACAAATTTATTTTATTCAAACTTAAAATATTGAGGTTTCATGACATTCTAAGCCTATTCGTACAATGAAAGTTTTCAAAAATTTTTCTTGCGTTAGTATACTTCAACTGGATGTAGAAGTAATACGCAGAAATAGCATGACAAAGATATAAAAAATCATTTTGTGCCGTGGACTACACGATAGAAGTAGAGCCTCTACTTCAAGCATTTTCCTCAATAAAACCTACTACGCATCCATACTACCCGAGGTAACCCACTGTTTATCCAATTTACTAGAGGAAAGCCACTACGCATTCATACTTCCTGAAGAAACCCACTGCGCATCCATTTTACTCGAGAAAACCCACTGCGCATCTATACCACTTGAGGTAACCTACTGCGCATCAATGGTATTCAAGGAAAGCCACTGCGCATCCATAATACTCGGGGAAACCTACTGCGCATCTATACTACTTGAGATAACCTACTGCGCATCTATAGTACCCTAGAAAAGCCTCTGCGCATCCTAAGTACTCGAAGAAACCTTCTGCGCATCCATACTACTAGAGGTAACCTACTGCGCATCGATGGTACTCGATGAAAGCTACTGCGCATCCATAGTACTCTGGGAAACCTACTGCGCATCCATATTACTCGAAGTAACTTTATAACATGATATTTGAAATCGTCTACCTCAAAAACCTATAAAGCGATATATCACTTCGATAGTGGGGGTTGGGGTGGTGGTAGAGGGTTGGGGGTGGGGGGGGGATTAAGTAAAAAAAAATTGAGGCCATAGGTTCTTGTATACACGCTAAATTACAATTATATTTTTTTTCACCCCTTTAATAAGGGGGTGGGGGTAGTAATGGGGGTGGCTAATATCAAAATTTTTTTGAGACTTTAGCCTTTTCTTATGTATACTAAATACCAATTTTATGGACTCTTACCTGCTTGATTTACCTATTTACCCCAAATTTACCTCAATTTACCCCCAACCCTTCGACGGAACCAGATGAAAATATAATCTAGTTCTAGATCTCGTTAAAGTACATATGTGTACCAAATTTCAAGTCAATATCTCAAACGGTTCCTGAGTAAACGTGCGCACAAAAAAAAGTTACAGACATACAGACCGACAGACAGAAATTTTTTTTTCGCTCAAACTTTAAATCTCGACGTTCCATGACATTCTAAGCCCATTTGAACAATAAAAATTTTTAAAAAATTTTTTGTCGTTACTATACTTCCACTGGATGTGGAAGCAATTGAACTGATTCAGTGATGTCTTTTGAAAAGCATATTAAATAGTAATAATAATTCCCTTAAGAACATATTTTGAATTACATACATTATTCTACAATAGATACTTAGCCGGAACGGCTCATTTTAAAACAGATAATCACACATTATCGGGTAAAACACCAACGTAATCTGATAGAGTACTGCTTACGCAATATTAATCATAATAATAACAAACGCATACGGTTGCATAGCGCAACTAATTGCGCGAGCGCTAGAGCATTTTACACTATAGAAGTCTGGCAACCTCGAAAGAGGCAAACTCTATCGTTATGTATAACAGTTTTAAATACATTGAGTCAGGGAGGTACTATTTATATAACGAGGTGTAAACATACCAATCGTATGAACAAAAAAGTGTATGTAAAAAAAAAGATAAAAATCCTTTCCCCTCTCCGCGTGCCCTTGGTAAGTGAAATTCGGCGGTTATGTATATGTAAACAGAACTAATCTATCTATATTATTTCTAGTGGAGGTGCGGGCGCCACAAATTTGTAAGGAGGCGGACACGCATATATATATATATATGTTAGATCACGGTTCACATGAATAACTTTTTAAAAAAGGTTTATTTATTTAATGGAGCCAACGTTGGCTCTCGAAGAAGGAATAATACAATAATTAGAAGTGTTTCATTCTAAGTGAGTTTAATAACTGATTCAACGAAGCGTGTTTAGTCATATTTATAACATACAGAACCTGAGTAAGCAAAATATATAACAAAGGAATTGCAGTTCTGCAGTCTGCACAAGTTATGAGAAACAAAGGTGTAATATGATATCTTGAAGATAAGCAATTAATAAGAGAAGCTGTTATCGTGAAATACGATATACCTGTGAAGGTTTATTATGGCTAAGTCGCAATAAGATAGCGTGTAATATTATATAACAACTTCCCCCTTAATAAAAAAGTTGATGTTATGCAGCAACTTTTGAAAATTGTTAAAACGTTAAATGAATATAATGCAAAAATAAATTGAACAATGTTGAATGAATACAAAGCAAAATAATAAAATAATGTAAAAGTTAAAATTGGTAAGCGATAATAAAACATTACATAACGTAATAAGGATAAAATACAATAGTCTAAATTAATAGACAAGGGTAAAACTCCACATGAAAGTCTATGTTAACTCGATGTCCTCTTCTTCTTGAGGTCTAATACCGGGTCGCTTTCTTGGAGGGATCAGTCTAGGAAATTTGGTAAATACTCTGCTTCGCTCTGAAGGAGGTGAAGGAGGGTTGTTCGTTGAGGGTTGGATTCGCAATGCTCCACATCTTCTTCTTCTGCATTTACAAGTTATGTAAAGTAGAACTAATAGGATGATGAGAGTGATTATGAAGTATGTGTTTGGTCACAAAAGGTTCGTTTATGAGGTCGTCTAGGTCTTTGGAATATTGCTCTAGTTTGTTTTTAGCAATATCTAAATCTTCTATGTCGAGACTGTTTAATTTAAGCGGTTTTAATTTTGGGATTTCGATTTTGTCGGGCATGTGATTGCAGCATTCAAAAGGAATTTGGATTGGATGTGAATTGTCCTTAATTTCGGAAAAGTCTTTAGCACTGGCTTGTATTCGAGTAATGCCTGCATAGGCGTAACATCCTGGTTGTAGTTTTATGATGGAATTTTTGTTAATTAGCTCTGTTATGGATTCTCTCTTCAGGCAGTTGATGGTAATGTGAAGTGGTTCGGAATTAATTACTAGCCATGTGTTGTCTTCAAGTTCTTGGACGTTGTATCCTTGACTAATGATGAAGGAAGTTTGACAATTTTCTGGGAGTTTCGGCAATGGTTTTAATATTCTAGCTTCACAAATGGCATTTTGGTCGATAGGATAAGCAAACAGGTTCGAACATAGTTTGGTTCCAAAATAAAGAGGTTTGCATTCTTTCAAATTTTGTATAGGTATGTACATTAAAGAATCATCGTCTCTCGCGATAAACTTTTGTGAAATAGATAAAAAGTGATGTAGACCAGTTCTGTTATCAAGTATAGGTATAGGGTACAGACGAAAGGTGTTGTAATTTTGAGGTTCAATGAGAGGTATTGTTAAAACAAATATTAAGTTAGAATTTAGTTGAAAAGCTTTTAGTTCAATAATATCCAGATATTGAGCAACTGCTGATAGTTTAATCGGAAGAGGTAAATTGTTCCTTCGCAAACTCTGTGAAATCTCTTGTAACGCCGTTACTAAGTGATCAGGTGTTATGATTGATGAATGAATAATTCCTAATCTGGCGAATGTTATTGAATTTAAAATATCGTTTAGATTGTCTTCGATATACAAATAGCTGGCCATTAGTTGTTCGGAAATGTATAGAAATTTTAGTTTTATTTCGGCAGCTTAGATCGTTTGAGTCATGGTTTGAATCGTGTGCTCGATTTCTTTGATATCTTTGTTAAATGTTTCCTCATCAATTTGTAATTTTTGTATAGTTGAGTTGAAATTTTTGATAACAGAAGTTGTAACTGAGATTTGATTTTTGATTAAGTTTTCTAATTGATGTTCATCATTATTTAATTTGTTTATACAGTTAGTGTAGTACTCGCCATCTTCGGCGTCTAAGTTTCCGGTAATTGATTTGAATATTGTTCCGAAACCGTTAAGTATTCCGCGTTTATATCTCTTTGTGTCTGAAAAGACTTCGTCAAATTTCGTTTTTATCGAACTAGCTATTTGCATTAAAAGGTTAAACTCTGTTTTAACTTCGCTTCTAAACAGGATTGATTTTTGGTCAGCACCATCGAGGGTGTTCAAGATTCTGTCTAAATTATTTTGATTTTTGTCAAAAGCTAATTTAAGGGATGAAATATTTTTATGCACTAGCAGAGTCCATTTGTCATTTGTCACCACGATGTCCGTGTCTTGGTGATAGTATACACCAACAGTGTTATTGATCGGGGTAATTTTGTACTGACAGAGTGCTGATCCGAACAGCAGGAGAAACCTGAAAATAAATTTAATTTTCAGTATATGGTTTCATTCTATCAAAATTTACTTTAGTTTCTTGTTTTGTTTCGAGATTTAATAGGGTAGCAGAATTTTGAAAAATTTCTTTTATTTTAAAGGGACCGTTAAATTTGTTTTGTAGTTTGTTCTTAATTTGTGATTCTTTTACATAAACTAAGTCACCTATTTTGTATTCAGGTCGTTTTTGGGGAATATTTCTGTCGAAGCGAACTTTTGCTTTCTCTTTTTGAGATTGTGTTCGACTACGGGCTATTTTATATTAGTGGGATATTCTATTGTTTAAATCTCTAACGTATTTAGTTATTAATTCTTTTTGGTTGTACAAAGTTTCGGGTGGTCTGTTAGATGTATGACCAAAGATAAGTTCATATGGGGTAAAACCGTGTGTTTTATTTACCGAATTGTTATAGCATATTACTGCATATGGTAAAATCGTGAAAGGATGTTCGTTTGGGTTTTCAGTTTTGTGGATTCTTATCATTTCGGCTAAAGTAGCATGAAATCTTTCTATGGATCCGTTCGATTGGGGATGTCCTACGCTTGAATAAGTTAATTTTATGTCGTAGAGGGTGCAGAGATCTTTAAGCAAACGGTTGTCAAATTCGCCACCGTAATCGCAATGGATTCTTAGCGGGGTACCGTAATGTTGAAAGTATAACAACAAGGTATTTACGACGGATTTTGCGGATTTGTCCGGGACTGCATAGGCTTGTGTAAATTTAGTTAACTCGTCTCGAATAGTTAAAGCGTAATTTCGAGTTGGGAATTCAAATAAATCGATATTGATTCTTTCGAATGGTGTTCTTGGGGTTTCTGTGACTACTAGAGGGTTATTAAGGTTTTTCCGGCATACTTTAGTCTTTTGGCAAGTTTCGCAATTTTTTATAAAATTTTCAACGACTTTAGTTAGACCTTGCCAAGTGTATTTTTCTCTAATTCTTCGAATCGTTTCATTTATTCCGCGGTGCGGTGTAGATTATTTTTACCAAAATGATTTTGCTCCAATATAATTGGAATTTCATCTTCGTCGGCAGTTCTGACGATATCTTGACAAATTACTACTTTTTCCGCAAAAATGAATGATAGGATTTCAAGATTGGGGAGGTCTAAGTTATTTTCGACAAAGTATGTCTTAGAGAGATCTAGGACGTCTTGATTTTTAAATAATACCGAAAATAGATGTTCAATTACAGATTCGATATCAAAAGGTAGAGGGATGATAAAATATCTCCTATGTCTGACTGTTTTGCTCGATACAATATTGATTTTATCGTTATGAAATTCGGGGTTTTCTTCGAATATGTCTTCGATAATTTTATGATGGAGGTCTTGTAGGTTATTTTGTTGGAAGAAAGTTATAATATCTTTGTGTTCTCGATACAAAAGTTGTTTGTTCGAGGCTTTGATTTTCGAATAGTCAATTAAAGATGTTGTCTTATATAAGTTGGCGAAAGTTTCGAATTCTTGGGAAATTTGTTCGTCAGTGATCTCGTTATTGTCTGGGTTTTCGTCGTCGTCTGACTCTTCGTCATTCGTAGCTAGAACCTTTGAATAGAATTTGGAACATTCAGAAAAATGATTAATTTTGATTCTGGAAAGTGCATCCGCGTTCTTATTGATTTTGCCGGGTTTATAAATTATTTCGTAATCGTACTCTTCTAGTTTGAGTCGCCAACGAGCAAGTCTACTTCCTGGATCCTTTATAGAGAATAGCCAGGTGAGTGGTCTGTGGTCGGTGACAAGTTTGAACTTTCTACCATACAGATGTGGTCTAAAGTGCTTTACACTCCATACTATCGATAAAAGCTCGCGTTCAATCGTTGAATACTTAGTTTCTGCACTGCACAAGGTTCTAGAAGCATAGGCAATGGGTAAATCTTTGCCAATGGGCCCCTGGCTCAGCACTGAGCCGACGGCAAATGCGCTCGCATCAGTGGTTAGAACGAAAGGTTCGTCAAAATTAGGGTAGATTAATATCGGAGTTGTCGTTAATGTTTGTTTCAAATCTTGAAAAGATTTTATACAATCATTGTCGAAGAGAAATGGTATGTCTTTCTGTAAGAGTTTTGTTAAAGGCTTGGTAATCTTGGAGAAATTAGGGATAAAGCGCCTATAATAACCAGCTAAGCCTAGAAATGATTTAATTTCTTTTTGATTTTTTGGTTGAGGGAAATTTAGAATAGCGTCAACTTTCGAAGGATTCGGTTTTACGCCGTCCTTTGTAATGAGATGTCCTAAATAAGCGACTTCTTTGCGGAGAAACTCGCATTTGTCGGGTTGATTTTGAGATTGGCTTTCTGTAATCTTTTGAAAACTTTTGTTAATCGAGAAATATGCTCGTGAATAGTAGGGGAGTAAACAATAATATCGTCCATATAGACGAGACATCGTTCATTTTGGATATCTAATAAAATGTTATCCATCACTCTTTGAAATGTTGATGGAGCATTCTTAAGTCCAAAAGGCATTCTTACGAATTCAAAATGACCATTTTCAACTGTGAAAGCTGTTTTCTGAATATCTTTCGCATCAATCTCGATTTGGTGAAATCCGGAGGCTAAGTCCAAAGTTGTAAAATATTGACATTTGCCTAATTGATCGAGGAGGTCGGAAATATTGGGTAGCGGGTATTTATCGTCAATAGTCAGTTCGTTAAGTTTTCTGTAGTCCACTACAACTCGCCATTTTTGTTTACCGGAGGCGTCGAGTTTTTTAGGTACAACCCAAACTGGAGAGGACCAGGGAGAAATCGAAGGTCTAATGATGCCTTGATCAAGCATATTAGAGACTTGTGTTTTGACTTCCTCTTTATGAATATGAGGGTAGCGATATGATTTTGTAAAAACCGGTTTTGAATCGTTCGTGTCAATGGAATGCTTAATTTCGTTAGTAAAAGTTAAATTGTCTCCTTCCAAATAGAATATATCTTGAAAGTCTAAACAAAGCTGCGTTACTATTTCGGCCTCTTCTTCGTTTAGATGATCCAAGCGCAATTCGTTCCTAATTTCGAAGGATCTGTCCGTCTGTAGGTGTGAGTCAGAATTTTGAGTGTTTAAATTGAGAATTGATTTGAATTTTTGTACTGGCTCTAGTTTTATGTTAGAAAAATTTACCGTTTTTGGTATTGCATTCGCGTTTATAATTGAGGTTAAAAATTCTTCATTGTTATCAATTTTGACAATAGCATTTGGTAAGCGTACTTTCTCGTTTTCCTGGGCTAACAGTATAGCCTCGGTATTTCGTAGGTTACATTTTAGTTTACAGATTTTTTCCATGCGAGGTTCGATAGAAATTAAATTTTTGATGTTGCCTAAATTTGGATTTTGGTTTTTGATGTTAGAGTTACCAGTTGGTTGTACAAGTAAATTTACTGTAGTTTCTTCCGTGACTTTAAATAGTGGTACGGTTTTAAAATTTGTGACTAGTTGTTTGTTTTTGAAATCTACTCGGCATTCGTAATGTTCTAAAAAGTCTGCGCCTAGTAGTCCGTCAAAATCTATATCTAGATTATAAATGTAAACCTTGTGTGACTCATCTGAAAAGGGGATGAGAACAGATTCGTTGATATAAATTTTTTGATCAGTAATACCCTGTATAATTACATTTTCAGGGGATCTACGTCTATAATTTTCAGCTGTTTTAGGTTTAAAAATTGAAATTCCTGCACCTGTGTCAATCAAAATTTTAAATTTGCCGGTTGCGTCTTTGATGTAATAAAGATTTTTTGAATTTACGGTTAATAGGGTGTGAGAAAGCGTATTTACATGAACGTCTGTTCTGGGAAGTTCAGCATTGGATCGAAACTGTCGTTGAGATTCATTGTTTGTATTTGGTTTGATATTTGGTCGAATTGGTCTATTTGTTGTGTTGGAGTATCCGTGGGGTACTCCGGATCTAAACGAAAATCCTGAGGATTAGCAGTATAATCCTCGTATTGCTCGTTCTGAGAATTAGCAGTATAATTCTCCTGGAAATTTTGGTTGGTTTCAAAATTGTAATTTTCGTACGATTCATTTTGACTTTGGTAATTTTGGTAATCGTCGAAAGAGTAGTCATTGTATTGGTTAAATTGATCGGTATAATTATCGTAAGGTTCGTAATTCAAATGATGAGCTTTTTGCTGGTTAAAGCGATTAAAATTTGGGTTAGGTTGGATAGCTGATGGTCGCTGTTGCATAAAATTAGGGTTCGGCCTTATGGCTGAGGGCCTGTTTTGCTGTGATTGATTTGGCTGATTATTTTGAGGGAATGTCCTCTGACTAAATTGATTATTACTCGGTTGTGCGAAGTTTTGATGAGAAAAATTTTGTGAGTTTGGGTTTCCTTGGAAACTTGGTCTCTGGAAGTTTTGAGGTTGTTGCCTTGTGCGGCATTCGCTTATTACATGTCCATTCCGTTTACAGAAGGAACAGAACTTTTGTTGCAAATTTGGACCCTGTGGTCGCTTTTGTTGAATTACTGGGTTTTTGACTGGACTATTTTTTGGGAATTTTTGCTGTTCAAAATAAGAGAGTTGTAGCTCTCTACGAATTCTAATAATTGCGTTCATTATAGTCGGAGGGTTACTGGCACGTATTATTCTGCCTAGATTTGGTTCTAGACCCGTTAACAAATTATTTAATGTCATAGTTTCAATCAGGTTTGTTTGCGCGGTTCTTTGCTCCGAAGTTAAATTTTGTTTTTGCACTGCAGCGTGCATTTTCGCATTGTGCGTTTGTAAGCGCGAAACGAATGTTAAGGCGGATTCACTAGGTAATTGGTGAATTCGTTGTAGGTCCTGAATTAGGGACGTTAAATCTCGGGAGTCTCCGAAGTGAGTTTCTAGTAGTGCCTTTATTTCTGACCATGTGCTAGGGTTGCGTGAATTTATAAGTTCGGCGGCTCTGCCTTTTAATTTATTTTTGATGTGCATGGTTAATAGAATTTTTTGGTCATGAATTGCCATACTTTGTGCACAGGAACACGAGTTTAGGAATGTCTGTAAATTTATGACGTTGCCATCGAATTCTGGTATTATTGAAAAAATTTCAGAGAGCTTGTAAGGCTCAATTTGTTGTGGTTGTTGTTGTTGTTGTTGTTGTTCGGCTGGTGCCAGTGGCACTGGTTGAACAGTCTCTGGTTGAGCTCTATCAGGCATTTTGCTTTTTTATTTAGAGATTTTTGAACTAAAATTGGTTACGTATCAGCAGTGTGATACGGAAATTAAATTAAAATTAGCTTGTTTTGTTACGTCGTAAATGAATTGTGTATTAACTGTATAATACACAGTCGTTTCGTGAATACGAAAATAAATAACTTAAAATTAAAATTGTTGCGTTGTAGCTTGTATAGGATTTGTTTGATAACAGAATTGGCTTTGTTTGCCGAGTGTATTAGCGGTATAATACACGTAAATAATTGTGAGAAATAATAATTGTAAAATGAAATAACGAGATGATTCTTAAAAATGACTTACATTAATTTCATCTCCATGAGTAGGTTCTTCGTCCGTCAAGGGATTGGGATCCGCCACCACCAGTGAGGAAGGTCTCCTTGTTCTCGTAGATGTACACGCACTAGTTAGGCACCTTCTGCAGATGTTCTCCTTGTTCTCTTACGCTTCACTACCAGTTAGGCTTCTTGTTCTGATGATGTTTACGGATCCTACCGACTGCGCCAATGTTAGATCACGATTCACATGAATGACTTTTTAAAAAAGGTTTATTTATTTAATGGAGCCAACGTTGGCTCTCGAAGAAGGAATAATACAATAATTAGAAGTGTTTCATTCTAAGTGAGTTTAATAACTGATTCAACGAAGCGTGTTTAGTCATATTTATAACATACAGAACCTGAGTAAGCAAAATATATAACAAAGGAATTGCAGTTCTGCAGTCTGCACAAGTTATAAGAAACAAAGGTGTAATATGATATCTTGAAGATAAGCAATTAATAAGAGAAGCTGTTATCGTGAAATACGATATACCTGTGAAGGTTTATTATGGCTAAGTCGCAATAATATAGCGTGTAATATTATATAACATATATATATATATATATATATATATATATATATATATATATATATATATATATATATATATATATATATATATATATATATATATATATATATATATATATATATATATATATATATATATATATATATATATATATATATATATATATATATATATATATATATATATATATATGAAGTGACGGTGAGAGGTAAACTCTCATATGGTCAGATGCTACTATACGTCGGACAAATGTCACTGGCGTATTATAGCGACTTGCTTTTTTGCAAGTACCAAGAGCGGCGACCTCTAGCTTAGTGGGCTATACTCACTATTTATGAAATAGGATTTGAAGGAAACAACTACTCAGCGGGCAAATACCCCGACCTGCATTGGGTATTTGCCCGCTGAGTAGTTGTTTCCTTCAAATCCTATTTCATAAATAGTGAGTATAGCTCACTAAGACTAGAGGTCGCCGCTCTTGGTACTTGCAAAAAAGCAAGTCGCTATACGTCAGTGACATTTGTCCGACGTATAGTAGCATCTGACCATATGAGAGTTTACCTCTCACCGTCACTTCATTTGATTTAGTTTGTATAAGACTAGCAAGTTGACAACTATCATTTGTCTGTTCCATGACCTATGGCATACTGAGGAGAACATAATAAGTTCGAAACCGGTCTATGTCTGGTTAGGAACAGACAAATGATAGTTGGTTACTGATCACGATTTGAAAGTGTAATTCAATGCAGGTCGGGGTATTTGCCCTCTACTGTATATATATATATATACACGTATTTACCGGCATTAGGAAGCCCGAAATTGTATGTTTTCCAGTTGATAGGAAGTCCGTGACCGACTTACGCGGCCCGACTTCGGGCTTAGTAAAACTTACGTGTATATTCAGCGATAAAATATAGTATGGGGTCATTGACAGTTTATCTCGCTTCTTAGGGGGGGTTATTGGAGTCATTGCTTACCTCTCCACATATAATTTCAGTTCAAATAAATTACAGTACAAGTAATTTAGCGTTTTTACTGATATTTAGAAGGGCCCGTTAAAGTCGTTGTGTCCCTCAAAAGATACAGTTTTAGTTCAAAGAAATTCCGCACTAAGGGCGCCTACGAGAGCTGTATATACACTGTGGATGTAAGCCCGATTATCGGAAGCCCAGTATTTTAGTCGCACTATACGTGGCCCGTAAACTTGACAACAGTGTATCTGATAAAGGAACTCAAAGATCATGGTATAATATGATATTTGAGGAACTTGTAATAAAAGAAATCGAAGGTGCTCTTAAATTCGCTTTTATTAAAATCAAAGGGAAATAATTAAATTAAATTTAAGTTAATTTTAACTAATAATCAAATACAATTATTTCATCTAATTCAAACAATTACAATTAAAGCCAAAATATTGAAAAGAAACATATTGGAAACAACAAAGCGCCAATTGTACTTTAAAAATCCATTTCATTAAATAATTCTGAAACTGTAGACAAAGCTAGTGATTGGTTCTATTCCAAATTAAACTCAATATTTATTAATACTGTACCTGAATCTAAAACTTCAAAAAGAACATATCCACCCTGGTTTGACTATCCATTAATTAAATCTATCAAAGAAAAGCATAAAGCGTTAAATAAATACAAGCAAACAGGTGATGTAACTTATCAGAACGAATTTAAAAGATTAAGGCGAAAAGTAAAAATTGATTCTGATAATTCTTATAAAATGTATTGTAATCATGTTGAGGAAAATATAATTAATAATCCGTCCTCGTTTTGGCAAATTATTAATTATAAACCTACCAAACTTTATGAATTACAATAATGAATATCTATCTGACTCTCAACAGATTACTAATTCTTTTGCCAACTTTTTTCAGCAATCTTATTCTGAATCTGAAAATATCACGCATGATCCTAAAAATTTTGTTGAGAGTAGCTCATATTTAAATATAACCTGTTTTACGGAAGACGAAGTATTTACAGCATTAAAGAAAATTAAACCTAAATTAACTTCTGGGCCTGATGGGATCCCCGCATTCATATTACGTGACTGTGCTGCTATTTTTGCTAGCCCCCTTACTATATTATTTAACTTATTACTAAAGTCCTTTAAATTTCCACTACAGTGGAAATTATCGAAAATAATTCCAGTCTTTAAGAAGGATGATAGATCCGATATTTGTAACTAGTAGAGTAAAATCTGGAAGTAAAGTCGCTTAGTTTTCGAGAAAAAAAAAACCGGCGTAGAACCAAACCAGACTTAGTGGGATTCTTAGTAAGATAATCGTGTACACGAAATCGTTTTTTACGACATTTTTCGGTGGTCGAGAAAGAACTTTTTTATTTCGGAAAAACTCAAAAAAATAGATTTTTAATGAAATATGTTTTTTAACGTCTCCACCGCTATATCTCTGAAAATATTTGTGCTATCAAGCTATTTTTTTTTTTAGATTAAAGTAGACACAATAGCGCTTCGAACAACGTCCCACGTGAACCCGATTTATTTTTTTTTAAGTTGGTAAAATAATAGGAAACTCAAACTTGTTATTTTCAGTAACGTAATTTTAGGCAATCGAGAAAAAAATTTATTTATGAAAATTTGTATATACATGCTGCGTACAAATTGAAGCCAATAGTTGAAAAAAGTTTTTAGGATAAAAATTTTTCATGTCCCGTTCATAGTATTGAGTCAGCGATTTTTTTTAACGGGCCAAAGTCATATTCTTGCGCGCTCGGCTGAAGCAAGCCTGCCGACTGCAACGATCTGACGATCCCGGCCGGGGTGTATATAATAGTTTAACTTATATCAATAGGTACAAAACCAGTAGTGATCAAAAGCATCTAGGGGATCAATATTATTGTTCAATATTTCATATATTGTACAGTAGCATTGATCATATGTTGTTAATATTAAGAAATTGTATAATAAATATTAAATAGTCTCCTTTTAATAATAAAAAGACAGGTGGTAGTAGTACAGTACCTAGAGGTAAAAAAAACTTCGAAGTAATGTCATATTGAACGGATTTCGTTCATTTTTGGCAGTATAGTAGTAAATGTTTCACAGAAAAGTTTCTATATTGAGCGGGGGCTTGTTAATTTATAGGGGGTGGATGCCACCCCCTTTGAGGGGGCGGCACTTAAAAAATATATGAAGTACAATCATATTTTAAGAAGAAAAGGTTCTATGCAATTTTTCACATAAATTGAAGTTTTTAAGTTATAACGACTTCAAAATTGCGATTTTAGCTTAAAAAAAGGTATTTCTAAACGGCTTTCGTCAAGTATCTCAAAAAGTATTACTTTATCGAAAAAACGTTATAAACCAATTACAGAAAGTACAAACTGGGAATTAATTATATTTTTTGTTTATTGATGTAGGATTAATAATTTCGGAGATATTTAAGTTTACATTTGGCATCCAAGTGTTCGTAAGATAACTATTTAGAGTGAGAGTTAAATATCTCAGAAACTGTGACACCTACGCCAAGGATACTAATAGATACAATAATAGGTTATTAATTAAGCTCTTAACTATTTTTTTTATTTGTTTATGTAGCATAAAAAACAAAGAAGTTATGACCGAAGCAATGTCCGTCTACATATTATTTTAATTACAACGTCGCCATTTTGTTATTGTAATTAGCCAGTAATTAAAAAAAAAATTAATTTCAAACACGGTTTCTCATTAATATACAGCATAACGTAAGTAGAAGGTGCGACGATTTGGAATAATCGCTTTTTAATTACCTTGTTCACCTTGAACCGCGGAAAAAAACGCAAATTCCTCTAAACCGGTTTTTTACGGGAATTCCGTACGTACACGTGAGTCTATAGCGCTGAGGTGGGGGATCGTTATACTGTTTGCTAACCTACCACATGAAGTGGCCGCTTTCTCTTTTAAAAGGACGCTTCACGATGTACCTTATTTTTTATCATTATTTTACATAATGGGGTTTTTTGACAGGTTTAATGATTCTACACGGTAATTATATTACATCACAATGACCACTACAGTACATTAGTATAACTAGATTTTTGATCATTAGTAAGGAGCGGGAAATATGTGGACTTAACATTTCAAATGAGAGGAAAAATACCAAATCGCCAATTTAGATAAGAAAGTTCTTGTAACGAATACGGTCAAACCAGACAAATTTATAATTGCATATTGAGCGCTTTTAAAATGACGCTACACGATGTGCCTTATTTTATCATTATTTACATCTATACATAATGGATTTAGACAAATTTAATAGTTCTACATGGTAATTATATTACGTCATATATAACTAGACTTTTGGTCACTAGTTAAATGAAAGGAAAAATACCAAATCGATAATTAACATAGGAAAGTTCCAAAACTTGTCGTGGCATATACGCACAAACCAGACAAGTTTTTTATAATTTCATATTTATTTATGAGTGATAAAGCTAAGTGAGTTTACCTATTCATACATACATTACATCACCACCTGTGTATACAGCTGGAAACTTTCCTATTATTAATATTTCGACATTGCAATTTAGAATGCATAATTACATGGGGAAATTCATATTTTTTTTTTTTAATATTTTTCAATGCTGTCATACACTAAATAAGACAAGGTTATTATTATTAAAGTAAAATATTAAACGGTTCTTTATTTTTATTTTTTTTATTTAATAAACATACAGTAATATATGTATACAGTAACACAATTATTGCTACATAAAAAAATATACGGTGATGGCGGCTTGGTGTGTACGAGTGTTTTAAACGAAATCACTGGTATTTATCCACGAGTTAAACTCGTTAGACATCCCCAGCCATTTTACGTAAATTTGTTTTTTTCGACGGCGTAAAATTTTCTCTACCAAATATATATCGGGGTTTCTTGCCCTCTGTAATTCTTCCTCGTAAAAACACCCCTTAATTGGGCGCTTATGCATGTCTTCAAGTAGATATGTGGGCGGCTGGACTGTATTTACTCTGACAATCTTGAAGAGCTCTGTGGACCAATTGGCGGTGTAACCTTTATCGAACACGCCTTTGTATCTGCTAATTCTAACCGTATCACCCACGTGAAATTTAAATTTCAAAGGTATAATTTCAGGTTGAACATATGCACTTAGCCGAGTCTCGCTTGTAACACTCGACGGCTTCATTCCTATTGTGCGGTGTTTTTTATTATTGTACAACTCCGTAATCTCGGGTAAAATGTCGAGCCATCTGTATTTCCCTCTAAGCGAGAATTTTTTATACAGCCACCCTTTCAGAGTTCGTATAACACGTTCCACTATTGCGGCTTTCTTCGTACTATAGGTAGAGTAATGATTGATTCCATATTGACCCAGCAGCTTGGTGAAATATTTATTGTAAAACTCTGTCCCGTGGTCTGTCTGTATATGCTTTGGCGCGTAATTTGACTCGACGAGGACACTCTCCATTGCTTTTAAAATTTCACGAGCGGTTTTATTTTTAAGAGGCCTAGCCCATACGTATTTGGAATAGCAATCAATTACTATGAATATATATCTAAAACCACGGTTCTCACGGGCATACGGCTGCATCTCTGCTAAATCAATCTGCCATAAATCTCCATAACCCCTAATCACGGTCTTCCTTCTCTGAAAATTCCGCCTGGCATATTTATGAAGTTCGTCAACAACCTGTCGCTTCTCCGTGCTGACACTCATTATTATTATTATTATTATTTCGTCCCTCAAGGAGTATTTTTTCTCAATGTGCGCTAACGTCCACCACCGTAAGAACTTCTGCAAGTGACTGTTCTAATTTGCTTATTCTGGCTGTCAAAGCTCCCTCGCTTTCCTTTTTTAAAGTATTAATTTTATCGATATCTCTGTCGAGAGACTTCTTCATATCAGCAAGCGCCTCGGTAATTTTACTATGTATAAATGTGCTATATAATTCCATCTGCTTCCCTATAAATGTGGTGTACGATTGTTTAATAGCGCTCTCCTGCTCTGCCATAGATTTTGCCAGTGTGGCGTTAATTAACTTGACTGTCTCGGTCCTACTCCTGCTGATATGCGCATCTACATACAGACGCGGTGTGGCATCTCTAGCTTCTTTTGGATCCCCGAGTTTGGTTAACCGTCTATATTGAATATCAAAATGTCTATCATCGGTGAGCTTAAGGCCGATGCCCGGGGGACCGCGCTGACCTAATACGCCCGAGGGCCGCATGCCTCTACGTCCAAATTTATCGATGGTGTTTCTGTTACTCATTTTTTAATACTGAAGACATCTTAACCTTGCACGCATATATGGTTTAAATTTTTACACACATATCCGCTAACATACTATGCCTTCTTCGTGAAGTTCTGTTATAATGTTCACAAGCTCTCCGTCATGACCTGAATGTCCAGCCTGTTTTGAGCTCCACAATAAACGTAATCTATCGACTAGTTCTTTAGGATTATTCCAGTACACATATTCCTTATCTTTATCGCTGTATTGTTTTTTAGCAGGTATTGATGGCTGCAGTATACCTAGACCCTTTTTGCTGGCTCGGGTTACCATTTTATGCTGTAACGCCGGCTTGATAATTTCACGATATTTTCTAGAGCTGCTTTTATTATATCCGCGTCTACCGTCATAATTCTTGAACACAGACCTCGTCAGGTTCAATATCTCGCCGTATGCCTGTTTATTTTCATCACTGATGCCCTCTGGACTGGACATGCACGGCGGCAGTCTTAGAAATATTAACTCAAACAATTCACGATTGCCCTGATAGGTTCCTAACCTTCTATCACCATGCCAGAAGGAAATATCTTTAGAGGGGAACCGAACCTCGGTATAACCCATGCGCAGGTCCCCCGTGGTGGGGTCAACACGCACGCCATAGACGGTATCATATGCAGGGTCGCCGCTTCTTAAACCTTCTACATATTTCATAATAGTATTGTTTATTATTTTTCTCTCGGAATTTCTTGTTAAAAGCCCCGATGTGTTCGCCTGAGGTGTCGTCGGCCCCGCGGAGGATACATGTAGAGGCTCAGCGAGCACGCTTTCTGTTAAAGAGGTCGATGTATGCTTCGCTGTTAGCGACGATGATGATGAGAACGAATGAGGTGGTGTCTCCATCACAGATCCTTGAATCATCGGCATTGGTACATCATCATCATCATCACCGCCGTGTGTTAAAGCCGCAGGTGTTCCCTGCACAGTTAATGCCGAGGCCGAAGACATAGGCGGTGTCTCTATTAAGTGTGACGGCTGTACCCCCACATCATGCTCCTCGCGATATTTATCAGTTTCAGATGCGGACGAGCTTTCGCTAATACGTCTCATAGGGGGTGGTGGTGGTGGTTGTGATAGCTGTATGGTCTGAATTCGCGCTTTGCTATCGGCTGCCTCAGATAGTGTCTTTAAAGGCGTCGTTATGGGCTCATAAATTTTTTCAAGGGCTTGCCGACCCTCAATGTGTCTGTTTTTAATAGATTTGAATTTTTTTCTGACAGCGTCTGTCACTTCTGCTAGTTTACGTTTTAAGTTTACCTCCTCGTTATTCATATTGAGCACGGTATCCCCGCCACTCCCTGTCGTACTCTTCATTTTTTTTTACGATACACGCTCGCCGACATTCACTATACAAATAAACATATGGGAATAACTGTCTTACACATATATGTAACTATCTATACCCTTTCTATATCGCTCGTCATGCACATCTCTATCCTTGTCGATGGTTAGAAAACCGTATCGTTCATTCCAGCACACTGCACACATTTTTTGAAATTCCGCGAATGTCACGTCAGGCGCTACATGGTCGCGAAATATGTGCTGGAGGTTCGTGTCATCATGTCTGAATATTATTATAAAGTTTGCGTATCGCGTACCAATTGTTTAGGTGTACGTGAATCTGTCTGGGCGAGATAAAAACAGTCTACATTTTGGTGCCGACCCATGCTAAAGTATGATCTAATAACATTTTGTTTTTCGCATATGACATCATCGAAGATGAAAATAGAGTCTGGTCTGGCCTCGCTCGGGTCCATCACCTCGGTGTTATTACTGAATGTGTAATATCCCAGACCTTTAATCGGTTCTAATACACTACGCAGATACTCATACTTGGGCTGGTTTAATGATTTGGAATATATGTACACATTTGCAAAACGTAACCCTCGAGGGTGTGTAAGTAAAGTAATCATAAGGTTGGTTTTTCCTGAATTCGATGCGCCCGCCATGATGCCCCATATAGTCGCGGGGAGTAGTGGTCCATGACGCTGATTATCGACACTAGAACCCACTCCGCAGCCAAGGCGCTCGTCTAAGTTATCCACCACAAATTCCCCCTGCTGCTTTATTACACGCATTGTGCTGCTACCGAAGACTATATGAGAATATATGCATCATACACACCTTATTTAAATGGCGTCAGCCGCGCGATACAGACGTCAGCCGCGCCAGCGCTCAAAGGCTGGCGGTGGCTTTGTTAATACAGTGATAAATAAACTTCCTTTCGAGTTACACTTACCTGCATATCAGTATTGTGGGCCTGGTACCAAATTACAGAAAAGACTAGCACGAGGTGATGGCGGTATAAACCCCCTTGACGCTGCCTGTAAAGTACATGACATCGCATACACGAATAAGGACTTAGGTGCGCGACATAGGGCAGACTATGAGCTCGAACAGCGGGCCTGGGAGCGCGTTAAGTCTAAAGATGCGGGGTTGAGAGAAAGGGCTGATGCATGGCTAGTTACCAATATAATGAAGGCAAAACGTCACCTGGGTATGGGTTGTAATTCGACGTCATTTAAAAGTGAAACTTCGGAGTGCGGTAAAAAAAAGAGGAAAGAAAGAGTAGGGAAAGTTAAGAACGTCGATAAAAAAAATAAACCGGTTTCATTTAAAGCCGACGTGGTTCGTCAGGCATATGAAGCATTACAAAAAGCAGGTGGGGAGCGGTTTATAACGGGTGATATGAAGAGGGCTATCGATATCGCATTACAGGCTGCAAAAAAAATCGTGAAATCTGCAGGAGGAAGGCAGAAAATTCGAGCGCCGCGTATAATACCTATACCGAAGGTAGGCGGCATTTTACCATTACTGCCAATCTTCGCAGGTCTGTCTGCACTGGGGGCCCTAGCCGGAGGCGCTGCCGGGTTGGCAAAGGCTGTCAACGAGGTGAAGAGTGGTAGACAGCAGCTGTCGGAGGCACAGCGTCATAATCAAGCTATGGAGGCGATTGCACTAGGTAAGAGTGGTGATGGAATACACCTGAGGCCTCATCGTAACGGCTTGGGTCTCTACCTTAAACCGTATCCTCATTCAAAAAACTAAAGATCGCCCTGCCCCGCCGAGCTCTCTCAGATGTGGATCTTAACCATTATGCATTTAACGTACTCAAGATACCTTATTTTCGAGGTGTATTCATGAGGGATACCATGCCGGTAGAAGGTCCGTATCATAACGAATCGGGCATTATCAACCTAGACAGCGTGCATGGTAAGGGGACACACTGGGTAGCATATAAAAAACGCAGTTATCTGGTTAATTACTATGACAGCTTTGGCGATTTATCACCACCTAAAGAGCTAATACGATACTTTAACGGGGCGTCGAAGGGCGTAAAAATATTATATAATTATGATCGTCAACAGAACTTTGACACAGTCTGGTGTGGGCATCTGTGTTTAAAGTTTCTATCAGAGAGAGGGAGAGAGCAAAAATAAGACATGAGTTTGAATATAACACCCGAAATGGACCGCGAGAGCATTAAAAGAATGGGGCAGGCCCTCATCGCATATTCACGTCTACGCAGTCTCACGAAAATGAGCCGTGCCCAGCTGGCGCTTATGCCGAAGGAGGTTATGATTGCTTGTGCACCAGATGAAATCGCTCTGGTGTGGGATAAACTGCCTGAACACCTGCAGAACGATATCGATGTGTTAAAGTATCAATACTGCACAGAACATTGGTCTGATAATGGCGATAGGTCAAATACGGACGTTAATGACGGTCCGTCCTCTAAAAAAATATTTTGCTGTTATTGTAAGATGAGTGATGTGAATATTATGTCCAGTAACGAGGCAGAGGTTTCATTACCAACCACAGCCGAAAAAAGAAGACTGAACCCGCTTAACTACTGCACCCGTCAATAAAAACATAATACATACTGCACGCGCTGCCAGTCAAACATGTCACACACGTTCACTATATCGAGCTATTCGAGGGTGCTGAGCGCTGATTTCTATCCTCCGATCGAGCTGGATAGTCACACTAGCTATGGATTGGGTTTATTAGGTTTCTATTCCTATAACTCCATATTCAACATCGAGGCGAAAAATAACCAGTTCACCTATAAAGACACCAGTAAAGCAGAGCCTATATGTCACTATTTACCTCCAGGCGCATACAAAATTGATGAAATTCATAAAGCAATACTACACATGTTAAAATCTGATAGGAGCGGAGGCGATGTACGAGACAGTAAAGATGAGGAGCTATTCTCGCTGCGGGCGAATAATAACACATTAAAGTGTGAAATTCGTTCAAAATATGAGATTGACTTTACTCAGGAGAACTCTATAGGCAAGCTTCTAGGATTTGAGGCAGGACGCTTACAGCCTAATAAGTACCATCAATCTACACACCCCGTCGATATTATGAGAGTCAGAATTATACGTGTGGATTGTAATATAATATATGGTGCCTATTTAAATGGTGAAAGGGCACATACGCTGTTCGAGTTTGACATTGATGTCGAGCCAGGGTACAAGCTGTCGAAGGAGCCCCAAAACATTATTTATATGCCTGTCAGACTTGTGGGGCAGCAGTTTATCGAAAACATTACTCTGCGAGTCTTGGATGATAACGGTGACCTGATAAATTTTCAAGGAGAGAAAATTATTGTGAAGCTAGAGTTAAAAAAATTAATCTAACATCCTTGACTGCATACCAATGAGTTTCCGTTTTAGCCGACAGCGACGCCGCCCATGGCCTATACGTCAATTAGGTGAGGGGGTTACAAGTGGCACGACGCGTGACGAACGAACCATTCCACCTGTAAAAGCCGCAGAGGACAGATTGACGCCTCAAGATTACATTTTTCTCCAATCACTTGGTTTAAAAACACACGAATATCATTATTAAGATGTCTGTCGCTACGACCACAAGTGAAAAATTAGAGGTGTTTGACGAGCCGGTGTTTGATAACTCACTCGTCAGCTTACACGAAAGCTATAAAGCCTATGGCTCGCCGTCATATAAAAATTCCGATGAAGTACGTATTCCTGTACAGTTTCAAGATCTCATATTAGACATTTCTGACAGCTACATATATATCGAGGGAAAATTTACCCCCAGTGATGTTACAAAAAAGTGTTATCTCTCTAATAATGCACTAGCATTTCTTTTTGACGAAGTCCGTTATGACATGGGCGGGGAACAGGTATCAGCAGTGCGGAAGCCCGGTATAACCACGACGATGAAAACGGTGGTGTCTGCATGTAAAACGCAATCGCACTCCCTTCTGACATATGGATGGGGGCTCTCAGACGCTAACCAAGACATTTTGGATCCCACCAGTCATGTGTTTAGTGGGCGATTACCTCTTAAATATCTTATGGGGTTTGCCGAAGATTATACCAGAGGCATTTTGAATGTACGACAAGAGCTGATATTAATTATCGCGCGCTCCTTCAAAAACTGTTATATAGGCGAGGTCGACGCCGAAATTGAAATTAGCAAGATTGAGTGGAAGATCCGTCATATAGTACCTGACGACAGACAGAAACTTAAATTGATGGCCCGTTTAAATAGAGGTACAGCTAGCTCACATATTAAGATAGCCTACTGCACATGGGACCTTTATGAATTACCGGCTTTACGTGAAACATCTTCAGATATTTGGTCTATAAAAACATGCACTAACCTGGAAAGGCCCCGTTATGTCATAATCGGCTTTCAAGATGTCGATAATACAGATAATAAATTGAAAAATTCTACCGAGTTTATTCACGCTGAAATTACTGCTATTCGACTCTACCTAAATTCTGTAGTATACCCTTATGAAAGGTGGAACCTCGACTTTGGAAAAAGACTTTATGGTTCTGCATATTATACTTACGAAAGTTTTCAAAACAGTTATTATGGCAGAGAAATTAGCAATCCAATGCTGAGTTTAGGGGAGTTCCTAAAAAACCCATTATTTGTGATTGATTGTACGTACCAGGCAGAGGCCGTAAGGATGTCCACCGTCGATGTCAAGCTGGAATTTGAAACTAGAAAGAATAGTTTTCCTAAAAATATTAAAGTTTACGCACTAATTTTACACGATTCATATATAAGCTATAACGCCCTAGATGGGTCTGTCCTCACGGGCCTGCATTAATAATTTACTGTAATTGTGTTATAAATATTACTGTTTGATATTATTAAATAAAAATAAAAAAAATATGTATTTAACACTTTTGTTTCATTCAATATGGTGTAAATAAGGTACTGAACGAAATATTCCAAGTAAATAATTATCACGAAAATCGAAAGTGGAGGCGAAGTAAAAGATAGACACTTCTAGATAATAATGATAACACTTCGTCGCATTTTTTAAAATAAAGAAATGTGAATTTCCTCATGTAATTATGCATTCTAAATTGCAATGTCAAAATATTAATAATAGGAAAGTTTCCAGCTGTATACACAGGTGGTGATGTAATGTACACTTAGCTTTATCACTCATAAATATGAAACTATAAAAAACTTGTCTGGTTTGTGCGTATATGCCACGACAAGTTTTGGAACTTTCCTATGTTAATTATCGATTTGGTATTTTTCCTTTCATTTAACTAGTGACCAAAAGTCTAGTTATATGTGACGTAATATAATTACCATGTAGAACTATTAAATTTGTCTAAATCCATTATGTATAGATGTTGTTAAGATTTCTCTAGCTAAAAACCCTTGGTTCTTACGTATGAATTAAACAGACGTTAAAATGTTAGGAAAATAAGTATATTATCGATCTACAAAAGAATGACTGTGCGTCAAAAAACTTTATGACATATATTATTGTTTTTCAGTGCCGTCCTCTTGTTTATTTTCCACATCCTCGGGCCCCGGAGTTTGACATACTATTTTGTCGTCTGGGTAATCTAGTTCCAATGGATATAAAAGTTGCACAGGTCTTTTTAAGAGTTTTCCACTCGGAAGACGTACCTCACAAGCACGAACCTTACCGTCTCTACCATAGAAAAGTTTCATAACTCTTACTAATTTCCATAAGGTGCGTCGAGTGTTTTGGTCATGCAATACTAATACACTACCTTCTTTGAATAAATTAGTTTTATTTTTATTTTTATTTAAATGGTGGGCTAGTCTTAACTGCTGCAAATAATCTGTCGACCATCTTTTCCAATATTTATCCATCGTTAGTTCGTGATATTTCCACTTTTCTAATATGGAACTTCGTTGAATGCCTTCAATTGGCACATCTTCTGTTAGATTACATTTCGCTTCTCCAATTAGAAATTTGTTAGGTGACAATATCCATGGGTTGTTTGGGTCATCGTCAATATAAGTTAACGGTCTAGCATTCACCGTTGCTTCTACTTCTGTTAAAATTGTCTGCAACTCATCAAAATTGAGTGTGGCCTTTCCAATGGTTAGCTTTAATGAATCTTTTACAGTTTTCACCATTCTTTCCCAGAATCCACCCCACCATGCGGCTCTCTCGATATTGAATTTCCATTCTATACGGTACTTTAAAACCATCGATTGGACTTCTTCATTTTTCAAAATTTTATTTAATTCTTCTAGTTCTAAAGAAATTCTCTTAAAAGTTTTTGCATTATCTGAATATATTATTTTGGGAACACCTCTTCTTGAAATAAATCTTCGTAGACTTCTCATGCAGCTTTCTGCTGACATATCTTTTACCAGTTCCAAATGAATGGCTCTAGTTACTGCGCACGTTAAAAGCATTATGTATACCTTTCTCGATTTTCCATCTTCATTTACGTAAAGAGGACCTGCAAAATCAAGACCAGTTGCCTCAAAAGACCTACTATTCTTCATTAGCCGGTTCTTCGGTAAAGGAGCAAATTCTATGCTATATGGCTTTCCTCTTAATTTTTTACAAGTAATGCATCTTCCCAATGTAGACTTTATTACTTGTCTACCTCGGATGATCCAATATTCTTTTCTTAGGTCTGCCAATACAGTATTTGTACCACCATGATGTAATTTTTTATGTGACTGGTTAATTAGTCGTGTCACCCATATACTCGACTTTGGCAAAATTATTGGATGTTGTGTCTCGTAACTTAATTCACTTTCTTGCAATCTACCTCCAAGTCTCATTAATCCATTATCATCTAGGAACGGCGATAAAGTCAAAATTGAAGATTTTTTATTAAGTGGCATTTTCTTTTTCAAGCATTGCATTTCTTCACAAAAGTTAGTGTTTTGTACGTACTTTAGCCAATATATTTCTGCAATTCTTATTTCATCTAATTTTAAATATCCAGTAGATTTTTCTGTTTTATGTTTCATATTATTTATGAACCGTTGTATGTAACTTGTTATTCTAGTAATTTTTTCTAAGCTACTATATTTATCAAGATCGAATATAGGCTTCGATGTATTTTCTTGTTGTGTTTGGACATTTAAAACACAATTTTCAATTTCTTCTATTTCACTTCTTCCATCTTGCGGCCAATTTTCTTCTGAACTTTGTAGCCAATGTGGACCGTTTTTCCATAAGACAGATTCAGGCAATTTTTTCGCTTTTATACCCCTAGTAATCAAATCTGCTGGGTTTTCTTGACCTGGGCAATGACCCCAAGTACACTTTTTAGTTAAAGACTGGATTTCCTTAACTCGGTTAAATACATATGGTTTCCATCGTTCTGCTTTACCTTTAATCCAATAAAGAGCAATTTTTGAATCCGTCCATAAATAAATTCTTTCTATGCATAGCTTCGTATTGGAAATAATATACTTTTGTAACCTTGCGGCACAGGTAGCAGCAGTTAACTCGAGTCTTGGTAGTGTCAGTTCGTTTTGTCCATCGTTTCTTAATGGTGCTACTCTATTCTTTGATATCAAAAGATTAGTTTGAAAAGAGTTCTGATAATGTCTTCTTACGTACGCTGTTACTCCATATGCTTGCGGGCTCGCATCAGAAAACATGTGTAGTTGTATCTGTTCTTGAGAATTTTCGACTATACATCTAGGAATGGAGAATTCTGTTAAATGTTTTAGGTCTGAAATCCAAATATTCCATTCAATCTGCAGTTCCTCTGGTAATATACAATCCCAATCTAAATTCAATTTCCAAATTCTTTGCACCAAAATCTTAGGTATTATAATATATGGTCCGAGAATGCCTAGAGGGTCATATATCCTTGAAATTGTTTTTAATACATTTCGTTTAGTTATTTGTTTTTCTTCATTTGAATAATTAAATATTTGTTCCAAATTTACGCTTACTTGGTCTTGACCTGTATACCATACTACACCTAGTATTTTTGGACATGGGGATGAATTTCCTTTATCTTCTTTTTTGAAAAGACTTGTTAGATGTTGACTGTTACTCACCCACTTCCTTAAATTCATTTTCGCTCCATCCATTATTTCATTTGCTTCGTTGTATATTCTTTCTGCTTGCTCTTCACTATTTACCGCAAGAACTAAGTCGTCAACGTAGAATGATTGTTTTAAAATTAAGCTAGTTTCTTGAACCTCTTTAGACTGACCATTTAAGTGTTTTTTAATTGTAGCTGCCAAAAGAAATGGACTTGTAGTTACTCCAAATGTAACTCTCTTCATTCTATAGATTACTAGTTCTGGCAGATTCTTCGCAGAAATTATTTTATTATCATACCAAAGGAAACTGTGTGAATCTCGATCCTTTTCAACTAATGAAATTTGCAAGAATGCCTTTTCTACATCTGCACACATTGCTACACAACCAATTCGAAAATTCAGCAAGATTTTTACCAGGTCTGGGACTAAATTTTCTCCGGGAAGTAGATTTTCGTTCAGCGATGTAAAACCAGGTGCATGCGCCGATGCATCAAATACTACTCGAAGTTTCGTGGTGTCTTTATCTTCTCTATATACAGGTTTGTGCGGCATGAAGTAGGTTTTACTTTCACTTTGCAGCTTTGGTGATTTTTCAGCGCATCCTGCATATAAATATTCTCTTACTGCGTTATCATATGCTGTCAATTTAGATTCTCTAATTAATTTTCTTGTTAAATTCCTCACTCTTGCGATAGCTTGTGCATAATTATCGTCTAATTTTAGTTCTTCTTCTCTCCAGGGCAATGTAACTTCATATCTGTTTTCATTCATTTTAATATTTTCTTTGCAAAATTCTTCTGTAAACTGGTCGCACGTTTTTTCTGCAAAATTGTTTTGTATACCTATCGTTTCTAAATCCCAGAATTCTTTTATATTTAAAGTTTCTTCTTGAATATTTGCATGAAGTACTGTAGCTATATTTAAATTTACATTATAGCTATCTATGGGAATAGGACCGTGAATCGTCCAACCCAACATCGTATTTACAGCCGTTAAACTTGCTGTAATTCGTTCATTTTCTCCAGTAACAATTGACCAGTAATTATCTGCTCCAATCAGCATCGTTATTCCATTTACAGGTTCAACACAGCTTACTCTTGCATCCGCTAATTCATATTTTTTTAATTTTCTGATGTTCATAGGTGGCGTGCTTAATGCATCAAAACATATTTCTGGTACTTCAATTGCATTTAATTTCATATGTTGTTTTGAATACTGACTTTTTAAATAAACTTCAACTTTATTACATAATCCAGAGGTACCTTTTCTACTTGACCCAAATGGGATTATTGACAGTCTATGCGTACCAACTACTCTTAGATTCAGTCTTCTAGATACGCATTCTTTTACGAACGTTAATTGGCTACCTCCGTCTATTACTACCCGTATAAAACTTTCTTTGTTAAAATTGCCTGTTGCAGATATATATGCACAGGCCGTTTGTAGCAATACGTCATCGAAACAGCCATTCGTTATTAAGCTTGATGTTGGTTCAGAATTTGGAATGTCTTTTTTCTTTTCATTTAAACGTTTTTTAAAATCTGGATCACACATCACTGTAGCATGTTTGCCATTACAGTTTCTACACATTAGATAAGTATTTTTACAGTCACGTGCCATATGATTCGGCTTTGTGCATTTATAACATCTAGATTTCCGTTTTAATATATGTCGCTTTCTTTCAATGTCTAAATCTTTATTATGACACTTAATCGTTGGATGTGTGTTACTATCGCAGAAAACACAATTGTCCGTTGCACTCGTAAATAGTCCTGACACTGTCCTTGGATGATCAGAATGTTTATTTTTATGTATTGCTCTGCGCTCCTCATTTGATACTCCGGCAGCAGTACCCATTACATCTTGAGCAGCCTCTATAGAGTCTACTTCACGTTTTATAAATTTCAAAAGTGATTCTATTTGTTTGTCAAATCTAATGTCAGTTGTTGCTAAATCTTGTTGACTGCTTGAGGCAACTACCTCAGTCTCAATCTCTACTTGCTTATTAAAATCCACTTTTAACTGAAATGGCAAAGCTTTTATTAAAATTGTCTTCACCATTAAGCCGTAATGATTTGAAGAGATACCCAATGCTTTTAGTGAACGCGCAACTGCTGAACTAGTATTATACAGCTTTCTTAGACCTAGTACATCACTTTTGCCTCTTACAGGATTCAAATTTAATAATTGCTGCACGTAACTGTCCACAATTCGGTCATGGTTACCATATTCACTTTGAATCATTTCGATTGCATCATTATAACATGCTTCTGATGGTGTTAACCCATTAATTGTCTCTAATGCCTTTCCAGTTAACACATTTTTTAAATAGTTGAACTTCGTAGCCCCGTCCAGTGTTTTATTTTCGTGAATCGCAGTCTTATATTGCTCCCAGAATGGGATATAATCATTTAGATCGCCATTAAATGTCTTTAAATTTAATTTAGGTAATTTTACTGATGTTCTTGGTACTTCCACTAAATTTGAAGACTGGCTTTGAGATTGCTCTACTGGACGATTCTCGGCGCCAACTCGTGACGTTCTACATTGATCCTCAGATGCAAGACACACCAGCCTTCGTTGTAGTTTTGACATTATTATCGCTATCTTGTCGTCATATTCTATCATGCACTCAAACTCCTCCTCTAGCTTTTCTTGCTTGAGATGCGGCATTGTTTTTTCATCAGCTTGTTTTAAGTTGCTATGGGCTATCTTTATTCGTTCAACCATAACCGTTAATTCTTCAACATTTACCAGCTGATTTTTAAGTAAATCATTGGAAGTTTTGATTAGTTTCGTTATCTGAGCACGACACGTTTTTCTATACTGCATTTCCATGTTTGACTATTTTCCGGTTAATCACATACGACGTTATCCCGTAAAGGTCCCTGGTTTCGGCACCAAATGTTAAGATTTCTCTAGCTAAAAACCCTTGGTTCTTACGTATGAATTAAACAGACGTTAAAATGTTAGGAAAATAAGTATATTATCGATCTACAAAAGAATGACTGTGCGTCAAAAAACTTTATGACATATATTATTGTTTTTCAGTGCCGTCCTCTTGTTTATTTTCCACAGATGTAAATAATGATAAAATAAGGCACATCGTGAAGCGTCATTTTAAAAGCGCTCAATATGCAATTATAAATTTGTCTGGTTTGACCGTATTCGTTACAAGAACTTTCTTATCTAAATTGGCGATTTGGTATTTTTCCTCTCATTTGAAATGTTAAGTCCACATATTTCCCGCTCCTTACTAATGATCAAAAATCTAGTTATACTAATGTACTGTAGTGGTCATTGTGATGTAATATAATTACCGTGTAGAATCATTAAACCTGTCAAAAAACCCCATTATGTAAAATAATGATAAAAAATAAGGTACATCGTGAAGCGTCCTTTTAAAAGAGAAAGCGGCCACTTCATGTGGTAGGTTAGCAAACAGTATAACGATCCCCCACCTCAGCGCTATAGACTCACGTGTACGTACGGAATTCCCGTAAAAAACCGGTTTAGAGGAATTTGCGTTTTTTTCCGCGGTTCAAGGTGAACAAGGTAATTAAAAAGCGATTATTCCAAATCGTCGCACCTTCTACTAACGTAGATGCTCAAATTTTTTGGTTCGTATACAGCACTTGCTTTAGAAAAAATACAGTTTAAACTATAAAGGTATTTTCGATAAAACGTATTTTTTTTCCTATTCCAATCTCAATAAATATTAGTTTTGTTCAAAAATGTGTAGAGACCAAAAATAAAGCTCATAAACTAATAATAATGAATTTCGCTTGTTTATTTATTTACATAGATTTAATAGTTTCGGAGATATGAGTTTACAAATGGCATCCGAACGTTCATAAGACGAAAAATGCAGTTTAAATGTTAAATACCTCAGAAATTGTGACGCATGCTAAGAAAGGAAATTAATGACAATTAATTGCGCTTTCAAATTATTTTTTACTCGTTTTGTTATTCTAATTAGCCAATAATCTAAAAAAATTATCTCAAACACAGTTTTTCGTTAAAATGTAGCATTACCTAAATGCTAAAATTCTTTTTGCTCATTTAAAGCACTTGCTTTAGAAAAAAATGCATTTTAAACTCTAAAGGTAATTTCGAAACCCTTGGATACCAAATATAAACTTAAATATTTCCGAAATTATTAATCCTACATCAATAAACAAAAAATATAATTAATTCCCAGTTTGTTTCTGTAATTGGTCTATAACATTATTTCGATAAAGTAATACTTTTCGAGATACTTGACGAAAGCCGTTTGAAAACACCTTTTTTAAAACCTTTTATTTTAAGCAAAAATCGCAATTTTGAAGTCGTTATAACTTAAAAACTATCAATTTATGTGAAAAATTGCATGGAACCTTTTCTTCTTAAAATTTGATTCTATTTTAGCTCCAATAAATATATATATTTTTTAAGTGCCACCCCCTGAGAGGGGGTGGCACATTTTTTCTGAATGATATTTAATATTTTAGATGACAGTAAGCAACTCCACCCCAACCTAGAATGCCATATATTAATCTAGATTCAACTAACGCTACTTCTACGCTACTAATCTGACCAACCTGCATGCGAGGTGTATTAATTGCGCCCCAATGTCGCGTTTAGCGCTGATAAAAAAAATCGCTGTTGCCAAACGGTACACTTTAGGCAAAAACATATTTTTTCAAAAACTTTTGTGATTATTAGGCTTTATTTTCTTCGCTGCATGTATGCAAATATTTTCAAAAATAAAAAAGTTTATCGATTGGTGAAGATGGTGAAGATTTCAATACACAAAATATGTATTTTTAGTTTATTTGATTTTTAGAGAAATGAAAGTGCGAATTGTGCCCAAACCGTTTATATTGGTAAAAGCGCTACAGTGTGTGCTTTAATTTGACACAAAACAAATTTCGGTACCTTTAATAGTTTTAAAGATATGGCGGTGAAAACAAAAAAAAACAATTTTCTTTAAAAATACATTTTTCTCACTTTTTATTGATTTAAAAAGTTCGAGACCACAAAAAAATGTCGTAAAATATGATTTCATATGCCCGGTGACATACTCAAAAGAACCTAATATGTCTGAACTGGTTCTACGCCAAAAAAAAAAAACGACACGATAGACTTAAGAAATCGCTGCTCTAAACTACCGTCCGATAGTAATAATAAATAATTTTGCTAAAGCATTTGAAATTATCTTACACCATTTTATTTTTAACCATGGAAGGCATCAAATATCAACCGCTCAACACGGAGTTTTCAAAGACCGTTCAACAGTTACGAATTTAATTAAAAAAAATTATAGACCGATAGCACTTTTATCTGTATTCTCCAAAATCTTTGAAAAGGCATTTGCGATAAGATTACTTTCATTCTTAAATAAACACCATATATTAACACCAAGGCAATATGGATTTTGCAAGAATAAATCAACTCAGGATGCTGTTCTCTCCTTTTATGAAAAAATATTAAGTAATTTTGATGATAAATTAAAATCAGCTGGCATATTTTTTGATTTGCCGCGAGCCTTTGACACCATAAATCATAATTTATTATTAAGAAAACTAGAAATATATGGAATTCGCGGTCCAGCTTTGGATTGGGTTAAGTCTTATTTATTGGATAGAACACAGACTGTTAAAATTAATCAAGAGGGGGTAGAATGTTTTTCAGATAGTGTTAATGTGTTAACGGGGGTACCACAAGGTAGTGTATTGGGCCCGTTGCTGTTTATAATATTCGCTAACGACCTAGTAGCAAGCATAAATAATTGCTTTTTAACTCTTTTTGCAGATGACACCTCCTCTATCATAACTGCTGCTAATGTAGATCAATTAAGTAAAAATACTACTATGTGTGTGGATAAAATGTCACAGTGGTGTCGTACAAATGGCTTAATACTAAATCAGCAAAAAACAGTGTTTTTAATGTTTTCTCCAATTGGTACAAAGTTGGACTTTAGTCTTCTGATTAGAGGTAGTCATAACCTCCATCAAAATAATTGTGTTAAATTCTTAGGCATACAAATGGATAGTAGTATGTCATGGGAAAACCATATCGATAATTTAACAAACAAATTAGCTAGTCTAAACTTTGCACTACTCCAAATGCGAGACTCTGTTGACACTGACACCATGAAAACATTTTATTACGGTTGTGTTTACTCGGCCTTGCAATATTGCATATTATGCTGGGGAAACAGCTCAGCAATAAAAAACGTGTTCATTTTGCAGAAAAGGATAGACAGAAGCATGTTTAAACTTACATACAACACATCCTGTAGAAACTATTTTAGGCAACATGGCATACTCACTATTTATTCTATATACATTTTGCAGTCTGTATGTTTTGTGAGAAAAAATATTAACAATCTCTTAAAATGTGGTGATATTAATAAATACAACACTCGCTCCGCAAATAACATCTTTGTACCTTCACATAGATTAGAGCAGAGAAAAAAAGGTCCCTTTATTAGTGGAATTAAATTATATAACCATCTCCCACAAGCTATTAAAGACGCTAGCAATTTTTCATCATTCAAGAGACTTGTTAAAAGATATTTAGTTGAGCGCTGTTTTTATTCTTATGAGGAATACTACTTGTCTGATTAAGATCCTTTTACCTTGTGGTTGTAAATGTTTTGATTGTTTGTCGTATAGCATATATTTGTATTTTACTCTAGCTATAGGTATATATGTGTATTCTGTGTATGTAATATTATGTACATATTATGACGTTAATTATTTTTAAAAAATTTTATACATTATTGTTGACAATTCTAACACTGTAATAGTCTTATGGAAATAAATACATTATTATTATTATTATTAATATTACAGAGTTTATTTCTGACTCTATTGATAAGGGTATACAAACAGACGTTATATATACTGACTTTTCAAAGGCATTTGATAGACTGAACTATGATATCCTCTTAGAAAAATTTGAAATTTTTGGATTTTCGGATAACCTTATTGCACTTTTTAAATCCTACCTAACTGATAGAAGACAATATGTTGTATATCATGGTGTTAGATCTATTGAAGTCTTAGCTACGTCGGGGGTCCCCAAAGGTTCAAATTTAGGGCCACTTTTCTTTAATTTGTTTGTTAACGACATAGATAATATCACTGTTAACTGCCTTCTATATGCGGATGATCTGAAACTATTTTGCAATGTCGCGTGTGAATATGATTGCCTTGAATTGCAAAATAATATTGATCGTATTAATACATGGTGTATAGTAAATAAATTACCTTTAAATGAAGCAAAATGTAACACTATGGCATTTACAACAAAATATACTGTTATTGTTTTTGATTACCAATTGAACAATCACACACTTTCCCGCCCTGACACTTTTTGTGACTTGGGTGTGACATTTGATAGAAAATTAACGTTTGTAAACCACATCGAACTTACTGTCAGTAAAAGTTATAGAACACTGGGTTTTGTCATTAGAAACTCCTCACATTTTAATAACGTAAATACATTAAAACAACTATACACTACTCTTGTTAGACCACATCCTGAGTATGCTTCAATAGTATGGTGTCCTGTTTATAATGTACACATACAAAATTTGGAAAGGCTTCAACGTCGATTTCTGAAATGTGCGTCTTTTAAGACTGATGGGACCTATCCTGCTATTGGTTACCCACATCAAGAACTACTCTCTAAATTTTCCCTAGACAGTCTAGAAAACCGTAGACACCGATCACAATTAATTTTCTTATATAAAATTTTACATGGTAACATCGACTGTGGAGAAATTTTAAGTATGTTTAATTTCCAAATTCCTAGGGCGGCCTCTAGGCACAACAATTTATTTTACTTGCCATATTCAAGAACAAATGTAAAGAAATTTTCTTGTATTCAGTAAATGTGTAATATATATAATAATTTGGATACTTCTTTAGATATTTTCACTTGCAGTGCTGCAAACATAAAAAAATTGTCTCTAGCTTAAATATATTTTTGTTCTTTCTTGTTGACTTGCGGACTATTAGACTCAATTTAGAGTGTACATCTTACATTCACTTTGTTTCATATATGACAAATGGATTGTATTAGTTTAATTTAGTTTAGTTTATTAGTTTAATTCAGATATATAAATAATATGTATATATTGTAATATGTTGCAACCCCTTAAAATTTAAGGTTATGTTGGTTACTAAAAAGTAGGCAGACTTCAACAGATCGAATGTCTGAATGTAGTGTATTTGCACCTACTCGAGAAACCTACCAGAAGTTAGTTCTGGTGACATCTGGAATTATCTAGAGAATTGTGGCGTCATCACAGAAAAATCGAGATCTGTCATTTTTAGGTATAAAAGACGCATTCTCAGCGAGTAGTTCAGTAGTTCTGAAAGTATAGAAAGTGAGGTTAAGAGTTCAAAGAGAAACAAAGTGATAAACATTGTGATTTTTAGTCAGTAAAGTGTATTTAAATTAACAATAGTATTGTGAAGTATCCAGTAAATATTTAATAAAGTGTGTTAGTGGACATCTCTTGTTATAATTTTTGGAACCCACGGAATTTGCAAGGGGTAGTTTCCTAAGGGTGGAAACACGTGACAAATTGGTGTCAGAAAGCGGAATTTTATGACAAGAGGAGCTCTGAAGTTGTGCTTGAGTGTTCGAGAAGTATTCTCGAGGGTTAGTGCTAACACGGAGGACTCATTTACTGGACATTGTTATTTTCGAACAGGAAAATAGTGTTAAGTGCATTTTTGAGACATTGTAGAACATTTTATTAGGACATTAGTGTGATAAATAAATCCTTTGAACTGAGAAGTGATAGAACACTGAAAAAGACTCATTTAGTGAGTGAAAATTTCTAGAACTTTTCTATTTGGACATTAGTGGAGATTATTAAATTCTCTGAACTGGATAGCGACAAAAGACTCTGGATAAGACTTTTTCGTGCTATTTCGAGATTTGCCTGAAAAGTTCCATTACCGATATTGACGTGACAGTTAAATTTATTTTATTTTAATTTCATCGTATGCCCGTAACAACAAGAAGTATGGCATCCGATAAACAAATACAGGACTTATTCGAACAATTCCAAAAAATGATGGCTCAGCAACGGCAAGAAGATAAAGAAGAGCAAGAAAGAAAACGCCAGGAGGAAGAAAAACGGCGTCAAGAAGAAAGGGACGAATTAAAGAAAATTATGGAAGATCAGGAAATAAGACGTCAGAAAGAAAAAGAGGATGAAGAAACAAGACGTTAGAAAGGAAAAGAGGATGAAGAAAGAAGACGTCAGAAAGAAAAATAGGATGAAGAAAGAAGACGTCAGAAAGTAAAAGAGGATGAAGAAACAAGACGTCAGAAAGGAAAAGAGGATGAAGAAACAAGACGTCAGAAAGAAAAAGAGGATGAAGAAACAAGACGCCAAGAAGAAAAAGCCGAATTGAGAGAAATGATGGAGGACCTGAAGATACGACAGCAAGAGGAGAAAGAAGAGCAAGAAAGACAACGTCAAGAGGAAAAAGACGCACTCAGAAAAATAATGGAAGACTTGGAAGAAAGACGCCAGGAGGAATTAAGGAAAATCCTGAGCGATCAAATAAAAATACAACAGGACGCAATCATTTCTGTCAAAAGTGAAGTCAAAGAAGAGATAAACAAGGTAGAAGAAAAAGTAGATAAGGTCGAAGATAAAGTAGGTGAAGTCAAGGCCGAAGTCGGTCAAGTAAAAGGAAAAGTAAATCGGTTTGAAGAAAAGATGAGTGAGTTCGAAGAAGAAGTCAAGGGAGAAATAGACCGGCTTAAACGACAGTTGAGAGATAGAGGAAGCCAGCAGGTGGTATCATCAGGTCAGCGACTAAAACCTCCTTCTTTTGATGGCCAAAGTTCCTGGACGACGTACAAGAGGCAGTTTGAGGCAGCAGCATGTGTGAACAACTAGGATAACGAGGAAAAGGCCATGGCATTAGTTCTGGCGTTAAGGGGCCAGGCCTCAGAGTTGCTTCAGACCATCCCAGTGGATAAACAAAGGGACTTCAAAGTCTTGGAAGCTGCATTGGACTTGAGATATGGCGACCAACATCTCGCCCAAGTATACCAAGCCCAGCTAAAATCACGAACACAAAAGGCTGGAGAGAGTTTACAGGAATTCGAAGCTGCGATAGAGAGACTGGCACACCTGGCGTATCCAAATGCACCTAAAGAATTCCAGGAACAATTAGCCGTGGGGGCCTTTTTAGATGGTATAAGGGACGAAGAGGTCAGGCGAGTTCTGAGGCTGACGAGACACCAAAGTAGTAGCGAAGCTTTGGTGCGTGCACTGGAAGTAGAAGCCGCATATAGGGATACTCCAAGGTCGAGAGTGCGAGCTGTGACTCTCGAAGAATCGCAACCAGAAATGAATCAGAACACTATGTTGACTGAGATGCAGAAAATGTTTACCAAACTATTCGATACATTGGATGGCCTAGGAAAGCAGGATAAACAGCAAAATAATGGAAAGTCGAGTGGTGGTATTAAATGTTACAACTGCGGCAAGGTGGGCCATATGAAGCGAGACTGTCGACAGCAGAATTCGGAGAGTCGAGTAAATGCTGTGAATGTTGAAGAAAAGCAGGAAAACAGTACCAGGGGGGTTGTTCTGGCTAGGGAATGCAGTGCCCCCAGAGAAATTAAGATTTCCCAGCTTCGAAAAATCGCAAGCAGTCTGTTGTTGCATGGATATATGAACGGAAGAAAATGTTTGTTTACCATCGACACAGGTACTACGTCATCAATAGTACGGCCAGGATTTATATCGGGTATAAAGATTACCAAGAGGCAAAATGAAGAAGTGATCGTCCGGACAGCTACGGGGGACAGGGCTACGGTTCATGGAGAAGTAGACCTGGGTTTGCAGATTACACAATTAAGGTTCGACCACAGGGTCATCGTGGCTGACATTACGGATGACTTCATTTTGGGACTGGACATTATGGAACAGTATGGATTTATTGTTGACGTAGGAAAGCGAATGTTAAGGATTGGGAACGAACAATTTATTCTGTCAAAAGTGAACGACCAATGCGAGAAAACCAGGCTGTTGACAACGCAGGCAGTCAAAACTCCTGCATTATTCAGAAAACCAGACAAGGAAGATTGCAAGCGCTACCCTCAGGTGAAAAAATTGCCGAACATGGTTAAAGTCAACACTGTCAAGGTCGATCTTCCAGACAGTTGGTCAAAGAAAACTCTGAGGCAAGAGCAATTGCGCGATGTAGAAATCGGACCCATGTTGAGAGCAAAGGAAGGGGGAACGCGACCAGTATGGAAGGATGCTTGCAACAAAGAAGTGGGGCTGAAGGCTTTATGGTCACAATGCGATTCACTTACGGTCGTAGATGGGCTTTTGAGAAGTGCATGGGAAAGCCTAGATGGGAAGCAGGTTGCCATGCGTCTAGTGATTCCCAGGTGTCGTGTACCAGAAGTACTCCAGGAAGCACATAATGAAACATCCAGCAGACACTTCGGCATAAACAAGACATTGAGTAGAGCACGGGAACAGTTCTATTGGGTTAATAGTCGCCAGGATGTGGAGGCCTGGTGTCACAAGTGTAAAAATTGTGCTGCCCGTGGAGAACCATTTTCGATGAGCAACTACAGAAATGGAAGTCGAGAACATCCGAAGAATGATCGAGAGCAGATGAACAGAACTAGTAACCGCTTGAAGGCTCGTTATGATCAGAATGCCAGTACAGGGGGATTCAAGGTGGGGGATCTGGTTTGGCTGTACAACCCACAGCGGAAGGAATGGAGATCCCCGAAACTTCAACCTCCTTGGGATGGACCGTATACTGTTATTACCCGAATTAATGATGTCGTCTATCGTATTCAACGAAACAAAAAGTCCAAGATGAAGATTGTACACTTGGATAGACTGGCGAAGTATGTGAAAGAGGCTGAATTGCCTGACCGGGACGTTCAGGCTTAAGGAGGGGGCAGTGTAATATGTTAACCTTAAAATTTAAGGTTATGTTGGTTACTAAAAAGTAGGCAGACTTCAACAGATCGAATGTCTGAATGTAGTGTATTTGCATCTACTCGAGAAACCTACCAGAAGTTAGTTCTGGTGACATCTGGAATTATCTAGAGAATGGTGGCGTCATCACAGAAAAATCGAGATCTGTCATTTTTAGGTATAAAAGACCCGACCGCATTCTCAGCGAGTAGTTCAGTAGTTCTGAAAGTATAGAAAGTGAGGTTAACAGTTCAAAGAGAAACAAAGTGATAAATATTGTGATTTTTAGTCAGTAAAGTGTATTTAAATTAACAATAGTATTGTGAAGTATCCAGTAAATATTTAATAAAGTGTGTTAGTGGACATCTCTTGTTATAATTTTTGGAACCCACGGAATTTGCAAGGGGTAGTTTCCTAAGGGTGGAAACACGTGACAATATCTTTTTGTTCATAATCTACATAAGTATTGAATTATTTTGTATTTTGCTATTATGTAATTGGGTTTCTCCTGTTGAATAGTGTACCAAATAAATAAATAAATAAATTTCAAATTTCCATTGGTGCCAGTGACACTTTCAACTACGGGATCAACAAATAAACGTCTACAGTTTTGCTATTTTTTTGTTCACTTGAAAAAATTATGGAGAATAAAAGAAAAATAATTCAAATAGTAATCAAAGAGATTTAATTATTTCTTCTGTTTGAAACAATTACAATACATTTGATCTAAATGAAAATAGTAAAAAGGAACACATTAGACGCATAGTATAGTATCTAGATATTTTAACTTCGGAATAATGTCATATTGAAGAGATTTCGTTCATTTTTGGCAGTATAATAGTAAATGGTTCACAGAAAATTTATATATTGTGCGGGGGCTTGCTAATTTATAGGGGGTGGATGCCACCCCCTCTCAGGGGCTGGCACTTAAAAAATATATATATATTTATTGGAGCTGAAATAGAATCAAATTTTAAGAAGAAAAGATTCTATGCAATTTTTCACATAAATTGATAGTTTTTAAGTTATAACGACTTCAAAATTGCGATTTAAGCTTAAAAAAAAGGTATTTCCAAACGGCTTTCATCAAGTATCTCGAAAAGTATTACTTTTTCGAAAAAATGTTACAGACCAATTACAGAAAGTACAAACTGGGAATTAACTATATTTTTTGTTTATTGATGTAGGATTAATAATTTCGGAGATATTTAAGTTTATATTTGGTATCCAAATATTTCGAAATTACCTTTAAAGTTCAAAATGCATTTTTTTTAAAGAAAGTGCTTTAAATGAGCATAAGAAATTGAGCATCTAGGTAATGGTACATTATAACGAAAAACTGTATTTGAGATAATTTTTTTAAATTACTGGCTAATTAGAGTAACAAAATGGTGACCTTTTTATATAAGAAAATATAAATACGCACATTTTTCCGTCATAACTTCTTTATTTCTTATGCTACAGGAACGAGTAAAAAATAATTTGAAAGAGCAATTAATTGTCTTTAATTTCATTTCTTAGCATGAGTGAGTAGGTATCACAATTTCTGAGATATTTAACATTTAAACTGCATTTTTCGTCTTATGAACGTTCGGACACCATTTGTAAACTTTCATATCTCCGAAACTATTAAAGCTATGTAAATAAGTAAACAAGCAAAATTCAAGTTTATGAGCTTTATTTTTGTACCCTTTTTCAATAAACCTAATATTTATTGAGATATTTGGAAAAGGAAAAAAATTAAGTTTTATCGAAAATACCTACCTTTATAGTTTAAACTGTATCTTGTTCTAAAGCAAGTGTTGTATACAAACCAAAAAATTTGAGCATCTACGTCATTCTATATATTAATGAGAAACAGTGTTTGAAATTCCTTTTTTTTTTTAATTACTGGCTAATTACAGTAACAAAATGACGACGTTGTTATTAAAAAAATGTGTAGACGCACATTGCTTCGGTCATCACTTCTTTGTTTTTTATGCTACAAAAACAAATAAAAAAATAATTGAAAGCTTAATTAATAACCTATTATTTTACCTATTAGCATCCTTGACGTAGGTGTCACAGTTTCTGAGATATTTAACTCTCACTCTAAACAATTATCTTATGAACACTTGGATGCCTAATGTAAACTTAAATGTCTCCGAAATTATTAATCCTGCATCAATAAACAAAAAATATAGTTAATTCCCAGTTTGTACTTTCTCTAATTGGTCTGTAACATTTTTTCGATAAAGTAATACTTTTCGAGATACTTGACGAAAGCAGTTTGGAAATACCTTTTTTAAGCTATAATCGCAAGTTTGAAGTCGTTATAACTTAAAAACTATCAATTTATGTGAGAAATTGAATAGAATCTTTTCTTCTTAAAATTTGATTCTACTTCAGCTCCAATAAATATATATATATTTTTTAAGTGCCACCCCCTATAAATTTCCGTCATAACTTCTTTATTTCTTATGCTACAGGAAAGAGTAAAAAATAATTTGAAGGCGCAATTAATTGTCTTTAATTTCATTTCTTAGCATGCGTGACGTAGGTGTCACACTTTCTGAGATCTTTAACATTTAAACTGCATTTTTCATCTTATAAACGTTCGGACGCCATTTGTAAACTTTCATATCTCCGAAACTATTAAATCTATGTAAATAAATAAACAAGCGAAATTCATTATCAGTTTATGAGCTTTATTTTTGGTCTCTACCTATTTTTCAATAAAACTAATATTTATTGAGATATTTGGAAAAGGAAAAAAAATTACGTTTTATCGAAAATACCTTTTTTTCTAAAGTAAGTGCTGTATACAAACCAAAAAAATTGAGCATCGACGTCATGCTATATATTAATGAGAAACAGTGTTTGAAATTCCTTTTTTTTAATTACTGGCTAATCACAGTAACAAAATGGCGACGTTGTTATTAAAAAAATGTGTAGACGCACATTATTTCGGACATAACTTCTTTGTTTTTTATGCTAAAGAAACAAAGGAAAAAATAGTTGAAAGCTTAATTAATAACCTATTATTCTACCTATTAGCATTCTTGACGTGGGTGTCACAGTTTCTGAGATATTTAGCTCTCACTCTAAATAATTATCTTATGAACATTTGGATGCCAATTGTAAATTTAAATATCTTCGAAATTATTAATCCTACATCAATAAACAAAAAATATAACTAATTCCCAGTTTGTACTTTCTGTAATTGGTTTGTAACATTTTCTCGGTAAAGTAATACTTTTCGAGATACTTAACGAAAGCTGTTTGGAAATACCTTTTTTTTTAAGCTAAAATCGCAATTTTGAAGTCGTTATAACTTAAAAACTATCAATTTATGTGAAAAATTGCATAGAACCTTTTCTTCTTAAAATTTGATTTTACTTCAGATCCAATAAATATATATATTTTTCAAGCGCCACCCCCTGTCAGGGGGTGGTATCCACCCCCTATAAATTAGCAAGCCTCCGCACAATATAGAAACTATTCTGTGCAGCATTTACTATTATACTGCCAAAAATGAACGAAATCCGTTCAATATGACATTATTCCGAAGTTTTGTATATTTTTTACCTCTAGGTACTGTACTAAATTGGCCTATAATCAATAAAGTATAATTAGAACACATTAAAAGAAAAGAAACCCAAAATACCTTGATTTTTAAAAGTATTACCCATTAAAAAATATTGTTATCTTATCGAATTTTTTCGATTCTAGTTGAACGCCTGCACGGTTCTTTTAAAATGTTGAATATTCTAATAGAAGCGCTGGCAACGATGCCGGGCTTCGTAAAATGCACCAACTACATACATACATACAAACGGGCTTCGTATAGATAGTAGTGTGTGTTGGGCTTCGGATAACCTGAGAAATTTATATTTTTGTTAATGTTAAATAAAGTTACCCCTCTTCTATTGCGCGGTGTATATAAATGTTTCCATAATATATTTGGTAATATACACGCGTCTAACTACAATAAAAGACTCGGGCTTCTGAGTGCCTGTGCAACGTACCGGGCTTGGTATTGGTAGCCGGGTAACGTGTATATATATATATATATATATATATGTATATATATATATATATATATATATATATATATATATATATATATATATATATATATATATATATATATATTTACTAAACGTAATTTCTCTGAAGCAACCCTCTATACATCCTTATTTTAAAAATAAGGAAATTGACCAGACTACAACAAATTGCAAGTCTGGCGCGTTAAGTGTAATAATCACATATTACTACGAAACGCTGTAATTCGATTTTAGCAAACACCGACCGAAAGACTTATTCCTAAAATAAAGGAACTCTCGTGTCAGCCACTGCACACCACTTGCAGATTGCAGTTTCGAGCTGTTGGCTCTCATCAGTGCAAGGTAGGCATGCAGTGACTGACAACGAGATTTCGGGTGACATGGTACATGTTCACAATCTTAAGACTGCGACATGCAAAATAAATCGAAGGCGCCATCTCGCGGTCGCTGTTCACTACAATCGAATTGGTTAGCCTGAGATGGGCAGCAAATGTTCAAAAATATGCTTCTAGAAGGCAGAGTATTTACTAAACGTAATTTCTCTCTGAAGCAACCCTCTGTACATCCTTATTTTAAAAATAGTTGTAGTCTGGTCAATTTCCTTATTTTTAAAATAAGGATGTATAGAAGGTTGCTTCAGAGAGAAATTACATTTAGTAAATACTCTGCCTTCTAAAAGCATATTTTTGAACATTTGCTGCCCATCTCAGGCTAACCAATTCGATTGTAGTGAACAGCGACCGCGAGATGGCGCCTTCGATTTATTTTGCATGTCGCAGTCTTAAGATTGTGAACATGTACCATGTCACCCGAAATCTCGTTGCCAGTCACTGCATGCCTACCTTGCACTGATGAGAGCCAACAGCTCGAAACTGAGTCTGCAAGTGGTGTGCAGTGGCTGACACGAGAGTTCCTTTAATTTAGGAATAAGCCTTTCGGTCGGTGTTTGCTAAAATCGAATTACAGCGTTTCGTAGTAATATGTGATTATTACACTTAACGCGCCAGACTTGCAATTTGTTGTAGTCTGGTCAATTTCCTTATTTTTAAAATAAAGATGTATGGATGCCATGGATGATTGCTTCAGAGAGAAATTACGTTTAGTAAATACTCTGCCTTCTAGAAGCATATTTTTGAACATATATATATATATATATATATATATATATATATATATATATATATATATATATATATATATATATATATATATATATATATATATATATATATATATATATATATATATATATATATATATATATATAAGGTATCCGTTGGCATCCCACCTAATAACGTTCTCACTTGGCATCCACTAATATACACACTGATATACACAAAATTTATTTAAAGGCTAAATTAGCATCCCACCTATTTTACGGTTTAATTGGTGTCCTTATGAATATTTTAATCGATGCGTAAAATGACACCCAAATACAAAAATTACAGGTTTAACTGACTTCCGGCAGCGTTGTCAGATGTATGCTATGCTGCTTTATCGTATTTGCCTAGAAGAATATTATTACAACCTGCAGTCTGTCGACGTATAAGTAAATAAGGAAATCTCATCCTGTGAGAATACTAATTTATGTCACAATTTAAGTTTCGAAACATGAAGTTCGCGTAAAAGTATTATTTATTTGCTTATAATTGTTATAAAACATATTCTTTATGGGATTTGGCAAACAGTAGAAAAAACAATCTGTATGAACTAAAAAGAAAATCTATCTGCAAAGATTGGAAATTAATTTTGAAGATAGTTTTTCTTTTTAGTTCTCACAGATAGTTTTTTTCTGCTATTTGTCAATTTATCAAATTTTCTGTTCGAGATAGGACAGGGTGCTGTAAAGAAATATTATTCAGAAAAATAAAACTGAATTTGTTAAAATTTTGCTCGCTTGCAAAGTGACCCTATAAGGGTAAAGTTGGAGTATCACGTATTATTAACGTTTATTATTATTTATTTGAGTTCTCTTTTACACAAATTATTATTAATTAATCACCTTCTAGATTGTGTTAATATTTTAATGCTTTTTAAATGTATTAGACAATTATAATTTATTCAAAAAATTATATTTTGCTATAAATTTGTAACATTCCCAACTTTTTTTAAATTTCACAATAGTTCAAAGAATACGAATTAATAATTATTTTTTCAATTACACCCCCCCCTGAAAACTATTGGGCCTCAAAATGACCCCATAAGGACAAAAGTAGAGTATCATGTATTTCTAGCATTTATTGTTATTTATTTGCGACTCTTTTTGCAGAAATTATTTTTAATTAGTCTCAAAAATGTTATTTATTTTAAATATGAGCAGAAAGTCGGTGAAAAGTTCAAAATTTCTTAAAACCTGCACAACTCTAGCTATATTCTGAAGAAAGTTGGCAATAAACAGGAATAAGTTGCTTAAATAATTTGCAGGTTTCATTAGCAAACTCTTAATAAACAAAATTGTGAAACTAAAAAAAGATGGAAATGCTACAAATTTGTAACAAAACGTAATTGCTTAAATAAATTATAATTATTTAAGTAAATTAAAATTGTTTAAACAATTTAAAAAACCTTAAAATATTAAGACAAACGAAATCTGACTAATTCAAAACTATTTCTATAAAAAAATCTCAAATAAACAATACTCATTCTGAATAATTCTTTCTAAGATTTTGTCCTATCTCTTACAGAAAATAGTATATTGTGTATTTAGTTGTGAAAGCAGTACATTACCGGACGACGATGCATCGAAGTTCGGGAATGTGCTTTCACACCGAAATACGCATACTATTTTTTCTGAAATCACAATCAATATTATTATAAATTAAGGAATTTGTATTAATGCATAAAATTTCTTCATTAATGAATAACATTTCTTCATTATAATCTAACATTTCTTCATTACAATCTAACTGCTTACTAATAAATGTAATTTTGATGTATGTGTAAGTGTAAATGTAAGTTTGATTGTTTGTCTGCGTGTATTTATTTACTGTCAAAAATATACATAAAAAAACATACGGGAATGTTACTTTCCCGGCCTATGCCGGGAAAGTAACATTCCCGTACGGTTTTGTTGATCGTTGCTTGGCAACGGATCTTTTCCGGTCTGTTTTCTGATAGTTTCTTAGCAACGGACTAAAATACTGGAATTGTGCATTTTTCGATCTGAAATCGCGCCGAAAATGTAGACATTGCCGATCGATTTCAGAAAAAGTACTTTATAAATGAGAGAAATTACTTTTTTTTTTGGTAAATTTCCAAGACATATGAATTGCTCATTTAATCATGCGTCGCTCCCTGGCACACTGTATATGCTTTCTTAGAAAATGTAAGGCTCTTACTGAAACGAGTAATTGGAGATTTTTTAATTTTTAAAACATAATAACATTGAAAATATCAACTTTATGAAAAAAATTATCGAACATTTCTTGTTGGAAATCGATAAAAAAATATTTAGAAACATTGTTTCATTGAAAAATTGTAATATTTCCTTTTGTTGTAAACAAAATTGTTTTAAACAATATCAGAACGGGTTACCGTCTGGTAACATGGATGCTCATAATCAGTAGTGTCTCCAGAACTGATTCCAACAAATAAACTGCGTCCGAAATGTATTCGAAACTCATACGCCCATACTGCCTGCTATATAACTAGACCTCTCAATTTTATAGACCAGTAACAACTTCGTAAAAAAAATGAAAATCGGCAAAGAGTCCACGGTGTTTCATTTCTACATAAAAACTTTTAAAAAGTCAAAAACCTAAACCACATTCCAATTTAAAAAAATATAAATGACTAAGTTTTAAAATCTAAAAAGGAAGTAACAGGACAAGCTTTACTTGAAAACCTTTTTATTGAAAATAAAATTATATAAAAAAAAATATTTTTAAGAAAAAGCTTTTATTTGAAAAAACTGTACCAAAAAGTAAAAATAATTTTTTAAAAATCTAACACCTGGAAACCAAAAACTTTGCGGACGGTCATATAGCACTATTGCATAGTTACTTTGCTCAATTGACCGCCCCTAAAGCTTTTGTTTTCCAGGTGTATGAATTTTAAAAAATTATTTAAACTTTTTAGTACAGTTTTTTCAAATGAAGGCTTTTTCTTAAAAATATTTTTTTTATATAATTTTATTTTTTACTTTTTAGTCTACTTATTTTACAGACAGACAGACAAAACCCTTTCAATTGATATAAATGGCAAGGGAGTCGTGAAGAAAGATAATTTGCCATCCTAGGGCGTCCGCCATATTGGATTTATAATGGCGTTACATAGTTTATCGTATTTTACTCGTCAAACCCTTTCATTTGATTCCATATCAAGGAGGTTGTGAAGAAAAAGGCGATCTTCCAGCTTGGGACGTCCGCCATATTGAATTTAGAATGACGTCACATTGTCTATCGTATTTTACTCGTAAAACCCCTTCAGTTGATACCCATATCAATAGGGTTGTGACTAAAAAGCCGATCAGCCATCTTGGGATGTCCGCCATATTGGATTTAGACCGATAATGGCTATACTATGTTACATTGTCACCGGACTTATACACGTGTGCCAAATTTCAAAGCTCTAGTATATTAAGAACTAGTCGAAATTCAGCTTGCAAGATTTCACCATACAAACATACATTCATACATAACACATTGCAAGTTAAATAAAAGCTTTTAAAAAAATGAATACAACACAAATATTTAGCATTTATGAAAATGTGAATATGTATTTCAAACCAAAATAATACAATAATGGTAAAATGAAACAAAAACCGAACATCAACTCTTAAAAGGAAATTTATTTTCTCTGTCTATATAATCCCAGGATTGTGTTATGTGTACTTTGTAGTTCTAACACATTATAGTGTAGGCAAATTAGCATTCTGACTAAATAGTTTATCGAATGAATGTATTTTCACGAAACTTTGTGGATTCTGTTCGTTTTGAAGTCCAGATCAAACTCCAAAAAAAAATGGCCGCTAATATTGCCTCGAAATTGTTATAAACAATGATCTTGTTGCTAATTTATTAACTAGTAAAATTGATTAAAAAAACAAAATGTCTTTTTAGATAATTTTATGAAAAATAACAACTTTTTACTCTCGTAAAATTTTCGAAAAATGCATATTTTCCGAGATATAGCGGTTGAATTTTTCCAAAAAGGTGGAATAAAAAGTGACGAGAAAAATCCGTAAATTCGAGTGAATATATTATTAAACTACAAGACTTTTTTTCCTTTATGACTTTTTCCTAAAGTGCACTCTGTCCAAGTTTCCTGGAAAAAACCGAAAAAAAGGCCCTTATCGGAAAACGGAAAATATCGTAAACTATCAAATTTAAAAATCTGAAAAAATTCAAACGTATAGGTTAATACATTCTTTAAAATTTTGCTCTCTTCTAATTTTTTTGTAACGTACATATTTTTCGAGTTTTCAACAGTTTTTCACTATCAAAATGTATCTAAATTTTTTCATGACACAAAATGCATGTAATCTCTAAAATTGTAATTAATTTATATATATTTAATAAAAAAATATCTAATTTGTGAAGAAAAGAAAGAACGAAAAAATTTCTACTGCTGTCTCGTAAGCAAATATTAAACCACCTTTACCCTTTCAAATAGAAAGACGTAAATTGGACTGTAAATCGATGAAGTCTACTTATTTTGAACAATAGATAATTACACAATACACACCCTTTAAAATATCTGTAGAGAAAATGTTTATGAATTTAAAAAACCAAACATATGGTTGAAATTAATATATTTCGGAAAGGGTTTCTTACAATAGAGGCCTTACCCCACAAGCGTCCATAATAAGACGCAATAAAACTGTCTTTCAGAAATAGCAATCCTTCATTTCAAAAAGACAAGTCAATTAGTTTCAGATACAACCCATTATTGTCTGTTTAACCGAAACTAGAATAACAGACTCCGATACTGTAAAAAATTACCAAATATAAGTCACTTTTCGAGCGGCTTTTACACCGTTATTGTAATACATTCTGGCGATTAAGTAAAATGCTAGAATCTCTAAAACGATTATTTTTTGTGTAATTTTATAGCAATGTGTTCCAGATCTTTTTATAATACATACACGTAACAACTATTAAGTTAATATCTTAAACCGTCCCACAGGAAACGTGCGTACAAAAAATACAGACAGACCGATAGATACAATTTTTTTTTGCCCTCAAATTTAAAATCTCGATATTTCATGATATTCTAAACCGATTTCAACAAAAAAAAATTGAAGTTTTTTTTACGATTACTATACTTCCAATCCACTATTTGGATGTGGAAGTAAAATTTACGACTCAAATCATCCAATGTCCCAAATTGGGATACAAATTGTGCGAAAATTATTAAGTAATTATAAATACTGATTTAACGAAGCTAAAATATTATGACATGAGGGTTTATTGATACATCTGAAAGTGTATTTTAAATAAAAAGAAACATTTCTTATTATAAAAACACAATTTGTAATGTTAAATGTTAATAAAATTGAGGCATGTTCAATGCCTCAAGTTTAACAACAGGTAGTTTTCTTTATAGTAGTGTAAAATATTATAAAAAATCTGAGGCCTTGGCTTCTAGTAGGTATACTTATTCAGCAAAACTACACTACATTTTTCTTTGTATGACTTACAAAACATTTTTTGTAATAAATATAAAATGTTTTTTTCCATGATTTTATTTTAAGGATAACTAAATGAACTATATTTCACAATAGAAATATGAAACATTTCATTTCTTGTTTCTTATTTATAACAAATTCGGATAAAAACATATATTATTTTTAATGAAAATATATGCCATTTGATTTATTAGTTCCACATCCACGTAGTGGAGTGGAAAGATGTACAGGGTGCGCCACTTAAAACTGTCCATACTTGTAATTTTTTTTATTTTTAAAGCGATAACCTTGTTGGGCACATCAAATTGTAGACATTTTTAAAGCCTTAAACACGCATACAGTGATTTAAAAAAAAATTTGAAAAAATTGTTAAGAAAGGAAACTTAATTTCTTTGAATATTTTTTTACCTCAACTTGTACATGAAATGTGTTAATGTTTTCTTATAAAGGTTTTAATTAGCTTCAATTTATGTTAAAAAAAAAGTTTTAAGAATAAAAATTCCTATTATTTAGTACATTTTAATAGAGTTTGTTTTTAAAAATATTTATTTCTTTTGTTTCTTGTTGCTGTTTTGTTACGTTGAGGATTTTTTGTGACATGTCTTTTACAAATAAAGCATAAAATTATTATTTACATTTTTTCAGTTATTTTAAAAAAATCAGGAGTCGGGAGGAGTGTTTTTAATTTCTTTCTCTAAAACCAAAAAGAATTTCGGATATGACGTAATAAACATAACATAAATTGAAGCTAATTAAAACTTTTATAAGAAAACATTGACGCAGTTCATGTACAGGATGAGGTAAACAAATATTCAAGGAAATTAAGTTTTCTTTCTTAACAATTATTTTAATTGTTTTTTAAATCACTCTGTACACATGTTTAAATGCCTTAAAATTATCTACAATTTGATATGCCCAACATGGTCGTAGTTTAAAAAATAAGAAAGTTGCAAGCCTGGGGAGTATTAAGTGGCGCACCCTATAAATTTTGAATGATTTATTTTATCACAACTCAATTGAGAGTAATACTCCAATTTCGATTTTCATAAAAAAAGTAATCTTTTAACAAATAGCCATAACTTTGACAATTTTTATTGTAGAAGAACCGGAATGTATTAAATTGAATTACCTTTCTACGTTATAATAACCAATTTCAGACCCTTCGGTTTTTAAGTTATTCACGAAAAATACGTGTTGAAATTTGACATTTAGAAAGGGACGAAAAAACACAAAACCTTAAAAAAATAATATCTCGAACAATCTTTGAACCGGACTAATCTGAAATTTAAGGTAAAGTTAATTTCTTATGTTTCAAGTCGTACAAATAACAGTTTTTGACATAATTCGTAATTTTCAAGATATTTCCAGAAACCCATTTTTTAACGAATTGCTAGATACAACGAATCAAAAATCACGGTCATTTACATTCAAACTATACAAATTGCGCGGAAATATTAACAAAATTGTATGACTTTTATATCAACTTTATTATTCTAATTATAACATGTTGTTTGAGTGACCTATAATAATTAATATCATGAGAGAAATAGAAGTAAAAATTGTTGAATTACTTAAACACTATCAACGAAAGAACTAGCTCGAATTAAAACTAAAATATACTTTACGTGCAATATGTACAATATGTTTACTTAAAGTAAACTGCAATTAAATTTTAATTTTATTTATATAAATATATACTTTGGAAAAAACTTTGTTAGTTTAGATGAATTATAATTTTACAGATATCTATGAACTTACATTTAAAATCACGAGGTGTAGATGCTCCAAACTGATTAATTTTGAAGCACAGTGGCAAGTGTAAAGTAAAAAAAACCGCTGCCCAAGGAATCACTACTTCCACATCCAGATTCTCTATTCCAAGTCACTCACAACGAAAAAACTTTGTATGTGAAAATAATTGTTTATGGAACTTTAATAATATAATATTTGGAATCCTCTACCCCAAAAACCCATAAAACGATACCCCACATCGGTAGTGGGGTGGGGGTGGTGATAGGAGGGTGGTAGTGGGGGGTAGATGAAGTAAAAAAATATTTTGAGGTTTCTGGTTCCTGGACATAAACTAAATCACATTTTTTTTTCATCCCCTTTAATAAGGAGGTGGGGGTGGTAATGGGGGTGGCTAATGCCAAAAATATTTTTGAGACCTTAGCTTCTCTTATATATACTAAATACCAATTTCATGGACTCTTACCTGCTTGATTTATCCATTTACCTCAAATTTACCCCAATTTACCCCCCAACCCTTCGACGAAACAAGATAAAAAAACCGCTGCCCAAGGAATCACTACTTCCACATCCAAATTTTCTATCCAAGTCACTCACAACGAAAAAATTTTGTATGTTAAAATAATTGCTTATGGAACTTTAGTAATGTAATATTTGAAATCCTCTACCCCAAAAACCCATAAAACGATACCCCACATCAGTAGTGGGCTGGGGGTGGCGATAGGGGGTGGTAGTGAGGGTGGATGAAGTAAAAAAATATTTTGAGGTTTCTGGTTCTTGTACACACACTAAATCACAATTTTTTTTTCATCCCCTTTAATAATGGGGTGGGGGTGGTAATGGGGGTGGCTAATGCCAAATTTTTTTTTGAGACCTTAGCTTCTCTTGTATATAGTAAATATCAATTTCATGAACTCTTACCTGCTTGATTTACCTATTTACCCCAAATTTATCCCAATTTACCCCCAACCCTTCGACGGAACAAGATGAAAATATAATCTAGTTCTAGATCTCGTTAACCCTTTTCGGACTAGTGGTTATCCTGTGGAACCACCTTATGTACGCAAAAATGAACTTAAGACAAATAATGAATTAATGAAATAATGAAATTATGTGAATTTTGTGACAAAAAAATGTACCTATCTTCTCTTTCATTATTTGAAATAAAATGTTGAGAATCGTTTGTCAAAAGTTGTTTGATCTTATGTATTTGGTGGAACAATGATGTCTGGGGGTTCCACGCAGCACTGAAGATCCACTAGTAAAACACATTTGAATCCTGAACTATCTATTGGGGAAAAAATGGATAATGATAGTAGTACTGGTAGACAATATCTTCACCATGCATTTTTTTCAAATTCAGATAAGAAGTCTCTAAGAGTAGACATCCTTACGTATATTGATGATAATTATAAGGTTCATAAGGGCTACAATCGTATCCCTTGTCACTTTTTATCAGTCCTGAAAGGGTTAAAGTACATATGTGTACCAAATTTCAAGTCAATATCTCAAACGGTTCCAGAGTAAACGTGCGCACAAAAAAAAGTTACAGACAGACAGACCGACAGACAGACAGACCGACAGACAGACAGAAATGTTTTTTTCGCTCAAACTTAAAATCTCGACGTTTCATGACATTTTAAGCCTATTTGGACAATAAAAATTTTTAAAAATTTTTTTGTCGTTACTATACTTCCACTGGACGTGGAAGTAATATATTATAATTTAAGCTATCAAACTTTATCGTATAATTTTTTCCATCTTGTTAGTTTCAGTTTGACAGCTTTATCTTTAACGGTGTCTTAGTAACTCTACAACTTTTTCAACCATGCATTTCTCTACAAGAGGTTGTTCTTGGGTCACCTACTATACTTTTCTTAAATAGAATCCAATAAGAAATCCAAAAATTTAAACAAACAAATTAAAATAATCTCCAACATACACTAGTTCACAAGTTCAAAGACGTGTTAATTCTTGATAAAGCTTGTAAAAATGTGAGTGAGGGCACATTGGATTCGGAATGACGTCTAGAAAAATGTGCAAAACTTTCAAACCCGCATATAAACAATTGCAAAAGTTATAAACAAATTAAGATTGAAGAAATAACGAGCTTCATTTTTTTAAAATAACTCGAAAACCATTAATATTTAAGAAATTTAAAAAAAAGATTCTTGAAGAGGAAGAAATTTCCAATAGAAAAGTCACAACTCCTGGTATTCTATCTCTATTATTAATAATTTTAATTTAATGTTGAAAATAAGGCTTCGTGCGGCAAACGCTAAGCCGTTACGAAACCGGCCGTAATAAGTAAAAATATTTTTTTATGTATTAAATATTAATTTAAAAATTTTAAAAAACTATGGTATTATTCAGACATTTAAAGAAAAAAAAATCTAGATTTTTCATAAAATGAGCCTATTGTTAATTAACAATTTTTTTTAGAGCTTACGTTTATATTTCAAGTCGGATAATTGTTAAGCAAAAGCCACTAAAATTATTACGTTTCCTTTAGACCTTATATCAACTATACTGTACGAGATTATGACATTGCGATATTTTTAATTGTTATAGTCTATTAGTTATTAATTATTTAAGATAACAAAAAACTAAAAAATTTAAATAAAAAGGTTGACATTTTTTTTATTAATTTTAATTATTATTACTGGTTTTATATTCAAAAATAACATAAGATTACATAAACTTTAAATTTTTAGTGTTATTTGTTTAAACAAATTTTATAAACAAATAGATAAATTACTTATTTTTGAAAAACATTTTTTGCCATTTTATTTGTTATAAAATATTATGAATTAAAAAAAATTTTCTTAAAAACATTTTTTAATTGTTTATAATCATTTTTTTCCTTTCTTCATTATTTAAACAAGTTATTAAGTAAAAATTTTAGTCTTAAAACCTATTATTTGCAATTCTCTACAAGGCGGATTTTTTTTGTTGTTAATTTATTTGTTTATTTAATAAATAATTTGTTATTAGCAACCTCCGAATGTGTTTATATTTTTTTAGATAGAAAAAAAATTTAAAAAAAACAACCGTATACATAAACACATAAAAAAAAATGTTAATATTTCTTATAGAATTTTAAATTTTAAATATTAAAAATGTTTTTTGACATATTTATGTATACGGTTGTTCTGGTTATTTTTTTCTATCTAAAAATATATAAACACATTCGGCGATTGTTAATTAGAAATTGTTTATTAAATAAACAAATTAATTAATAACAAAAATTCCACCTTGTAGAGAATTGCAAATAAAAAATTTTAAGAATATTTTTTTTCTTAATAATTTGTTCAAATGAAGAAAAACGGGAAAAAATAATTATAAACAATTAAAAAAATGTTTTAAGAAAAAATTTTTTTTTCAAAAATACTTAATTTATCTATTTCTTTATAAAATTTGTTTAAACAAATAGCACTAAAAATTTAAAGTTTATATAATTTTATAGTATTTTTGAATATAAGAACAGTAATAATAATAATTTTAAAATTAATAAAAAAAAATTTTCAACCTCTATTTAATTTCTTAGTTTCTTGTTAGCTTAAATAATTAATAACTAATAGACTGTAACAATTAAAAACATCGCAATGTCATAATCTCATAAAATATAGTTGACATAAGGTCCTTACGAAGCGAAATAATTTTAGTGGCTTTTGTTTAACAATTTTCCGACTTGAAACATAAACGTAAACTCAAAAAAAAAAAAATTGTTAATTAACAACGAGCTCATTTTATGAAAAATCGGTAAAGAAAAATTTTCCAACGGGATATTGTTCTTTTAAGTGTCTAAATAATAACGCAATTTAAAAAAAAATTATATTAATGCTTGACAATATAAAAAAATTGTTTTGCTTCTTACGATCGATTTCAGAGTATCGTAACGGTTTAGCGTTCGCCGTGCGAAGCCCCATTTTCAACATTAAATTAAAGTTATTAATAGTAGAGATAGAGTTCCAGAAGTCCAGACTTTTTGATTGGAAATTTCTTCCTCTTTAAGAACCTCTTTTTTTTAATTTCTCAATTATTAATAGCTTTCGAGTTATTTGCAAAAAACGAAACTCGTCATTTTTTTCAATCTTAATTTGTTTATAACTTTTGCACATTTTTCTAGACGTCATTCCGAATCCAATGAGCCCTCACTTATATTTTTACAAGCTTTATCAAGAATTAACACGTGTTTAAACTTGTGAATTAGACTAAATAAGATTCTTTTACATTAACATAATTTTGTAGTTTATCACGTATCTAAAATATTTTTGCTAATAACTTTTCTCTTACTTCTGTAGTTTAATTAAACTACAGAACACTATTTTACTTATAGCCTTGCTGAACCATCCTTAACAAAAGTTGTTTACAATCAAGAGGTACAAATTCCGTCCTCATTTTAACAGTTACACGAATTGTCTCCACTAAGTTTACTTTTCCCAGTAGTAATATATTCGAGCAAACTAAAACATCTGGATCAACATGTGGTATATAATAACCTACTTCCACGGTGTTGCCAGCTGACTAGATGCCATCTAAACCGCTTCTGTGGTCAGCAGGTATTCAAAATGAATATTTTTCGAGCGACAGGCACGGCAGCTAGCAACAAACCGCTGAACTAAAATATTCACTAGGGTGTTAAAATGGGTCACTTGACCTCCAACTTAAAATAAGTTTTAATGGCATAATACGACATCTACGATGCCCCTGCGTTAATATCTCTAGCAGGTCAGATGGCATCCGAATACCGGATGCCATCTGACTCGTGGATGCCAACTGAACCTAAAATTTTACATTGTGGGATGCCAACTAATACCTTATATAAATATAAATATATATATATATATATATATATATATATGAAGTGACGGTGAGAGGTAAACTCTCATATGGTCAGATGCTACTATGCGTCGGACAAGTGTCACTGACGTATAGCGACTTGCTTTTTTGCAAGTACCAAGAGCGGCGACCTCTAGCCTTTGTGGGCTATACTCACTGTTTATGAAATAGGATTTGAAGGAAACAACTACTCAGCGGGCAAATACCCCGACCTGCATTGAATTAGACCTTCAAATCGTGATCAGTAACCAACTATCATTTGTCTGTTCCTAACCAGACATAGACCGGTTTCGAACTTATTATGTTCTCATCAGTATGCCATAGGTCATGGAACAGACAAATGATAGTGGTCAACTTGCTAGTCTTATACAAACTGAATCAAATGAAGTGACGGTGAGAGGTAAACTCTCATATGGTCAGATGCTACTATGCGTCGGACAAGTGTCACTGACGTATAGCGACTTGTTTTTTTGCAAGTACCAAGAGCGGCGACCTCTAGCCTTTGTGGGCTATACTCACTGTTTATGAAATCGGATTTGAAGGAAACAACTACTCAGCGGGCAAATACCCCGACCTGCATTGAATTAGACCTTCAAATCGTGATCAGTAACCAACTATCATATATATATATATATATATATATATATATATATATATATATATATATATATATATATACATTGATAAGTAATACGTTGTCACCTCAGGGTCGTTGACTGGGCGGCCTGACCTCACCCTTTTCTGGTGGTAATAATTGACCTATTTATACATATATCCTCTAAGGGGAATCCCAGGAATAGGTTTCTCAAAAAAAAATAACTGATTTCTTAATTTAAAATTTTGTATATTATGTTTAGATATTACAAATGCGAAGAGACCTCAGTTATATATATTACCGCACGAGAGTTGCAATTGCAAGTCGCCTCATACAGTGTTGCCAGCATTTTTGAGGTGTGTCCGTACTGATTATACCTGCGGTATATACAGCAGGGAATAATCTGTTTCGTTAGTACTATAAGGGGAAAATGAATAGTTCAAAATATGTAGAATTTATTTCTTTCTGAACTTTTCAAGAAATGATACTAGGACATAAATTTCATTGGTAGGAAGAGAAACAAGGTGATAGAAATATAATCTTATTTGTTAAAATGATGATTCAAAAATATCTTAGGCAAATAAAATAATGTGCTGTGTAAACAAAAGTTTGCAATTTATGATTTGTAACTACACGAATTATTTCCCCCAATCGGCCTTTTTGAACTTCGTTGATTGGATTATAAGTATTTTTAATAAGACTATTATGAAATGAATCAAAGTTGCAGACAGGCGTTGCCGACTGCGAATATCTATTAAGTAAACATGATAACGTCTGTTGGACTTGTTGTTGGACTTGCCTGTTGGAAAATTCTTATTTCAAATTGTAAGCATCTATAAAACAGCACAGTAGAATAGTTTTTATTGAAATTGAATCTTATCCGACATACACAGCGATCGTCATAGGCGTGTAAACTCTGATCTATTATATGTAGAACTATGTTTTATTATTATAATTTTGGAGCAAAATATTAAAAGGTTTTTCATTAAACAAACAAAAATATGAAGGCATCTAAACCGCAATACACAGGGTGTCTCTCAGGTTTGAACAACTCTATATATATTAGAGGACATATCAAACCTTACCTTAAAAACTTTAAAATATCATTAAAGTATTTTTAATAAAACTGTTTTGAATTGAATGAAAGTGGTTGTTGGGTGTTGCCGAATGCGAATAAATATATGTAGTACGCGAATTTTTTTTCGAATTTGGAACATAAAATAGCCCGATAACATACTTCCTATTTAAATTGGATCATATCCGTCGTACAGAGTTATCATATGTGTCATCTTTTATATAATTTGTTTTATTATGATTTTAGAGCAATGTCTTCCAAAGGTTTTTAATTAAGAACATAAAAAATGCAAAAATATACAAGATATCTATACTAAAATATACAATGAGTCTTACAGGTTCGTGCGAACATTACGTGAGTTAGATGATATATCAGTTTTAAAACTTATCTTGTTCATAATTTAAAAAAAAATTCAAAAAAAATGAAATAGACAACACAGAATGGTTAAACAAAATAAGTTCTTACGTTCTAACGATATGATCACCTTGTATATAGACTCTGCTGCTGTATTAGAATTTTAGATCGAAATGTTACTAAGGATTTTAATTAAGCACAAAAAATGCTAAGATGCATAAAAAGTCGAAACTCTAACATACACTGGGTCTCTCAAGTTTTAACAAACTTTACGTACATATATATATTACATATCAATGTTACTTTAAAAGGTATACATTGTTTGTATTTAATAAGAGTATTACAATCGAATGAAAGTTGCAGTCTGCCGTTGCCGACTGATTTATTGATAAAAAATATATATACTGACTGTGTACTTGATTTCAGTGGCACCTTTTAAAAGTGAATTGTGCCGTGTTGGCACAAAATATGAATCAAATAGGTTTTCGCAGTCGGCCACGCACGATAGCAACTTTTACCCATTAAAATCAACATATATATTCGAATCTAGTCCTACTAATAATTAAATGGATAAATAAAATAATCACATCAGAAATAAAATTTCTGCATCTCTTGAACTGAGTTTCAACGCATTTACGATTACTAGGAAAGACTTTTTTATTTTCTTTCTGAAAATTCATCTAGGTAGAGGCCGGCGCAAATACGGAATTACAAGGGTTCATTTACAGTTATTAGTACAGTGAATGAAGGTAAAAATCATCTATTACCTCCGATTTCGGTGAACCTCTATCGATTTGCATGAAAATTTGGGATTGAGTATATTTTACCCTCAACTTCAAAAGTGACATATGCTCGACTTGCGCTTTTTGCATTTTAGGGGTGAAATCCACCCCTTTTGTTAAAAATAGGAAAAAATTCATTCTGGCGTAAGTAATCTCGTAAGTAATCTCGTTTAATTAGATAAAATAAATATTTTTCAACACTTATATGCATGATTTATGATTTTAATTAATTTTTCAACCCTTTTAGCAACCACCTCTTAAATCGAAAATCATGAAAAAATCATTTTTTGTATTTCTGAAATATGAAATCGCATATTAACATTACACAAACGGTTTGTTTAATGTTTATGATATAATTTTTGGTTGACTGTGAAATTTCAACCCTTAAAAACCACCCAATTAATCCAGACTCATTGAAAAAATTGGTTTTAAGAAACTTTAATCAATTGAATAATACATTACTGAATTGAAATCTCATTTACTGAGTATTAAAGTAATTATTTATTTATTGCGAAATTTTCCACCCTTAAAAACTACCACTTGTCATAAAAATAATGGAATTTTTTTTTTATCAGCTTTAATAGCTTTAATTATTTAGAACCTTTTTTATTACTTATGATAAACTTTATTAATATATTTCAAACTTTATTAATATTATTCTTTCCACATTCCCCAAACTACCATTCGTGCACAAATTGATGAAAAAGCATAATTTAACGTTGGAAACAATTTTTTCAGTGCTTATGTGACTTATAAGAAACATACACACACTCACACATGTATATTATGTGAGCATGTACCTATCGACACGTCTACTTCTTACTATCTATCTTTTTTCCTATATATGCATACAAAATCTCTGCTCAAAAAATTTTTCCAAAAAAATGTTATTGGTTTTTTTTACAATAACTCCGTTAATTTTTATGATATCAGGTTCATCCAAAAACCATTTGAAAGGTAATTTCAAGGGCTATAAGATCGTATTAATCTTTTAAAACCCTCATTTTTTAAAAGATAAAAGGTTAAAGGGCCCCGGTTACATGGTTCTCGCAGTAAAATTTAGGCTCTAAACGTTTCTATCTCGGTTATTTTTTATCCTACAAAAATTTAAAAAAAAACTAAAATCTTTGTTAAAAAAAAAAACTCAAATTTCGTTCTGTATTATTTTTTACGTATATCGAGTATTTTTGGAGTTATTATCAAAAGAAAATGAAATTTACGAAAATGGGAAAAATTCTGATTTTTTTAAATCATATATTTTTTTCAAAAATATGCATTCTAAACTGGTCAAAATTTTTAAAGTCATTACTTATGCTAAAATAAAGAAAGCCTTATAGGGATTACTATAAATTTTAATTTTTATGGAAATGGCGTAGGTTTTATTTTTCACTTTTTCCTAAAAAATTCGAAAAGGTCCTCTTATTTTCATCATAACTTGCTTAATTTTGAAGCTATCAACTTCTTCTATAGCTCATTTGATAGGTATTTCTGAGTACTTCGAAAAGTGTTCAGTAAGTATATTTTATAAAATGCATCGTTTTCCCGTTATTTAAGGTTGAATACTTAGATTTGAGTACTCGCCGAAAAAAAATATACATTCAATTACCTATAGCTCACTTTGAATTAATATTAAAAAGTTCTTTAAGGAAAGAATTTATTCGTTTTTTTATTAGCTTCAATTTTGGTAATGAGAACTTTTTTGTAAACATTTATAGTTTTTGAGTTATTTATGAAAAACCGCTTTAAAACATGCATTTTTTTCACGAAAAATCAAAATCTTTGATCTTTAATAACTCAAAAAGTATTGACTTATTTTAATAACTTTATATAACAAATTTTGCTTAGAATTGGTCCCTCTATCGATTCCTGGGGTTATTTTTCATAAAATAATTTCCACCCACGAGAAGGGGTGGCATCCACCCCCAGGGTAAAATCGCAAGTTGGCACTATGTCACTTTTGTTTCTTGAGGTATCCTCTAACTACTCACAAATTTTCATGAAAATCGATGGAGGTTCAACGAAATCGGAGGTGAAAACCTTCAGTGACTGTACTATATTGAGTATTCCAGTATTTCATCTTCAAAAGTGAATTAGTGATTTTATATGTTTTAAGCGTTTAGTTTTGGTTATCTAGATTTATGTTTTTCCTTTATTTCGTTATTTATTTGTCAAATGTATACGAATTCCAAGCTGACTGTCACTTGCATTGTTTGAATGACATTAAGTAAGAATGAGGTTTAACAACCAATAAATATCAAACACAAATGGGTTTATCATAACTAGTAAAAAACCTTTAAACTTCTCAAAATATGTTTCTATTGTTCTGGATTGCACTCCAGAGGTTAGTCACATTGAACAGCTCTAACAGTTGTTTTCAGATTTGTCAACTTAAACAATGTCACAAAGAAAGTTGAAATCAGGCAACATTTTATAAAATTGTGTTCTGCAACTTATCAAACTGAGTTAGAATTATCTGCTAAAATATGTGTTTTGTAATCTAAAAATATATACGATTTGCGGGGACAAGATTATGACAACGGAGCAAATATGCGTAGTGAATACACTGGGTTGTGACAGAAAATCTTGGGAATAAATCCTAGAGCGTTTTATGTACTATGCTGTGCGCATAATTTAAATTTAGTGCCAAACAATGCTGCAGATCGCTCTTTTAAAATAACCTTTTTTTTTTTTTAACTAAACTAGAATTTAAGTCCACATTTCTTGAGAAAGAATATATATCAATATGCGGTTTTGAGGATCTAAGAGATAATTTATTTGTGAAACAGCGAGTTTTGCCCGACTCTTTTAATTTGAGCACATTACTATTAAGACAGTAAAATTAATAGTTGACCCGGAACATAGTAACAACCTGATTTCTTAGGGATTGTATTCTATGGCTATTCAGAACTCTCTAACTGAAAATCTCAAATAATCCGCCTTGCAGAAATGAAGAAAAAATGCGCCGCCATGTTGAAATTAGGCACTTTTTTCCATTAATCGGTAATAGCCCATACGGATGAAACTTTAAGAATAAAGTAAAGAGGTAAGTTTTAATGTGGTATACAATTTTTTGCAATAGTTTAAATATTAGTAAAGTTACGGTTGTCAAAATGACAGATTTATATAACAAAATATTACTTTTTGTTTTTTAATATCCAATTCTCTGGATTAAGATTGTTGCCTAACCAGACTTGAATTTGCCAATACACTCTAGAAATATGATATTTAGTGGCATCGGATGTTGGTGGAAGAACTGTTAAATCGAAGAAAATATTTTGCCCAGCAGAAATCTGATTATACCAACGAACCTGTACCTAATCATTTAAACTATTAGTTTTTTACTGCCATACCATATAAAAATAAATTCTTCCCCAGTTACCGCAAGCTGATTTGCTTCAGCAAAACTTTTGAAAATTAATAGGCTGTTACTTTGTTCACTATTATTTTCTAAAACTGAAAATACTGTTTTTTGCTTTTTTATAAAATGCAGAGGTGGTATCGCATCCGGCATGTGCAAATAGAATATTTTTTACTACATTTTCACTTAGTTCTGAACGTAACTTACACATATTCGTTATTTTATCAGATTTACCTCCATCACCGGGTTTCATCATGTACACATTTTTTGTTTTGCAATGTTCAATGAGTAACGTGTGAGCTATTACCGATTAAAGGAGAAAAGTGCCTAATTTCAACATGGCGGCGCATTTTTTCTTCATTTCTGCACGGCGGATTTTTTGAGATTTTTCAAAAGAAAAACATGTTTTTTTGACAATCTTTATAACTACCAAAATTCCACAAAAAATGGTTATACTTTTTTGAAGCGCATTTTTTTACTCACTGGTTTATAGGACAAAGAGTTATTTCTCAAATTTTTTATATCTCACTTATTTTGTAAATACCGATTTTTTCTAAAACCTGTAATATTTCAATTTTTTTGACGTTGTGCCTTATTTGTGCTTTGTAAGAGCCGACCGTGGTAGGTTATTTTAATACCTTGTTAAAATTAGAACAATAAGTAAATTTTTTTGCAAGGTAATCAGTGGAGTACCTAAAATCGGTACACGTTTACGGATTGGGGGACCGTTTTTGTGTTTTCTACATCAAAATATAAACAGAACCGCACTTTATCTCCGGAACGGTTAAAAATATCAAATTGAAATTTATCACTAAACCTGTAGATACAATTTTTTTTTCCAAATTTTGTTGATGTATTTTTCATAGGTACCAAAAATACAAAAATATGCGAAAAATTGTATGTCGTTTTAATGGCATTAAATAGAATCTAAATATCTATTTATTTATTTTTATAAGCACTATTATTATATAAAATGTCAACTAAAGAAAAAGAAAAGAACCAAACTTTTTATTATTAACTGATAGTACAGTAAGTGAAGCAATAAAAATGGTAAAATTCCCGGCCCGAAAACGAGGAAAGGAATTTCCTTAATTTTTTTTGCAATATGCTTTATAAAATACGTACATCAAAATCTATATTGTCGCATTACCTGCTTTTTATTTTTAATTCTAAAAACTGAAAAATTAATAATTCTTCTAATTTTTAAATAAATAAACGAAAATCAATATATTTATGTTTTTGAGGTCGCTGAATACGACTGTGAGGTCAAAACTTATGAAACGAAAATATTAAGGGTAGACATCACCCTTAAATACTGAAAAATTAATGTTTTCTAATTTTACGAATAAGATCACGAACATTTATATACTCATGTTCTTGAGGTCGCTGAATATGAAAATGAGGTCAAAACATAGGAAAAACGGAAATATTAAGGGTTGAAACCACCCTTAAATACTGAAAAATTAATAATTCTTCTGTTACAAATAAATTCACGAAATTCCATATACTTAACGTTTTTTAGATCGCTGAATAAGATTATGTGGTCTAAATTTGTCTAATTTTATTAAAAAGTAAAAATAATTGTTATAGACTGCTAGTTCACAAGTTCAAAGCAGTGTTAATTCTTGACAGAGCTCGTAAAAATATGAGTAAGAGCTCATTGGATTCGGAATGACATCTAGAAAAATGTGCAAAAGTTTCAAACTCGCACATAAACAACTGCAAAAGTTGAAAACAAATAAACATCGAAAAAATAACGAGTTTCGTTTTTTGCAAATAACTCGAAAACTATTAATATTTAAGAAAATTTAAAGAAAGATTCTTAAAGAGGAGGAAACTTACAATAAAACAGTCACGACTACCGAAACTCTATCTCTATTATTAATAATTTTAATTGAATGTAGAAAGTAGCGCGGTGAACACTAATCCGTTACGATGCTCCGGCCGTAACAAGTAAAAATATTTTTTTATGTTATTAAATATTAATTTAAAATTTTTAATAAATTATGGTATTATTTAGACACTTAAAGGAACAATATCTCGTTGGAAAAAAATTTTTCACCGATTTTTCATAACATGAGCCTATTGTTAATTAACAAATTTTTTTAGAGTTTGCGTTTATGTTTCAAGTCGGATAATTGTTTAACAAGTGGACCATCACTTGTATTGTTTGAAAATATATTTAGTAAGGATAAGATTTAACAACCAATAAATATTAAACACAATTTGGTTTATTACCAACTAGTAAAAAAATTATAAACTACAAATATTTTTCTATTATTCTTGATTACACTCCCGATGATAGTCACATTGAGCAGCTCTAAATAATTGTTTTCAGATTTGTCGACTTAAATAATGTTACAAAGAAAAAATTAAAATTAGGCAACATTTTATAAAAAGCAACGGATCGATCAAACTGAGTTAGAATGATCTGGATTTGTTCAAAATGTGTTTTGTAATATAAATTTAAATATATACGATTTGCAAGATTATGACAACGGAACAAATATGCGTAGTGAGCACAGTGAGGGCTGTGACAGAAAATCTTAGAAATAAATCCTAGACCATGTTAAGCACATGTTAAGTACAATGTTCTGCACATCGTTTAAATCTATTGCCAAACGATGCTGCAAATCGTTCTTTCAAAGCAACCTTTTTTTAACTAAACTACTGGCTAATTGAAACGGACCAAGCGAATAGATATCAATATGTGATTTTCAGGATTTGAGGGATAATTCATTTGTGAAAAGGTGAGTTTCATCTAATTCTTTTATTTTGAAGCGTGTTACTTTTTACAGGGTGTAAAAGAAGAGCGTGTTTTTTTTGACAAACTTTATAACTACCGAGATTCGTAGAGATTCCACAAAAAAATGTTTTATATTTTTTTGATGCGATTTTTTTCAGTCACTGGTGTATTGTAAGAAACGATTTCTCACATTTTTTATATCTCACTTATTTTGTAAGATGCCGATTTTTTTTCTAAAAACCTGTAATTTTTTAATTTTTTTAACGTTATGTCTTATTGTGCTTTGTAAGAGCCGATCATTGTAGGTTATTATAATACCTTATGATAGCTCCTTTAAAATCATAATAAAAAGTAAATCTTTGCATGGTAATCAGTGGAGTATCCAAAATTGGTACATGTTTACGGATTAGGGAATCTTTTTTGGGCTTTTACATTAAAATATAAAAAACAGAAACCCATTTATCTCCGGAATAATTACAGATATCAAGCTATAATTTGGCATATATATGAAAGGACTAACTAAAATGACTTCACCTGTAGATACATTTTTTGCCAAATTTTGTTGATTTAATTTTCACACCAAAAATACAAAAGTGTACGAAAAATTGTATGTCTTTTTAATACAATTCAATATAATCTAAATATTTATTTATCTATTTTTATATGCACTATTATTATATAACATGTCAATTAATAGAGCAATAATAGTTAAATGTATATTAGCGAGAAAAATTATATGTATTCACCATCAACTGAAAGTACAAAAAAATGCATTTATTATTTTAAAGGAGCGGCATACGGTATTATAATAATATACTACTACTTATGAAAACCAGTGAGGCCTAATGGCAAAAAGATATATATTTTTTTAAACTAGTGACAAAAAAAAAAATGCCATCAAAATAATATTAAATAATGTTTGTTGAATCTCGGTAGTTATAAAGTTTGGTTAAAAAAGCACGCTTTTCTTTCACACCCTGTAAACAGTAACGTGGTTCAAAATAAAAGAAATGAACAAAACCAGCTGTTTCAAAAATAAATAATCTCTTAAATTCTGAAAACCTCATATCGATATCTATTCTCTTTCTCAAAAAATGTGGATTTAAATTCAACCTAAAAATTTGCTTGGTCCCTTTCAATTGGCCAGCGGTTCAAGAACTATAAATATTTTTGTTGGTCACTGGCCGCTAACGCTGTACGCAAATTGATGCAACGTTGCCAGTAACCTGAGGGGACGGCGAATACGTAATATCTGTAGTCCGCCTTATACTAGTTAGAGGTGACTTCGTGTTGACCATTCCTACTTGGTACGGCGACACTAGCGCTGGTGATATACACTCGAACTAAAACTCAAAATTGTAGGTACCAGATGTATGAAGTGACCTCACAACTATTTTTCGCTAAGTAACTTAGTATGACACCTGGATTCATTTTACATCGAAATTAAGGCAAAACGTTGTCGCCTCAGCCTTATGAGGTCACAGCGTGTTTATTATATCTATTCTTGAGGCGACAACATAGTGTTTATAACTCTATATATATATATATGTTATATAATATTTGGTACACTGTATAAAAACTTGTACGTGACTTTTATTCCTTTTAAACTATCTCAGCATATCATATTTCAGCTACGTGTTGATAACAAATTCCCTCGTATTATTTATCGCTGATATGTAATATCATATTTCCTTTGGCTTAGCTTGGGAAACAATACTAATGCTGACTAAGTACAACCAACCGAGGATATAAATTAGTTAGATAATCTTTTGTATTCAGTTCTTATACTCATGTCAGATTAAACAGTTCATTTTATAACTACATTTTTATTTCGAAGAGTCAACGTTGACTCTCATTAATTTAATAAATCTTTTTAAAAAGTCACTAATGTAAATCGTGATCTAACAATTGGCGCAGTCGGTAGGATTCCGTGAACACCATTAAGAACAAGAAGCCTAACTGATAGTGACCCACGAGAACAAGGACGACATCTCCACGAGGTGCCTAACTAGTGCAAGTTGTCTATCAGAATAAGGAGACCTTCCTCACTTGTGGTGGCGGATCCCAATCCCTTACTGGAAGAACCTACACTCGATGAAGAATCTATTACTGTAAGTACTTTAACGAATCATCTCGTAATTTTCACTTATCGTTTTATTATTGTACGTAGTGTATTATACTGCTAATACACAGAAAAACTATTTCTATTATCCAATCCCCATTTATATTTATTTTTTATTACAAACAAACTAAAGCTTAGACGTTAAGCACAAACGATTAATCTACAGCATTATACTGCTAATGCTCAACTAAAATCGTAAGAGTTAATTTAAAAAACTGTGCATTATACTGTTAATGCAACATTCGTATCACTAAAAACCCAATCGATCTACCAAAGGTACAACATTTTTTTTTTTATTCTAATCAATTCATTTTAACTCCTTAAATTACTAAATATCGAGCAACATGCCCGACGAAGTAACACAAGGTACAGCACAAGGTGCAGCATCAGGTCCAGCACCAGCACCAGCACCGGTTCTTGAACCGTATAAATTAAGTGAAATTTTCTCAATTGTGCCCGAATACGATGGCAACCCTTTATTTTTACAAACTTTCTTATATGCTTGTAGTCAAGCCTATTGCATGGCCGTGGCAGACCAAAAAACATTGCTCTCGCTACATATAAAAAATAAATTAAAAGGCAAAGCTGCCGAGGTAATAAATTCAAGAAACCCAACTTCATGGGGTGAAACTAAAAACTTATTAGAGTCTCATTTTGGAGACGCACGCGATCTAACCTCGCTTATACAAGATCTGCAACGACTCCATCAACTAAATAACGAATCACCATTAACTTTTATCTCTAGGCTACAAACCCATAACGCGAAAATGCTTTCCGCGGTAAACAAACAAATCGCTATGACAAACGAACAGAAAGATGCACAAACACGTTTAATTGATACTATGACCCTTAATACTTTGTTAACCGGACTTGAACCCAAATTAGGCCAGATAGTCCGAGCTGGAAACCCGGCTACTGTACTCGATGCAACTCTCCGAGTAAAACGAGAATTACAATTGTCTTATTTTGAATCTCAGAAATTCAACAAATATAACCCAAATAAAAATCCCATTCAAACTCAAGCGAAACGCCCTCCAATTCCACAAAAATTCTGTTCTTTCTGCAAAAGGAACGGACATACAATTAATGAATGCCGCACAAGGCAAAATCAACAATTTTCATCTCCTAATTTCATTCCAAACGCTTATCCCAGTCAAGCGCAAATTTCAAGACCAAATTTCCAGAATTTTTCCAGCCAAAATAATCAAAGGCAATTTTCTCCGCAAAATTCCCAACAAGCAAATAATCCACAACAAAATAGACCTTCGGTAATAAGACCGAACCCCAACTTCCAACAAAGATTCCCAAATCAACAACAAAATCCAAATTTCAATCGTCAAAACCCACAAAGAACGCATCACGTTAATTTTGACAATTACTGTGATCCTCTAAACTATGAACATATTAATTACTATAATGAACCTGATAATTTCGACCATCAGCAATACAACGATTTCCAAAACTACCAAACTGATTGCAACGACCAATATTTACCACAAGAGAATTATACTGGTAATTCTCAAAATTCACAAACAAACCATACCGATATTTGGCAAAATGAATACGAGAGTTATACTGCTAATTCTCAAACGCCTCAAGAAGATTATAATACCAATTCTCAGGATTTTTGTTTAGGCCCGGAGTATCCCGCGGATACTCCAACACAGGAAACAGATCAATTCGATCAAATATCGCATCAAATTCAAGCTATGAACCTAAACGACAATTTCAACCCGTTCCTGAACTTTCCGGAACAAGGGTTCATGTAGAAACGCTATCTCACTCACTGTTGACCGTAAATTCAAAAAATTTATACTACATTAAAGACATCACAAATAAATTCAAAATTCTAGTCGATACGGGCGCAGGTATCTCTATCTTTAAACCAAAAACTGCGGAAAACTACAAACGAAGATTTTCAGAAAATGTAATTATACAAGGTATAACCGATCAGAAAATTACTATTAATGAATCTGTTCTTATACCCTTCACGGACAACGACCCACATAAAGTTTACATCTATGATCTAGATATCAATTTTGATGGACTGATAGGAGCTGATTTCCTAGAGCACTATCATTGTATCGTCGACATAAGAAATAAACAATTAATAACCAATTTTAAAACGGTTCCACTTTTCAAAGTAACCGACGATTCGTCAAGACCCGAATGCGACAAAATTCAGTCAAATCACAACCCTAATCAAAATAAAATCCAAATTGACGGCCGTACTGAAAAAATTTATAAACTAAAATGTAATCTTAGAAATACTGACGCTATTTTGCAAGCGCAGGAAAACGAAAAAGTCCGTTTACCTAATGCTCTTGTTAGAGTAAACGAAAACGGAGAATTTTTAACGACAATAATCAACGCTAACGTCATCCCGAAGACTGTCGATTTTTCTAATTTAAATTTAGAACCTCTACAAAAATTTAAGTCAATTTTTAACTTAAATACGCAAAACTCCGACCAACACCCAATGACGGACAGATCCTTTGAAATTAAGAACGAATTGCGCTTGGACCATCTAAACGAAGAAGAGGCCGAAATAATAACGCAGCTTTGTTTAGATTTTCAAGATATATTCTATTTAGAAGGAGATAATTTGACCTTTACCAACGAAATCAAACACCCTATTGACACCGACAATTCCCGACCGATATTTACAAAATCGTATCGCTATCCCCAGGTCCATAAAGAAGAAGTTAAGTCCCAAGTATCGAAAATGTTAAGTCAAGGTATCATTCAACCCTCAATTTCACCTTGGTCCTCCCCTGTTTGGGTAGTCCCAAAAAAACTGGACGCTTCTGGCAAACAGAAATGGCGCGTTGTAGTTGACTATCGTAAACTCAACGAGGTCACAATCGGTGACAAATATCCTCTGCCCAACATTTCCGATCTCTTAGACCAACTTGGCAAATGCCAATATTTCACAACCCTAGATTTGGCTTCTGGTTTTCACCAAATCGAAATTAATCCCGCAGACATTCAAAAGACGGCTTTCACTGTCGAAAACGGTCATTACGAATTCGTGTGAATGCCATTTGGACTCAAAAATGCCCCTTCAACGTTCCAAAGAGTGATGGAAAATATTCTATTAGGCATCCAAAATGAACGGTGTCTCGTCTATATGGACGATATCATTATATACTCCCCCACCATTCACGAACACGTTTCCCGGCTAACAGAAGTTTTCAAACGCCTTCGAAAAGCCAACCTCAAAATTCAGCCAGACAAATGCGAATTCTTACGCAAAGAAGTCGCCTACCTAGGACACCTGATCACAAAAGACGGCGTGAAACCAAATCCCACCAAAGTCGATGCCATTTTAAACTTTCCGCAACCTAAGAACCAAAAAGAAATCAAATCATTTTTAGGACTAGCAGGTTACTATAGAAGATTCATACCAAACTTTTCCAAAATTTCTAAACCCTTGACAAAACTTCTGCAAAAAGATGTCCCTTTCGACTTTAATAACGACTGTCAAAATTCTTTCGCCGATCTAAAACAAACACTAACTACATCACCAATATTAATTTACCCAAATTTTGACGAACCTTTCATACTAACTACCGATGCGAGCGCATTTGCCGTCGGTTCTGTGCTCTCACAAGGACCAATTGGTAAAGATTTACCTATTGCTTACGCTTCCCGAGTTTTATGCAACGCCGAAACTAAATACTCCACGATAGAACGTGAACTTTTGGCTATAGTGTGGTCAGTAAAGCATTTTAGGCCATACCTATTCGGTAGAAAGTTTAAATTGATAACCGACCACAGACCACTTACATGGCTATTTTCTATAAAGGACCCAGGTAGTAGATTAGCTCGCTGGCGCCTTAAACTCGAAGAATACGACTACGAAGTCATATATAAACCCGGAAAAATAAATAAAAACGCAGACGCCTTGTCCCGAATCAAAATTAACCACTTTAACGATTGTTCCAAATTTTATTCCAAAATTCTAGCCGCGAACGGAGACGATGAATCAAATGACGAATCAGATGACGAAACGCAAGACGATAACGCTAGATTTACCAATGACCAAATTACCCAAGAATTCGAAATCTTTGTCAACTTGTACAAAACAACATCTTTAATAGATTATTCAAAAATCAAAGCCTCGAACAAACAACTATTGTATCGAGAACACAAAAATATTATAACTTTCTTTCAACAAAACAATTTACAAGACCTCCATCACAAAATTATCGAAGACATATTTGAAGAAAACCCAGAATTCCGCAATGACAAGATCAATATTGTATCGAGCAAGACGGTCAGACATAGGAGATACTTTATCATCCCGTTACCGTTCGATATTGAATCCGTGATTGAACACTTATTTCTGGTGTTATTTAAAAACCAAGACGTCTTAGACCTTTCTAAGACTTACTTTGTCGAAAATAATTTAGACCTCCCTATACTTGAAATTCTGTCATTCATTTTTGCGGAAAAGGACCTAAAATTAATAATTTGTCAAGATATTGTCAAAACCCCTGATGAAGACCAAATTCCTATAATATTAGATCAACATCACAGCGGTAAAAATAACCTACACCGCGGAATAAACGAAACTATTCGACGAATTAGAGAAAAATACACTTGGCAAGGTCTAACTAAAGACGTAGAAAACTTTGTAAAAAATTGCGAAACTTGTCAAAAAAGTAAAGTCTGTCGAAAAAATTTAAGCAGTCCGTTAGTAATAACCGAAACACCAAAGACACCATTTGAGAGAATTAACATTGACCTATTCGAGTTTCCCACACGCAACTATGCTTTAACGATACGCGAAGAATTAACCAAATTTACACAAGCTTACGCAGTCCCTGATAAATCCGCTAAATCTGTAGTAAATACCTTATTACTATATTTCCAACACTATGGTACTCCTCTAAGAATACATTGCGACTATGGAGGAGAATTCGACAACCGATTATTACGAGATTTATGTATTTTATACGATATAAAATTAACCTTTTCAAGCGTAGGACACCCGCAATCGAATGGCTCAATTGAACGATTCCACGCAACGTTAGCAGAAATGATAAGAGTTAACCAAACAGAAAACCCGAACGAACACCCGTTCACTATTTTACCTTACGCTGTAATTTGCTACAATAACTCTGTTAACAAAACACACGGATTTACGCCATACGAACTAGTTTTTGGGCATACATCAGTTCGACCACCAGAAACCTTGTATAACCAAAAGGAATTAATAACGAAATACGTCAGAGATTTAAACAATGGTATCTCCCATTACTATAAAATTGCTAGAGACCGAACGGAACTTCAAAAACAAAAAGCCAAAATTAGATTCGATAAAAACGTCCCCGAAAACCGTACTAAATATAACGTCGGAGACAAAGTCTACGTAAAAGAATCACAGATTAAAAATAAATTGCAAAACAAATTTAACGGACCATTCGAAATTACCAAAATCTTTGAAAATTCAGCTATCTTACTCAACCCAGAAACTAAACAAACTAGTAAAGTCAATTTTGACCGAATGAAACCTTATTTTGAAAGCTAACCTTGTTTTCAGGTTATTCCTGCTGTTCGGATCAGCAACACTAGTGGTCTCCCAATATAAAATCACGCCTATAAACAACACCATAGGAATATACTACCACGAAAAAACTGACGTAATAGTAACCAACGACAAATGGACATTACTGGTTCACAAGAACATTTCCTCCCTAAAAACAACCTTTGACAGAAACGAAAAAATGTTAGAGCTTATCCTAAACACCCTGGACGCCGCCGATCAGAAAACGATCACTTTCAGGAGTGAAGTTAAAACAGATCTAAATCTGTTAACCCAAATATCTAAAACTATAAAATCAAAATTTGATGAAATCTTTTTGGATACAAAACGATATAAGCGCGGAATAATCAACGGTTTCGGCACAATTTTCAAATCAATAACCGGAAATTTAGATGCCGAGGACGGTCAATATTATTCTGATTGCATCAATAAGCTAAACAATGACGAACACCAATTGGAGAATCTAATTAAAAATCAAATTTCAGTTACTACATCCGTTATCAAAAATTTCAATTCAACTATTCAAAAACTTCAAATTGACGAAGAAACATTTAACAAAAATATCAAAGAAATCGACCGCACAATTCAATCTATGACAAGTCACATCGAAGCCATTGAAATCAAATTAATATTCTTACATTATTGCGAACAGTTAATGGCAAGTTATTTGTACATCGAAGATAATTTAAATGATGTTCTAAATGCAATAACATTTGCACGCTTGAAAATCATTCATACGTCAATCATCACTCCAACAGACTTAATTTCATCCTTACAGGAAATTTCACAGAATTTGCATAAAAATAACCTACCGCTTTCAATAAGGCTATCAAAAGTTGCTCAATATTTGGATATTATGGAACTCCAAGCCTTTCAGACCGATTCAAGTTTAATCTTTGTTTTAAAAGTACCTTTAGTAGACCCACAAACTTACACAGCCTATCAATTATATCCTATCCCTATTTTGGATAATAGAACTGGTTTACACCACTTATTATCGGTATCACAAAAATATATCGCGAGAGATGATGATTCCTTAATGTTCTTACCCATCCCGGATTTAGACGAGTGCAAACAACTTTACATGGGAACCAGATTATGCTCCAACCTGTTCGCCTACCCGATAGATAACAATGCCATATGTGAAGCAAGGCTCTTCAAAAACCTCATGACTCTACCTCAAAATTGTCAAACCTCATTCATAATCAGTCAAGGATACAATGTACAAAAACTCCAAGAAAACACCTGGCTAGTCATCAACGCAGAACCATTACATGTTACCGTTAATTGTCCGAAGAGAAATTCAAAAACAGAAGTCATCACGAAAAATTCCATTATAAAATTACAACCCAGCTGTTATGCCTTTGTTGGTATTACCAAAATCCAGGCCAGTTCCAATGAAGTGTTAGATGTCAAAGATAACACTCACCCAATCGAAATTCCGTATGATTGCTGCAGTGACCTTCCAGACAAAACTCAACTTCCAAATTTGAAACCATTAAAATTAAACAATTTGAATACAGAAGACCTCGAAATTGCGAAACACAAATTAGACCAGTATTCCAAGGATTTAGACGACCTCATCAACGAACCCTACGTGACAAAACACATCTCGTGGTTCACGTACTTCACTATAACCCTAGTGATCTCCCTTATCCTACTCTACCTGTTCTGCAAATGCAGAAAAAGAAGCCGAAAGTTAGCCCTTGTTCATGCATCACACGATTCACCTCCATCTCCACCGATGCCAAGAAGAACATACAAAAGTTTCACCAGTATCTTACCTCCAAGGAGAAGACCCAGTATCCAAAGAGAAGAAGAAACCGAAGAAGTGGAACTAACTTAAGGACATTCTACATTGTTACCAATTTTGATTTCATGATTAATATTAACTTATGTTATATGTACATCTTTAATATTCTATTTGCATTTTTATATTTTACAATTTTATTCTTTTCATTTTATTATCATTTTGGTTTTACATTTTACAATTTTATTATTTTCATTTTAATATTATTTTGCTTTTATATTTTACAAAAGTTGCTGTATAATCACCAACTTTTTTAATAAGGGGGAAGTTGTTATATAATATTTGGTACACTGTATAAAAACTTGTACGTGACTTTTATTCCTTTTAAACTATCTCAGCATATCATATTTCAGCTACGTGTTGATAACAAATTCCCTCGTATTATTTATCGCTGATATGTAATATCATATTTCCTTTGGCTTAGCTTGGGAAACAATACTAATGCTGACTAAGTACAACCAACCGAGGATATAAATTAGTTAGATAATCTTTTGTATTCAGTTCTTATACTCATGTCAGATTAAACAGTTCATTTTATAACTACATTTTTATTTCGAAGAGTCAACGTTGACTCTCATTAATTTAATAAATCTTTTTAAAAAGTCACTAATGTAAATCGTGATCTAATATATATATATATATATATATATATATATATATATATATATATATATATATATATATATATATATATATATATATATATATATATATATATATATATATATATATATATATTTATATATTGTCGTGACCTTTATAGTTGCAAGTTTGTTGCTAGATTTATACTTTACTTACTTCACCTGTAATAGAAATTTATATAAAGGCGCCACTATTACAGTATGCAACTTCTATTGTCAGATCTAAATTAGAGCACGAGCTACATTTGTAGAAACTCTCTTCAGTGCAGGTCCCTACGGCCAGCCCATCAGATTTAGAATCGTTTGAATGAGTCAAATGATGTAAACAATAACAAATTTTATTAAAAAGAAAGTAAAATCATATGTTTATGACAAATACTAATAAGCAAACCAGGCCTTGGTTCTATTTTAACTAATGCAAATTTGATATAGTGGGAATTTGCAGTATTTAAAATTTATAGTTTGAGATCTCTTTCTCCTACAAACTAACACAGTACCTTTTGATGTTTTGATTTTTGGTCGTAGAAGTTGGCAACTTGCGTAGCACTAATTCCGTTTTACGCACAACACTTGGAATCTGCTACTGCTACGCGTTCTCTGTGTTGAGTACACTTGAAAATTTGTTTACCTCGATGCGACTTTCTTCCAGTGATTATTTAGTTAATAAACGTTGTGATATTGGTGCTAAAATGTTTAATTTTATAAAAGGAATACAAACTTTCAAATCCCAGGTAAGTCAAATCTCATGTCTACTTGACGTTTTTGGTTATGCTATTTTTATTTTTGTGGACAACAATTTTTATTTGGAATGCTCAATATTTTGGGTTCAGGCTTTGCCTTATATGTTTATCTTCAGTACCTATTACTTTTTATTTGGTTTTCTAATAATTTTCTTCAAATTTTGATTAAATTTTAAATACTTTGACAAGTTATTTTCTATATTTTTCGAGGACGTTACACCGAGAAAATTAGCCTAAAGAAAATCTTTGCTACCACTTTTTTTGCTATTAGAACATATATTTTTTTTATAATAGTAAACACTCTATATTGCAGTTAAAAAAATCGGTATGCTGCGACACTTCACAGTAACAGAAACATTTTTTGCTGGAATAATAAATAGTCTATACTGTAACACAATAAAATATTTTATAAAACTTTAATTTACAATCACTAAATCATTTCTAACTACCATTGGAATGTACTTTGTTACTTCAGAAAGTCAAATTTTGTATAAATATTTTAACTGCAGTTGAAAACTTTATTATTGTTCCTAAAAAAAACTTAGCTGGTACAAAAGAGAATTCTTTAAAAAATTGAGTTAACGCATGCGCTTTGCGAAAGTAGACTCGGTTCTCGTCATAAGAGTGAAATTCTAATTTAGTCTTCTTATTGTTTTCTTTGGTTATGCTGCGCGGGCTGGAAGAAGAATCTCATTATTGCATTATTCTCTCATTCCTTACAATACAATCATATTTGTATTTAGCATTTACCTATAGTACGTGCCACGTGGTGTGGTGCGATATACGTGCTAATCTTTGGGTACTTGCCGCGTGCCTTGTACACAAATTATGTATTAATTGGTGGTGAAGATATATTTTGTGATTAGTGATTACTGATTAGTGGTGCAAAGCTTTTCGATTCCAATTATTTTCGAGTTGTAGTTATCGTTATCCGTGCTTTGGCAAAATTTCTAGTATGAAAATGACATATTTATGTATCAAAATGTTGTTTCAAAAAGCATTTATTTTCCTTTCTTGTGGAAATCACTGACACGGCCGACTCTAAGAGTCGGCCGTATCACTGACTAGAGAGTTGCATTTTCTTTCGAGATTTGAAAATTTATGATACGTACGTTATAATTACACGAAATGCAAATAATTATGTATCAGTATGATTACGTTAAGAAACGTGAAACTGATTTCATTTATTTATTTTCTGTCAAGAATTTTCAATTTTCATCTGGCAATGTTCATTCTTCCTTTGGAAAATTTTTAGTATAATTAAGGAGCTTCCAGTAGAAAGAGACTAAGTGCCAAAAGTAAAATTTAAACAGCTTCTTTTATTGGCAACTAACCGCTTTCTACATATTAGTAGGTGGATGTAGAAATTTTTGATTGCAATAACTTAGAAATTTTACTTTCGGCACTTAGCCCCCTTCTATCGGAAACTCCTCAATTACGTATTATTTATTGATCAAAATGTTGTTTCAAAAAGCATTCCTTTTCTTTTGTTGTGGAAATAACTGACATATAAAGTTGCATTTTCAGTAGGTGCCTATAGGTTAATAAATGTTAAACTGGTTTTATATTTCTTTTTTTGCATTATATACAGCAATGTATTTTTAAATAAACGACTCGGACATTAAAAAACGTTTATGTGATTATAAAACCACTTTTTCCTGGTCCTGAAAAAATGAATCATGCACCTAGCTAATTTTGTATATTTAATTTAGAAGACCTTGTACAGACTTTTCAGGATTAACCATCAAATTTTAAATTTGGATGGGACACCTCAAAATATGAAAAAAAATCTTTTACGTATGCAGGTATGTTCAGAAATGCAACGTTGAAGATTTATACCACAAAAATGACAGCTAAAAATTTTGAAATGGTACAACTCCTTCATGAGGCATTTTCGGATACCTATTATACCTCCATAGGAAATATTTTTCATATTTAGAAATACCTATTCCAAATTTACAATTTGACCGGTTAATCCTGAAACACCCTGTATAATGGCAATAAAAATCTTACTAGGGTAGCAAAACTATTTTATAATGCCAGCAAAGTTACTTTATAGTAACAGTAAACAACTTTACGACTATAGGCAAATCAATCTACAGTGACTCCAAGTCTCTTTTTTGTGGTAGTGAAGTTAATTTATATTCCTTGCAAGTTACTTTATACTGACAGAAATATATTTTGCCAACAACAGCAATTGCTCCTTAACAATAGTAGCAATGTTATCTTCCTGGATCAGAAAAGTTATTTTTTATGAAATAAGTATACTGTGGTTGTAAAGTACTGCCAGCAAATCAAAATTTTCTGCTACAGCACAGTACTACACTGGCGCCTATGTTATTAGAGTTTTCTGCTACTACAGCTTATTTTTTCGCTATGATGGTGAAAAAATTTTCTCGGTGTACTCTCTCCTTTTCAACAAAATTTTCTTAACTACGAACTTTTTTCTAGCGTTTTGTCTTGAAAATTTGACTTCATGACAGTTTTGGACTACTTGACCTGTCATTTTTTTTAAATTTGAAATATTTAATAAATATAAATTTCTTTATCATATTCCTTTCGCACTTTTCTGTACCGGCATCACATTCCTCGTGTTTCACATGACATTTCACTACTCCTTGCTTTTCTCTAGCTACTATTTTAAGCCTACCCCAAATTTTGTTTGTTTTGTTACATAAAAGCTTAAAATTTACCTAAAACTAAGAACATTACATGATTTTACCTTCTTTCCTATACTAACTCTACCTATTTACTATTTCTACTAACACAATGTGGTTTTTTATTATGATTTTATACTAAATTAAATCGACTGTTTTTCAGGTTACGCAAGATTTCATGCACCAGTTCAGCCCTCGTTTTCTTAACTGTCTTGCTGAAATTTAATGAAATACTTTCCCCGAAGTTTCATCTTTGAACACAACGCATAATACAACAGCTATTAAGTTTTTTTATGGTTCAAAATTGGAATTAACCAGTGATAGCACACAGCTTTGCAGCTGGTAGTACATATTTTAAGAAGAAAACGAAAATTAAACACTTAAAACAAGGGATTGTCCTCATACAATTATCTTAAGGTATAAGTTTTTGATTTACATTATAATTCTTTCTTGCACGATCACTTATTTTAGAATTTTTTTAGTTTATGTTTGTCACAATGATGAAAATTTTTAAATTTGATTTCACACATTTTGTTTGTGATTTACTCTACCTTTTTCAGTTTTGATACTGTCTTTATTGAGATTCACTAATGTTTTATTTTAATTTCACTTTTTAGTTTTATTTTTTTAAGTTTAATTTGAGTGAATTGTTGTTTCAGATCTGAAAATCTGCATGTTCTAATTTAAGAAGTTTTCCACAACACAAACTGTTCGAGCTTAACTTATGCTAGTCAGTGAACCTAACATACTTCATCGGTGGATTATTTACCACATTTTACTCCTTTTTGTGTTTTATAGAAGAGGTCTGTCTCTCCAAGATAAGATAAATTTTTTATAGAGCCTTAAATTCTATCTTAAATTCTAACATAAATAAACAATTTTTATTGTTATTGCTTAGTCATTTTGTGTGACCAATTTACTCCTGCACTGTTAGTATATCCACAAACATATTTTCTTGAAATTTAATCATTAATTGATACTTATAACAGTGGCGTTCGTTTATTACACTTTAATATTACATTTTCTCATTTAGTAACGTAAATATTACATCAATATATATATATATATATATATATATATATATATATATATATATATATATAGAGATATGCATGGTCATATACAGGCCCGTTTCATACACTGAGCGGTTGTAGTGCAGCCCGATTTGACCCTGAGAAGCCCGGGGTCGGGCTCATCAACGTACCCCCGTGTATATCATCACTAAATGGTCGCAAATCATGTTAGTTTCCTCCCTGCAAAATTTTGAGGTGGGCTTCAAAAAGTCATATTTTCATGTTACGAGATACACTTTTAGTTCAGCACTTCTGAGTCAGGCGGCGCTGTTCCTGTATATCCAAGACTCTTATACAGTTGATATCCATCGCTCGTTATATAGCCCGATATTTGGCATCGTTGCAGTGGCTCGATAGCGTTCGATTCTTATTTCCTCTTAAATACTTTCTTTATGAAGTCACAATCGTTGAATGAAAGTTCTTTCTTCATATTCGAATAATTTTTCTAAATTCAAAAATTTGTATATACGTTCTAAGAATTATAAATTATGTGGTACGGTGCTATGAAAGCAAAATAGTAGCATCTTAAACATCTTAAAACGTTTTTTGAATTGTAATACATAATTTCAAATAGAGCGATAAAAGGTAGCATTTATATCAAAAGAGAAAAATTATAATAACAAAATATAAAATCGAGTATAAAATGCATTGGCTTTGTCCATTTGTTGTACTAAATTAATGTTTCCATGTCCCTAAATTAGGTTTGTAGTTTTTTGCATTCATGATTCAATAATATTCCTCATTTTTATTAATTTTGGTGCTAAAATTTTCATGGAGAAATATCGGGACATTAAACAATAATTATGCAGAATGACGTTTTATGTACCTATTATAAGGATAGATAGGCATTGTCCATGACGACTTCCACATCCCCGTAGTTTAGTGGATAGTAACAGTAAAAAAACATGTTTTTTTTTTTAAATAGTCTTAGAATGTCATGAAACATCGATATTTTCAGCTTGAACGAAAAAAATTCCGTCTGCAATTTGTTTTTGTGCAAACGATTCGAACCGTTCATGATGTTGACTCAAAATTTGGTATACTTGTGTATTACAACGGGATCTGGAAATAGATTATGCGTTGATCTTATTCCGTTGAAGGGTTGTTGCAGAGTCGATAAAATTGGGTTTTAGGGTATAAAATATTAGTCTTTAGCATTAAATCGCTTATAAATTTTGAATGGAACTGTAGCTATTTTATTGTTTTAATTTGTTTTATGTATAAGTGCTATAGGCAGTTTTGTTTCTTGTATAATTTTAAAAATTTATTTTTCAACAGTGAAATTTTCTGCTATTATCCTTATTATCTCTGATCCTAGTAATCGTGCTACAAAAATAAAAATAGGGCATTGAGTTTTGAATAGGACTAGGTCTATGAAAAATCTTTCTGATAATTTGTTAATTTAAAAATAAATAAATAAAAATCACAAAAAAGTACTTTTTTTGGCTATTTAAGAAACAACGTAATAATGAATCAATTTTATTTTATTGAACTAAACTCTCGTGCGAAATTTTAACCCAAAATATGTTTTCAAACGGCTAAAAGTCAATAATAAATTCGAAATTTCCATCGCTTACTGCTTAAGGGCATCGACTCGTAGGAGAAAATGTTTTTTTTTTTCAAAATGTAAATTTTTGTATGTTTTTTGCAATGGTATTAAGAAAAAATTATATCTTCATTTAAACCGTTTATTTGAAATTTGTTTATGATTTTCAAAATTGTAGTTGTAAATAAATTCAAATAACCCTGTGATCTTTTTTATCAAACTAAAAGCGGCAAACGAATTATGAAAATACGTGAAATATATAGCATTTCTTAAAAAAAAAAATAATGGTCTGCTTGCATTTGAGGTCGAGAGTCGAGATACGTCAGTTTTTGCATTAAAGTCACTTATAAATAAACCAAAAAACTATTTCTTTTTGAAATTTGGAGTGGTTGTTTTTTAAAGCTTACATCTTTGTCTCTGATATTTGAAAATAATCTAAAATTACAATTTTTGAAATAACATTGAATAGAGCGGTTATTTTCTTAATTTTTGTCGCGAAAAGGAGGAACTAATCTAATCTGAACGAATATCCTTATGTCCATGGACACAGCTTTGTAAAATTTTTAATATCACCGATACAATAAAAAAAAACAATATTCGCGGTCAGGAGTTGAACCCTAGACGTCCGCATCCTGGTAAAAAGTGCTATCGTCTAAAATATTAAAGTCTAATTTGTAAAACAGTAATATACCGTTTAGAGCTAATTGACAATTATCGGATCTCTAACATAAGTTCCAAAGGCCCGACTTTCGGGCATCTATACATTATCTTTTAAACATTGTGCTTCTGGTTTGTTTTCAACTAGATGAGACAAAAATATTGGTATTGAAAGAATAACAGGGCTCAATTTTAAGAAGAAATATTAATTTGTTTATTTATAAGCGACTTAGTTACAAAAACTGACGTATCCTAGCTCCAAATGCAAGTAGATAATTATTTTTTTAGAAAAATGTTAAATGTTTCATCTATTTTCGTAATTCGTTTGCGTTTTTAGTTTTATAAAAAATCCACAGGATTATTTGAAGTTGTTTATAACTATAATTTTGAAAATTATAAACAAATTTCAAAAAAATAGTTTAAATGAAGATTTTTTTTCTTAATACCATTGTAAAATACATTTAAAAACCTACATTTTTAAAAATAAATTGATTCATTATTACGTTATATTTCTTAAATAACCAAAAAAGGCAATTTTTTGGTGATTATTATTTTTTTATAGATTAACAAATTATCAGAAAGTGTTTCATAGGCCTAGCCTTATTTAAAATTTTATTGCGAACAAATGGCTCTTTTTATTATTGCGATACGATTTCTAGGACCGGAGATAATAAAGAAAATAGCAGAAAATTTCACTGTTTAAAAATAAATTGTTAAAATTTTACCAGCAATGGACCGATTTAATGCAAAACTTCACATACACTTTCTGTTATATATACTGGCAACAAATTCAAACAATAAGACTGCTGCAGCCAGATAATTCCTTATTCACCTATTTTGATGCTTAATTTGACTCCACCATTAGGGGTAATCAAAAATACCAATATTTCGAAAAGAATTTATATCTTTTGAACGGCTGGGTCGATTTAAATTCGAAAAAATGTGCATTAGATATAATAGCTACACCCTTATTAGAGAATTGAAAAAGACATTTGATAATGGGAACATTAAAATAAAAAATGAATATATTTTTATCTTTTCATATCACATTGTTCTGACACACTCACTGCATGTCTTTAGTACAGTCTTTAACTACTATATCATATTATCACAACATATATTTTTTGGAATCAATAAAATAGATACATCATCAAAAATATGATATACTTATATTTCTCGGTTTATCTTGTCCCCATATTTTCTTGTTGCTATTTCCGTAGTTTCTTTTATAAATCTTTAGGCACTAGTTTACAAAATATAATTTTTTGGTGCATATTGGCATATTTCTTCCTACCGTTAGGTACTATACTGTCATATAACTCCATCGTGCTTCAAACCGGTCAATAATTTCAATAATTCCTTTGACACTTGAGACGCTTTGATTGTTTTATTGGGCTGCATTGTAAGATGTATTTAAGTTGAATGTAGAAAGGTACCAGAGAAAAGGCACCCGCTTAACTCAGCGGGGCGTACGGCAATAAATATAAAACAGATCGCTTGAAGCGTATGACCACGTGCTCACCGAAATGTAAACAATTTTTTAACATCATTGTAACTATTTTTCATGTGAAAATAAAAATTCTGCCAGTTCCAATTTCATATCAAAAGCTCTATTTGTTAATTGACGAATGCATAAACTTATCAGCTAGTAAATTCGTGGATTTTTTTTTGGATTGTTCATAATTTTATGACCCCGTTACGTGAGTAAAAATTTTTATTTTTATAAATTGATGGTTAAAAATATATTTCTATAAGATTATATCAAGACCCGAAAACCTCAAAATGCGGTGACAATAGGAAACATTTTTTTTTTAATTTAAATAGCAACATAAGTTTTAAAAAATCCGTTGTGTTTTGAAAAATGTTTTCTGGAACCTACAGATGATGTGTGCTTTTTCAGATTTTTAATTGCATTTTAAATGACTGAGGAGAGTATAAAAAAAATGACAAGCGTCTCTGTACCTCATTTTTGATAATTTGGCGGCCGGTACAATTTTAAGTAAATAAAATAAATAAATAAATGAACGTTTATTGTGTACAAAAGAATTTACACACAAAAGGAAAAGGTTAGCCTAAACTATCTTCGACCTCCCATATGCATTAGGAAAAAATATTATTACTATAGCAGTATTACATTAAACTAAGAAAACCTATTAAACTAAATTTTTAACTTAAAACTAATTATTTGTATTGTATTACTTATAATAATAATAATAATTTAACTATCAAATGTGCCGTTTTTTTATTATGACCATTATACTAGGGAATTTTATGCTCTGACAAAAAGGTACATATACAGTGTGTCGCACTTTTCATGGAGCCACCCTCATATCTCGCTCATTTGATATCCGAATATTTTGAAATTTTAATGGTGACTATATTCCTATAGAGTAAGTCTTTAGACGTAACCACATTTAATTTTAGACGGAGGCGTTCGATTCTAGAATGGAAAAAGGAGGTCGATTTTCAAAAAATATATATTAGCGATTTTTTCAGAAAAGAACTAGTAAGATATTCTTAATCAAAAATAGTGATTCTTTGGGAACCCCTTTGTACAAAATTTCATCATAGTGGGTTCAAAGATGTTGGAGATAGGGGCCGTCAAAAACAGTAATTTTTATCTATAAAACGGATTCTCAAATGGAAAAAATGTATTCTTCATTTTTGTTCAGAATAATGTGTTGTAAAAGTATGAATTGATTTTACAACAAAATAATTATTTATTTAATAAGGCAAAAATTCTACCTACTATACCTACCATTTTTCTAACAAATAATCTTCAATAAAAACCTAAGTAAACCATGAAAACAAATGCTATTGGGCAATTAATTTAATTTAATGAATTAATTAATTTATTTATTTATTTATTTTACTTTTTAATTTTTGTCTTATTAAATAAACAATTATTTTGTTGTAAAATCAATTCATACTTTTATAATACATTATTCTGAACAAAAAATGTAGAATACCTTGTTTCATTTGAGAATCCGTTTTACAGATAAAAATTATTTTTAGTTGAAAAAATAGTTTTTTTGACGGCCCCTGTCTCAAACATCTTTGAATTCACTACGATGTAATCTTGTACAAATGGGTTTCTAAAGGTGCTGATTAAGAACATCTTACTAGTTTTTTTTTGTAAAAAAATCGCTAATACTTTTTTTCTACACTTATACGCTACTTTTCTACGCTAATACTTTCTACCATTTGTCCGACGTATAGTAGCATCTGACCCTAAATTAGGATTGTGTTTTTTTGCATTCAGTATTCAATAATACTATACTTAATTATTATAATTTTGGTACTAAAATTTTCATGGAGAAATATCGGTCATTAAACAATAATTATTATTATGCAGAATGATGTTTTACGTATTATAAGGATAGATAGGCATTGTCCATAATCACTATAAGCTGGTACTACTTCCACATCCACATAGTGGAGTGAACGTATAATAAAGGTAAAAAAAATGTTTTTTTAAACAGGCTTGGAATGCCACGAAAGGTATTTTAAGTTTGAGCAAAAAAAATCTGTCTGTAATTTTTTTTGTGCGCACGATTACTCTGGAACCGTTTATGATGTTATCTCAAAATTTGGGACACCTGTGTATTATAACGAGATCTGGAAATAGATTATGTTTTGATCTTATTCCGTTGAAGTTTGGGATGGGGGGATAAATAGGCAAAGCAAGCAAGTGAGAGTTTATAAAATTGGGATTTAGTGTATGTACGAGAAGCCAAGTACCTAGTCAAAATTTTTTTGACATCAGCCACTTCCACTATCACCCCCATTACCATCCCTACCCTATTATTAAAGGACGAAAAAAAAATAAAATTGTGATTTTGTGTGTGTATAAGTACCAAAGGCCTAATTTTTTTTTGCATCAGCTATATCCCCCACTACCCACTGTCGATATGGCATTTTGTTTTATGGGCTTTTGTGGTAGACGATTGCAAATATTATATTATTAAAGTTCTATGATCAGTTATTTCCACATAATGGACTGCAAATACAGTATCAACTTTTTCTCTTTGTAAAAGACTTGGATGTTGAAATAGTGATTCTTTAGGAAGCGGTTTTTTAAGTCAGGTTCCCTTTATTGTATGGTGCACCTAACTGCATGACGTGATCTGTCTTGGTTCCCTGTTAAGCCTACACGGTCTCTAAAAACACAATTTAGATGGGCTAACTTGAATCGTTTTATTCTATTTGGACGTGCAAAAGAGAACAACGTCATAACTGCGGAATACTTATTACTTACACATCCACGTAGTGGAGTTGAAGTATAGTAATCGTAAAAAAAATTTTTTTGCTCAAATTATTGAAGGTGACTATGGAAGGGAATAAAAAGATAAAATTGTGATTTAGTGTGTATAAAGGAACAAAAGGCCTGAATACTTTTTTGGCAGTCGCCACCACCTCTACCACATTATTAAAGGGAATAAAAAAATAAAATTATGATTTATGTGTACAAGAGCCTCTGAATTTTTTGCCAACAGCTTCCCCCTCTACTACCTCCACTACCATGTTGCACATCGTTTTATGGGTTTTTGGGATAGACCATTTCAAATATTATATTATCAAAGTTCTATAAACAATTATTTTTACACAGTGGATTGCAAATATAGTATCGACATTTTTTTGCTGTAAAAGGCTTGGGCAGGAAAATCTAGATGTGGAAGTAGTGATTTTTTAGGCAGCGGTTTTTTTATTAATGAACACATATATTTTTATGATGGTTATTTGAATTTATATTTCTAGTCGGTCTCCCTGCATGGTGCATCTGACGTCATGCACCTACCTTGATTGCATTGGATTCGGAATGACGTCTAGAAAAATGTGCAAAAGTTTTAAACCCGCACATAAATAATTGCAAAAGTTATAAACTAATGAAAATTGAAAAAATTACGAGTTCCGTTTTTTGGAAATAACTCGAAAACTATTAAAAATTTTAAAGAAAGAAAGATTCTTAAAGAGGAAGAAATTCCCAATAAAAAAGTCCCGACTCCCGAAACTCTACATCTATTATTAACGAGATTATTAATGATTTTAATTTAATGTTGAAAATAGAGCTCCGCGCAGCGAACACTAAGGCGTTACGATGCTCTGGAACCGTCCGAAACAAGTAAAAATATTTTTTGTTATTAAATATTAATTTTAAAATTCATAAAAATTATGTTATTATTTAAACACTTAAAGGAACAATATTCCGATGGAAAAAATTTTTTTTTATTAATTTTAATTACTCTTACTGTTTTTATATTCAAAAATACTATAAGATTACATAAACTTAAAATTTTTATTGCTACTTGTTTAAACAAATTTTATAAACAAATATATAAATGACGTATTTTTGAAAAATATTTTTCTGCCATTTTATTTGTTATAGAATATTATGATTAAAAAAAATTCTTAAAAATTGTTTTTAATTGTTTATAATCACTTTTGTCTTTTTTCATTATTTAAACATGTTATTAAGAAAAAATTTTATTCCTAAATTTATTATTTGCAATTATCCAAAAGGTGGAAAAAAGAATTTTTTTTGTTGTGAATTTATTTGTTTATTTAATAAACAATTTGTTATTAATAATCGCCGAATATGTTTATATTTTTTTTTAGATAGAAAAAAATAACAAAAACAACCGTATACATAAACATGAAAATTCTTTTGAGAATAATAATTCAAAAATCGAGAAAATACTCGTATCAAGTATGCCGTGGAAATTGACAAAAACTAGATTCAAAACATTAATTTTGTCTGCATAACCAAAGCGTTCTGTCCGAAATGTCCATTTTATTTAACACATGTTAGAATCAAAACATAGCCTATTGCTATTCTTGTTTTATTATATGTAGGCAAATAATATACCTACATATTTAAATAAAAAAGGTATATTTTAATCACAGTTAGAAAACACAAACGAAAATATTAGTGGGAAAAGAGCAGAGCGTTTGCCCTAAACAACTTTATGACAGCATCAAAAAAGGTGATTAAGGAATTCTTTCTGCCGCGATTTTATTATTTTAGTTTGTTTTTGGTTTTGGTGTGTTAACAAGTGCAATAAGAAGTCCTGAACTAAATCTAAGCATTGAATAAAAATAGACAAAAAACTTTCTGATAAATTGTTAACTAGCAAGAAAATAAAAACCATTAAAAAACCGCTGCCCAAGGAATCACTACTTCCATATCCAGATTTTCTATCCAAGTCACTCATGACGAAAAAATTTTGTATGTGGAAATAATTATTTACGGAACTTTAATAATCCTCTACCCTAGAAACCCATAAAACGATACCCCACATCGGTAGTGGGGCGGGGGTGGTAGTGGGGGGTGGATGAAGTAAAAAAATATTTTGAGGTTTCTGGTCCTTGTACACACACTAAATCGCATTTTTTTTCATCCCCTTTAATAATGGGGTGGTGGTGGTAATGGGGGTGGCTAATGTCAATTTTTTTTTGAGACCTTAGCTTCTCTTATATATATTAAATACCAATTTTATGGACTCTTACCTACTAGATTTACCTATTTACCCCACATTTACCCCAACTTACTCCCCAACCCTTCGATGGAACAAGATGAAAATATAATCTAGTTCTAGATCTCGTTAAAGTACATATGTGTACCAAATTTCAAGTCAATATCTCAAACGGTTCCTGAGTAAACGTGCGCACAAAAAAAAGTTACAGACAGACCGACAGACAGACAGACAAACATTTTTTTTCGCTCAAACTTAAAATCTCGACGTTTCATGACATTCTAAGCCTATTTGAACAAAAAAAAATTTTAAAATTTTTTTGTCGTTACTATACTTCCACTGGATGTGGAAGTAATTACTGTCTCTGTATAATTTAAGAAGTATAGTGTAATAATGCATAAATCTGTAACGAAAGTGAGTGAAACTATATCTTTTATTGCTTTATTTTTCGAGTTGTTTATAAAATATTGAAGTTAAAAATATCACGTGTCTGTTCAAAAAATAAAGAAAAAATTTGTACCTTCTACAAATAATTCTTTTCGTGAAGTATACGTCATTACCTCTAGGACTGCAGTTTTCGCCATGTATTTTTACGGAATTGAAAATTATTTTTTCTGTACTAAAGCACTTCTTATAAACAATGACTTTCATTTTATTTCAAATTTCCAACTGCTCAGTTAATTTGTTGTAATGTATTCTAATGTTTTGATTATTTAATTTTAACAAATTCTAACATAATTCTTTATACTTCATTTATACATTTTATTTTCGTCATAGTAATTTAGGACTAATAATTTTTTAGTTAGATTTATGGCTGAATACTGTAATATAACTCTATCTTGCTTTAAACAGTAGATTTTGTATACCATTGGCAACAGTTCTTTTGGCATTTGAGACGCTTTGTTTTATTGCTCTGTGCAAGAAAGCAACTGTCACCAGATTTAAGTTGAATGTAGGTAGAAGAATGTAAGAAAAAAAGGTGCACAAAAGAGTTTACGCACAAAAGGAAGAGGTCAGCCTAAACTAGCTTCCCCATATACATTAAGAAAACATATTATGACGATACGCAGTATTACATTAGATTGAGAAAACTATTAAACAAAATTTTTATATAATTATAAACAATTATATAAAATAAAATATAAATATTATACTACCTTTAATAACGATAATTTAACTATCAAATGTACCGTTTTTTATTATAACCATTATACGAGAGAATTTTATGCTCTACCGAAAAGTTACATATATTGTTTTGCCTTATCTTGCTTAATTTTCAAAATATTGACGAAAAAGCATTGCATTTTGTTGCAATTATTGTTAGTAACTTTTGAACCCGAAAAGAAAGAAAAGAAAAGAATATCACACAAATTCCTTTTTAAGCGTATCTGCAAAGACTAATTAATGTCGGGCACAAGTATATTATATGCTTGCACTAATAGTACAGTGTAACTAGAGGTTTTAACTTCGGAATAATGTCATATTGAACGGATTTAGTTCATTTTTGGAGGTATAATAGTAAATGCTTGACAGAAAAGTTTCTATATTGTGCGGGGGCTTGCTAATTTATAGAGGGTGAATGCCACCCCCTCAGGGGGTGGCACTTAAAAAATATATATACATATATTCATTGGAGCTGAAATAGAATCAAACTTTAAGAAGAAAAGGTTCTATGCAAATTTTCACATAAATTGATAGTTTTTAAGTTATAACGACTTCAAAATTGCGATTTTAGCTTAAAAAAAAGGTATTTCCAAACGGCTTTCGTCAAGTATCTCGAAAAGTATTACTTTATCGAAAAAATGTGACAGACCAATTACAGAAAGTACAAACTGGGAAATAATTATATTTTTTGTTTATTGATGTAGGATTAATAATTTCGGAGATATTTAAGTTTATATTTGGTATCCAAGTGTTTTGAAATTACCTTTAAAGTTTAAAATGCATTTTTTTCTAAAGCAAGTGCTTTAAATGAGCAAACAAATTTGAACATCTAGGTAATGCTACATCCTAAACTGTATTTGAGATAATTTCTTTAAATTACTGGCTAATTAGAGTAACAAAATGGCGACCTTTTTATATAAAAAAATATAAATACGCTCATTTTTACATCATAACTTCTTTACTTCTTATGCTACAGGAGCGAGTAAAAAATAATTTGAAAGCGCAATTAATTGTCTTTAATTTCATTTCTTAGTATGCGTGACGTAGGTGTCTCAATTTCTGAGATATTTAACATTTAAAAACTGCATTTTACGACTTATAAACGTTCGGACTTTCATATCTCCGAAACTATTAAATCTATGTAAATAAATAAACAAGCTAAATTCATTATCAGTTTATGAGCTTTGTTTCTGGTCTCTACCCATTTTTCAATAAAACTAATATTTATTGAGATACCCATTTGGACAAGGAAAACAAAATATCGTTTTATCGAAAATACCTTTATAGTTTAAACTGTATTTTTTTCTAAAGCAAGTGCTGTATACAAACCAAAAAATTTGACATCTACGTCATGCTATATATTAATGAGAAACAGTGTTTGAAATTCCTTTTTTCAATTACTGGCTAATTACAGGAACAAAATGGCGACGTTGTTTAAAAAAAAATGTGTAGACGCACATTGCTTCGGTCATAACTTATTTGTTCTTTATACTATAGAAACAAATAAAAAAACAGTTGAAAGCTTAATTAATAACCTATTATTTTACCTACTAGCATCCTTGACGTATGTGTCACAGTTTCTGAGATATTTAACTCTCACTCTAAATAATTATCTTATGAACCCTTGGATGCCAAATGTAAACTTAAATATCTCCGAAATTATTAATCCTACACCAATAAACAAAAAATATAATTAATTCCCAGTTTGTACTTTATGTAATTGGTCTGTAACATTTTTTCGATAAAGTAATACTTCTCGAGATACCTGACCAAAGCCGTTTGGAAAACTTTTTTTAAGCTAAAATCGCAATTTTGAAGTTATAACTTAAAAACTATCAATTTGTGTGAAAAATTGCATAGAACCTTTTCTTCTTAAAATTTGATTATACTTCAGCTCCAATAAATATATATATTTTTTAAGTGCCACCCCCTGAGAGGGGGTGGCACTTACCCCCTAATTAGCAAGCCCCCGCACAATATAGAAACTTTTGTGTGAAGCTTATACTTCCAAAATGAACGAAATCCATTCAATATGACATTATTCCGAAGTTTTGCATATTTTCACCTCTAGGTACTAGACTATAATAATAATTATTATTTTTATTAGTGCACGCATATAACATATAAGCAATAAAAGAAAATATTAAATTTTTGCTTGCCATACTTAAAAGGGAACTTTGTGCTTGATAGTACGTCGGGTACATGGCTATATAAGCCAATAATCTGCACTTTTTGATTGGGATGTGCCACTTTCTGTGGTCATAGTTGATGCCAAAAGGTAACTTTCCAGATAGGGAGCCACTTTAAAATCCGTGCAACACCAAAATGGCGACAATTAAAGATGGCTGCCATTAGCCACAATGAATGTTTTTTTATCTCAGCTCCTAATGGTTCGATTTCTATTTTCTTTTTTTTTTTTGTTTGAGAGCTCTAGTAAAGAAGACACTTTTTTGTCCCTATACGTTTATCTGTACACTTTAAGGGTTCTGCGCAATTTAAGAAAATATATATTTTTTAATTTTTAAAGATATTTCTTTGCACAGTGGGACAAACTGAATCTGAAAACTTATTTCATATAATGCAACTTTCAATTGATGTTAACTTGGAACAGCTGGTACATAGTAAAGGTCATTGTAATAACTTTTTCAAAATTAAGCCTATAAGTATTATAGTGACAGTGAAATAAAATTAAATAAAAACTTATAAATACTTCAAAGAGAACTTCATGCTTTGTTGTTATTTGATGGCAATCATTTTTTGCTCATATTTGACCCATGTACTCGGAAACACAAAGGTCACTTGCTGTCTCAAAATAAGTACATTTTCAAAAGAAAAATTGCATCAAGGGATTCTTTTACTATTATACCTGATGTTACTGTACTATTAAAACAATTCGTTTGATATATCTATGTTAGGTAAATAAACGTAATTTAATTTCTACCCCTTTGCATCTTTTTATTTTACTGTTAATAAGGTAATACTTTAAAAGTGGAAAACAAAAAATGAGGACAAATTCAAAATATTTAAATACTTATAGGCCTACCACGGAGTAATTACATTATCAGTTATTAATAATTAATGTCTATTTGCATAAAAAAATTACCTAATATTTTATTAGGTTCTTCTAATATATCTTCAAATTCGTAACAATGAATAATAAAAAACGTAACTGTTATATTATTTTGGCGATCAAAGAATGAATACATTTCCTTTAATAGCTGGCCCTCCATTAGCGTCTCTACTGTAAACAGTAATGGTAGTGGCGCGGTATAGCAAGTACTCCTATTATGTTGTGCTTCGTGACGATGCATGCATCAAAGAAATATATATTATAAAAATATAACCTACTGAGGCCCGATTACATTGGCAACATCGCTGGGACGGAGAACGAACGCTAGCTATATTCTTATATACAGCGGGCTTTGAAAGGATCAGTAAATATATCCGGGCTCTGAAATATGCCATGTTTATATAATTGAAAGAAAAATAATAATTAGCTACCCCTAGTGGCTTCCTATTAGAAAAGATTCATAACAATCGCCATATTTAATAAATTTGTTAATTTATACACTCGGGAAATGCCGGGCTAATGAACGACCTGTCGATATATCGGGCTACACAATATACCGTCTATACATATATAATATATATATATATATATATATATATATATATATATATATATATATATATATATGTGTGTGTGTGTGTGTGTGTGTTCAAAAATATGCTTCTAGAAGGCAGAGTATTTACTAAACGTAATTTCTCTCGGAAGCATCCTTATTTAAAAGATAAGGAATATATATATATATATATATATATATATATATATATATGTGTGTGTGTGTGTGTGTTCAAAAATATGCTTCTAGAAGGCAGAGTATTTACTAAACGTAATTTCTCTCGGAAGCATCCTTATTTAAAAGATAAGGAAATTGACCAGACTACAACAAATTGCAAGTCTGGCGCGTTAAGTGTAATATTACTACGAAACGCTGTAATTCGATTTTAGCAAACACCGACCGAAAGACTTATTCCTAAATTAAAGGAACTCTCTCTGGCAACGAGATTTCGGGTGACATGGTACATATTCACAATCTTAAGACTGCAACATGCAAAATAAAGCGAAGGTGCCATCTCGTGGTCGCTGTTCACTACAATCGAATTGGTTAGCCCGAGATGGGCAGCAAATGTTTAAAAATATGCTTCTAGAAGGCAGAGTATTTTACCGCAAATATTTCTTTTAAAAACATAATTTTATGTCATTTATTAATGTGCCAAATAATAAAATAACTAAGTATATATTAATTGGTTACCTTTAATTCTTCTAAGTCTGGTCTTTCAGCTTTTACAACTTCAGCAAGTAGTTGATCTTCAAGGCCATCTCTAGTAACTGTGAAGTTGATTAAAGTTGCCTGAGCCTGCATTTCAGGCTTATAGTGTGGATTGGCTAATTTTGTATGAAGTATTAATCGAAAGTCCGGATTATACTCAATTTCTTTGTCACCAATTTTAATAGCTCTAAAACAGATTATTATAATTGAAAATTAAAAAGAAAAATTAGTTGAATTGGTATCTAATTCCATTAATGTTTTAAAAATCATCCAGGATTTTAAGTATTTACTAAATCTTATGTCTACATCACCATTATTTTACAATAGATTTTAAGTACAAAGAACAAATAAAAAAGATATATTCCTCCTATTCATTACATTTTCATTACTTTATACCATCTGTTTATTTTCCGTTACAGAATTTATATATTTTCTCTATATTTATTAAAATGTTTTCTGCAAAGGCTCAAGGGCGACCCAAAATAATTTTTCGTCGAATAAACAATTATTTCAAATAAAAATTGTTTAAGATGTAACGGTTCCCTGGTGCGATCACGTTACAAGATTTTCAAATACTTGTAATTTTACTTTGACCGGACTAACCTTAACCCATTTTGCCTGGACTATCCTAGTTGTCAACCGTGAAGCAGTTCTCATTGTACCGAAATCTCTCTCACTTTATCAAACTGGCAGAAGCAAAATGTAATAAATCGTAATTGATTCGTTAATAGGTTAAACTTTCGTATAAAATTTAGTTATAACTATGAAAGGAATAGACTTTTAAATCGTCTGAGATTATTTCCTATATTTAAGAGTAAATGTTAACTTCTTGTAAATGTGATCGAGTGTATTCGGATAACCGATTTCGAAGTTGTGGGAAACAGCTGATAAATTTTAAAAAAACAACCGAGCACGCTCTCTCTGAGCTAGGTGGCTTCCTTTTTCGTTTCTACCGTTCAAGCAATTACATGTTTTAATTACTCCCAGAATTTATTAGTGAAGGTAATTAACATTTTATGTTAATGAAGCATTAATGATGGATTTGAATCTACTAAATTGGTGTTGGAGTAAAGAACCTTATTATTTAATAAGGTAAGACTTTTATTTTATTAAATATTCGAAATATAATTCTAACAAAAGTCGTTCTCTTTTAGGTTCTTTTCTTCCTCTTCCTTATTTTATCCTTTCATTCCTTTTTTTTGTCTTACGATTTTTGCGTAATGTTCACTAAATACCTACGTTTTTGCTCATAACTATGAAGTATGGTTCCAGCAGGACATTTTTTATGTAGTTTTTCTTTGATGGTTTTTTAATAATTTTTGGAACATTCTTGTGATGAAAACTTAATCTTTTATGGAAAAATTTTTCTACGAAAATAACTTCGTCAGAGGAGGTTGATGATGCACGAGGTGATAATCTATTTTTGATACCTGCATCACTCATGTCGGCTGTTATCTGAATGAAGATTTCATCCCCAGACCCCGTTAGGTAAGATAGTGTGAATCATTGATTCACCGAGGCAAATAACAAGGCGCAGATTAGGTAGAGGTCATTTGAAATACTTAACTTCCCCGGCAAATCTGGATCGCAAGACTAGATGTTGTCCCACCTCAACATAGGAGTATTTAAGTTAAGTACCTATTATCTTGATCAAAGTATACCACCCTTTCTCATTTAAATCTTATTTAAAACTTGAATAGAAAAAAAACTAGACTACATTTATTAACATTACCTCCATTTTATAAATTTTCTATTTTTTTGTCACTATTACTGCCATTTTGTAGTTGTAATCTTGTGTGTACAGTTCGGTAGAAACATGATTGTTAATATAATTAATTTTGTTTAACTATTTCTACAAATTATTTTTTATCTAAATATTTTAATAAGAGTTTATACCTAGTGTTACTGAGAACCTGATGCTTTTGCACGTATCTTTATTCTCACGTGACGCTAAGTTGATATCTACAGTTACGTTTATCTAAATATTTCACTAAGGAATTGTACCTAGTGTTTCTGAGAATCTGGTGCTTCTGCACGTATCTTTATTCTCAAGTAACGTTAAGCTTGAAAGCTGATTTCTTATTATCTAGTGTTAACTTGTTAATGCTGCGGCACTATGAATTAACTTGTCTCACCGTGTGTATATTTTTGCCTGATCATTTACTAAATTTTGAGCTTTCCCTTTAAGCTGTTATATAGTCACTACTTTATGTCTTTGGCCTAGAACTTAAGTATACCCGTGTGTAAATATCAAATATTTTTAACCTTAGTTAAACTTATAGCTACGAATAACCCTTCTCAATATTTAGATTTTTGGTTTTTGCTTACTAACCTAGTATTAGAAATATTGTGGAGTAGTTAAACTAATGTGTAATTATACAGTTTATACATAAATTTTATTTATACAAAATCCTTTTACCGTAATATATTGTCTAACTTGGATTGTTAACTTGTCTTTATCATTTACTTTTCTATCTTTTTCTACCCTTCTTACTTCCAATTATACTAGATAATTTGGCGCCCTCTCTCGAACTCACACCCTGCTCTCCTCAATAACACCTCACAAGACTAACTAAATATTACCTCCCTTTTCTTAGGGCATTATATAACGAATTAGGTTGTTTTAAGATTGTAATCACCGAAGTGCTACTCATGCTATAACATCAACAGCCTGAAAATTCCACAAAAATAGTAAGGGGAAAAATTCCTTTAAGGGAAAAGTAACAAAGATGGAAAATTGTATCAAACATATCGTTTGCAATACAACAATTTTCCATCGAATAAAAAAATGTTTCTCGCATCTTGTTAGATTAAATGTTATCGAGATAAATTGCATTCAATTAATATTGCATTCTACCGAAATTAAAAGTATTTTTCGTCTAATTACGTGGTATATTCAGTAGATCACTTTCAAATGTCAGGTTTATTCGATGTCTTCACATAATTGTAGAGAAATGTATTCTTCATCTGTTTTTAATGATTCTGAGGAAATACTAGTAGTATTACATCTAGTATTCTTTTAAAATGTTACTGTTAGAGTAATAAGATATGACTCTTAACTACTATATCTACCGAATAGAGAACGATATAATTTATTTTGCTAAATTTGATTATTGTACTGTGTGATTGACTTTTCCACCTACCTTTCTGTAGTACTGTTGCAATTACTGAAAACTACTGCCATGTTGGGATTAAGGCTTCTTCACCGCGTCACAAAACCGATCGCGGTAAAATTATGACGAAAGAACATGATTTGCGCAAATAATAATTTCTGATTGCATGTTTATCTACAGTGTGTCCCACTTAAGGACTAGCGACCCCCGTAAAATTTTTATTTATGAACCGATATTTATGTTTTTTTTTTTAATATGTCGATCTCGCAAAAAGGCATTAGAAACATGTTCTATTAATTCCGAAACTCAGAGCCAAGGCCAACTATGACTAACTAATCATTGCTTAAGTGCGAAATATTGAGAAATACTATTAGGGATTTTCAAAATATTAGAACGGATTCTTATTCAGGACCACCTGTTGTACCAATTTTTGTCGTGATAGTAATACAGGGTGGCCCAAAACATTAAAAATAACTTTTTAAAGTAACGAAATTTAAAGTAAAAAAACACATTACTTTTGTATTATTTAAATTATTTATTGATAAATTTATTATTATTATTATTATTTAAATTTTCATTTATTAAAAAAAAAATCGGTTCATAAATAAAAATTTTACGGGATGGCTAGTCCTTAAGTGGGACACACTGTATATTGACAAATTATTTTATTTACGTGTATCGTAAGTAGATCTGATGTATGATCCGCTATTAAGAATATTTATTTTATAAAGGAGGTCTCATATTTCTTTATTTCTCAAACTTAAACATTTTTTACCGCATCGAATCTCGGAACATTATGGTGAAAAGAGAAGCGCACTTGTTTTATTGGTGATAACGTAGAACCTAGTTTCATTGGATATATGTATTTATTTACGGTAATAGTTTACCCTGTTAAAAAGTTTTCTGTTATTGTCTACTTTTGTTTGTCATAGTGTCATAAATAAAAGCCATATATATTTTTATTTATTTTTCGCTTTCCAGTAAGTCCAGTAAGAGCTAGTTTTGAAAATTTCTGTGTAATCTGTTCGGGAAAAAATTGCAAATCAATGACGAAAAACGATATAATAAGAGTTTGCTTTTAAAAATTTTAAGAACATGGTGCCACAAATGTCTTCAGCACTTCTATTTGGATTTCCATAACTGGTCCGGGAAAAATTGTTCATTCAAGGCACAAAACTAGTACAATATGTAATAAAGTTAGATTTTTAAACTGATACAAACGAGTTGTCACAGATTTCTTCAGTACGCGATATTTGATTTTAAGATATCTGCTCAACCCGACTGACATAAAATGTTTATAGCACAAAGCAACACAAAACGGTGACAATCAGATTCTTTTATTGGTTGAATGTGTGCCACACATTTCTTCAGCATCTCATATTTGCTTTTAAGATGTCTTCACATCGACCATCGCAAAATGTTTTCTTTGCGGAACAACACGGCACAAACCGGTATGATATCAGTTACAATAAAGTTGAGGTGGAGGGTGCTTCATTTAGTTTCCCAGACAGCACAAAGCTATCCTACGGACATCCTGGGGATATCAAAGCTAGGATGTAGCAGCATCCTGAGGATATCCGAAGTTGTCCGAGGGATACCCTCCTGATCTAGAAGTGGCACTAGTTTCTGTATCCTCAGGATATCCCTGGGACCCACACAGCATTTGTTTTATGCTATGTTTAGGATATCACTGTAGGCTTTTAAGGCCGCAGTGTTTACCTAAATAGCCAGACTGCAAGTTGCTTCAAACGATGTTAGCAGCTTGGTGAGCTATGTCCTCCATTGTTAGCATTTCACGCCGAAATAATATTTTGACTACTTGAAAGCATTATGTTGCATTGTTTGCTTGATACTACTAGTACATTAAAAAATATATATTATTTTTTTGTGAAATGCTTAGTATGCTACACATTGACCAGAGGATAATAATAGAATAACAAGCTGTTTGTATTGAAAGCAAATTTTCGATTAGTCTTGCTATTTAGATTACTGACCAGTGATTTCTTGGGTATCGTCTTCTTGTATTATTAATATTGGAGTTCTACCATCCCAATTTTACGATAATAAATGTGATGGTTTTGAAGGTAGGAGCATAACGTTTACATCTTAAAAACTAGTCTATTGACAAATTCCAAAAAAATAGACACTGTGATCTAATGTGTTGGCATTCAGGAAGGCAGCTTTTCCAGATTATGATAAGAATGGTACAAAACAACAACACTTTTATGTAGGTACTAAAATATGTCAATTATTCTTCCACATCTAATTGATAAATTAAAGATTATTTAGATGTCTTGTCTTATGAATAGTTTATATAGACTCTGATGATGTCCTTCTGGCAATAACGGTACTTCGTCTCCCCATATGTTATGTTGTGTTATGTTTCATTTTGTATCCTCATTTGCAAACTTCATAAGAAAACCAAAAGCACAAGAAGCAACTTTATCATTAACAAAGTCAGTAAGTAAGCAACAAATTCATTTTTTTTATTTTACGAGTCACTATATACTGGCGATGCCCCACCCCTGCAAAACACATCGTTTTCCATTTTGGATTCATGAAACAAATGTTGGTGATATAAAATATTGCTTGAAACCTTGCAGTTGTCCTGGTTCTTGGTTTATATCCACTATTAACAATAGAAGTAAAAGCAATGTTATACCATTGTTTTTATTTCTTTTCTATTTATTGACTCTAGAAAAACTTATAGGACACAAAAAAACTATAAAATGCATTTACTAACAAACTTAACTTGGACATAGTTGCAACAGCAACAGAAAAGAGAGAGAGTGAGTTTATGACAGTTACCAACCTAACAAAATAAATAAATTGTATTGCCAACCGTTTTTCTTTACATCTTTGATATATAGGAACTTCTTTTCTTTGATCTTCCTTGTTTTATTAAAATGAGCTAACAATTTAAAATTCATAACAGATATAAGTCTTTAGAATATGTTAATTATGTATAAAACTATACTGGAGGTATATGTTACATATATTATATTACAACAGTATGTTAATCTAACGCACTCATAGTTATGATTCAAGAGTTCCGTGGTTTGATTCAACCGCATTTAGTTTCCTTTTTCTGTTAAATTTGTTTAATACATAAGTTTTATATACTTATGTAATATATATAATAATTTATTGTTTTAACATTTTTGTAGAAATATGTTTCTTAAAAAAAGATATCAAAAACGTTCCCGTGTTTGGATATCCTTTGTAACGAGTACTTATTTAAATTACCTCGTTACAACTAAATTTTGGTAGAATAACCAGTAGTCCAAATGATCTATAACCGCGAGCAACAAGTGGTGCAATTAGCTTGCTACCTCCGTGTTAAATTTGAGACGACATATGGACAACGTCAGTAGAAATTTGGTTAACTTGGATCTTTGATACATACCTTTTATTATCGTGATAGTTTTTGTAAATCAGGAATGCTTTAATCTAGTGATTTTGATGATAAACGTTATCGTGCATGCGCACTATGTATGCGTAGCCGGTTACTATTTCGCGTGCCTATAGTACTATAGTCATTCTTTTTGATTTTGGCCATCGACCAAGGCAGTTGGGTTCACGCCAACTTACTTTAAAGTGTTAAACTTTAGTTAAAAACCTTGATGCATTTTTCAATTCCTTGGCTGGATTTATAGTCGCAAGTGGTAATATAATTTTTATTAATTGTTTTAAAGTTCAATTACTTCCACATCCAGTGGAAGTATAGTAACGACAAAAACATTTTTTAAATTTTTTATTGTTCAAATAGGCTTAGAATGTCACGAAACGTCGAGATTTTAAGTTTGAGCGAAAAAAAAATTTCTGTCTGTCGGTCTGTCTGTCGGTCTGTCTGTCTGTCTGTCTGTAACTTTTTTTGTGCGCACGTTTACTCTGGAACCGTTTGAGATATTGACTTGAAATTTGGTACACACATGTACTTTAACGAAATCTAGAACTAGATTGTATTTTCATCTTGTTCCGTCGAAGGGTTGGGGGGGTAAATTGAGGTAAATTTGGGCAAAATAGGTAAATTAAGCAGGTAAGAGTCCATAAAATTGGTATTTAGTATATACAAGAGAAGCTGAGGTCTCAAAAAAATTTTGGCATTAGCCACCCCATTACCACTCCCACCCCATTATTAAAGGGGATGAAAAAAAAATGTGATTTAGGGTGTATACAAGAACCAGAAACCTCAAAATATTCTTTTACTTCATCCACCCCCATTACCACCCCCTATCACCACCCCGCTACCGATGTGGGGTATCGTTTTATGGGTTTTTGGGGTAGAGGATTTCAAATATTATATTATTAAAGTTCCATAAACAATTATTTCCACGTACAAAATTTTTTCGTTGTGAGCGACTTAGATAAAAAAATCTGGATGTGGAAGTAGTGATTCGTTAGGCAGCGGTTTTATTAATATTTTATGCCTGCAGTACACTCTCGCCGATACCGCTCGGCGAATGTCTCTGTATTTAGTAATGTGAATGAATGACATGGATATTTTTACAATTAATTAATTTTATTTATTTGCTTTTATCATGATTAGAAAATATTATTTACGTATTAAGCAAATCACAACCTACACACTTTTTTATTTATTACGAAATTACCTACTTTCTGTATATTGTTGCCCTAATCTGGGCCGCTAATATACTAGTTAGGTGAAGATGGTGGATGAAAACAATTCGTCGAAATAGAACAATTGAAAATTTAAATGTGATTTTAATAATTATTATTCACCTCCCTGTATAACAATGAAACATGCCTGAATTAATAAGGGTTAAGCATATAAAAAATGCCCATAAAGGAAATTACATGAAATTGGCATCAAAATATTCCCTTGACTGTAAAAAAATATTTATTACAATATTATTTCAGAAATCCAAGGGGGGGGGCTGAATTTTTGCAAAAAGGGCAATTGTTAATTAAAAATCTGTTGCGACTTACATAATGGACCAAAAATTTGAAAAAATTATCGACCATATGAACTCAGAAAAAATATTACGTCGTATTTGGAGCGAAATTCAAATTTTAAAAAAAGAAAAATCCAAAGTGCCCAAAAGTGCATTTTTTAAAAAGGTGCCATCATGATATTTTTCAGATATACGCGCATTTGTGTTATTAATACCCTCAATTTTTTTCAGATTTTTTTTATTTGGTGGCACATGTTGAAAAAAAAAATAAAAACTTCAAAACAAATATTTATTACATTTTTTAATAATAATTTTTAACTAATCATCAAAAAGAAATTAATACCCGTTACTCTCCTCATATATCACCAGCTACGTGTTTGCGGTATCAAAAATAGGGGCCAGAACTTCAGCTGGATTAATAAATTCATGATAAATATCTTCTTCCTCTTGTTATTCACAACGTCTTGGTAGACATTTTGAGATCCATTAATTGTTCCAGTTGTCTTCTCTTTGTTATATGGCACGTCTCACACCACCTGCCGCGGTTGCCACATTAGGCGCACAGCCCCGCCAAGGCTTTGGTAATATCAGCTCAATGTTAAGAAGGGCGCTATATATTGTCCTCTCACCTTTTGATGTGACCAAAAAATGAGAGAATTCGGGAAAATACAATGCTGGAGAGTCGCTTTGTGGGACGTACTTCTAAGAGCATTGAGATGGTACGATGGGTTGTCCACGGAATTCGTAACAGGCGCCTTCAGGCGTACATGTCGAAAGAATCAAAACGTCGTCTGTCTGTCTGCTTAACGGTCCACATCTCAAAGGTGTACAAAAAGTTGGAGAGAACTAGTTCGACAGCAGGTCTGATCTTTGTGCGTTTCGTAATATTTCTGTCACGCCTAATTTTGCCCAACTTGTTGCAGATCCAGATAGATATCTACCGTGTGATAAATAATAAACAGCAACCGCAACGTGTGAGCAACATACAACTGTTCGTAGTCTCTTGGTACAATTACAAAAATGACGTATACCAGTATATCATCAGAATTTGGCCTGTAGTCTATGTAGCATGAAGTAATGCACTACTTTGTTGCCATGGTAAAATCGTAGACTACATCCCCACCTTCGTGATGCCAGATTTATTATTACAGTTACATGTTTATGTCCGTTTGCGTCACGTAGAGTCAGCAGTAGCCGCATCATGACAATCTTTTCGTCACTTCCATGCAATAGAGAGAAACTGAAAGAAAACATGAACTCCAAAAAAACACAGATCGTACTGTATTATTTTAGTAGAAATCGGTGATTGTAGAAACTAATAAATTCTCTTTTATTTTATTCTCTTTCAGCATGTGAGAAAAAAGAGATGAAAACGCCTGAAGGCGCTTGTTACGAATTCCATGAACAGCCCATCGTACCATCTCAATATTCTCAATGCTCTAAGAAGTACATCTCACAAAGCGACTCTCCAGCATTGCATTTTCACAAATTCTCTAATTTTTTGGTCACATCAACCGGTGAGAGGACAATATATATAGCGCCCTTCTTAACATTGGGCTGATATTACCAAAGAGCTGTTGGAAGAGAGCTTTAGCGGGGCTGTGCCCCTAATGTGGCAACCGCGGCAGGTGGTGTGATGCTGTCAGACGTGCCATATTACAAAGAGAAGACAACTAGAACAATTAATGGATCTCAAAATGTCTGCCAAGACGTCGTGAATAACAAGAAGAAGAAGGTCTATCACGAATTTATTAATCCAGCTGAAATTCGGGCCCCTATTTTTGATACCGCAAACATGCAGCTGGTGATAGATGAGGAAAGTAACGAGGATTAATTATCTTTTTGATGTTTAGTTAAAAATTATGTTATTAAGAAATGTTTTGAAGTTTTTATTTTTTTTTTTTCAAATAAAAAATCTGAAAAAAATTGAGGGTATTAATAACACAAATGCGCGTCTGTCTGAAAAATATCATGATAAGCACCTTTTCAAAAAATGCACTTCTGTTGCAACAAATTTTTAATTAATAATTGCCCTTTTTGCAAAAATTCAGCTCCCCAAGACGAGAGCAAGCGAGAATATACTAGGTGCCCTCGGCCTCGCGGCTTGTATTCTCTTTGACTCGTGGCCAAAAAATCGACATAAATCGGAACGTTAACGAGGTGAGGCGAGGCGAGGCGAAGCGAGGGAGCACGGGGCGATGCGAGCGCAGTAAGTACACTCTTGCAGAGGCATCGCGAGGTGTTGCGAGGGCAGGCGAGCGCATTAACGAGACAAGGCGAGGGCGCACGAGGCGATGCGAGTGCAGCAAGTACACTCTCGCGCTCGCCTGCCCACTCACGAGTTAAGTACTTTTTAATTATTTTACTGCGATAGTTTATGTAGATCACCTACCAACAACTGTGTTACCTAACAAGCCATAATTGTTAATTAATTTTTATTACTGCCAAAATCATTAAGTGAACTCATCCAGTGGTTAGTGTTTTTCGTTACTTATGTAATTTTATTTATACCATTTTTGTGTGTGATTATTTGTCCGGCACTTAATTAACTAAGATTAGTTACGATAAGTAGATTTCACCCTTTCAGGTGCAGTGCGGGAGTACCTATAATTTCTCAGTGGGAATTAAGTCTGAAGGACGATGTGAGGGCTCGTACTGGCTCTGACAGTGTATCCTTTTAATGTAGAGTTTTTGGATTGTTATTTACCTGTCATACGGGTTAACGTACTCATATTATAGTGCTGGGGCACCTGCGACAGTAGCGCAGTGTCCATTTAGTTTATGGAGTTTCTTTGTATGATGTTTGTTCAAGGAATAATGAGGTACCACGTTTAGGGTACGCTTTCTTTGGTCGAGGGAACAATAAGACTCCCTCCCTATACCAAGTTTATTAGCAGCTTTACTGTATTGTTGATTTATGCTTATTAGTAGCCTTACGGTATTGTTGAATTTTGCTTATTAGTAACCTTACGGTATTGTTGCATTTTGCTTATTAGTAGCCTTACTGTATTGTTGATTTTCTGCTCTTATATATTACGTTTGTCATATGATGCACTAAATGTAACCTTTTATTTTTATTCTTGTAGAGTGTTTATTGCATAATGTTATATTTGGAAGCATTTCATATTTTTAGATCTTCTCTATCGTACTAACCCCCGTTTTTGCTTGTAATATTAACCCTACTTTTTACACTATTTTGCTTATAGAAATTACATTGTAATATACGCTTTATCTCTAGTTTTTTCTATTTTCCTTTGAGTTACTACAGCTCATGGCACCCGGCAGCCTATAAGTTTCTCAATTTGATATCTACTATAGTTAAACCGTATTTTTATTGACCACCCTTATCTACGACCCTTGCTTCCTAGAATACCTGGCTAGCCGAGGCTAAGTAATCATAAAGGACCAAGTAATTATTACACTTTGAGCAAGCTGAACAAGATAACCCATGCATATCGATTCTATTACATCCGTAAGATATACAAGGTGTCCCAGTTCTATTTAGACAAGAATTATCTCGGAAACGGTTAGACATAAAAAGAAATGTTTAGTAGAAAAGTTATTCTGTTTAAAAAGACACATTTAACCATTTTATTTTCAAATGTATAGGGCGCCTCAAAAAGACGGCAGGTTATGAAATTTTACTTTTTCAAACGGAACACCCTGTATATTTTTGCATTTTTGAATTCTCCTTTTATTTCCGAACAAATTTTATTAACCATATTCTATAACTATCATTAACGGTTTACGATATATGGACGATTTAATTGGACCATACTGAGAGATTTGGAAGGAACTGGATTGGTAATCAGGGACCTGTTAAATGACCCACACGGTCACCTAATATGAGCCACCTAGCTTTTTTCTTGTTCAAGTTGTATACGCTGAGAAACCAAATAATCTTAAGATTTAAAAAATGGGATAACTCATGCTTGCCGCCAAATAACCCCAAATGTCATAAGGAGTTCTTGTACAGGAGAACTTTTAAGTAGGTATGAGTTGTGTCAAATAGAATATGGGCGACAATTTGAGCATCTTTTATAATGATTATAATATTTACTGTTTTTTGTATTGTAGTATTCCTTATAATTACGTTAATAAAAAAATATTATCCCGAAAATTTAACTGCAAATATCTCAACAATGGTTAATGATAGGTATAGGACATGGTTAATAAAATTTGTTCGGTAATAAAAGGAGAATCTAAAAATGCATTTGAAAAAGTAAAGTTGCATAACCTGCCGTCTTTTTGAGGCGCCCTGTATATTTGAAAATAAGATAGTTAAATGTACCTTTTTAAATAGAATAATAACTTTTTTTCTTCAAGCGTATTAAAATGTTTAAATTATGTCATCAAAAACAGAAGTAGAAGTAGGACATTGTTTTACTAGTAACAAAATGTTAGTACCGAACGCCACCGTAGTGGACATTGTTTTACTAGTAACATAATGTTAGTTCCGAAAGCGCCGCCGTAGTGGGTATTGTTTTACTAGTAACATAATGTTAATACCGAAAGCCGCCGGTGACGCGCTATCCACTAGCCACTTATCATATTGTGTCAACATGTAAGACTGTAGTTTGAATATTTGTACATTTATGATAAATAAATGAATTTTTGCATTTTAATATGCTTGAAGAAAAAATAGTATATATTACACGGAGTAGAACGCCTTTTTTGTGTTTCGCCCAGAGTGCGTTCTACTCCTAGTAATATAATATACTATTCTATTAAACATTTCTTTCTATGTCTAACCGTTTCCGAGATAATGCTTGTCAAAATGGAGCTGGGACATATATATATATATATATATATATATATATATATATATATATATATATAGATATATATATATATATATATATATATATATATATATATATATATATATATATATATATATATATATATATATATATATATATATATGCCTAACATGTAGATACGCATCCGAATATAAGGGTACCAACAGCCGACGCCTCCGAAATCGGAGGCGAAAACGAATGCCCTTGTTTATATGGTTTAAAATGATGTTTACCATTCATATGTCACGTACACGGATTTTAGCATGGAGTCGAAAATGACCCCTACGTCTCTACACATATACACTTTAGTATACATCATCTCGCATTAGAGGGCGCGACTGTTTTTATACTAGATACGCTGAAATGTATAGGCCAGTTGTATCGCCTCCTTATACTTATAGTGCGCTCTTGCTTCATAATACTGGCAACGCTGTACGTATAGTGGATATATTTTATTAAGATTTGAACTATAGAATAAGACTCTAGCATATCCTGCGGGCTTATTAACTCAGTAATCAGCCTTTAGTCATTTATCACTATTGGTGGAGAATAAATTTTGAATGGAACTGTTTGTTTGCTACAATTTTATTGTTTTAATTTGTTTTACGTTTAATAACAGGTGCTATCTATGTTCACTTTCGAATTAAATCTGTCCATAGCTTCTTGTAAAATTTTAACAATTTATTTTTCATTGAAATTTTCTGCTATTTTCATTTTATCTACAGTCCTAGTAATTGTATCTCAAAAATATACCAAGTTTTTCCGCAATAAAACTTTGAATGAGAGACTAAGCCGACGAAAAAACTTTATAATGATTTGTTAATTAAAAAAAAAAATAAAAACCACAAAAAATTGCATTTCTTTAGAATTTAAAAAATATAACGTAATAATGCATCTATTTTAACGAAAGTTGGTGAAACTATACCCTTTATTGAACTAAACCAAATGCCAAATTTTAGGGCAAAATATTTATCCAATGGCCAAAACCAATAAAAATTTCGAAATTTTCATCTCTTATTGTTTAAGGAGGACAGTTTTTTCAAAATGTAGGTTTTTACAGTGGTATTAAGAGAAAAAATTGTATCTTTATTTAAACCATTTTTTTTTTTGAAATTTGTTTATAAATTTTAAAATAATAGTTATAAACAAATTCGAATAACTATGAATTTTTTTATCAAACCAAAAACAACAAACAAAAAAAGAGGAAATATCAAATATTTAACATTTTTCTAAAAAATTTGATCTACTTGAAGTTGGGCCCGAGATACGTCAGTTTTTACGTTTAGGTCACATATAAGACTGGTTGTTCTCCAATGCTTATATTGTATCTGCTATTTGAAAATAATCCAATACTACAATTTTTAAAATTACATCGTATAAGGCTTTGAGAACATATCGCACATTTTCAATTTTTTTGTAACTTCCTTAATTCTTGTCGCGAAAAGGGAAAACCAACCTAACCTGAACATCTATCCTTATGTACATGTATACAGCTTTTTAAAACTTTTAATATTACTGATACAATAAGAAAAAAATTCGCGATCTGGATTTAAATCCGAGACGTCCGATGTTGGAACAAAAAGCGCTATTCGTCCAAGTCCAACAAAACTTCATTATTTATTTCTTACATACTATGTTATCTGACGACTAAGGTCTGATTAAAACCATAATATGTTGTTTATACCTATTTGGATATTATCGAATCTCTAACATAATCGCGGAAGATCTGACTTTCGGACATCTATACACTATCTGTACTTCTGGATTATTTTTAACTAGCTGAGGCAAAAATATAAGTATTGAATAATAACCAGTATAAATTTTAAGAAATATCGATTTGCTTATTTATAAGCAACTGAGACGCAAAAACTAACGGCTCGGCCCCAAATGCAATTAGATCATTATTACTTCCACATCCAGTGGAAGTATAGTAACGACAAAAAAAATTCGAAAATTTTTATTGTTGAAATCAGCTTAGAATGTCATGAAACGTCGAGGTTTTAAGTTTGAGCGAAAAAAATGTCTGTCTGTCGGTCTGTCTGTAACTTATTTTGTGCGCACGATTACTCTGGAACCGTTTAAGATATTGACTAGAAATTTGGTACTCGTATGTATTTTAACGTGATCTGGAACTAAATTATACCTTCATTTTATTCCGTTGAAGGGTTGGGGGGTAAATTTGGTAAATGGGGGTAAATAGATAAATCAAGCAGGTAAGAGTCCATAAAATTTTTATTTAGTATAAAGACAAGCTATAAGGTCTCAAAAAATTTCTGACATTAGCCACCTCCCCTCGTTAACACCCCCACCCTATTATTAAAGGGGGTGAAAGAAATTGTAATTTAGTGTGTGTAAAAGAGCCAAAAACCTCAAAATGTTTTTTTACTTTGTCCACCCCCACTACCACCGCCCCCACCTCACTGCTGATGTGGGATATCGTTTTCCGAGTTTTTGGGGTAGACGATTTCAATTATTATATTACTAAAGTTCCAAGAACAATTATTTCCACATATAAATTTCTTTATTTGTGAGAGACTTGGATGTAAAATCTGGATGTGGAAGTAGTGATTTCTTTTGCAGCGGTTTTTCTTTTAATGAAAAAGGTTAGATATTTAATCAATTTTCCATTTTTGGTTAGATAAAAAATCCATAGAGTTATTTGAATTTGTTTATAACTATGATTTTGAAAATTATAAACAAACTTCAAAAAAACGGTTTAAATGAAGATAACATGTTTTTTCTTAATACCATTGTAAAGTATGGTAACGGCCGTGAAATTCAATTTCACGTCCGTTACCCTTTGTAACGGCCGAAAAACTAAAAGTCACTTTCATAATAATTGACGTTTAAGTCACTTCAAAATTGACATTTCTAAAATATGACAAGCACAAATTGTTATATTTTAACTCGCTGTAACATATTTCGTATATCAGTTTGGATTTTTTTGGTATTACATCAGCAAGCGCCGAATTTGTAATACTTTTTAACTCTGGGGGATACAAGAAATTGAAATCTCATTATCGCTCTCAGACATTTTTACGATTAATCGAGAATTGTCAAATATATTCACAATATACCGTTTCCATAGAAACGCTCTGACGTTAAGGCCACCGCGTTTATTTAGCAAAATATAGCATAAACGGAGGTGTTATCTTCACCATCTATATTAACTATAATTTACGGTTGCACAAAAAATAGTGTTTATACCATGACCGCGAAATTTTTTTGCGCCCTCGAAATTATCTTGCCTCGGCCGCAAGCGGCCTCGGCGATAATTTTTCTCTCGGTACGTAAAAAGGAATTTCGCGGCCTTGGTGTAAAAATAACTATTTGAGACCTTGCTTCTTGTACACACAATAAATCACATTTTTTCACCCCCTTTTATAATGGGGTGGGGGTAGTGATGGGGGGTGGCTAATGCCAATTTTTTTTGAGACATTAGCTTCTCTTGTATATACTAAATACCAATTTTATGGACTCTTACCTACTTCATTTACCTGTTTACCGCCATTTACCCCAATTCACCTCCCGACCCTGCAACGGAGTAAGATGAAAATATAATGTAGTTCCAGATCTCGTTAAAAGACTGCACCAAATTTCAAGTCAATATCTTAAACGGTTCTAGAGTAATCGTGCGCACTAAAAAGTTACGACAGACAGACCGACAGACCGAAAGACAGACAGAACTTTTTTTGTTCAAAGTTAAAATCTCGACGTTCCATGACATTCTAAGCCTATTTGAAAAATAAAATTTTTTTAAAAAATGTTACTATACTTCCACTGGATGTGAAAGTATAAAAAAAGGCAATTTTTAGTGGTTTTTATTTTTGTACAAATTAACAAGTTATCAAAATGTTTTTTGATATATCTAGTTTTATTTATAATTTTATCCCGAGATAATAAGGAAAATAGCACAATAAGAATTGTTTAAATTTTAAAAGAAGCAATGGACAGATTTAATCCAAAACTTCTCATGCCACTTGTTATTATACCTGGAACAAATTAATATAATAAAATTGCTGCAGCCAGAGAATTCCCATTTTGATGCTTAAGTTGACTTCACTATATTAAGAACAAATACAACTTTTGAAAATATATTTTTTATTTTTTTTAATAGTAATGATAATATGCAGCATATTTATTTAAAAATAATATTTATTAATATTTATACGTTAAGTAACATAATAATATTTTTTATTACAATAAAGAGACAATAGTTATATGCCACATCGCTTTTTTAAAAAATGCTTTGTATTTTTTTAAATAGAAAAATACAGAAAGTTAAATCAAAATCCACAGTCTTTCGCAAAGATGCAACCAGGAGAGACATTGAAAATTATGAAGTTAAATTTTTAGCCGTTACCAGGTAACCCAGAGCTTTAGTAACCTTGTCTACATCATGCTGCAATCAGCCGTTACCAGGCAACCTATAACTATAGTAACTTTGTCTACGTCATGCTGCAAATGCAACATACACTTTTCACGAATTCAAGCCCCAAACATTTTCAATATTAAAACATAGATTCGTCTAGACGTATTATAGTACAGTCAATCAGTCATTTGACCCGTGAATAATTTCTACAAGAAATTTTTCCTTCTATAATATAGGAGGGGTTGCCACAATAACTAATTAATGTTTTCCACACTTTCCTTTGAATTCCAGTTATTTCTCCCTATCCATCAAATTCAATATATTTGATGCTTTGCAGTTTGGTACACGTCTTGAGTAATTTTCAAATAGGTATTTATGCAATAAGTGTGTTAAGTGAACATAGGTGAGTGGGATAAAATTCCTATTTATGAAAAAGTAGTTATGAGTGAAAAAAGCCAAGTTACACACGAATTGTACACAGTATTATTTGTATTAATTTCACATCTTGAAAGTAATCTTAAAAAAGAATTAAATTTTTTTGTGTTCAGATAGGCTCAAGAAGCTGTAGTAAAGCTGCGCTAACATTACGGCAACAAGAACAGGCAGATATTTAGCAATAGCCGCTACTGCGGAAACCTTACAATTATTCCAGTGTTTGAATGTTTTTCGCTCAGAATTCCCGCGGATAAAACCGATTGACCTAAAATTTGGACAGTAATTAGGGAATGGATCAAGGAGCATAGTACCGATGTGTGCTTTTAACCTGAGGGTGGATGCCACCCCTTCTCGGGGGTGGAAATTATTACATTCAAAATAACAGAAATCGATAGAGGAATACTTTCTAAACAAAAAATGATCTATGAAGTTTTTTCGATGAGTCAATACTTTTTGAGTTATTCGTGATTGAAAATGTTGATTTTTCATTTAAAAAATGCATGTTTTACAACGACTTTTCACGAATAACTCGAGAACCTTACGTTTTATCAAAAAAATTAATATAAGCAAAAATGAAGCTTATAAAATAACAAATTGATTATTTCTGCAGAAGCAATACGAGCCGAGTTATGGCTGGTTGTTTTTTCTCTAGGATAAAAATTAATTGAGATATCATCGTTATCAGTTTGCAATTAAGAGCGAGGTCCACCTTCCCCGAGCCCTTTAAACTCAAAAATCTCAAAAACGAAGGGTTCAAGAAAGTTCAACTTTACATGCCTTGTAGCCCTTAAAATTTCCTGCAAAATGGTTTTTGGAGCGATTAGATAGCTTAAAAATTAAGGAAGTTATGAATGAATGAGCACATTAAGAGGGTTTATTTACAAACCCAGATGTGGCTTGAGAATAAAAATATTCGTCCAACTTATTGATGATGGATTAATAATGAAGGTTCTTTACTACCAATCAAAATTCTGAATATGTCTGCCTGCCTCAAAATGATATTTTGTAATTGCAAAAAAGGATGTGGCGCAGCTTGTAGCTGCCGAGAAGTTGGACTTTTTTGTAACGCCACATGCTGAACATGTTCCGGTGGCAACTGTCAAAACTGTCCTCCAATTACAGACCAAAAGGATGAGGTCCATAGTGATGATAGTTCTTCTGATGATCCATGGATTTTCAATAATAAAACATGCTATTATAACGTACATAAAATTTTTATTTTTCCCCTTTAAACTCATTTAATAATTTCAATTTTTAATTTTAAGTAAACATGGTAGTCAATTTTATCACGAGGGCGGTTTGTAAGGGATGAAACGTTGCAATAAATTATAAATTGTGTTATAAATAGTGACGGGATTTTAATTCATTATAAATGCACCATTAAAACATTTCAAGCTGTTGAAAACTTACTTTTTTTTTAAATTTCGCCATAAGGGGTGGTTTTAAAGGGTTGAAACGTTGCAACACATCATAAATTATATTCTATAACATGAAATAATGTTTATTCTACATATTTAAACATGATTTCAATCTATGTAATGCTTAAATCTATGGTTTTTAATTTTTTTGTCAATAGAGGTAGTTTTCACCCCCAAAAAACAAAAAGCACACATTAGAAACATATAACTTAAAGATGGTAAGATAAGCTTAATTACAAATTTTCATCTATGATATCCGAAAGCATTCTGAGGTAAAATCCTATTTTTACCGTCAAACACTGGACTAAATAAGGTTGCGACAATGCTGTAACAGTCAAAGTGGTACCCACAATATTTTCTTGCTTTAAAAATGTTGCTAAAGTTGTCATTTGGCTGGTGGAAGAACCAGATTACAGCCATTCAGCTGTATATTTTTGGAGCTACATATGATAAACTTGGCTGCACAGTTACCTTTAATAGACATTATTGGACACTAATGCATAATTGGATAATGAATGCATATGCCTTATAGTACATATAAGAATTTCAAGACAATTTTGATAACGAATCGTGAATAAAATTGCATGCGGTTTTCACTTTTTCGTTAAATGTGATATTTCTGTATGTTTGAAGGGCTTCAGACCTTTTCTATTTTTACAAAACTATTATTAATCTCCTCAAAATTATAATTTTTTAGGTATTTCACCAGAAAATTGTTTCAAACCACTAAATTCTTAATGTTGTGTCCACTAGAGAATATTACAGCATTTTTTATTATAAAAATTAAAGTAAATGGTAATAAATGTAAAAAAAAATAAAAATTGTTCAAAATGGCTGCCCTTCTCAGTTCTCGTCGTATACAGAAAATATGGCTTCTAATATACATAATAGTTGACAGTAAATTGGCTGTTAAATACAGCTGCAAATACCAATCACCAGCCACAAATGTGGAAAACACAGTTTAGCCGTCATTTTTTTAGCTTTAAAGCATATAGTATAAGCAAGAGTCACTACTAGTTATTCTGGCTTCTATAGAGCTGTTGCAAAAGCTCTACAAGGCATATTGCAGCTGACTATAAATCTAAATAGCAATTGCAACGATTTGATTGTTTAATTATGTTACGGCAATGTTATAGCACTAAAAATATTTGGAATAAAACGTTATTCCTACGTTTTTGCAGAAAAAATTTAGCCGCGAAAACTTCATGGTCTACACTGTACTACTAGAGCGGGTGTCTCACTTAAAATTCCCGGCGCCATTTTCTCGATAACCAATATTTGAATTATGTAGAAGTTATCCACTAGAATATTTAAATGACTTTTTTTGAGTAAAAATGGTTATTTTACACATTGAGGTATAGATGGCGTTGCGATGCAAAGAAATTGTTCGATACTAGGAACGATGAAATGAGGTGCATGAGATGGAGAATTATATTTTAAGCAACTTTTTTAATATGAACAATTTTCGAAAAATCACTGCTTTTAGAGATACTTGAACTTCAATGTAATTTTTCAAGTAAAAAAAATCGCATTTTTTTTTTCGTATGTCTACAATTTACAGTGTAAAATTTAGTCGAACATACAACATAAACATGACGCAAAAATTAGACAATACACAATAAACAGAAATGTCAAAATCTTTAATTTACAAATAGCAGTTGCAGCCCCACCTTTGTTTTACTTGAAAAAAAAGTTATTGTGTGTTTTGAAATAAACGTTTCATCACCATCTAAATCAGCCTGGTTCACTATGAAAAATGTTCCAAAGGACTGACTTATCGTCTAAAATGTATAAAAAAGTTATGACTATTTTTATATTTAAAAAAATTAGATTGAAGGTCATACATCTCGAGAACCAGTGATTTTCGAAAATTTTCCGTATCATAAAAGTTGCTCAGAACGTAATGCTCCATCATTTGCACCTCATTTGAATGTTCCTAGGATCAAAGAATTTCTTTGCGTCGCAACGCCATTTGTAAAATGACCGTTTTTATTCAAAACTCATACCATGTATACATTCTAGTGAACTCCTTCTACAAATTCAAATATCTCTTTTATTTATCGAGAATGGCACCGGGAGTTTTAAGTATATTAAATTATAGATGGAGATAAATAGGTGAAGCAAGTAAGTAATAGTCCATAAAATTAAAATTCAGTGTATGTATGAGAAGTCGAGGTCTCAAATATAGTGGGGGTGAGTGATTAAAAAAAAAATTGAAACCTCGTACGTACACTGTAGCAGATTGACTTTAACGGCCTCACCTAACCACTTATCTTAACCGCGCATTGAGAACCGCAGGCCATAGCAGGAGTCTTCCCATTGTCAACACGATTGCTATCGCGGGCTAGGAGAGGCCGCTGCTGGTATCATCTCGGATTTACTTGTTGATCGTTTTTATTTAAAAAAGATTCCGGCTTCTTATCTGTTTGCTATAAGGAAACCACGAGTTTTGGAGTTTTCAATCTAATAGCTTGTTGGGTGTATGGTGTAACTTGTTTGATGAAGTAATCACAGGTACCTGGTATTAGGTAGGTGTAACAATATATCTGTTAGGATAATCTGTAAATGTAGATTGTTGGCTATTAATTTATATAACTCTGGCGTTTTATATGTGTGTAACAAACTATTTATGTTGATATTTTCGGTGAGTTTGTTAATATTTAATATTTTAATATTTTAGCCATGTATGGTAATTATTGTTTTACATATTTTAGGTTGTGAATTCTAGAAAATAAACACAAACTTATACACATTTCGAGTTGCTTTTTCCACTGCTTGGAGAACCCCCGCAGCTTTCCGCTTCATCTGGCGCCCAACGTGGGGCAAGTGGTCTTAAAATTCGAAATGACTATAGAACATTCTCCAACAAACAACGTAACATCTCAGGAGGAAAACTCATATAATTTAAGAAGCAAGAAGCAGCCTGGAAAAAATACGGGTGCAGTTCCAAGGATACAGCAGGGTTCAATGCAACCATCTGGACATGGAGACATTTTGGGGGTGCAGCAAGAACAAAACATTGCACGAAGAGGACAAATTAATCAACTCCGGGAAAACATTCTGGAAACACCAGCGAGCAGGCCAGGTATGCGAGATTTTTTTCATTCTAACCCTGCGTCTGTGTTACAAAATAATACAGAGACACAAAATTTTCGTTCTTCTACGACAAATTGGGCAGAAATTTCAAAGACAAAGAGAATCCAGGCACATACAAATGTTCCTGCATTTCAGCAGCTCCCTGCAGCAACGAATTTTCGAAATATTAATAATTTGGTATCGAATAGTGTTATCCCTGGAGGGCATGTTCAAAGTCAAGAACAATTATTTAATGCTAACCAGTATCAACAGAATTTTCACTTGTTACATCAACAAAATGGCGAGGCTACTGGGATTTGCACAGATTTTACACTACCACTACCACAATTAAATATAGAGGCTAGTTATAATAGTAATAGGGCAATAATTGGGAAAATGTAAATCAAAATAGACCTAATAGAAATAATAATTATGGAGATGCCGCTAATATAGATAATCAATTTATTACTAAAATTGTTTCACAAGTTTTATCAACTATGTTGCAAAATGGTCAGTTACCTAATACCAGTAATACCAACCCTAATAATAATAATAATTTAATACCGTGTGGTAACAAATATGGCTAACTCAAAAAACAATAATTTTGTAGAAGAAAGCATAAAAAGATTTAATAGCCTGGAAATAAATAAACGTTTGCCTGTGTTCGATATTAAAGCACCCTTCACCCACTGGACTTTTTGGTACAGCTCGAATACTATCACAATTTAGACAAGGTACCTTTTCAGTATTTTAGATATGTAATAGCTAATCAGTTTAAAGGTGATGCAATTTGGTGGAGTCAAGCCCACATGCACAAATTTTCAAATTTTGCTGAATTTAAAACAGCTTTTAAGGATTTTTTTTGGTTTGACTACATTCAGTCAGAGGTCATGCATACCTTAGTAAAAGATAAATATGATCCCAGCATAGGTTCATTTATACAACATTTTATGCGTTGTGTTGCAGGGGCTAGACACCTTTCCTCGATTTACCCTGAACATTTTATTATTCAAAAATTAGCAAGAAATTACCCTCCGCATATCGCAACAAATTTGGTAGGTACAAATAGTTTTTCAGAGGCAATATCGCGACTGAGGCAAGCAGAATATTATTTCCCTGCAAATTCGACTTTGTATGAAAATAAAATGCAGGTTTCTAAACCAGAAGTGCCGCGACAAAGGTTTAATGAAAATCCAAATAATTCTTATAGCCCAGTGTACTCGATAGGGGTCATTACAAAAATAATTTTTCTAACCAACAAAATAAAAAAGTGTCGGTGTTAGAGGTAGATAAATGTTCAACTGAGGATGAACAAGACGCGGGAAACGAGGTAGCACCTCACATGAATTAGGTCCGTTTGTGGGGGCAATTATCAATAGGGCCAATTACTCATTAAATAACCCTCAAGAAGACTTATTAGAAGAATGCGACTTAGAACATGAAACTCTTAAGTCACGTTCTCCCTTGATCCAAATTCGACTTTATAATTTTTATTTTCCGGCGTTAACACTGGAAGCGAGATTTGCGCCATAAGTGAGGAAGTGTGGTCCCAAATTGGAGATTACCACAATGAAATTCCTGCTTTTTCATGTTCAGGCATAAAAGTTACCGGGGCGTTTAAGGTTAAGCAGAGGCGCGTAAAACAGCAAATATTATTAACTTTCAGTGTTTTAGGAAACAAAATAACACACGAGTTTTTGTTAATACCAGATCTTATTTACCCAGTAATCATTGGTACAGATTTATTACGATTATTTAAAGTCAATATAAATTTGTCTGCAGAATGCATATTTCTTCAAATAGATGATAATTGGATAGCAATACCAGAAATAAATGTCACTCATGAATTGCCAGGTATTGAGTCAATGGAAATAAAATCCGTTCAACGAAAATCTATAACTTATTTAACTGTTAGTCCGGGTGATAATCCTTCAGAATCGGACTTTGCAGAAATTTTAGAAAAGTGTAACATAACTCCGGAGCAGAAAAAGGTGTTCAAAAGTCTTTTAGAAAAACATAAAAAATTATTTTCGGATAAACCGGGACTTACGACCGAATATGTACATGAAATTCGTTTAAAGGACTCTCGAGAATTTTGCATGAAACAATATCCGGTTCCAATCGCGCACAGAGAGGCTATACAAAAACAACTTAATCTTATGGAAGAGGGGGGAGTCATTCGTAGGATGGCCACCCCATATGTAAATCCCATTATGACAACATTAAAAAAAGATAACACAGTGCCGTATTTGTTTAGATGCTCGGCATCTAAATTCGGTGATGGAACGAGAGTATGAAACACCGAAACCGATTGAGGAAATAATGCATACATTTAAAAAAATCAAATATATGAGCAGTTGTGATTTTACACATGGGTATTGGCAGATTCCTCTTTCTGTAGAGTCACAAAAGTACACCGGATTTAGATTCAATGGCAAAACATATGTTTTTTGTAGGTTACCTTTTGGACTTTCTACGAGTGTTAGCACGTTCTCACGTTGCCTTAGCTTGATTTTCTGGTAATTTCAGAAACATTCGACCAACATCTGGAATATGTAGATAAAGTATTTACAAGGTTAAAAGCAGCAAATTTTACATTACGGCTTAAAAAGTGCGCGTTTTTTCGTGAACAGATGCCATTTCTAGGTTATGTGATAAATTCCTCAGGCATAATGCCAGATCCGAGCCGCATTCAGGCAATTGTAGATTATACAACGCCGGGTAATGTCAAACAACTACAGAGGTTTTTAGGATTGGCAAATTACGATCGTGCTTTCTGTAGTGAATTCTCTAATATAGCTGCTCCGTTAACAAACTTGTGCCGCAAAAAAGTTCCGTGGCGATGGGCTAACGCCGAACAAAACGCATTCACATTACTAAAAAATAAGCTGAGCAATGCAACGCTACTTTATCATCCTCGGGAGGATCTGCCATACTGCCTTGCCACAGATTCATCGGATGTCGGTCTCGGCGCGCAGTTATTTCAGATTGTGGAGGGAGAACGTCGTGTAGTAGCGTGGGCGAGTCGTCTTTTGTTAGAGAGGGAAATTCGATATAGCACATGTGAAAAAGAACTTCTCTGTGTGGTCTGGGCATTATCCAGATTCAGAATTTTCTTGTTAGGTAGACGATTCACTATATATACGGACAATTCGTCTATAACCTATTTAAAGACGTGTATGTTACTGTCTGCTAGAATTGCAAGATATGCTTTGGCAATCCAAGAATACGATTTCGATCTGCAGCACATCCCTGGTGCTCAAAACATAGTAGCCGATGCGTTATCCAGGCATGCTGCGATTAGACCACCCTGTCCGAGTGACAAACTTTTTAAAATTGTACCACTTTTACAATTGCCCAAAGATTTCGTAAAGTCGTTGAAAAATATTAGTTCCGAACAGTTAGCAGATGAAAAATTGAGTGATATTAGAAATTTACCTACGGATATCAATTTACAGAAACGGTTTGTGATGCATAATGATAAGTTGTACCTCCGTCGAAGTAACGAAGAATTTTATCTCCTTTGTATCCCAAAAACTTTAACCACTCGGTTTATTGAAGCGTATCATCATTCCTTAGGGCATTTCGGTTCGTATAAAACCTGGAGAGCGTTAAGAGGTGAGGTATGGTGGAATAATATGGTTAGAGATATTAAACGTTTTATTCGAAGTTGCGAGGTTTGTCAGAAATCTTCCAGATCCTCCACTTCACGCTATTGTGCCTTCCACAAAAGGAGATTTAGTAGCGTTGGACCTTTACGGACCGTTACCGAGAAGTCGCGGCGGCGTAACATATGTACTGGTTCTTATTGAAGTGTTTACCAAATACGTTAAATTTTATGCATTAAAAAAAGCGACAACCAGGGTGTGTCTACATCGAATTTTAAATGGCTATTTGCCTAACGTTGGAATTCCCAAGCGCATGTTAAGTGACCATGGTATGCAGTTTACTGCAATCCGATGGACAAACACTCTGTTGGCCAATAACATACAAGCCGTGTTTAGCTCGGTACGAAGGCCTCAGTCGAATCCGACCGAGCGAGTGATGCGGGAAATTGGTCGACTATGTAGAGCCTACTGCACTGATCAACATTCGAGATGGGCTTATGAACTACCTCAGTTTGAACTATTTATGAATTCCCTAATTCATGAGTCTACTGGTTATAGTCCGGTTGAACTCCAACTAGGAGTAGAGCGTTCGGAGCTGTTGCCCGAATCTATACAAGGACCTTTAGCTCAACAAAACCGGGCTTCTTGGGAAACGAAACTCATTCTTGCGAAGGAATCTCTCGTAAGTAAGTCTGCTCGGAGATCGGTATCTCACCTGGGTCGTCCCTATGTAGAATTCAAACCGGGAAATCTGGTATTGCTGCGTGCAAATCCTATATCTTCAGTTTTGAAGGCAGAGACTAAGAAGTTTTTGTTGCTTTTTGAGAGACCCTACGTAATTAAGAAAAGTGTGAGCTACGCCACTTACGTTTTGGTTTACCCTAATTCTCTTAAGGAAAGAGGGACGTTTCATGCCAGTCATTTAAAAAAATTTTACCAGCTTGAATCTGAGACCTAGATCCCTCACTAGTAAAATGGAGTGCAAGATGTAGCAGATTGACTTTAACGGCCTCACCTAACGACTTATCTTAACCGCGCATTGAGAACCGCAGGCCATAGCAGGAGTCTTCCCATTGTCAACACGATTGCTATCGCGGGTTAGGAGAGGCCGCTGCTGGTATCATCTCGGATTTACTTGTTGATCTTTTTTATTTAAAAAAGATTCCGGTTTCTTATCTGTTTGCTATAAGGAAACCACGAGTTTTGGAGTTTTCAATCTAATAGCCTGTTGGGTGTATGGTGTAACTTGTTTGATGAAGTAATCACAGGTACCTGGTATTAGATAGGTGTAACAATATATCTGTTAGGATAATCTGTAAATGTAGACTGTTGGCTATTAATTTATATAACTCTGGCGTTTTATATGTGTGTAACAAACTATTTATGTTGATATTTTCGGTGAGTTTGTTAATATTTAATATTTTAATATTTTAGCCATGTATGGTAATTATTGTTTTACATATTTTAGGTTGTGAATTCTAGAAAATAAACACAAACTTATACACATTTCGAGTTGCTCTTTCTGCATTCAACCATGTGAAAAAAGTATACACTTCCATAAGGAAAATTTCGAGAGAATTAATAAAATACGAAAAAACTTCATTTAAAGGTTTTGTTTCCGATTCAACATAGTTAGCCATGGAAACAATTGAATTTTGTCATTGTTAGTAATGTCAAATTGAAAATACTGTTATTTGTGACTGTGTTATTCGTTTCTGTTTTATGTTATACTTCTATATAGATTTACACAATGGTATCTTACACTAATTAAGAAAAATTGGACATGATATTAATTTATGGAGAATGCGGAAAAAATCAGTAAAGCAGCCAAACGTTTATACCAAGATCGCTTTCGAAATAGGCCGGTACCATCAGACAAAATGTTTGCAAAATTGGCAAGAAATATGAGCGAAAGTGGAAGTTTTGAGAAAAAAAGATACGTTTTTAAGCCCAGAACCGCACGAGATGAGGAACATACAGTTGCAGTTTTAGCCCGTGTTTTCATAGATCCGCATATTTCTATTCGTCAGTTAGCGACATAAACTGATATTTCATATTCTTCAATTCAAAGAATTATGAGAGACAATAAACTGCGACCATATAAAATACATTTACATCAGGGCTTGCTTCCAGGAGATTACGAGAGACGTCTAAATTTTGTAGCGTGGTTGGCAGTTGCTCAAGAAATGACTATGTTAAATGGAATCATGTGGTCAGATGAATCCCGTTTCCATAATAATGGAATTGTCAATAGACATAACTGCCATTATTGGTCGCAGGATAATCCTCACTGGCTTCGGGAAACTAATTTCCAAAATATCTGGGGAATTAACGTATGGTGTGGAATTCTCAACGGACAAACTATAGGACCAAAGTTTTACGAAGGCACGCTTACTGGAGATATCTACAGTTTTTAAGAGAAGAGTTGTTAAATTTCATAGAAGACGTTCCATTACATATTAGGCATAACATGATATTACAACAAGATGGGGCACCGCCACATAATGTTATAATTGTAACGAATTACTTAAATGCAGCTTATCCAGGTAGATGGATCGGAAATCGTAGTGAGGGAGTCAAGTGGCCTGCCAGATCACCGGATCTCAGATTTTTTCCTTTGGCCATATCTAAAAGAAAGAGTGTACTTTACACCTCTAAATGATGTCGAAGATCTTAAAAATAGAATACAAACTGAATGCCGCAGATTAAACGTTGAAATTCTTCAACATGTATGTACCCAAGGCGTGATAAACAGAGGACGATTATGTTTAGAAGCGAACGGAGGACTCTTCGAACATATGAAGCAATAAATAATATTTTTATCTTCTTAATTGTTAGTTAGTTTTCAAGTATTGGTAGTTTTTTTATTGGTAATTGTTATTTATTATTAGTCATTATTTTAATATTATTGTTGAGTGTTATTATCATTAATTAACTAAAGATACGACATTAAATGTTTGTTTATATAAAAATGAATTACATAATTATTTAAAAACAGAACTTTGTTTGGTCAAAACATTAAACTTTGTTTCGAAATATTTACGCCTCATCAGTACCGTACACAATCCTCGTACAAATCCCTCTCTTTCGAATCTGATTTGCCTAGTTGGTACTAGTTACATTACTTACAATGTCAAAATTCAATTGCTTCCTTGGCTAACTATGCTGATTCAGAAAGAACCTTTGAATGACGTTTTATCATATTTTATTAAGTTTTTCGAAATTTTCCTTATGTTGAAGAATGAATTTTAACATTTAATCTGCAGCATTCAATTCGTATTCTAGTTTTAAGATCTTCGACGTCATTTATAGGTATAAAGTAAACTTTTTCTTTTAGATAGAACCAAAGGAAAAAATCTAACGGTGTTTAAAAACGTTTCTTTTTTTCTCAAAACTTCCACTTTCGCTCATATTTTTTGCCAATTTTGCAAACATTTTGTCTGATGGTACCGGCCTATTTCGAAAGCGATCTTGATATAAACGTTTGGCTTGCTTTACTGATTTTTTCCGCACTCTCCATAAATTAATATCATGTCCAATTTTTCTTAATTAGTGTAAGATACCATTGTGTAAATCTATTTAGAAGTACAGAAACGAATAACACAGTCACAAATAACAGTATTTTCAGTTTGACATTACTAACAATGACAAAATTCAATTGTTTCCATGGCTAACTATGTTGAATCAGAAACAAAACCTTTAAATGAAGTTTTTTCGTATTTTATTAATTTTCTCGAAATTTTCCTTATGGAAGTGTATACTTTTTTCACATGGTTGAATGCAGAAAGAGAAGCTCTACAACAATCGGCAAAAAAATGTATAGCATACCATTTGAAAAAAAAAAGTTGACTATCGTTATTTTGGCATATGTGATCAAAGAGATGATTTAAGGACGTCATTCGATAGAGCTTGGCAAACGATTTACAAATATATATGGTTTATTGTAGTTTTCTGTTAAAATAAAAAAAATACGGGGGGGGACGAATACCAAACTGAATCATCTGGTATATATATATATATATATATATATATATATATATATATATATATATATATATATATATATATACATATATATATATATACATATACATATATATATACGTATATATATATATATACATATATATATATATATATATATATACGCGTAAAATCACTAAGTGGCACCGAAAACTAAATTGACGTTCTCGCACCCAATATTTTCCGCATTTAATGTGAGCAAGTGGCTCCCTATATATTCCCGATATGTATATGCGTTTTGGCACCGTATATATGGAGAAGACACTTTTTCTTTAGATACTCACTGTGTTATTAATACATTTAGGATTGCTAACGCGCTCTGTAAAAATAGGCCATTGTGCGTTGCTTGTCTTTTTGAAACGTATCACATACGTCGATATCCGTGGTGTAATTGCAGAAATAGAGGAAATAAGATGAGAAATAATTCTCAACGAATGAACTAAAAATTGTTCTTGATGTTGACTCATCATATTCTATATTTAGTTTCAATTGAGGTCTAAAAAATTATTTGAAAAAAAAAGACATGTAGTAGATGAGGTTGATTAAAAAAGAAACAAATTAATTATTTATTATTCAGTGGTAATGAATCACTTATGAAAATATTTAAAATAACAATTTTAGTTATTGTAAAATACAATGTGTAACTGTAACTGACATTTATTATTGACAGTTCGGCTAACGTCAAAGCATGTCGTACAAAAATAATATAATAATCGTTTCCCTCAAAAATTCTTAAAATTACAAAAATGTATATTACAAAACAATAAGTGAGTAAAATATTAATTTCATATAATAAAAATGTCAATTTATTTACAATCTTTTGATTCTAAATATTATATTATGAAATAGTGTAATAAGTAGTATGATTTAAAAATATAATTTATTACCTTATTTTGTATGAACTGTTACATACGGTAACGTTGTATCTCAACGTTAATATATTTTGTTGAATTTGTACAATTGCTTTGAGGGTGGCGGTCTGGCTTAAAAAAATGATTTCGTAATTCAACAAGTTCTCCTGTGAACCGATTGAGAAAATATTTTGACAGGCTTTTAGAAAATACTTGATAGAATGATACTGGGATATTGTCATATAAGTCAACAAAAAAAATATTTTTTTTTGTTTTTCACACAAGAAAAAAATGTTTTTCTTTCTTTAGTTTTCAATAAGCTAGTACCATTCTATAAAGTTGCCTATAAAAGCCTATCAAAAAATTATTTTAATCGGTTTAGGAATGTAGGAGAAATTGTCGAATTACGTTCACGGCACCGCTCACCTTATTACAATAAAAGATTAAACTACGGTTGATTTCGATACTCTACTTGATTTTATTTATGCCTTTTCAGAAAATTATACATATATAATATGCTCTTAGATTTAGTTTGGGTGAAAGTTATAAAGTATATGGAGCTTTAGCTCTTAAATTTGTTAACGCTGCTAAATAGGTTGTTTTCAGAGTTATCCCATTCTCTTGTCTATAAAAGGGACAAGTGCCGTAATAAATAAATGTTTATATATTATCTTAAACTAGTTGCGGTTCAAATGGTCGGTGCATCAAAGTTTTGTCAATTTTCATAGACTTATATTATTAACAGGCACTCACATCAAATCATGGGCCCCGGCCCACCCCTTTTTTTATAAGTACACTACCTGTACCCAAATGTTAATTAGTTTAATATTATTGCATTGCGTTTCCTAGTCTATTCGGACCTCTAAATGGTCGGGCCCTGGTACCACGGTACCTACTGGACCTACCCCCCCCCACCCTTGTTGGGGCCCTGATTATAAAGTATAGTTTAAAGTGAGAAATAATGTAAACAACAATTTGTAGATAGGTCAGACTCCTCCTGCCTGAAAGAACATAATACAGACAGATACTACAATTTTATTACATTATCAGATGAAGCTAGTTCAGGGATGAACAATGACTATGCACTGTCATTATAATATACGTATGGCAATGCGGCAATATAGGTAGAATAATTAATTGTAGGAATACAGGAAATAGTCAAGTAAAATTCTGAAAAAATAAGCTAAATAATTGTGTGTGATGTTGATACTCATTGTATATATCACGGGAATGTTAATACCTTTCAGTTGAAAAGCTCTGAAAAAAATGTAATTAACAAAGATTAGGCACTTCTCAGTAGGGAGCGATTCATAACAAACAGGTTATGTTAACGAAAGTAGTTACGAAAGTATAGGCAACGTTTAGATTACGCTAATTATTTTTCAAAAATGATCAATCAATTGATTATTTTTATTTATTTGCTTTTATCATGATTAGACAATATTATGTAGGTATTATGCAAATCACAACTTACACACTTTTATTATGAAAATACCTACTTTCTGTAAATTGTTGCCCTAATCTGGGCACGCTAATATACTAGTAATTCAATACTTCGTCAGTATTAGCTAGAAGATAGTTTTTTGATTGGTTCTCCAATAATGAGTGTTTGAAGTATTTACCAACTAGTATATTAGCATATTTACATATTTGTTAACAATAACTGTTAATATGAAGGTCAAATTTTAATAAGTGTAGAAAATATGGATTTTTATTGCCATGTCGATAGTGAAAAATTGCATTCATTAATACAGCGAGAAACTTTTATCTTTCTAGATAAAGGATGGACAAGTTTTTACCGTGAAACTTCTATGGGCGCGTTAGGCATTTTTCAGTAGAAAGTAAAGTACTATAAAATGTTTTTGGTTGCTTGAAGTAGAGATCTTACTTCTACTGTGTGGTCATCGGCACATATTTTTTTTGGGTTACTTCAAATTTAGCCGAAGTTTGCAACTTTTTTTATTTTTAATGGTAACTTTCTTTCGTAATCCGAAGTTCAATTTTCTTTGTACTCTTTTTTCGAATTTAAGAATGGCTGAGTAAAAATAGAATTTAACATCTCAGTAGACAGAATGCCATGGAAAAAATATATAAGCTGCAAAATTTTAACAAGCTTACCATGGAGTGTACAAAAAACATAATCTTCTTCTTTAATTCAATATGTCAATTTTAAACTTGTATAAAAATTAAAATTTTCAAAAATTATTGAAAATAAGTCTTTTTAAACATTTTTTTTAATAGAAGTCCCATTTTCTTTTCTATTATTTGTTTGTAATATGTGTTTTTCATTTAATTTTATTTAAATAACAGAGAATTATATAAAATTAATGAAAGCTGGATAGTTTCTTAGAAAAAGTGCCTGCAGCATAAATGTTTAAAATGAATAAGATTCCAGAAAGGTTCAATGTAATGTTGAAAAGGGCCAAAGAGGTAACAAACACGTGTTAATAATAAGACACAAAAGAAGATACTAGAACTTACTTTGAGTGAATTTTAAAGTAAATGGACCACTGCACATTTTAAGGAATATATGACACATTTTAAACTAATTAGTTGGCGGGAATTATGGGGTAAAAGAATCATTGTGTACCGTGGACTACACGGTAGAAATAAAATTTCTAATTCAAGCACATTACGGTAAAAACATTTTATAGCACATCAAAAAGTTGCCTCTAACCTGCCATTCATTACATAATTTTTTTACATATTTCGGTACATATTTAAATACCGGTTAACCGGTTATGTTCATTTTTATTTACCGATTTACCGGTTATTAAAATTTCCTGTAAATTGCATTGTGCATGTTTACAACTTTATTACTTTCTCAAAGTTTCCCTTTAGTAAAACCAAGTTTATATTTTCTGCAAAAAGGTAGATATTCGGAGATTCAAATAATAGAAAAATATGGAGACTTCCCCCATTCAAAAAATGTTTTAAAATGACTTATTTTCAACAATTATTAAACAAATTAAATAGTGGAAGCCATTACATTGTGATAATTAATCATAATGAAACAGATGAAAACACCTTTCTTTGTTTTTTATCATTAATTTATTATAACCAAACGTTACTGCAGTTTCGACAAGCGTGTAATTTTCAAACAGATGATTCACAAATACAAAAATTATTTATAATTTAATTTTGTGTTTTAATGTTTAAAATTTACATATTAATTTAAAGAAAATGCAGTGATATCATTTTCCAAATTTTTTTGCGCATTCTTCATTTAGAAAATATATTTTTAAGACACTTCTTTTCAATGGTTTTTTTTTAAGATTTAGAATCTTTTATAAAAATTTAAAATAAAGGGCATACTAATAAATAAATTGCAGAGGTATTATTGTTGAAAATTTTATACCAATCATTATTAGCCAATCGGACACGTTTATTTTGTCATTGTTGCTATGACAACCATCAAATTTTTTGGAAATTTTACTTACCCATGAGCACCTACTTATGTGATTAATAAGTGGAAATTTCCCTGGTTTGACAGCAATGATTAGACAATGGCGTTTATATTATGAAAAATATCTTTATATTTATTTTGAATTAAATTAGTACAATTCTGGCTTATACATCTTCTCTCCTCAGAAAATAAAGCACAGATCCGTTTTATGACATATTCTAAGACACTTGTGATTCCATGGCTAACTATTAGCGATTTTTTTAGGGCATATTATTTGTCACCACTTTAAATCACAGCAAATATCATTTCATCTTGATTTCCCTTCACTGTAGTATAAAGATTGCATACGAAATAAATTATTATGACTAATATTAATTCGCTATATTATTTTTTCTACAACTGTCAAAAAAGGCTATGTTTGCGCATTAATGTCAGTGTCTAAAATGAGACATTTTTTTCATTGACATTATTTTTTTTTGCGTTACCATGACACCGTGTGCAAAATATTTTGCGCATTAGGGTGCAAAATATTTTGCACATCACATACTATTATTGCCTACTTTTTATAATTTTTAATGTTTACACGAGAATTAAACAAACATCTAGTTCAAAAATATGATTTTTTTTTAACCAATGGTTTTAGTTTAATCAAACGAAAGTTGTAGAAAAAATATTGTTTGGATCTCGAGTGCAAAATTCTTTGGCCATCTCGAACGATTTTTTGACTCGGCTGCGCCTCGTTATGATGATCGTTCTCGATCACCAAAGTAGTATTTTGCACCCTAGATACAAAAATAACTATTTATGTGGCTAGAGATTAGGGAATATAAGAAATAAGAGAAATTATCTTTCGTTTCATTTCTTAAATTAAGGAAAAAAAATTTACGTTTTTTATTCTTTTACAATTTAATAAATATCAAACAGTTTATTTGTAGATCTAGTTTTATTCAAAAATTTTTACGAATATTTTGGTATTTTTATTTTTGCGATGCGGTTACTAGGACCAAAGATAAAAAGGAAAATAGCAGAAAATTTTAGCTTTGGCACATAAATCCTTTAAATTTTATAGGATGGGCAGATTTAATTTAAAACTTCTCATTACACTTGTTGTCACATCTAAAGCAAATTAAAATCATAAAATCGCTGCAGCAAGACAATTACTTCTTTACCTTATTTGGATGGCTAATTTGACTCCACTTAACGATAATAGTGAATCGGTATTCCCGCTCAAATGTACCCTCCGCATGACGAATTTTTTTATTACTTCCAAAAGTTGAGAGGTACTGTAAACTGTGCCTTTTATTTGTCTATTTACTGTCCACTTGTAAATGAAATGAATTTTGCTTTTACATTCCTATTCATGTTAATATTAATAGTTAATTTAAATTAGTACCTACTATTTTTTTTTAAGTAGGTATATGGTTTGATGCGAAGTTTTGGCCACAATTCAGTTATTAAGATCATTCGACGGTTATTAGCTATTTTATTATTTAAATATTAAATAAAAGTAAATATAGGAGTATATTATATTACTAGGAGTAGAACGCACTCTTTTTTTGTGTTGAGCCCAGGATTTGCGGCTGAGGCGAAGCCGAAGCCGCAAACTGGGCGAAACACAAAAAAAGGCGTTCTACTCCGTGTAATATATACTATTTTTTCTTCAAGCGTATTAAAATGCAAAAATTCATTTATTTATCATAAATGTACAAATATTCAAACTACAATCTTACATGTTGACACAATATGACAAGTGGCTAGTGGATAGAGCGCCACCGGTGGCTTTCGGTATTAACATTATGTTACTAGTAAAACAATACCCATTACGGCGGCGCTTTCGGAACTAACATTATGTTACTAGTAATACAATGTCCACTACGGTGGCGTTCGGTACTAACATTTTGTTACTAGTAAAACAATGTCCTACTTCTACTTCTGTTTTTGGTGACATAATTTAAACATTTTAATACGCTTGAAGAAAAAAGTAATAAATTGATATACTTAATACTTAGTATTTGAGTTAACTAAATTCATGTAATACTAATATATATTAGCCTGACCGGATTGAGGCACCAATATCCAGAAAGTAGGTAATATCATATTAAATAAAAAAGTGTGTAAGTTGTGATTTGCATAATACCTAAATAATATTTTCTAATCATGATAAAAGAAACTAAATAAAAATATAATTATTTGTAAAAATAAATCAAAAATAGGCTTGTAAATAGTCAATGAATGTTTCTATACCCTACTGATGAGTTCTGAGTTCGAAAAAACTTGTACTTTTCTAGAGTTGAAATAGAATGTAAGATTCAATAGTTGCTGTGAATGACTGAATTTCAATAAATATAAACATTTTTTTGCTTTAAAATGCTAGGAATCCTATCATGTAATTCAACAGTTTGTAAGTATTAGTTAGAAGAGTAGTTGTTTTGATTGGTTCTCCAATAATGAGTGTTTTAAAGTGTTTACTTAAGTAGTATATTAGCGTGACCAGATTAAGGTACCAAGATACCATAAAAGTAGATAATTTCATATAAAATAAAATAGTGTGAATGGCTAAATTTAAATAAATGTTATAATATATTTTTTTGCTTTAGAATGCTAGGAATCCTATCATATAATTCAATACTTCGTCAGTATTAGCTAGAAGAGTAGTTGTTTTGATTAGTTCTTCAATAATGAGTGTTTTAAAGTGTTTCCCTAACTAGTGTATATTAGCATGACCAGATTGAGGCACCAATATACACAAAGTAGGTAATTTTATAGTAATAAAAAAGTATGTAAGTTGTGATTTGCATAATACCTAAATATTATCTTCTATTTATGATAAAAGCAAATGAATAAAAATATAACACAGCCACACAAAAAAACAAATATTTTCCAAAGGTGAAAGACATCTGTCCTCATGTTTTTTGGGCCGCTGATTCCAAATATCACGTCAAAAATATATGTTTCACTGCTCAATTTTTAGCAAATTGACATTTTATCCCTAAATTCGGGGTTTAATGGCCTTTAAAACTAATAGCACGACATACGTTGAAATGAAACTTCTGAATCGTTTAAAATGGCCCTTGTCACATTCTCCCAATGTTCCATCGTACCACGGAAATTATTGTGGTGTACTCCCCCCAAAAAAACTAGTGCAGTGAAACATATATTTTTGAAGTGATATTTGGAATCAGCCTCCCAAAAAACATAAGGACAGATGTCTTTCACCATTGGAAAATAAAATATATTTTTTGGGCGGCTGTTTAATTAATTTTAAAAATCATGTAATACCTACTTAATTACTACTGAAAATGCAGAGGAAATATATATGTAGTACGACTTTTTCGGTTTTTAAATGGATCAACCAAACATTACATACTTTTTAATTCCAGATTTACTTGAGAAGCTTGACCATTTTTTTAAGGTGTCCAAACCAAGACTGAGTTGTTTTTGGAAACTAGTATTTTAAATATTGTGTATAAATCGAAAGGTATCTAATAGGTTTCTTAGAAATATTTTCTGTTCCTTATCCAAAACTGCTAAAATTTACGGGGAGACATTTTAAAAAATGTGAATTGTAATTATAAAAGAAATAAAAAAATTTGCAGGTAAACTAAACCTTCTTACCAAATAGCGCAAAATATTTATTTAAACGACTAAAGATCTAAAAAAATTTTGGCATATCAATAATTTATTATTTAAGTGCGTAGACTCGTAAGAAGGCAATTAGTTTTTTTATATATATAATTTTACAAATATTTGATGATGGTAATAAGAAAAACACTTTTTTTCTTCATATAAACGATTTTTTTGGAATTAGTTTACAATTTTAGAAAGTGAGACCAAAACATTGAGGACTAACTTTAGAGAAGAAGAAATATCAATTTTTTTATTTATAAGACACCAAAACACAAAAATTAACGTATCTCGGCCCCAAATTCAAGTAAATCACATTCTGTTTTTCAGATGTTGGTTTATTCATCTATATTCATAATTCTTGACAGTTTTTGATTTCATAAAAATCCAGACTTATTAAAATTTGTTTATAATTACAACTGTGAAAATTATAAACAAAGTCCAAAAAAAAAATGTTTAAATTAAAAAAAAACATGTTCCTAATTGTGCTGCAAAATACATTAAAACAACTTATATTTTAAAAAATGCGCTTCTATGGGTCGGTGCATTTAAACATTAATCAACTGAAATTTCGAAATCTTTTTTATTTTCAGCTGTTTAAATAAATATTTTGCATTAAAATTAGACATCAATGTTTAGCTCAATAAAAGGGAATACTCCCATTATGATTTGTGTATTATTACTACATTATATTCTTTATATTATTCAAAAAAGACAATTTCAAAATGATATATTTTTTGCAAATTAACAAATTATCAGAAAGTTTATTTAGAAGTTTTATTTATTTCAAATTTTATTGGAAACAATTTGGTATTTTTATTTTTGAGTTGCAATTACTAGAATCGAGAGAGAAATATTTGAATTTCTGGTAGATTTTACTAGCAACACATGTTCATGGTTAACTTTATTTTTAAGAGCATCCCTCTACTTGAATACTGTTGTAATTGTAAAATATTATCTTTGCTAACCTTTTCTGTTGACAATTGAACAGCTTAAAGCATGGCGTAGAAAATGAATTTATGGCTTTATTGGCCCTAAAATTCTCATCTTATAAACTCGTTTATCATGAAATGAATTTTGCTACCTATTTGATTTAATCAGATAGGTATATTTTAACCAAAAAAAAAAAATTATAATAGTCATAGTAGAAAAAAAAAATCGTACAGAAATCCGTTTCATAATAGGTTGAACTCAATTATCGAATGTATGTGTGTGTGTGTGTGTGTGTGTGTGTGTGTGTAGATCGTTTCTTGTAAACACGATAACTTCTATTAGACTTAAAATAATTATTTCTTTGGCGCGTATGTAAAATAGTGTGGTAAAATACTCCCTGTTGAAATTGGGCCATATCCGCCATACAGGGCGATAGCCAGAGGCGTACAAATGATCAGGTTTTACATAAACTGTGTTTATTATAATTTTAGAGCAAAATATTTCCATACAAAAATATGAAGATATATAGGGTATCAAAGCTATATAATGTAGTGTGTCTATAAGGTTCGAAAGTACTTTTACGTAGATCGAAGGATCTATCAATTTAACTTCAAAATGCTATTGAGGTGTTTTTAATAATGAAAGTTGCATTCGTGTGCTACCGAATGCTAATACATATTAAACATGATGACTGTAGTTAGACTGAAAATTTTTATTTCAAATTTCGAATATTTATAAGAAATTAGAGCATATCAGTCATACAGAGCAAGCATTTCCTCAAAACAATACAAAAAAGAGACTATTAGACGAATGTGAAATTATGCATACAAATTTAAATACATTCACATAACTTTAAAAACTTAGTTATTACAGTGTAATAAAAGGTTAAATTAAGGTCGATAACGATGCCATACAACCTAATTTTATTTAAGCGCCTTTTATCTACATAAAAACCTATGGATTTTATTTGGTGTAACAAAAAGTTTTCGATTCAATCTAAGTTCCGGAAGGTATTTGAGTAAACAAAACAATGTTTAAAGTAGAGTATTTCGTCTTTTTTCTTAGCTACCTCTGGTTGTTTAGTTCATATCACAATAAACAACAAACTAGAATGTTTATTATGAAATTGCGACGAAAACTAGATATGTGCCGAACCCTTCTCGTCGATTTGTCGAAAAAATTAAGACAATTAAAATCGATAGCCTTTAAACAATTGACGGTGACTTAAGTAATAATGCATACATTTCAACGAAATTTTAGGAAGTAACGCTTCTAGTTGAGCTAAATCATCATGGCATAATATTAAGGCGAACGCCTAAAAAAAATAGCTGTCGAAAATTGAATAGTCGATTGTAAATGCATCAAGTCGTACAACATCTTTTTTGTTACAATGAAGGTTTTTTCATGTACTTTTTATTAGGCTTAATAACCTACATTGTTTTTTGAAATATTTAAAATCATTTCTTGCTTTTCTTTAAATTATCTTTTTTAAACAAATCAAAACTCTATTCGAAAATTAAAGTTATTATTATGCATCAAAAATATACAAAAATAGAAAAAATTTAAAAAATCTGTTTTTTTTTTCTATGCCCATTGGGAACAGAGATAAAAGATTTTGTTTGCGCGAAAATATGCATTTGTTTAAAATATAGTTTTTCACCACTGAAAATTACATGAAGAAACTTACATTCTGAAAGAAATATATGTTGTTTTTCTACGACTTGTCCACTTTAGTCCATGTAAAACGCGGAGTTTGACGCTCGGAATGCCCCCCTCATCGGGACTACTTTTACCCCATGTTTTTTGGGTCGCTGATCACGAAAATCGGAGTCCCGCGGCTCTGAAAATAGTGCGTCACCCCTAAAGATGCCAAAACCACCCCTTTTGGGAATACTACTGTAAAATAATGTTATGAATGTGCTAATTGTAATGATATTTTTCCAGTTCAGTATGTTCATCTAAATTAAGGACAAATTTTATAGAGGGGATGAAACTTCCCCTAAATTGACGTAAAATGGAAAAATGATTGAATTTTTTTTTTATTCACTTTTTGATTTAAATTTAGATGAATGGGGATTTTATAATGAAGAAAAAATTTTTCCAACCCTTCAGAGGTGAAAACTACCCCTGTATCGCCTTTAAATTGAACTAACGTTTAGGGGTGAAAAAATGTTGTGGTATTTTTTCGACACAAGTTCATCAAAAATTACAAGCAAACTAAAAAGTATACATCTCTACTTAATTTCTAAGCGTTAGTTCAATTTAAAGGCGATACAAGGGTAGTTTTCACCCTGATGGGTTGGAAAAAATTTTCTTCATTATACAATCCTCATTCTCCTAAATTTAAATCAAAAAGTGAATAAAAAAAATTCCATCATTTTTCCATTTTACGTCAATTTAGGGGTATTTTCACCCCCTCTGGTTAGCCCTCAGCATAAAATTTATCCTTACATTAGATGAACATACTGAAATGGCAAAATGTCATTACAATTAGCACATTCATGACATTATTTTACAGTATTATTCCCAAAAGGGGTGGTTTTTGGCATTTTTAGGGTCGACGCACTATTTTTAGAGCCGCGGGACCCCGATTTTCGTGATCAGCGACCCGAAAAACATAAATTAAAAGTAGTCCCGATGAGGGGGGCATTCCGAGCGTCAAACCCCGCGTTTTACATGGACTACTTGAACAATTGACGATTTAATTTACTACTTTGTTATTCTTTTGTTCATTACACAGGCACACACAAAAAAAGTCGAATGCGAGAAGAACTATGTATTCCCATGCATTTTGACCCGCTGAACACGAATCTGATGTCCGTTTTGCCCAATTGGCTCTTGCATTTTTGCTGACCTCAAAAAACACCTTAAAAATGCCCAAAACAAGTAAATAAAAAGCTTAAATGAGCTGATCACTATATCTATACATAATTTGGGGCTCTGAAACTGAATATGAGGTCGGAATTAGCAGATCAATTGAGAATTTTAACATAACCTCAAAAAAATGCCTAAAAATCCAAAACAAATAAATTGAAAGCTTAAACCAAGAACTTTAAAACTAACATAACCTAAGGCAAGAGCTAAGAGCTTTAAACCAAGAACTTTAAACTAAGAATTCTTAACCCAACATAACCTGAGACAAGAACTTTAAATAAACCAAAAACTTAAACCTATTATAAATTAAGACAAGACTGTTGAGTTCCTAAGGTAAGAACTATTAAGGTTTAGAGTTCTTGGTTCAGAGTTCTTTGTGTAAAGTTCCTGTCTTAGAATATGTTACATCTAGAGTTCTCGGTTTAAAGTTCTTTGTGTAAAATTCTTGCCTTGTTTTTAGTAAATTCGAATTCGAAAGAAAATCAACGATAAAATAAAAAATATTTATCCAAAATGTTTTAGTATGGAAATAGTGGATAAAGGTTTTCCATGGTGCCTTGCATCATATGTTATAATATGTTGGGCAAATGGAAAGAACGTTAAAAAGTAAAATATAAAAATCCAATGATATCGAAGGAGCCTGGAATCCGTGAAGAGTGTTATTTTTTAGCAATACAAATGTTTCCGGAATTAATGCTAAAAAAGGAAACTGATTGTTCCGAAAGTCAAGAGGATGACAGTGAATATGAGTGTTAGATAAGAACTAAAACTCCCATTTGGTGAAATGATAAACTTAATAATGTTATTAGAAATCTTGGTCTATCTAATGGTAGGGAAGAATATTTAGCGGCGATTATGGAAAAAGACAATTTAGTATCAAGTGATGTTCGTTCTAGCTCATACAGAAAAAGAGAAAAAGACTTTGGAAAATATTTTACACAAGGAAAAGAACACTTGATGAATATACTTAAACATATCATATATAGATTTTAGATAAATATTTTTTATTTTATCGCTGATCTTTTTTCGATTTTTCGGACCCTCGATTTTACTATAAACAAAACAGAAGGAATTCACATTATTTACACAGTTGTGCAAATTTCTTGTAGCCCTATACTCATAGGAAGGCAAGTTTCGTACTTCACTAGAGCTGCGGTTGCATGATGACGCCCGCAGTCCCACTTTCCCAACCTGACCTGTCGCCGATACTGGGGTTTCTCTCCCCTGCATCGTAAACTCTGTCTCTACTTTTGCCATGACGGCATTTTTTTTATCTAGGAACTTAGCCCAAATAAGTCGTTGCCCGCCGTCACCACGTGGAGATGTCCTAGTCGCAAAAATAGAAAAAGAAACAAATGGCATATGACAATCAAACAGAATAAAGAAAACTATACAATTCTAAACAGCTCTAAGAAAAAAAGGTAAAAAATCATCAAGGGAGGGTGTAGGTAAATGTTAAGTCCAAACGATATTCCTCTCTCAACAGAGCAAACTTTGAAAAATTTCACTGTTCAGTAATATTTTCCTTAGGATACTTGAAAATTTAAAAGCTACCCATCTCCGCTCACTAGGTATATGCTGAAATGACATTTCTCTATGAAGTTTGCAGATTGCGCTTTAATTCTGCCTACTGTATTGTGTTCAGCACGTGAAAATACGTCGGAAATTATATGTTCAGATATTATGGTTTTTTTGAGGTTAGGAAAAATACAAGAGCCAATCGGGCAAAACGGACATCGAATTCGTGTTCAGCAGGTCAAGATTCATGGGAATACATAGGGCCTGCCTTCTCGCACTCGACTTTTTTTGTGTGTGCCGGTGTTATTTTTTGGACTTAGAAATATAATGGAGTAGGAGAGAGTAAAAATATATGTATTATTACGTAAGTTATCATCAATTGTTAAAAAATTATCTTGTTTAAATTTTTTGCAACTTAACATATTGACAAAAAAGTTCGAGCTCATCGAGTTTTCTTCGCAATTTCATAACGAACATTCTAGTTTTTATTTATTTTAGTTATTATTCTATATAACTAGAGATGTTTAAAAACTGCGAAAAAATACAATTTTATACACAGTATATATAAAAACACTACAAATAAAATATTTACTCATTCCATTATAGATACTCGGTTACAGTATGCAGTTATTTTGAAAAATAAAAAAGTTAATTCGATCACATTTTGCGCTGTAAACTACACAAAATGATAACGCTTTCATTAATATTAATTTATTATTCAGTCATATCTTCAAGACAAATATACTTTTTGCATACACCGTGGGAAAAAGAAAGGTAATCCTAAAATAATATTAAATAGTAATACTAAAATATCAAGTTTTACTATTATGAATGAAAGATATAGAGAAGTTTCAACATAAAAAATGCGAAAATTTGTCAATTCCCATTCAAAGCACGACCTCAAAAATATGTAATGTGGTGTGTCTTTATATAAGAATTAACTGTCTATTTTTGTGTGTTTGAGAGTTACATAGCATGTGTCGAATTCAGTGGTCTCGTTTTCGGCTATACAGGGTGTCCGGTAATACCGGTCTGGTGCCGATTCTACATGCAAAAATATGAAAGAAAATTTATATAAATACGTCAGCTAATGCTTCCTTATGGACCTACAGCCCTTTGAAGATTAGTATTCTGCTATTTTCATTTTTTTTTTTCAATGAAATAATGGCAACGAAAATTAATTAACAATGAGCTTATTGTTACTCTACTTGACTTAATTGTTACGTGAAAACTTGAAGCACATCGTCTTTTCTCATTTACACGATTTTTCTCACAAACGGTTAGTTTTTCGATTAAAATGAAAGAGGACCTTTTTTAATATTTTTAATTAGTGCTGTAGCTCAATTAGGTAGCATATGTGGGCATTGCGGCACTTTTCTTCAAATTTTTGCGGACATGATCTGTACCAGAAGTTTGTCACCGATATTTTCGGACACCCTGTATAGAATATGAAGAAAGTACAGCTAAAGATTTTTAATTATATTAAAAACAATAAGTAAATAAATCAGCAAATATTGATATAAATTAAGGGAGGTCATCACATATTTTTTACCTGCCCAGGAATTTGACCTTAATAGGCAGTTCACAGAGTTATAATACGATAAAGGGGTTTGTAGATTTCAAAGCGAGAAATAATGTAAACTACGGTTACTTTGTCCACAAAGGCATTAAGAAAACGATGATTAGGGGGCATTGTCGCATGTACCATAAATGTAATGTACTGTGATTTCTCTATAATTTTTAATATTCTGTGTAATGTCTTATATAATATACCCACGGAGAAAATGATCGCATCATTCAAAATTTGTCATGATTTGAAGTTAATTTATTTCTAAACTGTTTGTCCGAATTTAATGATAGTTTTATTGTTTAAAAAATAGTTGCAAAGTTGTAACGAAAACGTAACTTTTTTTATACTATATCTCCTGTCCTGGACATCAAATGCTTAGAACGACGTCGAGATGTAGTTCCGTAAGTAATTGAATGTTTTCTTAATTTCTTTCAAATTATATTTAATTTAAACTACTTAGGTACCCGAAAAATTTATCGGATTTTGTTCCATCTTTAATATGATTTAAAATTCACTAGCCGTAGAAACTCTGAGGTGCCAGAAAGTCATTTTAAATATCGGGAATCGAGCGCAAATGCATGGTGCCACTAAGTACGGTTAGACATCAGTGGTTGGCGCGCCCTCTGCAGATTATACGGTTGAACCAAAATCCAGTTTTTATAGAAAAATCGACCAAGTAGCTCCATCTTGAAATTTTGTGGGAAGGATGTTATGATGTTTAGACGTTCAAATATGCGATAAAACGTTCTGGCACCTCGATCTGGTGCCAGAACGTATATATAGGTGCCACTCCGTCCATATATATATGTGAAATTGGTGCCTGAACGTTCAGTTTTAAATATATATATATATATATATATATATATATATATATATATATATATATATATATATATATATATATATATATATATATATATATATATATATATATATATATATATATATATATATATATATATATATATATATATATATATATATATATATATATATATATTATCATGAAATACACATCCTTATAATATTTTGTTTTAAACATTGACCAAAATTATATAATTGAAACTAATTGAAATCCACAAAATTGATTTAAACTATTACTGCTTGTAGTGTTTCTTTATCTTAGGTAAAATTTCTTGTAGGACTTATTGTTGGGAATTTGATTGATTTTGACAAATCGGATTATAAGATTTAGTAAGTAATTGTAAATAGATGTTTAAATAAGTTAATATATTAGATAAGTAGTGTTTATAAAGAATGATGGGATGGTAACCAAGAAAAATTATTATTATGAGGGATGAAAATTTTTGAAAGATAAAAAAAACCAGAAGAAAGTTTTTGAGAAATCTAATAAAAGATTAAAAGGAAGGAAAAGAGGTATTACACTTTTAAAAGCCACATTCAAGGAGAATATAAATTAGAGGGAATTGTACCTTGGGTACATAATTAATAAAAACGGAATTCACATAAATCAGGATCGACTAGATGAGATAAAAAATTATCCACGTCCCAATAACCTAAGAACTTTAAGAGGTTTCCTAGGTATATTAAATTATTATAAGAGGTTTATACCGAATTTGTCAGAAAAACAGTCACCGTTACTCGAGTTGTTGAGAAAAGGCACGAGATGGAAATGGGATTCGAATAGAGAACAGGCATTTCAGGAACTAAAAACTAGTTTTCATACAAATTTATTGTTTTACAACCCGGACTATAATGAAACATTCATCTTGCGTACTGATGCATCGGATTATGCGATATCGGGAGAGTTAGTACAGATACAAAATGGGGTAGAGGTACCAATTTGTTTCGTATCTAGGGTTCTGAAAGGTTATGAAACACGCTACTCCGTACCAGAGAAAGAAATGTTAGCCTTATGTTATTCTATAACCAGGTTAAAATATTATTTAATGGCAAACAAATTCATCATAGAAACAGATCACGCTGCATTACAGTATTTATTAAACAACAGATTTACTAATAACCGAATATATCGATGGTCACTGCTCATACAAGAGTACCACTTTATCATACGACATATTTCGGGCAAAACGAATATAACGGCGGACGCTTTAAGTACAATCAATGAGGACAAAGCGGTAAAACCGAACACATTTGTGGTAGCGATGAACAAATTTAGAAGTATAGAAGGGTTATATAGTGAAAATGAAATACAAGAGAGTCAAGCTAGATTAGTGGATCTACGAGATAGGGTTACTAAGAAAAGTTTCAGGGGTGTCAAAATGAAACGAGGTTACATAGTGAAAGTTTTTGAGGAACGAGAAGCCTATGTTATAGATAAAATATTAACTAACAAAATAATGTTAGACTTGCATGTAAAATTTGGACATGTTGGCATAAGAAAAACCTGGAAAATCTTCAGAGAAAATTTCTATGCTCAAAATGACATTACGATAGCGAAAAAATAGATAAATTCATGTAAATTATGTTGCTTAGGGAAATATAAAAATCATACTAATCAAAATTTTATTGAAAGTATCGTAGTAGACAAGCCACTAGAAATGATTGCGATAGATTATATTTCAAACCTAGTCCCTACTAAGACCGGTTATAGGCACGTGTTGGTAATAGTGGACATTTTCACTAAATTTGTAAAATTATATCCTACAAAAAGATGTAACACAAATAATACTATCATATTTTTGAATGAATATAGCAAAGAAGTAGGCACACCAAAAAAAATATTAGCAGAAAATGCCACCTATTTTCATAGCTATCGTTTTAAAAGTTTCTGTCAGGAGAACAATATGAAACTCATATTTACCTCAATAAGGCATCCAATGGGCAATCCCGTTGAACGCTACAACCAGGAGGTCATAAAGTTTTTAAGGCTCTATGTACACAAAAGACATGATCGGTGGGTGGAACAATTGGAAAACGTAGAATATTTCATAAATCATACACCTAATTCAGTAACTCATTTATCACCAATACTAGTTATGAAGGGTGAATTGCCAGAACGTCCATGGGAAATTAGTGAACAAGAGGATATACAAGAAATATATTTAAAAGTAAGAGAGCGAATTTATAAAAATGCTTGTAAATATAAGAAAAAGGCCAATAGTAAGATTAATGAGAGAACTAAATTTAAAGTGGGAGATTTAGTCATTGTAAAAAGTTTAAGAAGGCCAAGTTTAAAAAGAAAAATCTGTGCCAAACTACTGTTACCATATGAGGGGCCATTTAGGATATTAAAGGTATTGGGAGAAAATACATATGAGTTATATGATAGAAAGAGGGAAATAAGTAAGGGTAAATTTCACGTCAATCTCCTTTATCCATACATAAAAAAAAAAGGAAAAAGTTAAATTGAAATCCATGCACTCGGGTAGATAATGCACACAAAATCGTAAACCATTGTTGAGATACATTATCTAGAGGGGAAATGACATGTATTTCAATATCACAATGTAAAATAAACAGAAAAGTATCAAAACTACCAAGATTCTTAAGAAAACCATAAAACATATCGGAAAAGTCAAAATCACAAGAATATTGTAAACTATTTAAACATGAAAGCAAGTCACAAAGCTGGTTTAAACGATGATCAGCAATTCGTGCATGACTAACAAGCCAAATATTAAAAGTTGCAAAATCAAATAGCATAAACGATGACTAACGGTACAGCATTTCTAGTACTTGTGAATTTTACCTAGTAAGTTCATGAAAATTCCATCGAATGTTTGTGAGATGCCTGGTTGTATATAAAGAATATTTGTCAGTCATTTACTCAATGGGGGCCTTTGAGTTTTCTTTATAAATCTCTAAAAAAGGGAAATAAACCATGTCAATTAAGTTAAGCTATTCATAAGTAGTGAAAAACTAAATAAAATGAGTCTAAAACAGTGTAGTATGTAAGAGTGAATATCTGAGATAAGACACAGATGCATAAAACAAAGGGAAAAGGGGACATAAGTGTGTGGGGTCCACCAAAAGAGTCATGCGACAGTGTACGAAGCACCTCTGTTAATAGGGCTCGTAGAGAGCTCTGGCATATCTCAAAATAAAGCTAATTTTATGGGGAACAATATTTCAACAGAAAACATTCACAAATCAAAGCATTTAAAGAAAAAGTATATTTATCTGCCAGTTTGAAGCAAGAAAAAGTCAATCTAGAAGCCCGTTTTGGCTAAAGTATAAATAGCTTTGACAGGTTCCATAGAAGGGGAGTCGACATTTAGATAGCGGCGAGTCCACATCAATTGGCGGAGAAAACGTCATTGGTCGAAAACTCCAACATTTTGGGGTTAACCTAAAAAAGTCAAGAAGACATTTATTAGAAGACAACGCGAAATCGAATAAAAAATCAAGCAAAAGGGTATTAAGAAGCCATAAGAGCTCTTAATAAGCAAATATTATAAGGCAGAGCAACAAAAATCACGATACTTAAGTAATTTCCAGTAGAGGTTACTTACCAACTAAGATTAGCAGATCTCCAGGTGCTGGACCCACTACGTAAGTGCATACAAACCACAAGCATCAATAAATAAACGTCACTGAACATTACTATTCGTATTTGCATAAACATTTCGTAATTTTAAGTATAATTTGTCGTTTTGTTGTCATTTTCTGCGGTACTGTAGGTTATTTTAGTAGTGTGCATAGTACTTGCATCAAACGTCAACGGTTGAAAAGATCGGTTTACACTGCTAAGGTAAAATAGAGTACAGCCACAGTATTCATTAAGTTAATTAGCTAGGGATCAGGTTAATATTAATAACCAAATAAAAATCTATAAAGAAAACGGTTTCTGAAATTAATAAAACACTCATAAATCAGAAAGTCAGTTTATTATTTGTGTGTATGCAACCAGGTATACGTAAAGTACATTTGGAAAAATATCAGTAAAGTGAGTTATAAAATCCAAAGCCCATATGAACCTACCCGAGCCCCGAGATAAAAGAGAAAGCCCTGAGCTAATAGAGTAAGTAAATGTTGTGAAATTTTTCAAATAGAGGAAATATCAAGACAATATATATATATATATATATATATATATATATATATATATATATATATATATATATATATATATTATTATAAATTTGTCAATTAGACAGTTAAAATGAATTATCAAATTAAATTATTTTTTGACTTATGAAGTATATTTTAAATCAGAACTAGATCGAAAACCAATTTATATAAATGAAAACTGTACTGCTTACACAGATATTGGTTATGAAAATTTGTAAATTGTCTAGAATAATTAACTTTATCTCAGGGAGCCGGTTCAAAATTAATATCACTGTCTAATTTATAGAAGAAAAGAAAATTAAATCAACTCTAACAAATCAAACTATATTACTTTGCTTGAAATAATGTTATACACAAATGAACAATAACTTAAAACTAAACCTTAAATAAAGTCACTTGCTCGAGTCTGATTTTGATTGTCTTATTTTGCAAAATAAAATAAATACCTTTCTAGTCCTTAATCTGCAGATTAAATATTGTTTTCACTTTACTGCCCTGCTTTGTATAAATAAGAAATTTGGTGTCAGAAAACTTCCGTCCAATATTTCTCTTACTTCCTATATTATTTTCGTATCTATTAAATTTCTGGAACTTTATCCACTAATAATATTTCTTTTTAAAACAAAATATTATAAGGATGTGTATTTCATGATGATAATATATATATATATATATATATATATATATATATATGCTCGGATAGGTTTCCGCGGTTGTCTGTATGAAAAATACTAGGTTCACGGGTTGAACCGCGTTCACCATGGAAGTGGAGAATAATTCGTCCCTACCTTTCCTAGATGTCCTTATCGCTAAAAATAACACACACCAATTCTCTTACTCTGTTTACCGAAAACCAACCCACACAAACCGTTACCTAAATGCAAACTCCCATCACCATCCCTCACAGATAAATTCGGTCGTCAACACTCTTATAACAAGATCCCTCAGACTAACTGACAGCCACAACAAACGGAATTGCACACATTAGAACACGCACTCGTACAAAACGGTTATGACAGAAACCATATAAGACGGACCATAAATAAAGCACAGTACCCACCCCAAACACAACATCCTGATACATCCCCACCCAAACAACACAAAGCCTTCCTACCTTACATCAAAGGTGTTACAGACCGAATCTCCAAAGTCCTAAAAACAAACAACATAAAAACAATATTCACAACACAACAGACTATTTCCAACCTTATCAAGTCCCCAAAAGACCAAGTCCCTAATGACTCCCATGGCGTTTACGAAATACCTTGCTCCGACTGTCCCCGAACTTACATTGGACAAACAAACAGACGCATTAACAACAGGGTATACGAACATCGCCTAGCAGTCAGAAATACTGACCTTACCTCATCCCTAGCACAACACCGTCTCCAGACTGGACATAACATAGACTTTGACAACACAAAAACAATAGCACCTGTATATTCCCGAAAAACACGAACGATCCGCGAAGCAATTGAAATCGAGAAGCGTCCTAATTGTTTAAACAAAAGGGATGACAGTCTTCGACTTCCAACTGCTTGGAAATCACTAATATCTCCACTAACACCACACAGCGACCCTCCTACCACGTGCAACCGTTCCGCACCAGTGCTCACCACACCCACCAATCCTACTATAAATACCTCACTTCATCCCACAACTCGTCAGTTCTCTCTAAGAACTGAGAATTACTGCTTGTAGTGTTTCTTTATCTTAGGTAAAATTTCTTGCAGGACTTATTGTTGGGAATTTGATTGATTTTGACAAATCGGATTATAAGATTTAGTAAGTAAATGTAAATAGATGTTTAAATAAGTTAATATATTAGATAAGTAGTGTTTATAAAGAATGATGGGATGGTAACCAAGAAAAATTATTATTATGAGAGATGAAAATTTTTGAAAGATAAAAAAAAACCAGAAGAAAGTTTTTGAGAAATCTAATAAGAGATTAAAAGGAAGGAAAAGAGGTATTACACTTTTAAAAGCCACATTCAAGGAAAATATAAATTAGAGGGAATTGATCAAGAAAAGAAAGAAAAATATGAATGTTATCAACGGAGATTTGAATATTTTTAAAGAAATATTATTAGTGGATAAAGTTCCAGAAATTTAATAGATGCGAAAATAATATAGGAAGTAAGAGAAATATTGGACGGAAGTTTTCTGACACCAAATTTCTTATTTATACAAAGCAGGGCAGTAAAGTGAAAACAATATTTAATCTGCAGATTAAGGACTAGAAAGGTATTTATTTTATTTTGCAAAATAAGACAATCAAAATCAGACTCGAGCAAGTGACTTTATTTAAGGTTTAGTTTTAAGTTATTGTTCTTTTGTGTATAACATTATTTCAAGCAAAGTAATATAGTTTGATTTGTTAGAGTTGATTTAATTTTCTTTTCTTCTATAAATTAGACAGTGATATTAATTTTGAACCGGCTCCCTGAGATAAAGTTAATTATTCTAGACAATTTACAAATTTTTATAACCAATATCTGTGTAAGCAGTACAGTTTTCATTTATATAAATTGGTTTTCGATCTAGTTCTGATTTAAAATCGATCTAGTTCTGATTTAAAATATACTTCATAAGTCAAAAAATAATTTAATTTGATAATTCATTTTAACTGTCTAATTGACAAATTTATAATAATATATATATATATATATATATATATATATATATATATATATATATATATATATATATATATATATATATATATATATATATATATATATATATATATATATATATATATATATATATATATATATATATATATATATATATATATATATATATATATATATATATATATATATATATATATATTGTCTTGATATTTCCTCTATTTGAAAAATCTCACAACATTTACTTACTCTATTAGCTCAGGGCTTTCTCTTTTATCTCAGGGCTCGGGTAGGTTCATATGGGCTTTGGATTTTATAACTCACTTTACTGATATTTTTCCAAATGTACTTTACGTATACCTGGTTGCATACACACAAATAATAAACTGACTTTCTGATTTATGAGTGTTTTATTAATTTCAGAGAAACCGTTTTCTTTATAGATTTTTATTTGGTTATTAATATTAACCTGATCCCTAGCTAATTAACTTAATGAATACTGTGGCTGTACTCTATTTTACCTTAGCAGTGTAAACCGATCTTTTCAACCGTTGACGTTTGATGCAAGTAATATGCACACTACTAAAATAACCTACAGTACCGCAGAAAATGACAACAAAACGACAAATTATACTTAAAATTACGAAATGTTTATGCAAATACGAATAGTAATGTTCAGTGACGTTTATTTATTGATGCTTGTGGTTTTTATGCACTTACGTAGTGGGTCCAGCACCTGGAGATCTGCTAATCTTAGTTGGTAAGTAACCTCTACTGGAAATTACTTAAGTATCGTGATTTTTGTTGCTCTGCCTTATAATATTTGCTTATTAAGAGCTCTTATGGCTTCTTAATACCCTTTTGCTTGATTTTTTATTCGATTTCGCGTTGTCTTCTAATAAACGTCTTCTTGACTTTTTTAGGTTAAGCCCAAAATGTTGGAGTTTTCGACCAATGACGTTTTCTCCGCCAATTGATGTGGACTCGCCGCTATCTAAATGTCGACTCCCCTTCTATGGAACCTGTCAAAGCTATTTATACTTTAGCCAAAACGGGCTTCTAGATTGACTTTTTCTTGCTTCAAACCGGCAGATAAATATACTTTTTCTTTAAATGCTTTGATTTGTGAATGTTTTCTGTTGAAATATTGTTCCCCATAAAATTAGCTTTATTTTGAGATATGCCAGAGCTCTCTACGAGCCCTATTAACAGAGATGCTTCGTACACTGTCGCATGACTCTTTCGGTGGACCCCACGCACTTATGTCCCCTTTTCCCTTTGTTTTATGCATCTGTGTCTTATCTCAGATATTCACTCTTACATACTACACTGTTTTAGACTCATTTTATTTAGTTTTTCACTACTTATGAATAGCTTAACTTAATTGACATGGTTTATTTCCCTTTTTTAGAGATTTATAAAGAAAACTCAAAGGCCCCCATTGAGTAAATGACTGACAAATATTCTTTATATACAACCAGGCATCTCACAAACATTCGATGGAATTTTCATGAACTTACTAGGTAAAATTCACAAGTACTAGAAATGCTGTACCGTTAGTCATCGTTTATGCTATTTGATTTTGCAACTTTTAATATTTGGCTTGTTAGTCATGCACGAATTGCTGATCATCGTTTAAACCAGCTTTGTGACTTGCTTTCATGTTTAAATAGTTTACAATATTCTTGTGATTTTGACTTTTCCGATATGTTTTATGGTTTTCTTAAGAATCTTGGTAGTTTTGATACTTTTCTGTTTATTTTACATTGTGATATTGAAATACATGTCATTTCCCCTCTAGATAATGTATCTCAACAATGGTTTACTATTTTGTGTGCATTATCTACCCGAGTGCATGGATTTCAATTTAACTTTTTCCTTTTTTTTTTTTTATGTATGGATAAAGGAGATTGACGTGAAATTTACCCTTACTTTTTTCCCTCTTTCTATCATATAACTCATATGTATTTTCTCCCAATACCTTTAATATCCTAAATGGCCCCTCATATGGTAACAGTAGTTTGGCACAGATTTTTCTTTTTAAACTTGGCCTTCTTAAACTTTTTACAATGACTAAATCTCCCACTTTAAATTTAGTTCTCTCCTTAATCTTACTATTGGCCTTTTTCTTATATTTACAAGCATTTTTATAAATTCGCTCTCTTACTTTTAAATATATTTCTTGTATATCCTCTTGTTCACTAATTTCCCATGGACGTTCTGGCAATTCACCCTTCATAACTAGTATTGGTGATAAATGAGTTACTGAATTAGGTGTATGATTTATGAAATATTCTACGTTTTCCAATTGTTCCACCCACCGATCATGTCTTTTGTGTACATAGAGCCTTAAAAACTTTATGACCTCATATAACTCATATGTATTTTCTCCCAATACCTTTAATATCCTAAATGGCCCCTCATATGGTAACAGTAGTTTGGCACAGATTTTTCTTTTTAAACTTGGCCTTCTTAAACTTTTACAATGACTAAATCTCCCACTTTAAATTTAATTCTCTCCTTAATCTAACTATTGGCCTTTTTCTTATATTTACAAGCATTTTTATAAATTCGCTCTCTTACTTTTAAATATATTTCTTGTATATCCTGTTGTTCACTAATTTCCCATGGACGTTCTGGCAATTCACCCTTCATAACTAGTATTGGTGATAAATGAGTTACTGAATTAGGTGTATGATTTATGAAATATTCTACGTTTTCCAATTGTTCCACCCACCGATCATGTCTTTTGTGTACATAGAGCCTTAAAAACTTTATGACCTCCTGGTTGTAGCGTTCAACGGGATTGCCCATTGGATGCCTTATTGAGGTAAATATGAGTTTCATATTGTTCTCCTGACAGAAACTTTTAAAACGATAGCTATGAAAATAAGTGGCATTATCTGCTAATATTTTTTTTGGTGTGCCTACTTCTTTGCTATATTCATTCAAAAATATGATAGCATTATTTGTGTTACATCTTTTTGTAGGATATAATTTTACAAATTTAGTGAAAATGTCCACTATTACCAACACGTGCCTATAACCGTTCTTAGTTGGGACTAGGTTTGAAATATAATCTATCGCAATCATTTCTAGTGGCTTGTCTACTACGATACTTTCAATAAAATTTTGATTAGTATGATTTTTATATTTCCCTAAGCAACATAATTTACATGAATTTATCTGTTTTTTCGCTATCGTAATGTCATTTTGAGCATAGAAATTTTCTCTGAAGATTTTCCAGGTTTTTCTTATGCCAACATGTCCAAATTTTACATGCAAGTCTAACATTATTTCGTTAGTTAATATTTTATCTATAACATAGGCTTCTCGTTCCTCAAAAACTTTCACTATGTAACCTCGTTTCATTTTGACACCCCTGAAACTTTTCTTAGTAACCCTATCTCGTAGATCCACTAATCTAGCTTGACTCTCTTGTATTTCATTTTCACTATATAACCCTTCTATACTTCTAAATTTGTTCATCGCTACCACAAATGTGTTCGGTTTTACCGCTTTGTCCTCATTGATTCTACTTAAAGCGTCCGCCGTTATATTCGTTTTGCCCCAAATATGTCGTATGATAAAGTGGTACTCTTGTATGAGCAGTGACCATCGATATATTCGGTTATTAGTAAATCTGTTGTTTAATAAATACTGTAATGCAGCGTGATCTGTTTCTATGATGAATTTGTTTGCCATTAAATAATATTTTAACCTGGTTATAGAATAACCTAAGGCTAACATTTCTTTCTCTGGTACGGAGTAGCGTGTTTCATAACCTTTCAGAACCCTAGATACGAAACAAATTGGTACCTCTACCCCATTTTGTATCTATACTAACTCTCCCGATATCGCATAATCCGATGCATCAGTACGCAAGATGAATGTTTCATTATAGTCCGGGTTGTACAACAATAAATTTGTATGAAAACTAGTTTTTAGTTCCTGAAATGCCTGTTCTCTATTCGAATCCCATTTCCATCTCGTGCCTTTTCTCAACAACTCGAGTAACGGTGACTGTTTTTCTGACAAATTCGGTATAAACCTCTTATAATAATTTAATATACCTAGGAAACCTCTTAAAGTTCTTAGGTTATTGGGACGTGGATAATTTTTTATCTCATCTAGTCGATCCTGATTTATGTGAATTCCGTTTTTATTAATTATGTACCCAAGGTACTCTACTTATCTTTGAAAAAATTGACATTTCTCTAGATTAAGCTTTAACCCTGCCATATCTAGTGTTTTCAATATTATTTGTATGTGCTCATAATGTTTTTCCTCATTTTCAGAGAAAATTAGTATATCATCGACATAATGGTTGCAAAAACTATCAAATTTGTTGAGTATTGCTTGCAGTGCCCTTACTAATGCCGCTGATGATGACTGCAAACCAAATGGAACAACAGAAAATTGGTAAATATTCCCCTCTATGCTAAATCCCGTATATTTCCTCGAATCTTTGTGCAAAGGTATCAACCAAAACGAGTTTTTCAAGTCTAATTTAGTGTAAATACAATTTGATCTTAATCTCCCAATAATACTATCAATATTGACCGGTTTGTCGTATACTGGGCTCGTAATTTGATTGATTTTCCTTGCATCAAGACATATTCTGATGGAATCATCTTTTTTTTAACAATTACCACTGGATTGATATAGTTAGTGTTTGATTTTTCTATAATACCCTGATTAATCATTGTAGAAATTTCTTGTGCCACTTTTTCCCTAAATTTGTATGCTATGGGGTAAGTTTTGGCATTATATGGAGCAGATTCATTCACAAACAGTTTATGTTCGTACACATTGGTGACTCTAGATTTATAATTGAACAATTCCTTATATTTTAACAACATGTCAATGATTTGACCTCGATATTTTTCTGGGCATGCGACAACTTTACCTTCCTCTTCTTGAGGATTATTAATATTATCCAATGCCTCTTTTGGACATGGATTTTCATAACTGTTGGAGATATGGTTTATTAACTTTGCATTTTTCGCGTCGTCACCATCTGTTTCCCCTAAAATGTTAAGTACATGCTCACCTATAGCAACTTTACCCTTTTCTAGGTTTATTATGGCATTATTTGTACTCAAAAAATTGCTACCCAATATGATATCAATTAACATGTCCGGTATAATTAAGAATTTATGAGAAATTGTTTCCTGTCCCATTTGGAATTCAATGTTCACTACTTTATCTACTTCTCCTAGCTTTTTCCCATTTGCCGTTTGTAAATTTACCTTTTTGGTTTTTATTATGGAATTTTTGAATTTTTCTGCATTTTTTTCAATGATTAATGAATTTACTAGACTAACTTCAGCTTCAGTATCGAGTAAGGCGGTCAAGGAAATATTTTTAAAACAATTTAATTTTATAAATGGTAATTCATAATTTAATATTAATTCTCTATTATTTGGTTGATCAAAATTAATAAATTCCCTCGGATGTTGGTAGGTTGAATTTACCAATTTGATATTTGGTTTGCAGTTACTTAAAAATTTTGGTTTTTTGGTTCAGGTTCCACCATCGCTGTGGTAATTTCCTGAATTCGATTCCATTCCGTGTTTTTCTCCCCGTTTTTATTTACATTATTTACGTACACATTCTCTCCAGTTCTTTTTTTATTGTCTTGATTTGTCTCATATCTTGGTTTTTCTTGATTACCATCGTATCTTCTCATGTTCCCCTCGTAACGTGGTTTTTCTTGATTTCCTTCATATCTTACATTTTCCCTGTACTGCGGTTTTTCCTGATTTTCTTCGTATCTTCTACCATTTCCTCAATAATCGTACCTTTGATTGTTTCTGTTGTAGTTATTATTTTCTTGATTGTAATAATTATACCTATTGTGGCTTCTCCATTCTTGTTTTTGTTCAACGTTTTCTCGTCTATCTTCTTTCTGTGGAGTTCTTCTTTCGTAGGTCCTGTTCTCCCCTTTAGGCTCTTGCTTGCTTAACCTACCATCGTCAATCCTTCGCAAATATTGTAGTAGCTTTTCCAACATATCAATCCCCTGAATTAATATCACATCCCGTATATTATCGGAGAAATGACGTGCAAAGTACCGTACTATTTCTGTCTCGCTCATTTTCGGTTCTAGATACCGTACATAATTATATTTCTTTAAAATATATTTTTCCCTACTGTACCCTGTGTTTTCTATGTACTTCCCATTGAAAAGATTTTCCCTAACTTTTTGTTGTTGGTTTTCGTCCCAATAATTTGCCAGGAAAAGCTCCGCAAATTCATTAAATGTGGCATATTTTTCCTCCGCGACTTCATGCCACGTTTGAGCGTTACCTTTTAGACTATTGCGAATGCACATTTTTATATTAATATTTTCCGGTAGCGCCTCTATTTTCTCTCGTATACTTGTGATGAAGGTTTTAGGATGTACCTTCATATCCCCGAAAAATGTTATTTTGTTTTCATTTTGGATTGAACCATGACACACATATTGCACCGCTTTTTCTTTTCTATTAATTTTATCTATTTGCGTTTTGAGATTGTCGCTTTCCGCATCTATCTTTTTGTTTAAAACGTCAAGGCTTTCAGAATATTGTTTGTCAATTTCCCCAATTTTTTCTTCTACGTTACTATTAATTTGACATAATTTATCCTCAATCTGTTCGTTATTGTTTTTAATAATGTCCTCTAAATGTTTCCTAGCTTAGTCTCCCTACTATCTAAATCTAAATTTACTTTCGTCAATATTTGTTTTTCCAAATTTTTAGCAATGTTGTCTATTTTTTCATTTAAGTTAAGAGTTGTCAATTCGATCTGTTCCCTTAAGTTGATATTTGACTGTTCTATTTTGTTGTCTAACTGACTTATAATAGTATTTGTTTCTCCAATAATTTCTGTTTTTGTTTCAGCTAGCTTGTTTAAAATAAGCTGCATCTGCTGCATGAACAACGTGGGATCAAAATCAACCTGAACAGGCACGTCACCTTGTTCTGTCACTATGGCGTTACCTTGGTCTACCATGATAGCCTCATCTTGTTCTGCCATGATGGCATCACCTTCATCTGCACTATTATCTTGGTGCATCGTTCAACCAGAGCGCAATTCCATACAAAATACTTTACCCTTGATATTTTCTACCTTTTGTATTTATAAACAATTGCAAAATTATTACCTTGTGAATTTTACTAATAAATTATGTTTTTAACTTGTGTGTTTTATTTTCCAGCCAAAGTGAGCTATAAAATTGGTCAGATTTTAACTTATTTTACTTAAATTTCGCGTTGGACGACATTTTACTTTGCCTCAGCTTGGCCGTCATTTTGCTGTGATAGAACTTGAAATTTTTTTTTTTAATTATTGCCAAGGAAAGACGCCATTTTGCCGTGCCCTACGTTTGGCCGCCATTTTGTCAAGATATTTCCTCTATTTGAAAAATCTCACAACATTTACTTACTCTATTAGCTCAGGGCTTTCTCTTTTATCTCGGGGCTCGGGTAGGTTCATATGGGCTTTGGATTTTATAACTCACTTTACTGATATTTTTCCAAATGTACTTTACGTATACCTGGTTGCATACACACAAATAATAAACTGACTTTCTGATTTATGAGTGTTTTATTAATTTCAGAAACCGTTTTCTTTATAGATTTTTATTTGGTTATTAATATTAACCTGATCCCTAGCTAATTAACTTAATGAATACTGTGGCTGTACTCTATTTTACCTTAGCAGTGTAAACCGATCTTTTCAACCGTTGACGTTTGATGCAAGTACTATGCACACTACTAAAATAACCTACAGTACCGCAGAAAATGACAACAAAACGACAAATTATACTTAAAATTACGAAATGTTTATGCAAATACGAATAGTAATGTTCAGTGACGTTTATTTATTGATGCTTGTGGTTTGTATGCACTTACGTAGTGGGTCCAGCACCTGGAGATCTGCTAATCTTAGTTGGTAAGTAACCTCTACTGGAAATTACTTAAGTATCGTGATTTTTGTTGCTCTGCCTTATAATATTTGCTTATTAAGAGCTCTTATGGCTTCTTAATACCTTTTTGCTTGATTTTTTATTCGATTTCGCGTTGTCTTCTAATAAACGTCTTCTTGACTTTTTTAGGTTAACCCCAAAATGTTGGAGTTTTCGACCAATGACGTTTTCTCCGCCAATTGATGTGGACTCGCCGCTATCTAAATGTCGACTCCCCTTTTATGGAACCTGTCAAAGCTATTTATACTTTAGCCAAAACGGGCTTCTAGATTGACTTTTTCTTGCTTCAAACTGGCAGATAAATATACTTTTTCTTTAAATGCTTTGATTTGTGAATGTTTTCTGTTGAAATATTGTTCCCCATAAAATTAGCTTTATTTTGAGATATGCCAGAGCTCTCTACAAGCCCCATTAACAGAGGTGCTTCGTACACTGTCGCATGACTCTTTCGGTGGACCCCACGCACTTATGTCCCCTTTTCCCTTTGTTTTATGCATCTGTGTCTTATCTCAGATATTCACTCTTACATACTACACTGTTTTAGACTCATTTTATTTAGTTTTTCACTACTTATGAATAGCTTAACTTAATTGACATGGTTTATTTCCCTTTTTTAGAGATTTATAAAGAAAACTCAAAGGCCCCCATTGAGTAAATGACTGACAAATATTCTTTATATACAACCAGGCATCTCACAAACATTCGATGGAATTTTCATGAACTTACTAGGTAAAATTCACAAGTACTAGAAATGCTGTACCGTTAGTCATCGTTTATGCTATTTGATTTTGCAACTTTTAATATTTGGCTTGTTAGTCATGCACGAATTGCTGATCATCGTTTAAACCAGCTTTGTGACTTGCTTTCATGTTTAAATAGTTTACAATATTCTTGTGATTTTGACTTTTCCGATATGTTTTATGGTTTTCTTAAGAATCTTGGTAGTTTTGATACTTTTCTGTTTATTTTACATTGTGATATTGAAATACATGTCATTATATATATATATATATATTTATATAAGGTATCCGTTGGCATCCACTAATATACACACTGATATACACAAAATTTATTTAAAGGCTAAGTTAGCATCCTACCTATTTTACGGTTTAATTTGTCCTTATGAATATTTTAATCGATTCGTAAAATGACACCCGAATATAGAAATTACAGGTTAACTGACTTCCGGCGGCGTTGTCAGATGTATGCTATGCTGCTTTATCGTATTTGCCTAGAAGAATATTATTACAATCTGCAGTCTGTCCACGTATAAGTAAATAAGGAAATCTCATCCTGTGAGAATACTAATTTATGTCACAATTTAAGTTTCGAAACATGAAGTTCGCGTAAAAGTGAATTACTTTTTATTTGCTTATGATTGTTATAAAACATATTCTTTATGGGATTTGGCAAACAGTAGAAAAAACAATCTGTACGAACTAAAAAGAAAATCTATCTGCAAAGATTGGAAATTAATTTTGTAGATAGTTTTTCTTTTTAGTTCTCACAGATAGTTTTTTTTCTGCTATTTGTCAATTTATCAAATTTTCTGTACGAGATAGGACAGGGTGCTGTAAAGAAATATTATTCAGAAAAATAAAACTGAATTTGTTAAAATTTTGCTCACTTGCAAAGTGACCCTATAAGGGTAAAGTTGGAGTATCACGTATTTTTAACGTTTATTATTATTTATTTGAGTTCTCTTTTACACAAATTATTATTAATTAATCACCTTCTAGATTGTGTTAATATTTTAATGCTTTTCAAATGTATTAGACAATTATAATTTATTCAAAAAATTATATTTTGCTATAAATTTGTAACATTTCCAACTTTTTTAAATTTCACAATAGTTCAAAGAATACGAATTAATAATTATTTTTTCAATTACACCCCTCATGAGAACTATTGGGCCTCAAAATGACCCCATAGGACAAAAGTAGAGTATCATGTATTTTTAGCATTTATTGTTATTTATTTGCGACTCTTTTTGCAGAAATTATTTTTAATTAGTCTCAAAAATGTTCTTTATTTTAAATATGGGCAGAAAGTCGATGAAAAGTTCAAAATTTCTTAAAACCTGCACAACTCTAGCTCTATTCTGAAGAAAGTTGGCAATAAACAGGAATAAGTTGCTTAAATAATTTGCAGGTTTCATTAGCAAACTCTTAATAAACAAAATTGTGAAACTAAAAAAAGATGGAAATGCTACAAATTTGAAACGTAATTGCTTAAATAAATTATAATTATTTAAGTAAATTAAAATTGTTTAAACAATTTGAAAAACCTTAAAATATTAAGACAAACTGAAATCTGACTAATTGAAAACTATTTCTATAAAAAAATCTCAAATAAACAATACTCATTCTGAATAATTCTTTCTAAGTTTTTGTCCTATCTCTTACAGAAAATAGTATATTGTGTATTTAGGTGTGAAAGCAGTACATTCCCGGACGACGATGCATCGTAGTTCGGGAATGTGCTTTCACACCGAAATACGCATACTATTTTTTCTGAAATCACAATCAATATTATTATAAATTAAGGAATTTGTATTAATGCATAAAATTTCTTCATTAATGAATAACATTTCTTCATTATAATCTAACATTTCTTCATTACAATCTAACTGCTTACTAATAAATATAATTTTGATGTATGTGTAAGTGTAAATGTAAGTTTGATTGTTTGTCTGCGTGTATTTATTTACTGTCAAAAATATACATAAAAAACCATACGGGAATGTTACTTTCCCGGCATAGGCCGGGAAAGTAACATTTGTTGATCGTTGCTTGGCAACGGATCTTTTCCGGTCTGTTTTCTGATAGTTTCTTAGCAACGGACTAAAATACTGGAATTGTGCATTTTTCGATCTGAAATCGCGCCGAAAATGTAGACATTGCCGATCGATTTCAGAAAAAGTACTTTATAAATGAGAGAAATTACTTTTTTTGGTAAATTTCCAAGACATATGAATTGCTCATTTAATCATGCGTCGCTCCCTGGCACACTGTATATGCTTTCTTAGAAAATGTAAGGCTCTTACTGAAACGAGAAATTGGAGATTTTTTAATTTTTAAAACATAATAACATTGGAAATATCAACTTTATGAAAAAAATGATCGAACATTTCTTGTTGGAAATCGATAAAAAAATATTTAAAAACGTTGTTTCATTGAAAAAATGTAATATTTCCTTTTGTTGTAAACAAAATTATTTTAAACAATATCAGACCGGGTTACCGTCTGGTAACATGGATGCTCATAATCAGTAGTGTCTCCAGAACTGATTCCAACAAATAAACTGCGTCCGAAATGTATTCGAAACTCATACGCCCATACTGCTTGCTATATAACTATACCTTCCAATTTTATAGACCAGTAACAACTTCGTAAAAAAAATGAAAATCGGCAAAGAGACCACGATGTTTCATTTCTACATAAAAACTTTTAAAAAGTCAAAAACCTAAACCACATTCCAATTTAAAAAAATATAAATGACTAAGTTTTAAAATCTAAAAAGGAAGTAACAGGACAAGCTTTACTTGAAAACGTTTTTATTGAAAATAAAATTATATAAAAAAAAATATTTTTAAGAAAAAGCTTTTATTTGAAAAAACTGTACTAAAAAGTAAAAATAATTTTTTAAAATTCATACACCTGGAAACCAAAAACTTTGCGGACGGTCATATAGCACTATTGCATAGTTACTTTGCTCAATTGACCGCCCCCAAAGCTTTTGGTTTCCAGGTGTATGAATTTTAAAAAATTATTTAAACTTTTTAGTACAGTTTTTTCAAATTAAGTCTTTTTCTTAAAAATATTTTTTTATATAATTTTATTTTTTACTTTTTAGTCTACTTATTTTACAAACAGACAGACAAAACCCTTTCATTTGATACAAATGGCAAGGGAGTCGTGAAGAAAGATAATTTGCCATCCTAGGGCGTCCGCCATATTGGATTTATAATGGCGTTACATAGTTTATCGTATTTTACTCGTCATACCCTTTCATTTGATTCCATATCAAGGGGGTTGTGAAGAAAAAGGCGATCTGCCAGCTTGGGACGTCCGCCATATTGAATTTAGAATGACGTCACATTGTCTATCGTATTTTACTCGTAAACCCCTTCATTTGATACCCATATCAATAGGGTTGTGAATAAAAAGCCGATCCGCCATCTTGGGACGTCCGCCATATTGGATTTAGACCGATAATGGCTATACTATGTTACATTGTCACCGGACTTATACACGTGTGCCAAATTTCAAAGCTCTAGTATAATAAGAACTAGTCGAAATTGCAAGATTTCACCAAACAAACATACATTCATACATAACACATTGCAAGTTAAATAAAAGCTTTTAAAAAAACCGCTGACCAAGGAATCACTACTTCCACATCCAGATTCTCTATCCAAGTCACTCACAACGAAAAAAACTTTGCATGTGAAAATAACTGTTTATGGAACTTTAATAATATAATATTTGAAATCCTCTACCCCAAAAACCCATAAAACGATACCCCACATCGGTGGTGGGGTGGGGAGTGGTGATGGGGGGTGGTGATAGGGGGGTGGTAGTGGGGGTGGATAAAGTAAAAAAATATTTTGAGATTTCTGGTTTGTGTACATAGGTACACTAAATCACATTTTTTTTTCATCCCCTTTAATAAGGGGGTGGGGGTGGTAATGGGGGTGGCTAATGCCAAAAATTTTTTGAGACCTTAGCTTCTCTTGTATATACTAAATACCAATTTTATGGATTATTACCTGCTTGATTGACCTATTTACCCCAAATTTACCCCAATTTACCCCCCAACCCTTCGACGGAACAAGATGAAAATATAATCTAGTTCTAGATCTCGTTAAAGTACATACGTGTACCAAATTTCAAGTCAATATCTTAAACGGTTCCAGAGTAAACGTGCGCACAAAAAAGTTACAGACAGACCGACAGACAGACAGAAATTTTTTTTTCGCTCAAACTTAAAATCTCGACGTTTCATGACATTTTAAGCCTATTTGGACAATATAAATTTTTAAAAATTTTCTTGTCGTTACTATACTTCCACTGGACGTGGAAGTAAAATGAATACAACACAATTATTTAGCATTTATGAAAATGTAAACATACGTATTTCAAACCAAAATAATACAATAATGGTAAAATGAAACAAAAATCGAACATCAACTCATAAAAGGAAATTTATTTTCTCTGTCTATATAATCCCAGGATTATGTTATGTGTACTTTGTAGTTCTAACACATTATAGTGTAGGCAAATTAGCATTCTGACTAAATAGTTTATCGAATGAATGGATTTTCACGAAACTTTGTGGATTCTGTTCGTTTTGAAGTCTAGATCAAACTCCAAAAAAAAAAATGGCCGCTAATATTGCCTCGCAATTGTTATAAACAATGATCTTGTTGCTAATTTGTTAACTAGTAAAATTGAGGTAAATTAAAAAAACAAAATGTCTTTTTAGATAATTTTATGAAAAATAACAACTTTTTACTCTCGTAAAATTTTCGAAAAATGCATATTTTCCGAGATATAGCGGTTGAATTTTTCCAAAAAGGGTTGAAGGTGGAATAAAAAGTGACGAGAAAAATCCATAAATTCGAGTGAATATATTATTAAACTACAAGACTTTTTTTCCTTTATGACTTTTTCCTAAAGCGCAAGTCCAAGTTTCCTGGAAAAAAACCGAAAAAAAGGACAATATCGTAAACTATGAAATTTAAAAATCTGTCTTATTGTCTGTTTAACCGAAACTAGAATAACAGACTCCGAAACTGTAAAAAATTCCAAAATTTATCTATACAACTCTCTTAGCTGGTGTATTATACATTAATGATAATTTATATAATCAACACAATAGAAAGTAGCTTAATTGAAAATATTAGATTCATCTATAATTATATAACATATAAAATATGCTATAATTAAAATATACAATAATATTATTTTTAATTTTTGTCACGTATTTTAGTATTTATTTTATTTTGTAATATATCGAAGTTTATGTCGATTTACGTGTATTTTAATATTGAGTAACTGCTATTCTATACTAATAAATTAGAAAAATTATCACATCGCCTGTTAGGTATATTACGATTTTACCTATGGACAACCTCTGTTTAATAATAATTAAACAGAGGTTGTCCATTCTTATAATAATAATAAGAAATATGCACGACAACGTACCAGTTGCCTTATTAATTATATACCAAAATAAAGATAATTAATGGATAATAATGAACAAAATAGTTCAGGTCGGTAAGTCTGTTAATTATCAAATGAAATCGCCGAGAATCGCATATACGAAAATGCAATTTTTGTGAGTCAGTCCGTCAATTTCTTTTCAGTATTGAAAGTCACTGCTCATTCTTTTTGTCTGCCTAATGACATGCAAAATCATATATGTAAGTTTTATCTGGCTATATATAATTTTGTATCGCAAATTACCAAATATAAGCCACTTTTCGAGCGGCTTTTACACCGTTATTATAATACATTTTGGCGATTAAGTAAAATGCTAGAATCTCTAAAACGATTATTTTTTGTATAAATTTATAGCAATGTGTTCCAGATCTTTTTATAATACATACACGTAACAACTATTAAGTTAATATCTTAAACCGTCACACAGGAAACGTGCGTACAAAAAATACAGACAGACCGATAGATGCAATTTTTTTTGCCCTCAAATTTAAAATCTCGATATTTCATGACACTAAACCGATTTCAACAAAAAAAAAAATTGAAGTTTTTTTTTACGATTACTATACTTCCAATCCACTATTTGGATGTGGAAATAAAATTTACGACTCAAATCATCCAATGTCCCAAATTGGGATACGAATTGTGCGAAAATTATTAAGTAATTATAAATACTGATTTAATGAAGCTAAAATATTATGACATGAGGGTTTATTGATACATCTGAAAGTGTATTTTAAATAAAAAGAAACATTTCTTATTATAAAAACACAATTTGTAATGTTAAATGTTAATAAAATTGAACATGCCTCAAGTTTAACAACAGGTATTTTTCTTTATAGTAGTGTAAAATATTATAAAAAATCTGAGGCCTTGGCTTCTAGTAGGTATAATTATTCACCAAAACTACACTAACATTTTTCTTTGTATGTCTTACAAAACAATTTTTGTAATAAATATAAAATGTTTTTTTCCATGATTTTATTTTAAGGATAACTAAATGAACTATATTTCACAATAGAAATATGAAACATTTCATTTCTTGTTTCTTATTTATAACAAATTCGGATAAAAAAATACATTATTTTTAATGAAAATATATGCCATTTGATTTATTACTTCCACATCCTCGTAGTGGAGTGGAAAGATGTACAGGGTGCGCCACTTGAAACTGCCCATACTTGTAACTTTTTTATTTTTAAAGCGCTGACCTTGTTGGGCACATCAAATTGTAGACATTTTTAAAGCCTTAAACACGCATACAGAGTGATTTAAAAAAAAATTTGAAAAAATTGTTGAGAAAGGAAACTTAATTTCTTTGAATATTTTTTTACCTCACCTTGTACATGAAATGTGTTAATGTTTTCTTATAAAGGTTTTAATTAGCTTCAATTTACGTTAAAAAAAAAGTTTTAAGAATAAAAATTCCTATTATTTAGTACATTTTAATAGAGTTTGTTTTTAAAAATATTTATTTCTTTTGTTTCTTGTTGCTGTTTTGTTACGTTGAGGATTTTTTGTGATATGTCTTTTACAAATAAAGCATAAAATTATTATTTACATTTTTTCAGTTATTTTAAAAAAATCAGCAGTCGGAAGGAGTGTTTTTAATTTCTTTCTCTAAAACCAAAAAGAATTTCGGATATGACATAATAAACATAACATAAATTGAAGCTAATTAAATCTTTTATAAGAAAACATTGATGCAGTTCATGTACAGGATGAGGTAAACAAATATTCAAGGAAATTAAGTTTTCTTTCTTCTTTTTAAATCACTCTGTACACATGTTTAAATGCCCTAAAATTATCTACAATTTGATATGCCCAACATGGTCGTAGTTTAAAAAATAAGAAAGTTGCAAGCCTGGGGAGTTTTAAGTGGCGCACCCTGTATAGTAATCTTAAAAAAAATTTCAAAATATTTTTTGTTGAAATAATAAATGTCATAAAACGTCGAGATTTTAAATTTAAGAGAGAAAAAATTCTGTCTGTGTGTTGGTCTGTAACTTTTTTGTGCGCATGTTTTCTTCGCAACGGTCTAAGATACTGTCTTCAAATTTGGCACACATATGTTCCATGACGAAATCTGGTACTAGATTATGTCTTGCGCTAATTCCGGTGAAGGGTTGTGAGTTAAATAGGGTAAATAGGGAAAAACAATAAAGCAAGCTAATAACAGTCCAGAAACTTAATTTTTAAAATCTTCTATTTAACTTCATTTTAAAAGCTTTGTACGGTAGTTAGTATATTTGGGTCAAATCGTGCAACCAAAATGGATCCTGGAGGTATTGTTTAATAGTGGATTCGGCGGCGCCCGGAGAGATTCGAATATGGATTCGGCAGCGCCTGAAAATTGCCTTGGTATTCGACATGGTCCGGAAGTCACCTTGGTGTTTAGCCGTTCCCGAATATGGATTATGCAGCGCTCGAATATAGATTCGGCGGCGTTCTAATTTGGATTTGGCAGCGCCCGGAAGTTACTTTGGAATTCGGCAGCGCCCAAAAATGGATTCAGCAGCATCCTAATATCGATTCGGCAGCGCCCAGAAATTACCTAGGTATTCATGCGCGCCCGGATATGGATTTGGCACTATCTTAATATGGATACAGAAACGCCCGGAATTTGTCTTCGTATTCGGCAGCGTCCGGAAGTTCTGTAGGTTTGGCTAGCATTTGGCAACGCCCTTTTATTAAAATTCTGTGACCAATTATTTCCACATACTAGAGTGCAAATATGGTCAAGATGTTTTCCTTTAAAGAGGATGGGAAATCTGGATGTGGAAATATTGATTCCTTAGGCAGCGGTTTTATTCCAAAAGCTACAACAAATTTTGAATGATTTATTTTATCACAACTCAATTGAGAGTAATACTCAAATTTCGATTTTCATAAAAAAAGTAATCTTTTAACAAATAGCCATAACTTTGACAATTTTTATTGTAGAAGAACCGGAATGTATTAAATTGAATTACCTTTCAACGTTGTAATAACCAATTTCAGACCCTTCGGTTTTTAAGTTATTCACGAAAAATACGTGTCGAAATTTGACACTTAGAAAGGGGCGAAAAAACACAAAACCTTAAAAAAATAATATCTCGAACAATCTTTGAACGGGACTAATCTGAAATTTAAGGTAAAGTTAATTTCTTATGTTTCAAGTCGTACAAATAACAGTTTTTGACATAATTCGTAATTTTCAAGATACTTCCAGAAACCCATTTTTTAACGAATTGCTAGATACAACGAATCAAAAATCACGGTCATTTACATTCAAACTATACAAATTGCGCGGAAATATTAACAAAATTGTATGACTCTTATATCAACTTTATTATTCTAATTATAACATGTTGTTTGAGTGACCTATAATAATTAATATCATGAGAGAAATAGAAGTAAAAACTGTTGAATTACTTAAACACAATCAACGAAAAAACTAGCTCGAATTAAAACTAAAATATACTTTACGTGCAATATGTACAATATGTTTACTTAAAGTAAACTGCAATTAAATTTTAATTTTATTTATATAAATATATACTTTGGAAAAAACTTTGTTAGTTTAGATGAATTATAGTTTTACAGATATCTATGAACTTACATTTAAAATCACGAGGTGTAGATGCTCCAAACTGATTAATTTTGAAGCACAGTGGCAAGTGTAAAGTAAAAGATATATTATAATTTAAGCTATCAAATTTTGTCGATAATTTTTTCCATCTTGTTAGTTTCAATTCGACAGCTTTATCTTTAACGGTGTCTTAGTAACTCTACAACTCTTTCAACCATGCATTTCTCTACAAGAGGTTGTTCTTGGGTCACCTACTATACTTTTCTTAAATAGAATCCAATAAGAAATCCAAAAATTTAAACAAAACGAATTAAAATAATCTCCAACATACACTAGTTCACAAGTTCAAAGACGTGTTAATTCTTGATAAAGCTTGTAAAAATGTGAGTGAGGGCACATTGGATTCGGAATGCCGTCTAGAAAAATGTGCAAAACTTTCAAACCCGCATATAAACAATTGCAAAAGTTATAAACAAATTAAGATTGAAGAAATAACGAGCTTCGTTTTTTGAAAATAACTCGAAAACCATTAATATTTAAGAAATATTAAAAAAAGATTCTTGAAGAGGAAGAAATTTCCAATAGAAAAGTTAAAACTCCCGGTATTCCATTATTAATAATTTTAATTTAATGTTGAAAATAGGCTTCGTGCGGCAAACGCTAAGCCGTTACGAAACCGGCCGTAATAAGTAAAAATATTTTTTTATGTACCTATTAAATATTAATTTAAAAATTTTAAAAAACTATGGTATTATTCAGACATTTAAAGAAAAAAAATCCAGATTTTTCATAAAATGAGCCTATTGTTAATTAACAATTTTTTTTAGAGCTTACGTTTATTTTTCAAGTCGGATAATTGTTAAGCAAAAGCCACTAAAATTATTATGTTTCCTTTAGACCTTATATCAACTATACTCTCCGAGATTATGACATTGCGATATTTTTAATTGTTATAGTCTATTAGTTATTAATTATTTAAGATAACAAAAAACTAAAAAATTTTAAAAAAAAGGTTGACATTTTTTTTATTAATTTTAATTATTATTACTGGTTTTATATTCAAAAATAACATAAGATTACATAAACTTTAAATTTTTAGTGTTATTTGTTTAAACAAATTTTATAAACAAATAGATAAATTACTTATTTTTGAAAAACATTTTTTGCCATTTTATTTGTTATAAAATATTATGAATTGAAAAAAATTTTTTCTTAAAAACATTTTTTAATTGTTTATAATCATTTTTTTCCTTTCTTCATTATTTAAACAAGTTATTAAGTAAAAATTTTAGTCTTAAAACCTATTATTTGCAATTCTCTACAAGGTGGAATTTTTTTTGTTGTTAATTTATTTGTTTATTTAATAAATAATTTGTTATTAACAACCTCCGAATGTGTTTATATTTTTTTAGATAGAAAAAAAATTTAAAAAAAACAACCGTATACATAAACAAACACATAAAAAAAAAATGTTAATATTTCTTATAGAATTTAAAATTTTAAATATTAAAAATGTTTTTTGACATATTTATGTATACGGTTGTTCCGGTTATTTTTTTCTATCTAAAAAAATATAAACACATTCGGCGATTGTTAATTAGAAATTGTTTATTAAATAAACAAATTAATTAATAACAAAAATTCCACCTTGTAGAGAATTGCAAATAAGAAATTTTAAGAATATTTTTTTCTTAATAATTTGTTCAAATGAAGAAAAACGGGAAAAAATAATTATAAACAATTAAAAAAATGTTTTAAGAAAATTTTTTTTTTCCAAAAATACGTAATTTATCTATTTCTTTATAAAATTTGTTTAAACAAATAGCACTAAAAATTTTAAGTTTATATTATTTTATAGTATTTTTGAATATAAAAACAGTAATAATAATAATTTTAAAATTAATAAAAAAAATTTTTCAACCTCTATTTAATTTCTTAGTTTCTTGTTAGCTTAAATAATTAATAACTAATTGACTGTAACAATTAAAAACATCGCAATGTCATAATCTCATAAAATATAGTTGACATAAGGTCCTCACGAAGCGAAATAATTTTAGTGGCTTTTGTTTAACAATTTTCCGACTTGAAACATAAACGTAAACTCAAAAAAAGAAAATTGTTAATTAACAACGAGCTCATTTTATGAAAAATCGGTAAAAAATTGTTTTCCAACGGGATATTGTTCCTTTAAGTGTCTAAATAATAACGTAATTTAAAAAAGAATTATATTAATACTTGACAATATAAAAAAATTGTTTTGCTTCTTACGATCGGTTTCAGAGTATCGTAACGGTTTAGCTTTCGCCGTGCGAAGCCCCATTTTCAACATTAAATTAAAGTTATTAATAGTCGAGATAGAGTTCCAGAAGTCCAGACTTTTTTATTGGAAATTTCTTCCTCTTTAAGAACCTCTTTTTTTTTAATTTCTCAATTATTAATAGTTTTCGAGTTATTTGCAAAAAACGAAACTCGTCATTTTTTTCAATCTTAATTTGTTTATAACTTTTGCACATTTTTCTAGACGTCATTCCAAATCCAATGAGCCCTCACTTATATTTTTAAAAGCTTTATCAAGAATTAACACGTGTTTGAACTTGTGAATTAGACTAAATAAGATTCTTTTACATTAACATAATTTTGTAGTTTATCACGTATCTAAAATATTTTTGCTAATAACTTTTCTCTTACTTCTGTAGTTTAATTAAACTACAGAACACTATTTTACTTATAGCCTTGCTGAACCATCCTTAACAAAAGTTGTTTACAATCAAGAGGTACAAATTCCGTCCTCATTTTAACAGTTACACGAATTGTCTCCACTAAGTTTACTTTTCCTAGTAGTAATATATTCGAGCAAACTAAAACATCTGGATGAACATGTGGTATATAGTAACCTACTTCCACGGTGTTGCCAGCTGACTAGATGCCATCTAAACCGCTTCTGTGGTCAGCAGGTATTCAAAATGAATATTTTTCGAGCGACAGGCACGGCAGCTAGTAACAAACCGCTGAACTGAAATATTCACTAGGGTGTTAAAATGGGTCACTTGACCTCCAACTTAAAATAAGTTTTAATGGCATAATACGACATCTACGATGCCCCTGCGTTAATATCTCCAGCAGGTCAGATGGCATCCGAATACCGGATGCCATCTGACTCGTGGATGCCAACTGAACCTAAAATTTTACATTGTGGGATGCCGACTAATACCTTATATATATATATATATATATATATATATATATTTTCTCAGAATTGCACCTAGAGTGTGTATTTTTCACTTAACATCTAGCAATGCTTTCCCACGTTTTGAAGTATTTTTCTTCGGTAGTAATTATTTCATAAAAGAAAAATTTTCCGAGAGAGGGAGTAAAATTTGTAAAATTCTATTTTTTTTTCATTGAAAATTAACAAAATAGGACAGTTTGTATCACAATAACTGATAAGTTAAACAACAAATTTATACGGAAGTAAATAACTTTGAAAGATTTTAGTATAACCTTTGAGCAACGTTAAAAAGTAACCTTTTCTATATATTTACTGCCATTTAAAACCTTTGGGTTGATTAGTTAATAAGCGTAATTAATATACGAAACTTAGTAAATTTATCTGGTATACTTCAAATTTGGTAATAATTTTTTTTTGTGTTGCGCTTTTATACGGCGATATTGGAGTATAGTTTACTCAAGAGTCGGTCTTTTTTATTATTGTCTGTTGACGATTAAAAGGATAAGCAGAATTGTGTTTTTCCTATTTTGTGGAATTTTATATGGTTTCGGACGGTCGACGCCGTCGAACTACTTTTTTGTTTAAAAGGTATTAGCATTTTTTTGCTGTATGTTTCAGCTTTGTACTGAAATATTTGAGTTTATTGAATTATTAAGAATTCTCTTAGTCGTGCATTTTGAGGACCGGTAAAATAACAAATTAATTTACATTGCTAATAACCGCATCATTTTATATAAATATATAAAAATTCGTTTGCTTCTTTTTCATACTTAGTCATAAAAATTGACAAGAAATAACCATCAGGATATTTGGGAAATTTAACAAGTATTTGTAATTTAATTAAGAGACCTAGCTTGACCACTTAGTTTTTTTATATTGTGCTACCTTTTCATTAGTGAACTTTCTTGCAATTTTTTAAATTTAATACTTATCATTAGATATTATTTTATTACAATGGAGACCTTTAATATGAGAGTAAGTTATTTAACTAAAGAACAGATTGACTATGAATTATTAATTAGAGACATAAAAACAACAAAAAAGGACTTAAGTACTAAGAGAAAAATGTTGAGAAAACTGTTAGACTAGTCACATGTTATTGTTGTAGAACTCTCCAAAATCGTCCTAAGTTGAAGACAGAATCAAAATTCGACTTAGGCAAAAAATTTCATTTGAAGACATTTTTGGGAGTCTGCAGAGGCGCAGATCAGTCCATAAGGACCGCTTTGGGTTCTACAAGGCGTTGGAAATGACCAGGTGAAAATTCGAAGAAACACCGAATTTTCACTTAGGAAAAATGTTTTTGGTTCAGAATATGAGAGTAGAAGTATATAATGACAAAGATTTATGAATAATATACTTTTTCAAAGGTACCACAAATTGGACTTTGAAAAATAATATTTTTGGAAGGGCGTCAAAATTTGGCTCAGGAATCGATTTATCGAAAGTACGCCAAAATTTCACTTGCAGACTAATTTTTCAAAACTGCGTTGAAATTTGGCTTGAAGATTGATTTTTCAAAAGTACGCCAAAATTTCACCCGTAGATTAACTTTTCAAAAGTACCTTGAAATTTGGCTTGAAAATCGATTTTTCAAAAGTACGCCAAAATTTCACCCGCGGATTAACTGTTCAAAAGTACCTTGAAATTTGGCTTGAAAATCGATTTTTCAAAAGTACGCCACAATTTCACCCGCAGATTAGTTTTTCAAAAGTACCTTGAAATTTGGCTTGAGAGTTGATTTTTCAAAAGTACGCCGAAATTGGTCTTTTTTTTTTTCGGAAATTTTCAAAAGTACCACAAAGTCAGTTTAAAAAGTACCACGAAAATATACTTTAAATTATTTTTTATTTTTTATTCATCAGAGGAAAACGCCTTGTGCATAAAAATCCAAAAATTCAATTTTGCCTAAAAGTCGCTCGAAGGTGAGTCACTGCCAAATCGATAATATTGAACGACTGTGATGAGGGCTATTAAGTCGTGGACTGATCGAACGCCACTCAACTTATGCAGTAATAAGTCCTCTGAATGTGTTCGAGTACGTGGCTCTTCACGATACAAGAACTTTAAAGCTAAGTAGTCTCTAGCGAACCTAAATTCAATGAGTAAAACTTTTTAAAGTTATTTTAGTCAGTCATAATTATTTTTTTACCCAGAGTCTGAGACAACTCTAAAAATGCTCGCATTTTGATTCTGAGAAGGTATGTATGAATCTTTTCTACCTAATCGATCGTTAGCGTGAGCGCTCTCGCTTGTATGGTCCGAAAGTCATTACCTTGATTGGGGAAGGCACGATTCTTATCTTGAGAATTTTGTAAAACCAATTTTGTTAAATAAACGGATTCTTTGAACTAATGTTTCTTAAATGATCTTGAGGCCTGTTGACGGTCCACAATCCCTGGAACTTTCGTACAGAAAGCCGGATGTGTCGAGTTAATTCGCATTAACGGTCGACCTTCTGGTTGCTTTACGGAGGTTTGAGAGGGATTTTTTATGCGTTTTTTGAGAAATAGATTCCGTCATTAACGGACCAAAACGTGGTTTCCACGTACAAAATTAATCCCTCCGTAGAGAAATTCTTCGGTTGGGATTTTTTTATGCAAAATTTCAGGAAACTAAGAGGTGCCTAAACCCCTAACGGGGGAATTCAGGTCCAGAGACAGCGTCATTTCCGATCTGTGGTAGTGCAGCCTTGGTCCATTACTCGGCTATCGAAGTGCATCTTTTCTCGAACCCGCCTGGGAGGTAGAAGAACGGGGTAATACGCGACTGGCGCCCCCTGGGAAATAAATTGGTGTCGCGTCATTTTGAAGCCCGGTAGTGCGTTCTTCTACATTATCACTTCATACAGCCATGCATACAAATAATATAGATAAAAGTCCCATTCTCCCACAGTTCTCCTTTCACACTAGCTTATATCTACGCAACTAAGTAAGTTGCATGTAAAGTATAAAATAAACATATTAAAATTATCATATGACAATGATTAAATATTAAATATTAAAATTAATTATTTAAAAATTCATCCACTGAATAGAATTCATTATCCCTCAGATATTGAAACAATACTGATTTGAAGATTCTGTAGCTTTCTATATTGCCAAATATTCTTACAGAGTGATTATAGCAGATGATTCCTTGATATAGCGGTGCGTTCTGGCAGACCGTTAATCGTGAAAAAGATAATCGTAAATCGTTGTTAGTGCGTGTGTGATAATTGTGTATGTCATTATTTCTGATGTATTCTGAGTGATGTTGTTTTGTATCGAGTGTAATCAAATATATATAGAGACATGGCAGAGTTAAGATAGATAAGTTAATGAATATTTGTTTACAGGATTCTAGCGAACTTGCTCCCACCATACATCTCATTATCTTTTTCTGCATTACAAATATTTTATGCATGTGAGCCGAATTTCCCCAAAAAATTAGGCCATATGTGAGTACTGAATGTACGAGACCATAGTGGGCCATTTTTAAAACATCTATGCAGACTGTCTTAACTGTCTGACAACGAAGCAAATGCTGCTTAATTTGGAAATGAGACTGTCGATATGCTTTTCGCATGTTAATTTCTGATCAATAATTACAGCTAGGAATTTTATTTCCCCAACTTGTTTTATTGATTTGTGGTCAATTTTTATTAATGGACTATAATTGTATCTGACATTTTTTTGTTGAAATATCAAAAATGTTTTATCTGCATTAAGTAACAATCCATTGTTAATGCACCAGTGATATAGGTCGTTTGTACATCGATTCGCGGTATTCACTGAGTTTATAAAATCCTTTTTGGATACGATTTGGTTTTTATCGTCTGCATAGAGAACCATTGTATCTGCAGACAAGCATGAATATGTGATGTCGCTCATAAATATTAAGAAGAATAGCGGAGCCAGAACTGACCCTTGGGGTACACCCGTTGTAATTAGCGTAGGTCGTGATTTGACCTCGTCTATAACTACAGTCTGCGTTCTGTTCTTTAGATAAGAGGATGCTCAGTCGTATACCGTTGCGACATAGTTTTTCCAGAAGTAGATCATGATCAACCGTGTCGAATTCTCTACTTAAATCAAAGTAAAAACCGCTGCCCAAGGAATCACTACTTCCACATCCGGATTTTCTATCCAAGTCACACAACGAAAAAATTTTGCATCTGGAAATAATTGTTTATGGAACTTTAATAATATAATATTTGAAATCCTCTACCCCAAAAACCCATAAAACGATACCCCACATCGGTAGTGGAGTGGGGGTGGTGACAGGGGGTGGGAGTGGGGGGTGGATGAAGTAAAAAAATATTTTGAGGTTTCTGGTTCTTGTACACACACTAAATCACATTTTTTTTTCATCCCCTTTAATAATGGGGTGGGGGTGGTAATGGGGGTGGCTAATGCCAAAATATTTTTTGAGACCTTAGCTTCTCTTGTATATACTAAATACCAATTTTATGGACTCTTACCTGCTTGATTTACCTATTTTCCCCAAATTTACCCCAATTTACCCCCAACCCTTCGACAGAACAAAATGAAAATATAATCTAGTTCTAGATCTCGTTAAAGTACATATGTGTACCAAATTTCAAGTCAATATCTCAAACGGTTCCAGAGTAAACGTGCGCACAAAAAAAGTTACAGACCGACAGACAGAAATTTTTTTTTCGCTCAAACTTGAAATCTCGACGTTTCATGACATTCTAAGCCTATTTGAACAATAAAAATTTTTAAAAATTTTTTTGTCGTTACTATACTTCCACTGGATGTGGAAGTAAAAGTAATGGAACTGTTTGTTATTAAGGTAAGCATTTATAATATAGCAGAGTTCTTTAATAGTAGTTTCGGTGGATTTGTTTTGTCTAAACCCATGTTGACAGTTGGGTAGAAATCTCTTTTGTTCCATAAATTTCGTTAGTCTCACATTGTAGCTACTGTCGAATACTTTTGCAAATTGCGATTGCAAACTCACATTCCTATAGTTACTGGCCTCGTTTCTCGACCTTTTATGTTGAAAAATTGGTATTGATTTTGATTTTTTCAATTGGTCAGGATAGGCACCCATACAGAATGAAACATTTATCACATCCGCTAATGGGAGACAAATTATATCACTTACAGCTTTTAACGTTCTACCGTTGATCTCATCAATCCCTGAAGTTGGTTTGTGAGAGACTTTTTTAATTATATCGTTCACCTCGTGTGAAGTAGTAGATTGTAGAAAGAAAGTGGAGGCTAAGAATGGTGCCAATTTCAGGTTGTTGAGATCAGGTTTTGTTATTTTCACATCTAGAAAGACATCGTCAAAGTAATTACATAATATATTTTTGTCGGAAATATTTTTATTGTTTATTGTGAGTTCTACTGTTGAATTACTAACTGAAGTGTTTTTTGTTTCGTTTATAATTTTCCAGATTTCTCTGCTTGCATTACTGGCAGTTCCTATTCTGTTATTATTATATTCTACCTTACGTTTGTTAACCAATTCCTTATGTAACATTTTTAGTTGTTTGTATCTATTTTTTATTATTTCATTGTTTGTGGATTTAGCAAATTTTGACATTTCGCAAAGTGTTTGATGCATTTCTTTGACCTCCTGAGTAATCCATGTTTTTTAGTTTTTTTTAAGGGGAAAAGCATTGAGATAATGAAAATTAAAAGTTGTATGGAAAGTGTCGAATGCTTCGTTTGCATTATTGTGGCAATTATATGTGTCTACCCATGTCTCATTTAACAACAGATTTCGAAATGTCATCAAGTTGGCATCTGAAAAACCACGTCTGATTTATTGGCACTAAGTACTGGTATTGCAAAATTGCAAATTTGAAATGTATGGTCTGATAACATACATAGAGTTAATAGATATATTTGAGAAATTTACGTCAATGTTTTTGTAATGCGTGTGGGTTTGTTAATGTGGTTTTTTATGTCGAATTCGATAAACATGTCTAATACTTTTTTTGACTCGTTATTATTTATTAAGAAGTCGACATTTATATCACCACATATAACATAATAACAATTTGTTTTTTAGATTTCACACATCAGAACATACATTTCACCTAAAAACAAATCCAGGTTACTTTTGGGTGTCCTGTACGCAGCAATTACAACTAATGGTCTTCCCTTTGAAATATTTATAGTGGCTATAGTTACTTCAAAAGTCTTCTCTATACATCTATTATAACGAAACGGTTTTAAGTTCAAGTAGTTTTTGGCAAAGATACAAACTCCTCCGTGAGTGTATTCCTTGCGACAGAAGCTGTTGATCAGCGAAAAGCCATTTAGGCTCAACTTCTGGAGTTGTGAGCCAATATTCAGAAAAACAGGCTATGTCTGCTGACACTGTATTTAGAAGCACTTTCAGCTGTGGTACCTTACTTGCTGTAATACCTTGTGTATTTAAATGCATGATGCTTAAAGAATCTTGGATATTTTTGCAATTATTTTCCTGATTTGGTGTTATGTCATTTGGATCTTCCCTTCTTGAATGGATATCTCCATTGGTGTCGGAAGAAGCACTTAAATGTACGCCTTTTAAAAATCCTGATTTCTCTCGGTTGTCCGTTGCTGATAGGAGTGATATTTTTTTAAATCAAATCGACGAAAGGCAACACTTTTTGGCCAGGTGGTTGGTTTATACAGTTCGTCTTTCAGATTATAGTCTGCACTGAGCATGAAGCATTTGTTTTGTGTTTCAGATGTTTGCAATTCTTTGACTTCGATTTGTGCATCTTTAAAGCTTGGAATTTTTTAAAAGTATTTCGTAATCTTGTCCTCTGTTACATGTCTTTTTAGCCTATAGAAATATATCCAAACTTTTTTCTCTCTGCCAAAGTCGTCCTCTGATTCGTTTATTCTCACGGTCTTTTTCCTGAATTCTTTCTTGAAAACTTCTTATGCCTTACTGTAGTAAATCCCTAAGAGTCTGCATCATATTGAACTGCATCTATATTTGTTTCTAGATTAATTATATCCTCCATTATTTTGTTATGTCTTTTATTAGTATCATCCTCTTTTTGTGTATTGTGATTGGATTCCCAGATTACAGGATTATTTTGGTCTGGTGACTCACTTTTTGTTTTGTCTGTTTTTGTTCATATTTTATTGCTTTACTGTCCAATTTATGTTGTATCTTATCTGTTTGTTTTTTGTTTTCGTTTTTTGTTGCTGCTAGTTTGTCTTCGAGTAATTGATTGTTTTGTTTTAATAACTTTACATTTTTCTAACAATATATTGTACTTTTCGTCCTTTTCCTTTAGCGGGCTTTTCAAAAGTTCGTTTTCCGTTTTTAGTTGTTGTATATCTGTAATTTTGATATCTTGCTCGTTTGGGCTTGTGTTTCCGTAGCAATTAATTCTGCTTTCACATATTTTAATGTACCTATCTCAAATTATTTTTCACTAAACAGGATTGGTGAAAGACATTTCCTCATTTTACACACACTATCACTTTACTAGGTTTATTTTGACAGCACTTAAAAGTTTTATTTGTCATTTTATCACTATTTTTGAGAGTAGCACTTTCTGATTCATCATCTCTCGGCGCCATTTTGTTACAGTCAGAATATGATTATGATATTTTTCATTATCATATTGAAAGGAGGTAATTAGTAAGACTATAAACGAAATTCGTGCGCTTATTGAACAATTTGAAGGTCCAGAGACAGACTCAGGGTATATTAGAATTACAACTTATTTAATTCATTTAATACATAGGGTAAATAGAATTCCATTAACCAGTGAAGACGCTATGTCTGTTTATATTTCTAATTATAAGAAAAGGCTACATGCTTAGAATTAGAGGCCTTAGCCTCCGAAGAATTACAGCAACCGAGCGCTTTCGAAATTTTACCAACAAATGTAAATTCCACAATATGCACAACCATACAGCCTTTTTGCCAAATAATATTTCACAAACATCTAGTAAATCTGTGCCAGTGTATAAATGGGACTTAAAATTTAGTGGGAATAAAAATTGTAGTGTTAAATCTTTTTTAGAATGAGTGGATGAACTTTGCGCTTCAAGAAATGTTTCAAAAACAGAATCATTTAATAGTGCGTATGACTTATTTAGCCACAACGCTTTAGTTTGGTTTAGATCAATTAAAAATTCAGTTTTTGATTGGGTTGCCTTAGTGGCTTTGTTAAAATGAGAATTTCTCCCCGTAGATTATGATGAATTCTGGATAGACATTAGAGAAACGAGTCAATTTCAATTTATGTAAATATTATGGAAACATTATTTAATCGTTTAAATACGTCTGTAACTGAGAAAACTAGGTTAAAATATATAAAAAAGAACATGTTACCTTACTATATTAGCCAATTAGCTTTAACATCAATAGAATCTACATCTCAGTTAATTAGTATTTATAAAAAATAGACGAGGCTCATTCTTTAAAAAATAGTTATCGGCCGCCTCTAAACCATTGTTTATTAGTAGACGGGGATCCAGTAATATAAATTCCGCTTATTTCTTCATTGCTATGCATCTGTTGGACATACTTTTAAAATTAGGTCTATCGCATGTAAAATTTTCTGCCGAATCCATTTCCGGAGGGCGATTTGCGATACAAGCTTGCGTTCATCCCCTATATTAATTTTTCACCCCTTTTCGGCGATACACGATATTTAACATTTTTCAGATATATCTCGTGTTATCTCAGAAACTATAAAATCTACAAGGATCAAATTTTAGACGGAGATTAATTAATGTATATCGATTACGATAGCTATACTAAAATCATATTTTGATTATTGATCTTCTAAGAAAAAAATAAAAACTGCGGGGATGCTGAAATATTGTAAGGAAAAATGTAGCATCGAGGTACTTTTTCTATGTGTAGAAATATTATATCAGTTATGTGAGCAGTATTGTAGTAGAAACATCAAATTTAATTTTAGTGAAAAAAATTTTACAATCGGATCAGTCTGGCGGAAGATATAAATTATTTAGTATCGGGAGCGACACCCTGCGCTTTGGTCGCACATGCATAAAGTGTTGTAAACTGTGGTAGAACGCGCCCTTCGCATCATTCGACATCGCAAGGCATTATTTGAATACGATTGAAATAGCAAATGAATCAAGAATATTTCGTCTTATATATAAGCGCCAATTAAAAAACTCTTCATATAAACATATATTTCAGTGGCATGTTCTAAAAAATTATTATAAATAAAATGATTTATTAAAACCCATTACTTTCTTGACAAAATTATTAAAAAAGAAATGATATACAATTTCATAATGAATAATGAATAAAGAATTGTAAAAAATTTGATTTGCTGAATACCTAAACAATATTTTTTTTTGATGATTAACAAAAAATGTAAAGTAAATTAATCAATAATTTTAAATACAATTATTTATTCTGTATGGGGAATATATTTATTTGCGTATATACCAAACAGTTAAAATTTAATTCAACTCATTATTTAATGTCGTACAGGAAGAAGCTATCTATGTAAATAGATTAAAAATATTAACCTCCCCACAATAAAATTGTGGGAGGTTACTACAATTAGTCCAAAATCGAAAATTGAGATAACATCAAATCTTTACGTTTTGAGGTCCCAGGAACCCAAAAAAGTTGTTTTTGAAAAATGTCTGTGTGTGTGTGTGTGTGTGTGTGTGTGTGTGTGTGTGTGTGTGTGTGTGTGTGTGTGTGTGTGTGTGTGTGTGTGTGTGTGTGTGTGTGTGTGTGTGTGTGTGTGTGTGTGTGTGTGTGTGTGTGTGTGTGTGTGTGTGTGTGTGTGTGTGTGTGTGTGTGTGTGTGTGTGTGTGTGTGTGTGTGTGTGTGTGTGTGTGTGTGTGTGTGTGTGTGTGTGTGTGTGTGTGTGTGTGTGTGTGTGTGTGTGTGTGTGTGTGTGTGTGTGTGTGTGTGTGTGTGTGTGTGTGTGTGTGTGTGTGTGTGTGTGTGTGTGTGTGTGTGTGTGTGTGTATGTTAGCACGATAGCGGCGAAGCTACTAAACGGATTTGGATGAAACTTTGCATGAAGGTTTCTTTAGTGCTCCAGAAGATCTGAAAAGGTTTTGGTTGAGATCGGATTACGTTTAGTGCCGTTTTGGTACAACAAGTTGTTTATTTTATGATTACTTACAATTTGTAATTGAACCATTGAAAAGCAGTAAAAATTCCGATTTCAACGATATATCACACTTGCACTTTTTCGATTTGGTTTCCGTGAAAAAAATTAAAAAACAAAAATTTCACTTGTTTTGTCCTCAAAGCAGTGCAATGTACAGGGTGATATTCTAATAATGACAGAGGTGTTCAGTGATTTCGGTTGATAACTCGGGAACGGTTGAAGATATCGAACTGAAATTGGAAACGTAGGTATAAATATTGTAGACGGACGGATTACGAGTGAATTAATAATACACCTACGTCACATGACGTCACAAATAAGAAAAATTCTTAGAAACCGGTGCAGATATCGACTTAACTATTGGAAACATCCAATTAAAGTTTGAAACGTAGATGGAAATATTGTAGATGGATGGAATACGAGTGAATTAAAAATACACCTACGTTCTGATGACGTCGTAAAAGCATAAAATTCTTAGAACAGGCGAACTGATGATGATATCAAAAAAATATTTCTGTAAAACGAGTTGCGAAATTTTTTTTTTTTTAATTTCCAAGAAATATCAAATTTTCGAAGAAATGTCACTTTTCAGAAAAATGTCAGATTTTTAAAAAATGTCAAATTTTCAGGAAAACGTCAAATTTTCGGAGAAATGTCACTTTTCAGAAAAATGTCAAATTTTCGAAAAAACGTCAAATTTTCGAAGAAATGTCACCTTTCAGAAAAATGCCAAATGTTTGAAAATTGTCAAATTTTCGGAGTAATGTCACTTCAGAAAAATGTCAAATTTTCAGAGAAATGTCACTTTTCAGAAAAATGTCAAAAATTCAGGAAAATGTAAAATTTTCGAAAAAACGTAAAATTTTCGAAGAAGTGACACCTTTCAGAAAAATGTCAAATGTTTGAAAATTGTCAAATTTTCGGAGTAATGTCACTTCAGAAAAATGTCAAATTTTCGAAAAAATGTCAAATTTTATTAAATGGATTCAAAGGAAAATTCCCAAAAAATACTACGGGTCTATTTGTGGTATAAGTTCTCTGCTAGTGTGTTAAAGCGTGCAGACTGTATGCTGAGTATTTTTGACGTGTCAGGTGCATCGAGAGATTACAAGTTTTTTCGACGTTTATAAAGCCCACGGATGGTGTGAGAGGCCATCCTGAACCGCTTACAAGCCCTACAAGTGTAAGTAACCCCACCGGAACGCTTTCGGTGAGTTTTTTCCAATAAAACTTTAAAAGTGACAGTGACATTATATTTTAAAAACTATTTCCGCTACTTCCGGCATCCCGCCGGAAATTCTTCCGGCAACAACCTAAAAATACATAACCTAAAAACAATTTAAGACATTGGTACCAACCTAAACATTTTTCAAAAACCAAATTCCCCAGAGAAACATTGGAACCAAAAATTTGACAGCTATCACTTCCCCGACCGATTTAGTGAAAAATTGGTCGAGGCCAAAAGATAAAACAAAATATACCAACTCAAACTTAAACGATCCACCATTAACACTACCCTGGCTACATCTGGCAGGGAAGCTGTCCACCAAGAGTTATATGGTTTTTTCCAAAGATGGCCATCCCTGCCATCCATCCCATTACCAACGAACAGGTTTTTTCGTTTAGTTGTTTCCCGTATCAATAATCACAATTATTAAGTGCTCTTGCCAACGAACGTTTTTATAGAATTGTGTTTATTTTTATATTAATTTTAGGTCCATGTGGACACATTATAATTTTAACCTAGTCTTTAAGCCTGCCTACAGAAGACAGGAGCTACTTTTCTATTTTTCTCCAAGACAAACCGGACCTAGCCCGTCCAGCCTCACACTCGCCACGGCGGTGTTCACCGTGGTTGTCTGGCTGGCCCCGGGCTAGGATCCGATGAAGCATATATTTGTATTAAAAACATTGAATAAAATATTAATGTTGTGCAGACTATAAATTTAACGCTCAAGTTCTTAGGTCCAAATCCCACCGAACGCAAGACTTTTTTCTGATTTAATACGAAAAAAATATTTCAACTTAATAAATATAATTAAATGAGATCGTTCATATTGTTTAGTGCTCTTTTCGGCTTCAAAGATTCACCGGGTGGGGAGGTTCCAGCCGCTTCCAGTAGCTGCCGATTTTTTTACTAAAAATCTTCATCATTTCAATGTCTCCCCGGTTGCATCTTTGAGAAGGACTATTATTTTTGTTCTCTTCAGATAACAAGCTTTTAATACAATTAATTCAACATGACTTATTTTTTTATTCAATAAATACTCTAGTCAGATTTACAATTTCCCATGCATATGCAGCTTATTATGCAATCAACTCCTAGTTTTTTACAACAACACCAAATACTGCAGCTATTATTTTTACACTTGCAGGTTGTCACATCCATTTGTTCCGGTTTCGGGTGTTTTGTGATCATGATAGGAATGAAAATGTTGTGCTCTTTTTTCCAACCATATTCATGAATATTCAGTAATTCAGAGGACGAATTACTAGCATTTTTCCATAAAAATATTGTATAGGCACTTCGTTTTGCATGCTGAATGAAGGCATCCTCAGTAGGTGGCAACGTCCTCAAATTCATTTTGCAGTTTTTAAATAACTAAATGTGCTCGTAAATGATCTAAACTGCGACCTTACAAGCATTTGAAAAAGTAAGAAGCTGCTGCCGTAAAATGAAAAACATCCGCTTTCTGAGGGTATTGTGCTAAAGGAACCATTTCATTGGCGTTAGTGTTTCGCAAGAGAGTCTTAAGTACTGTACTCTCGGAAGTGAATTGCATTTCTTGTTTAGTATGCTTAACCTCCGCAGTTATCTCACTTGCTATGTGAAAGATTTGGGATTTTCTTGTTGTTTGTATATTTAAGTGTACATCATTTTCAAAATAATCATCTGAGTGAAATTCGTTCAAACCTCCTTCTAACTTTTTTAACAATTTCTTAGTAGAAACCACAATAGCAGATTGCTTTCCCGGTCTATATATAATTATTATATCAAATCAATACTGTTTCTTCAGTTCGTCGATTATACTAGTTGATTTTGGATACCTGTGGTTTATAGTCAAACCAGCTTTTTTGGCTTTACTTTGAATATCTCTGCGTAAATAAGTTATTTCAAAAACCTTTTCTTTTAATAACAAGGGCATGTATATATCGGTAATGGCTTGTTTAATTATCAATTGTAAGTCTTCTGTATTATTTTGTTTCGATCCCGCTATTTTTTTCCCAAAATATTTAATAAAGCATAATTTATGATATCTGTAGTCATTTGCAATCATATCTATTGGCTTGTCACCTAGTCCTTGAATACGGGAAAGCATATCCAGATCGTCTAATTCTTTAGCTTTATTATACATTGTATTTTGTCTATTTAGTGCACTCACGCGTATTAATTGCCTCTTACCTTTTTGATCTCTTTCATTTCTGCAAAACAAACATTTGTTTTGCGATAAACTTATCAGTGTTGCTCCTGATTTTCATTTTAAAATGTTCTTTATCAGCAATATCATCAGATTTTTTTTATATATAGGTCCTTAGTAAACTTCCGTCTACATGCACCGTGCCACAGAGGTTTTTTATTAATAAAGTCTGAAATATTCGACAATTCCATTTTTAGAGCATCCGTTATGTCTGCTTTTTCATTCAATAATGTTTTGCATCCAACACTAGTCACATTTTATAAAGTTTCACTCTCGTGTTTCTGACAAAGTATGCACTTCGAGAAATTCATGTTCTTTATAGGTAAATTCGTGTTCTGAAAATTACCGTCCGAGAACTGTCAGGAGTTTGCGCAGTTGCTGTTCACGTGTTCGGATTTGGAAGTGCACAAACTCATGACAATTCTCAGACTAGTAATTTTCAGAACCCGAATTTACCTATATGTTACAAAACTTAAGCGCTATATTCTTGTGTGAAGATCATATCGCGCGCTAAGTTTTACGATACTAAATAATTCATATCTTCAGCCAGACTGATATTTCCACTACAATACTGCTCACATAACTGATATAATATTTCTACACATAGAAAAAGTACCTCGATGCTACATTTTTCCTTACAATATTTCAGCATCCCCGCAGTTTTTATTTTTTTCTTAGAAGATCAATAATCAAAATATCATTTTAGTACAGCTATCGTAATCGCCATACATTATTTAATCTTCGTCTAAAATTTGATCCTTGTAGATTTTATAGTTTCCGAGATAACACGAGATATATCTGAAAAATGTTAAATATCGTGTATCGCCGAAAAGGGGTGAAAAATTAATATAGGGGATTCGGCAGAAAATTTTACACAAGATAGACCTAATTTTAAAAGTATGTCCAACAGATGCATAGGACTGAAAGTAAATGATCTCTGGATTCCAGTCTATAGAACATGAACTGGCTTTATAAACTCGATTCAACATCTCAAACATTTTCTCAAAATAATGTTTCTCAATCTCAAAATAATTTTAAAGGTAAAAAGCCATTAAATAAGGGAAGACAATACCCTAAAAATAGTCAAAATATTTCTGTCGTGAATAATAGTCAACCTTCTAGTTCGAGTACTCATAAAAAAATAATTTGCTCTAACTGTGGTCTTAAAAATCACCGCTATTATAATTGTAGGGTCCCCAGAAAGAAATTTTGCTTTAAATTTGGAAAACAGGGTGAGACCATGAAAACACGTTCGTGTTCAAAAAACGAGTCATGAGGGTTGGTAGGTCGTACCACTCCCAGTCTAGAGTAGTCAGGTACGGTAATGTAAATAAAACAAAAATTTTTTATAATAAAGTAAATAAGTTTAGAAAATGTCCTGTAAGTGAAATTAAATTTAATTTAAAATTCTTTTGATAAAAATAAACAAGACAATGAATGGAAAAGTTGGTTAACTAAAGTTTCAACAGCTTTATTAGATTCTGGAGCAATTTAAGTGTCTTAGGAAGTCATTATTTACCTATTATGGAATAATTTAACTTGACAATGGATAAATGTGTAGAATCCTCAGTAACAACAACTGATGGAAGTTCTCAACGTGTTATAGGATGTGTTTGTTTGCCACTTTCTATTGAAAATATATGTAAAGTACTTAAAGTTCTAGCAGTACCTTCTTTAAAACATAAATTAATATTAGGCAGTGATTTTTGTAAAATATTTTTAGTAGAATTAAATTTTTTTAATAACTCTTGGACTGTAAATTGTAACTCAAATAGTGTAGAAATTTGTGCACTGCACACAGAACCAGAAACATCACCTTGTGTAATTACTAAATTTACCAAAGAACATCAAAGACAGGTTGATAATATTTATGAGTCTTTTAAAAGTTTTTCGTCTGAAGATTTCGCATAGATACGGGTGATTCTAAACCATTTAAAATACGACAGTATCCTACGTCTCCCTTCATGATGAATATTTTAAATAAAGAATTAGATCAAATGTTAAATTTATGAGTAGTTGAGCTTTCATATAGGCCTTGGTGTTCACCTGCACTTTTAGTTAAGAGAAAAACAAGAATATCGCTTTACATTCGATGGTAGACATTTAAATAAAATCACTAAACCAGGCGCATATCCTTTCAATCGAGTGGATAGAATTTTAAGTATGTTATGAAGGGCAAAATATATTAGTTCGATTGATTTAAGAAAAGTTTTTTGGCAAATACCACTTACCCCGCAATCAAAGGAAAAAACTGCTTTTGCTGTGCCTGGTAGGGGCTTATTTCATTTTTATAGAGTATCTTTTTGTATATCTTCAAGATATAATTATTGTTTCTGAAACTTTTGATAAACATAGAAATTTTAAAGGAAGTATTGTTTTGAAAGATGTTTAGAAAATCTCTTAAGTATCTTGGGTTTGTAGTGGACTCAGATGGTTTAAGAACAGACCCGGATAAAATATCTGCGATGGTAAACTATCCGCGGCCCACTAACACCACAGAAATTAAAAGATTTATTGGCATGACTTCATGATATCGTAGGTTCATACCGCATTTTTCAACTTTAGTATCACCCTTGAATGACCTTTTGAAAGGTAGTCAGAAAAAAACAGTAAATATTGTGGTCAAAGGAAGCAGAAAATTCTTTCATATAGTTCGTTTAGTTACACAGCCGTAAAACTGTACAATTCTCTTCCTCGTAATATTAAATCCTGCACTAATATCGCCAAATTCAGAAAACAGATCACAACTTTAATTATTAATAAGCGCATTATATAAATAAGTATTCATTTCCTTTTTTGTGTTCCTTACTTTACGTCTGCTAATATTATTTCAGTTTCTCATATTGTATATTGTATATTGTATATTTTGTTCTTAATTCTTTACTTGTGGGTGGTTATATGGAAGAGCACTTGCATGAATATCGCCACCAATCTTTAAACCATTTGTTTTGCTTGTAAATTCAAACGAAAAAGTGAAGAAATTATTATTATTATTATTATAATTTTTTTTTTCTTTTTCTAAAAGCCAGTCACCCTTTAAACTCTGTGGCTCCGACACTCACAGAGGGGAGCTGGCAGTACCGGTAGCCACTCCCCACGCCCGTGGGGTGAGTGACTACTGGGTCCGCGAATCATGTGAATTGAGCAGATGTAATGAACCGAGAATGACGGCCTTCTGCATTCTGCCGGCTAAGACGTCTGCCGAATTTCGGCATGCCGGTATGATCTTAAGTTCCGAAAGCAGTGTGTGTCTCGTTCCACCGAGGGCTCCTATAATCAGTACCACTATCTTAACAGTATGGTCTGGATACAGTCTGCGGAGTTCGAAGAGCAAATCTCGATATTTTGTCCGTTTTTCCTAATCCATTAAGACAATGTTGTTCTCCGCGGGAGCCGAGAACTCCACGACAAACATTGTCTTGAGTTGGTGGTCGAGGAGGACTACGTCAGGCTTGTTGGCTTGTATTTGCCTGACTGTGGGAGAAGAGTAGTTCCAATAAATTAGACACTTCTCATTTCCCACAACGGACTCAATATCCCCCGGAGCGTAAGGCAGCACTGGTGTTTCGTCTATCCCATACGAGTGCCTTAGATGGTAATAAAGCACTCGTAATGCTCCGTCGTGCCTTTGGATATAGGCCGAGACTGCATATGTCGGCAAGTCGACAGCAAGTGCATAAAAGTCTCTGGCGCCCTGCGGCAGGCACTGCAGCTGATATCAGGGACCTCGATACCCATGACACGACTACGATAGACGAGGGTGTTGAATACACTATCCTGGCAAGCCGTTATGAATCCCTCGGTCTCAGACTTCAGCCCGACTGACCTTAAGAAGGCAAAGGTCAGCCTTTCGGATAAGTCAAGGTTTTCTATATTTTTATAGAAAACTCCATGCATTGGCTTATCTGTGTGAAGCTGCAGAAAGATGTTGTGTTCTGCAGCTTAAATTGGGGTTTTTCGTCGAGCAGGTTCCAACTCGGTGACAGAGTCGCGATTTACCCGCTCAACGTCGAAGGAAAGACCAAGTTCATCGGCTGCTCTCTGTGCTGCCTTAAACAAAAAGGCTCCTACCCCTGCATTCTCATGGTCCCGAACCATGCAGAGGAGGGAATCCGAATTCCTGATGACCTTACATGCTCCACCCAGAACCATCCTATTATGGAGACTCTCCAAACTCAAGAGTCCACGGCCTCCCCGATGTCGTGGGAGGTATAGCCGTGGAACGGACCATTTAGGATGCAAACTCCTATTGAGATGCATCTTCTTACGGGTTCCTACGTTGAGTTGACGCAACTCCTTTCGAGTCCATTTCACTACTCCAAAGGAGTAGAGTAGGATCGGAACGGCAAGCATGTTGGTAGCAGACACCTTGTTCTTCCCCGACAGTTCTGAAGACCAGATCTGTTGGAGTCGGTGCTGATACTTGCCGCGGAGAGCGTTTTTCACTACACTCACTTCTTGGGTGGAGCGTTGCTCGACACCCAAGTAAGTGTACGACTCTCCGGCATCTAGATGATGTAAGATGCTTCCGTCCACGAGCTGCGCGTCCTCTCCGTAGTTCCCGCATCGTCCTCTCTTGAGATGGACCAGTGCACATTTGTCCAGCCCGAACTACATACCGACAGCTTGCGTGTACTCCTGTACCACCCTGAGGGACTGGTGTAGGTCCCTCTCTCCAGAGGCATAAAGTTTAAGGTCATCCATGTAAAATAGATGGGTGACCTTATGCCTCCTATCGCCGGGGATACCGCAGTTGTATCCACGGGTTTTCCGGAGCGAAACGGATAATGGCAGTAGTGAGATGCAAAACAGAAGGGGGCTGAGGGAGTCTCCTTGAAATACTCCCCGACTCCGTCTGGACTCTATCGTTACCCGATGTAATGGTAAAGCGAGTCCTCCAGAGCGGCATCAGTTCTTCGATGCATCTCACTACGGGACCGGATACCGCAAGACATCGTAGCAAGCGAACAATAAGCTCATGCGATGTCATATCAAATGCATTGTGGTAGTCGATCCAAGCCATAGAGAGGTTCCGCTTATATTGCACGGAGTCCTGCGTGACACATCTGTCAATCAACAGGTTCTCCTTGCTATTATTATTATTATTATTATTATTACTTTTTTTTTTCGGGTAGCCCGCTGCCGGACAGGACTTCCGTGGCCTCCGACACCTCACGGTAGCCGCGCCGGCAAATTCCTTACAGCCACTCTCCACGACCTGTGGAGTCAGTGACTGCAAATACCTAAATCGTGTGCCCTAAGTAGACGAAGGGACCCCAAGATAATCGCCTTCTGCATCTGGCCTGCCAACCATTCTGCCGAATTCTGACAGGCCGGTATGATCTTCAATTCTGAGAGCAGCGAAGGCTTCATCCCTCCGAGTACGCCGATTATTAGGACGACCATCTTGACCGAGTAGTCTGGGTACAGCACTTGGAGTTCATACCGGAGATCACGGTATTTGGTCCGTGTTTCCCCCTCCTTCGAAGCGATGTTTGTCTCAGCAGGTGCTGAGAATTCGATTACAAACATCACTTTGTTCTGATGGTCGAGGAGGACTCAGGATTGTTGTCTTGAATTAGCCTGACGATCGGGAACGAGTAGTTCCAATAAGTTCGGCACCTCTCGTTCTCGACAACGGACTCAATATCTCCGGGAATGTAAGGCAGCACTGGTGTTTGGTCTACCCCATTCGAGTGCCGTAGGTGGTAGTATAGCACTCGTAAAGCCGCGTTATGGTGGTGGATGTAGGCCGAAATGTAGGCGGAAATCGCGTATACAGGGCATGCTAAAAGCAAATGCATAAGCGATTCCGGCGCCTGACGGCAGGTCCTGCAGTTGGTATCAGGGACCTCTAGTCAGCCTAGTCGATAAACCCAGTGTTTCTATGTTTTTGTAGAATACACCGTGCATGGGTTTATCGACATGCTGCCTAAACAGGCTCTCCTGTTCGGCAGCTTTTATTTGGGCTTTCAGACGAGTTGGCTGAAGCTCAGTGACTGACTCTGGGTCAGCACCGCGCCGGCCGCCTCGTCTGACGTCAAATAAGAGACCGAGTTCATCTGCGGCTCTTTTTGCTGCCATAAACAATCCTGCGCCCACCCCTGCGATTTCGTGATCTCTCACTAATAACAGGAGCGGATCCGAACTCCTGAGGATGTTACATGCCATACTCAGTACTACTCTGGCATGCATACACTCCCCCCGATGACGAGGGAGGTAAACACGAGAAACGGACGATCTAGGATGAATACTCCTATGGATGTTCATCATCTTGCGGGTGTCTCTGTCTAGTTGGCGCAGCTCATCTACCGTCCATTTTACTACGCCAAAGGAGTAGAGCAGAACAGGAATGGGAAGCATGTTAGTAGCAGACGCCTTATTCTTCCCCGAAAGTTCGGACGACCAAATCTTTCGTAGTAGGCGTCTGTACTTGCCGCGGAGAGATTCCTGGATTTGTTGCACATCCTGGATGTGATGTTTTTGCACACCCAGGTATGTGTAGGTCTCTCCGGCATCCAGATGTCTTAGGATGCTTCCGTCTGCGAGCTGCGCGTCTTCAGAAAATTCTCTTGAGGTGGACGACCGCGCACCTGTCCAACCCGAACTCCATACCAATGGCCCGCGTGTACTCCTCGACCACCCTTAGAGCATTTTGAAGTTCACGCTCTCAGGAGGCATACAGTTTCAGGTCATCCATATAGAATAAATGACTGACCTTATGCCTCCGGTTGCTGGGTGGTCCACAGTGGTACCCGA